>CM055116.1:1284559738-1285159738 GCA_029206835.1 Rana muscosa | reverse complement strand
GTGGGGAGGTAGATGTGAGTTCACATGCAGAAGCTTGGTCACTCATGATAGCAGACTGACTGTGAAAGCAGGCAGGATCTGTGTGCTGAAATATGACACCATTCAGATTGTCTCAGGCTATAAGGCTGCCATGTGCTGCTCTGTCCCTTCTGTCTTGCTATGAGGGCAGTAAATCTTGTCTGTATCAGTACTGACATGCAGAAATCTTGTAATTAGGCTGTGAAACTCTGTTTTTCTACTGTTCTGTCTCAACTACAAAGCGATAAAGTTCATCTCCAGGTTAAAGTAGGCCTTACTCAAGCTGGTTTGATATTCATCCCTTGCATCGATACAGGCAGTTTAACTCAATGAATAAACTCACAGTTAGGACGACAGACAATGAATCCTTTCGAATGTTCCGTTTAATGATGGATATTCATAGGTAGAAAAACGTTGCAGTTGTAAGCCACATGTAAGATGTTTAGCATGGAAGATATACAGGAGTAATGACCAGAATCAGGAAGTGGAGGAGATATATAAAGAACTACGGTGAGAGTGAGAGTTCAGCTAGAAAGAAGGGGACAGATCTTAAAGACACAGAGCAAGAATAATCACATAGTGTAACACAACAAACATCAAACTGATTTATTATCACACATGTTACAACAGATAAATAACTCTGAGACAATCCCCCCACCCTTGGATTCAGGGCGGGTTAAACTGTCCAATGACAATAGACACACAGGTCAGGTGTATTCAAACTTCTCATCAGTAAACAGTCTTATCAGCAGGGGGGCTGTTGGAGGAGTCTTTCCCTCTTTCCTCACAGCAAACACACTTACACATCCCATAATAACTTTCTAAGGCAGGCAGACACAACCGAACAATGAAATTCAACCACACCCCAAACGACCCAGCAAAGAGTACACAACAAAAATGAGACAATATACAATTTATATATATATATATATATATATATGTATATGTAGCGGGGTCTCCTTTAAGGCCCCGGGACTACGTTACCCAGAACCCTGTTCGGCACCCAGAGTGCAGTTAGCCACCGCAGAGACTCATGGGAGGGGTTATTTAAGGAGGAGGCGAGGCGGAGCTCGGCCTCTTTGGGACACCGCGCTGCAAGCAAGAGTTTCTTCCTGTGCGGATCTGCTGCAGTGCAAGGCCTGAAGCCTGGGCCTTGCGCAACTTCCAAAGAGCCTTCCACCCCACTGCGGAGCCTGGGTGGCATCTGACTTGTCGAGTGAGGACATCAGTTGGATCGGGGACCCGATGGTTGCAGAAGCTGTGGGCAGATACACAGCAGGGTGGACGTCCCAGACTGGGATCGCGTCCGGAGTGGTGAGCGGGCACCTGCCCAGACCAATAGACTGTGCCATGTTCAGGCCTATAACAGTTTCGTTTATCTGCTGTTCCCCGGGGGGACTGGTAGCAGGACAGAGTTGAAGTGTCCCCCCAGTATAGTGTTTCAAGTTACTGCCTGGTTGTGGATTACAAATTGCTATTCATCAAGTGCACCACCGAAAGCTGGCATGCGAAGAGATCCCTATAGGAGGTGACTGAGATTTATTCCATGTCAGGCCTGACCGGGGTGGGAAGTTAAGATATTGTTTAGTGCGCCATAGGGCGCGCATACCATAATAGCTACGCGTGGTGAAGTACCGCGCAGCGCCATTATTGTATGCTGTATTGATTTCTGCAAGGCTCTGCTAACCAATTGCATGTGTTGTATTCTGCCTATGCTACTTTTGATATAAGAGTAAACTGTTATATTTAATCTCTTGCCTCAGTGTGTTGTCTTACTGCTAAGAGATTATTCCTTGCAGTTGTATTTGAATGTGATATAAATATAACCCCTAGACTAGCTGTGCCAGAGTGGGTCGAGCAGATTGCTGGGGGTTGGTGGTGCTGTACACAGGGCCCGAAAACAAATCCAGCAGCTCTCTTAACTGGGGGTAGCGCTACATATATGTAGCGGGTATGTACTTTTCAGAGTGTTAAATTCTGGTGAAGACATCAGTGATGTTTAGTTCCCTGCGGCTCAGCAGGTGGCGCTGTCACTTTGGGCTGGGGTTGAACCATCACTGCAGTGCCGTACCCTTTGTGACCTCTCGCAGTAGTTGTACGGCGGGGCGGGGAACCCACTGTGCTTGCTGGGGGAGGGTATAAAGGGGGCGGACATCTTCGCCACGAGGTCCGAGTCCCAGGCACCTTCAGCCTGAGGGCTGCTGTCCGTGGTCGGTGTCCAGGCGGCCTAGGCCTGGACACTTGGAGTTCGTGTTCCATCCCAGACACCTTCAGTTTGGGGTGAGGTACTCAGCCGGAGGCCTGGGACACAGTACCTTCCGCTGGGTCCCGCAAGGGAGGGATTGTCCTAGGGTACCCCGGGTGTCGGGCACCCGAATCCAGAGGCGTAAGGGACCGGAGGAGGGATTCAACCGAAGATCTGGTGCAGCGTATTGCCAGTGCCGGGTGAACCTCTGGAGACCGCCCGGATGGATATCTTCCCGAACAGGGGCCAATTCATAGAGGAAGGTGGTTCATGTTCTATGACCGGTGGCAGCGGTTCAACTAGTCAATTCAGGTCAGTGGCAGAGACCTGCTATTAGGCCTGTGACGGAGGCCTCAACGGTTCATCCGGTCGGTGGCGGCGACCAATCTCGCGGTCGGTGGCAGAGACCGTGCGCCAAGCCTATTCGCTAGCAAAGGAATAGGAGAGTTCATTTGTGCCTGGGCCTACTCGTATCCACACCCCTGTCTGTCTGTTACTATAGTTCAACTGATTATGTTTACCCTGGCAATGGAGAAATAAAAGAGTGTTGGACTCTTATTGGTGTGGGGCTCTATTACTGGCAGACACATCTCCACAGAACAAGCGGAGGCTTCGTATGCAGAGAACAGACCCGAAGATAATTCAAGTGACTTAGCTCAACCCTCATACACATACGAGGTGAGAGCTTGGCGTAGTGTTCCTGCACTCTCCTCTCCCAGATACCCCTGGCCTAGACACCAGCCAAGCAGTGGATGAAGCAGAGAGGGAGAGTGAGGCTGCTACATATCTATATATATATATATATATTGTGACAGCAGGAAGGTAAAGTCACCTGGTTGCATCCAGGGGGGTAGATATATTTCTCCCAGATTCAGGCTTTATGCCGACTCATACCTCTAGGGAGAGTGCTGGGCGTCGTGAGACAGGGAGTTGATGAGACCAGCTGAAGCTTGTCAGCTCATTTAGGCCTCTATAAGAACTCCCAGCTTCATTAGATGTTAGCTCATGCCTGGAACCAGACCTGTGTGGACTGTCTAGGGAGAGTGAACCCCTGTGCGGTGAGGCAAAGCCTGTGTGGCTATTTGTTTGGACTTTTACTAAACCAGGGACTTAGGGACTAGGACAGCACCAGGCTGATCCCAGTTGTTAGTTTAGGAAACCTGCATGTTTAGTCAGAGGTCAAACTGACCAGGATTTATTTTGTTTATGTTTCTTTTTGGCTTTGCTGTGTTTTTGTCACTGTACATAGAGAAATAAACCGCACCTTTTGATTTTGAAAACCACAACCTCCGTCTGCTGGCCCTGTTTTTGTGTGGGGAGCCCAACCAGGGGGTCACACACACCCGCTACCGAGTTAACCCCCTCACAGTTGGTGGAGAACCAGTGGCAGTTTTTTTAAGCCAGCATGGAGGAGATACTGAAACAGCTGGCTCTAGCAAATGCCAATCAACAGCAGACAAATGCAGGTTTGCAAAGGAGCCTTGCAGCCCAGCAGCAAGCTCATCAACAAGCCCAGCAGCAATCTGAGGCCCGCTTCATAGACCTGTTACAGAAGCAAGAGCAGAGACTACAACAAATGGAAGCAGTAATGCAGCAACGTCCGCAGACCAGTGAGGAAAGCCGTCCCACTAATACCGCGTCCTTTGGGGTGAGTCGTTTATTGACAAAAATGACTGGAGAGGATGATCCAGAGGTATTTTTGACCACATTTGAAAGGACTGCTGAAAGAGAAAAGTGGCCTGAGGAGCAGTGGGCTGGACTGGTGGCTCCTCTGTTAACTGGTGAATCGCAGAAGGCTTACTATGACCTAGAGCCTGACCAAGCAAAAGACTATGTGATGCTAAAAGCTGAAATATTGGCAAGGCTGGGTGTCACCCTGGCTGTCCGGGCTCAGCGTGTGCATAACTGGACTTTCCAGCTTGGAAAACCCCCCAGGTCTCAAATGTATGATCTCATTCACCTGAGCAGGAAGTGGCTACAGCCAGAGACTTTGTCCGCACCAGAGATTGTGGAACGTGTTGTAATGGATCGGTTTTTGAGAGCTCTTCCTACTGCCATCCAAAAGTGGGTAAGCCATGGAGACCCAGAGACGGCCGGTGGTCTTGTGGATCGTGTAGAGAAATACTTGGCTACAGAGAACCTGACGGCCTCTTCCAGAGACTCTTGGACTTTCCACCCTAAGACCAGACCATCCCCAGGGGCGGATAAGAGGATTCCAAGGGGTGAGGGTGGAGAGAGTGAGAGGGTGGGAGCTCTACCCAAAGTTTGGCGAGAACAGCCTGGGAAGTCAGGGGCTCAAGAGGCAGCCAAATGGATTGTTTGCTACCGCTGCCGGCAAGCGGGACATATTGCAGCAAATTGCCCGGTTGTGGAGGAACCCATGCAATGTGACTTTCTGATGGACAGACGTCAGTCGCTGTGTGCGACAGTCGCATGCACTGCCATTCGAGGAACTGAGAAACATTTATGCAAAATGTGTATTAATGGTAGAAATGTTGTGGTATTACTGGATTCAGGTAGCCTTGTGACCCTGATAAAGGCTGAATTAGTTAAAACAGAGGTCTCTGGGAATAGCAAGGTAGCTGTTATTTGTGTGCATGGGGACACCTGAGAGTATCCAGTGACTACAGTGTGTTTCGAGACCCCCAAAGGTACCCTCTCTCATCCAGTGGGGTTAGTATCTCAATTACCGCATGATGCCACTGTGGGAAGGGATTTTCCGAAGTTCTGGGAACTGTGGGATGATCCTGAGCCCCCCACTGGTGCCCCTATGTACCAGGAATGTGATAGCCAGAACTCCTCTGAGAGTGGTGAGGACTCTCCAGAATTTCCCTTGTCAGTATTTGCAGGGGAGACTCAAGAAACTGGAGAGGAGCCCACCTCCTCAGACGAAAACCTACCGTCTGTGGAGTTTTCTGATCTGGAGGTTCACAGGGAAAATTTTGCCACAGAACAGTTAAAAGACCCCGCCCTAATAAAGGCACGGGAAAACGTAGTGGAAATAGATGGCGAGTTAGTGAACCCAGATAATACCTGCACTTACCCATACTTCAGCGTAGAGAAGGACCTACTGTATCGGGTGGCAAAAAGGGCAGAAGAAACCGTTGAGCAGCTGGTGGTGCCCAAACCTTACAGGAAGTTGGTGTTGGAGTTGGCCCATGGGCACATTCTTGGAGGTCATCTGGGGACAGAGAAAACCCGAGAGAGGGTATTACAGAGATTCTATTGGCCTGGGGTGATGAAGGACATAGAAAATTATTGTTCCTCCTGCCCTGTGTGTCAGAGGTCGGCCCCGATGCCACATTTCCGTAGCCCGCTGGTCCCTCTACCCATCATTGAGGTCCCATTTGAGAGAATCGCAATGGATTTGGTAGGTCCTATAATCAAGTCCGCTAGGGGGCACCAGTACATATTGGTTATAATGGACTATGCCACCCGTTATCCAGAAGCGATCCCTCTCAGAAATACCTCGGCCAAAACCATAGCCAAAGAGCTATCTCTTGTTTTTAGCCGGGTGGGTATTTGTAAAGAACTGCTTACGGACCAAGGTACACCCTTTATGTCCCGGGTTATGAAAGAGCTGTGTAAATTGCTCAAAGTGACGCAATTGCGTACATCTGTGTATCACCCCCAAACCGATGGGCTGGTTGAAAGATTCAACAAAACCCTAAAACAAATGTTGAAGAAAGTGGTGGATAGAGATGGAAAGGATTGGGACTGTCTACTTCCTTATTTGATGTTTGCTATTAGGGAGGTGCCCCAATCCTCTACGGGATTCTCCCCCTTTGAGTTACTGTATGGGAGACACCCAAGAGGGCTGTTGGATATTGCCAAGGAAACTTGGGAAAGTGAGAGTTCTCCCCACAGGAGTGTGATTGAGCATGTCGCCCTGATGCAAGATCGAATTGCACAGGTAATGCCCATCGTGAAGGAACATTTGGCCCAAGCGCAGTTGGCACAGCAGAGAGTGTACAACCGTGGAGCAAAGACCCGTACCTTTTCCCCGGGGGATAGGATATTGGTACTTGTCCCTACGGTTGAAAGTAAATTCCTTGCCAAATGGCAAGGCCCCTACGAGATAATGGAAAAAGTGAGCGAAGTGAATTACAAGGTCAGACAACCAGGAAGGCGAAAGCCCGAACAGATATATCACGTTAATCTGTTGAAAGCCTGGAGGGATAGAGAGTCCCTAGTCGCAGAAACTTGGTCACCAGCTCAAACTGGTTGCATGATTCCGGAGGTTGGAATAGCAGCCACCTTGTCACAACCCCAACAACAGGAGGTTAAGGAGTTTGTGCTTCGCAACAAGGAGGTGTTCTCTGAGCTGCCGGGACAAACATCTGGGGTAGAGCATGATATTATTACCCCGCCCGGTGAAAGGGTGAAGTTAAAACCCTATCGGATCCCAGAGGCCCGACGGGAGGCAATACGGGAGGAAGTACAGAAAATGCTGAACTTAGGGGTGATAGAGGAGTCCCAAAGTGATTGGTCTAGTCCCATTGTGTTGGTGCCTAAACCGGATGGGAGCTGGCGATTTTGTAACGATTTTCGTCAGTTGAACAAAGTTACAAAATTTGACACCTACCCCATGCCACGTATAGATGAGTTGATCGACTGGCTGGGAACAGCCCGATACATGACGACTCTTGACCTCACAAAAGGGTATTGGCAAATTCCCCTGGCCAAGTCGGCCAAAGAGAAAACCGCATTTGTAACCCCAGACGGGGCGTTCCAATATAAGAGAATGCCGTTCGGGTTACAGAATGCGCCGGCCACATTCCAGCGGAAAATGGACCAGATACTGAGGCCCCATCGGAAGTATGCTGCGGCTTACCTGGATGACGTAATTGTCCATAGCACAGATTGGGCCTCACATCTGCCAAAAGTGCAAGCAGTCCTAGACTCTATCCGGGAAGCGGGGTTTACGGCTAACCCCAAGAAGTGTACCATTGGGCAGGAGGAGGCCAAATATCTTGGGTACACCATTGGCAGGGGAGTAATAAAACCCCAACTCAACAAAGTCGAGGCCATCCAGAGTTGGCCACGTCCCAACAGCAAGAAGCAGGTACGAGCCTTTCTGGGAATCGCGGGTTATTATCGGCGCTTCATTCCCCACTTTGCTTCTAAGGCTGTGCCCCTAACCAACCTGACGAAAGGGAAAGGGTCGGTCATGATTAAATGGACCCCCGAGGCTGAGGCAGCATTCCAATTCTTGAAACAAGCCTTATGTAGCCAGCCAGTGTTGTACTCACCCGACTTCTCTAAAGACTTTGTCGTACAAAGTGATGCGTCAGATGTGGGGTTAGGAGCAGTATTGTCCCAGGTCTGGAACGGGGAAGAGCACCCAGTCATTTACCTCAGCAGGAAGTTGAAGTCCCATGAGGTAAATTACGCCACGGTTGAAAAGGAGTGTTTAGCGGTGAAGTGGGCTCTAGATTCCCTTCGGTACTATCTGCTAGGTAGGCACTTTGACATGGTTACGGATCACGCTCCGTTAAAGTGGATGGCTCAAAACAAGGAGACAAATAGAAGAGTGAATAGGTGGTTCCTGGCCCTACAGGAATTCAACTTCACAGTAAAGCATCGCCCTGGCGTTCAAATGGGGAATGTGGATGCTTTGTCTCGAGTACATGAATGCCTGATTGCTGGTGTTCCAACCCCAAGGTTAAAACAAGAGGGGGGGGTATGTGACAGCAGGAAGGTAAAGTCACCTGGTTGCATCCAGGGGGGTAGATATATTTCTCCCAGATTCAGGCTTTATGCCGACTCATACCTCTAGGGAGAGTGCTGGGCGTCGTGAGACAGGGAGTTGATGAGACCAGCTGAAGCTTGTCAGCTCATTTAGGCCTCTATAAGAACTCCCAGCTTCATTAGATGTTAGCTCATGCCTGGAACCAGACCTGTGTGGACTGTCTAGGGAGAGTGAACCCCTGTGCGGTGAGGCAAAGCCTGTGTGGCTATTTGTTTGGACTTTTACTAAACCAGGGACTTAGGGACTAGGACAGCACCAGGCTGATCCCAGTTGTTAGTTTAGGAAACCTGCATGTTTAGTCAGAGGTCAAACTGACCAGGATTTATTTTGTTTATGTTTCTTTTTGGCTTTGCTGTGTTTTTGTCACTGTACATAGAGAAATAAACCGCACCTTTTGATTTTGAAAACCACAACCTCCGTCTGCTGGCCCTGTTTTTGTGTGGGGAGCCCAACCAGGGGGTCACACACACCCGCTACCGAGTTAACCCCCTCACAATATATATATATATACACACACACACACACAAATACAACATTCCAGTGTGGCTGTACAGTGAGTCCGATTAGTACAGATCAGACTGGATTTCTCGGTCACCCTGTGCCCCTATTAGAGACACAGGGTGATTTACACATAAGAGGGGCCGGGGAAGCTGGGCATGGAGTTTCCAGAGCTCTCCAAGGTGAGCTGAGTTTCACAAACACCCCACCCAAAGTGACTCCTGTCACAGTTGCCCTGACCAGTTCTTTTTAAGCATTCCTGTTATTTACTTTTATTTTGGCACGCAGTGCATTACAACGTCACTCCCTAATATTATTACCTTGTTATGGATGGATGTCTGGATGACATCACCTCTGATCTTCTCTCCGCTGGCTTGTGATATGACATCATACAGTCCGCTCCACCTGTTGCTGACTTCATGGCCCTCTGAACTGGCAGTGCGAAACATAAACTTTCCCGAGTGGGAACTGAAGAACAATAGAAGAAGGAGTGTGACTAAATGTACACACAGACATGGTACATAACAATAATAATAATACAATAGTTTACATACATTTATGAAAAAATTGCTGTGCAGTGTGGCGCTGCTCACTCTTCAGGTGTGACCCAGAAGATAGAGATAGGCTAATCTTATTCAAAAATAAAAAGGAGATGGAAAGATCGGGACTAGTTGCTTGCCACCCCAAAAGGTTACTGGGTTCCAATCATTGAACCAACGTCCCCTGCGGTGGGGAGATAACAGTATAAGTGGGTGAAAAAATTATAATAAATGACGAAACCTTCCAATCACATACCCACACCTCCCAAAGCCAATAGAGGCCTGATAACACAATGAGAGGCTGGGATTACCCCTATGTAAGGTACGATAATAGTGTATTAAACAAAAATAGTGCCGGAAAATATTCAATAATATAAATAATACTAGATGTATCTGTGAGTTAGCTAAATTGCATAAGGGTCATATACCACAATAGATATGCATGTGACCAAAAAATGTCAAAGTTACTGGAAGATTTTTTCATTTAATTCGTTTCACTGTGGACACTTTGAAATCACCATACACTGTGTGGACTATAAATTGATTTATTTGGACATTTTATAACCATTTGGTTCACAATATTTGAGGAATTAATTCCCCCTTTTTTGGTCACATGCATATCTATATAATACCAGATCTCATATTTAAGAGGACCTGTCATGCTTTTTTCTATTACAAGGGATGTTTACATTCCTTGTAATAGGAATAAAAGTGACACAATTTAAAAAAAAAAGAACAATGTAACAATAAAAAGTAAAATAAATAAGAAAAAAAAATTTTTTTTGGACGTGCCCCGTCCTGATGAGTTTGTGTGCAGAAGTGAACGCATACGTGAGCAGCGCCCGCATATGAAAACTATGTTTAAACCACACATGTGAGGTATCACCGCGCTCGTTAGAGCAAGAGCAATAATTCTAGCCCTAGACCTCCTCTGTAACTCAAAACATGCAACCTGTAGAATTTTTTAAATGTCACCTATGGAGATTTTTAAGGGTAAAAGTTTGTCGCCATTCCACAAGCGGGTGCAATTTTGAAGCGTGACATGTTGGGTATCAATTTACTCGGCGTAACATTATCTTTCACAATATCAAAAAAAAATTGGGCTAACTTTACTGCTGTCTTATTTTTTTATTAAAAAAAGTGTATTTTTTTCCAAAAAAAAGTGCGCTTGTAAGACCGCTGCGCAAATACGGTGTGACAGAATGTATTGCAACGAACGCCATTTTATTCTCTAGGGGGGTTCTAAGTAATTTTCTAGCAAGAAAAAATGATTTTAACTTGTAAACAACAAGTTTGAAAAATAGGCCCGTTCCTTAAGTGGTTAATACAGTACATCATTTTTTCACATTGCATATTTGTTATGTGTTATGTGCAATTGGGTTCACAATTTTTTCCATGCACTCAGCATTTATTGGTTAATATTTTGATCACTTTCACTGTGAACTTGCTTATTATAAATTTATTTTATTTCTTCAAGTTTAATATATATAATTTTTTTGCACTTTTGTCGGAATATATGTGTAGCATATTATATATGAATTTATCTGTGTTACGTTAGTAAGTTATATAGGATCTATTCACACAGCGCTGCAATTTATTGATTTTATTTATTTCAGCGTTCTGTTTGTATGTGACCCTTTGGTCTCAGATTTGTGCTGGATGTCCACGTTTTAACCACTTCAGCCCCGGAAGAATTTACCCCCTTCCTGACCAGACCATTTTCTGTGATTCGGCACTGCATCACTTTAGCTGACAATTGCGCGGTCGTGCGACTTTGTACCCAAACAAAATTGATGTCCTTTTTTTTTCCCCACAAAAATAGCTTTATTTTGGTGGTATTTGATCACCTCTGCGGATTTAATTTTTTGCACTATACACAAAAAAAAAGATTTTGGAAAAAAAACAATATTTTTTACTTTTTGCTATAATAAATATCCCCAAAAATGTTTTTTAAAAAAGAATTTCTTCATCAGTTTTGGTCAATATATATTCTTCCACATATTTTTGGTAATAAAAAATCGCAATAAGCGTATATTGATTGGTTTGCGCAAAAGTTATAGCATCTACAAACTATGGAAAAGATTTGTGGGATTTTTTTTTTTTTATACTGATAATGGCGGTGATCTGCGATTTTTAGAAGGACTGCGACATTGTGGCGGACAGATCGGACACTTTTGACACATTTTTGGGACCATTGACTATTATACAGCGATCAGTGCTATAAAAATGCACTGATTACCTGATTACTGTGTAAATTACACTGGCAGGGAAGGGGTTAACACTAGGGGGCGATCAAGGGGTTAATTGTTCCCTCTTGTGTGTTCTAACTGTAGGGGGGATGGGGCTGACTAGCAGGGATGAGCCGAACACCCCCCTGTTCGGTTCACACCAGAACCTGCGAACAGACAAAATGTTCGTGTAAACTTTAGAACCCTATTAAATACAATGGACTCGAACGTTCAAAATCTAAAGTGCTAATTATAAAGGCTAATATGCAATTTATTGTCCTAAAAAGTGTTTGGGGACCGGGGTCCTGCCCCAGGGGACATGTATCAATGCAAAATTTTTTTTTTTTAAATAGACGTTTTTTAGGGAGCGGTGATTTTAATAATGCTTAAAATGAAAAAATAAAAGTGAAATATTCCTTTAAATTTCGTACCTGGAGGGTGTCTATAGTATGCCTGTGAAATCGCGCATGTTTCCCGTGCTTAGAACTGTCCCTGCACAAAGTGTCATTTTTGAAGGAAAAAAAGTCATTTAAAACTCACTCGCGGCTATTAATGAATTGTTGGCTCCCGGCAATACATAGAAAAGTAATTGATAAAAAAAAAATCCCCCAAATTCAATTACCAGGCCCTTTAGGTCTGGAATGGATATTAAGGGGAACCCCGCCGCAAATTTTAAAAAAAATGGTGTGGGGTTCCCCCCAAATATCCATACCAGGCGCTTGAGATCTGGCATGGATTTTAAGGGGAACTCCACCCCAAATGTAAAAAAAAATGGCGTGGAGTCCCCCCAAAAATCAATACCAGACCCTTATCCGAGCACACAACCTGGCCGGCCACAGGGGAAGAGGGGGGGACGAGAGAGCGGCCCCCCTCCCTCTTGAACCGTACCAGGCCACATGCCCTCAACATGGGGAGGATGTCCCCATATTGATGTGGACAAGGGCCTTATCCCCACAACCCTTGCCCGGTGGTTGTGGGGGTCTGCGGGCGGGGGGCTTATCGGAATCTGGAAGACCCCTTTAACAAAGGGGACCCCCAGATCCCGGCCCCCTATGTGAATTGGTAAGGGGTACATTGTACCCCTACCATTTCACGAAGAAAGTGTCAAAAAATGTAAATAAAAACACACAAACACCTTGAAAAAGTCCTTTATTAAAAAAAAAAGAAAAATTCCAGCGATGAAATCCAGTGTCCCGCAGCGTTCCCCATCAGGTCCCCATCAGGTCCGCCCCCTCGGTATGTCGGACCCCGCCTACGTCATTGGCCAGTGAAGGAAGTTCCCCGCTCAGGCCAATGACGTAGGCGGGGTCGGACATACCGAGGGGGCGGACCTGATGGGGAACTTCGTTCGCTGTGTAATACATGAATAGACCCGCCCCTTCTCTCGTTCCGCATCTGGTCCGCTGAGCGGACCTGATGGGGAACTTAGAAGGGGTGGGTCTATACATTTAAAACACAGCGGAGGAAGTTCCCCATCAGGTCCGCACAGGCACAACCAATGACGGACAGCGCTGGACATCGGATCGCCGCGGGACACTGGATTTCATCGCTGGAATTTTTTTTTAAATTCTTTTTTTATTTTTTAATAAATGACTTTTTCAAGGTGTTTGTGTGTTTTTATTTACATTTTTTGACACTTTCTTTGTGAAATGGTAGGGGTACAATGTACCCCTTACCAATTCACATAGGGGGGGCCGGGATCTGGGGGTCCCCTTTGTTAAAGGGGTCTTCCAGATTCCGATAAGCCCCCCGCCCGCAGACCCCCACAACCACCAGGCAAGGGTTGTGGGGATGAGGCCCTTGTCCCCATCAACATGGGGACATCCTCCCCATGTTGAGGGCATGTGGCCTGGTATGGTTCAGGAGGGAGGGGGGGCGGCTCTCTCGTCCCCCCCTCTTCCCCTGCGGCCGGCCATGTTGCGTGCTCGGATAAGGGCCTGGTATGGATTTTTGGGGGGACTCCACGCCATTTTTTTTAAAATTTGCGGCGGGGTTCCCCTTAATATCCATTCCAGACCTAAAGGGACTGGTAATTGAATTTGGGGCAACCCCCGCGCTTTTTTTAAATTTTTTATCAATGACTTTTCTATGTATTGCCGGGAGCCGACAATTCATTAATAGCCGCGAGTGAGTTTTAAATGACTTTTTTTCCTTCAAAAATGACACTTTGTGCCGGGACAGTTCTAAACAAGGGAAACATGCGCCACTTTACATGCATATCATACACACCCCCCAGGTACGAAATTTAAAGGAATATTTCACTTTTATTGTTTCATTTTAAGCATTATTAAAATCACTGCTCCTAAAAAAATGGCCGTTTTTAAAACTTTTTTTTGCATTGATACATGTCCCCTGGGGCAGGACTCGGGTCCCCAAACATTTTTTATGACAATAACTTGCATATAAGCCTTTATAATTAGCACTTTAGACTTCTCCCATAGACTTTTCAAATTTGCGGCGAACACCCCAAATTGTTCGTTGTTCGGCGAACGGGCGAACAGGCAATGTTCGAGTCGAACATGAGTTCGACTCGAACTGGAAGCTCATCCCTACTGACTAGAGGAGGAGAGGGATCATTGTTCCTAGCTAGTAGATACAGACAATCTCTCTCTCCTCACAGAACAGGGATTTGTGTGTTTACACACACACACGTCCCTGTTCTGGCTCTTGTGCCGCAATCGCTCGTGGCCGGCGGTCATGGTGACCGCCACCCATGCACATCGGTTCCCCCGGTGGCGCGCGCCTGCTATCCCTACTTAAGGGGGCGACGTACAGCTACGACGGCTCGCGGGAACGTGCCGACCTGCCGCAGTATAATGACGGCGGCTGGTCGGCAAGCAGTTAAACTGTTAGTTGCTACATTGTTTTTGAATAAACTAATCTTTGATACTACACCATGAGAAGTTTTATTGCCTTTTATATGTGAGAGTGGATCAGTCACCTGATGGAATGATGGAGATTGCATGGAGATCAGCGATTTACTAATTTTCCTTATTAAGGTGAGCGCCCATTGCACCCATTGGTGGATTTCACTCACTTCCCTGTATTAAAACACTGGACTGCAAAAATCGATGCCCGCATTCTCCACCAAAACAAAACAAAACACTGGACTGCATGAGCAATACAGCATCACTGGACTTTGAATTTTTGCAGCACCGTCACTTATAACTGTGCCTGTCTTGACAAAGTTTTTGCACTGAAATTTTACTTATTGTGCATTCATTAATTTTAAAGTCACCTCTTAATATTTGACACTTTATTATATGTTACATATTTTTGACTGGATTGGATTATATTTTTGCGGTGATCACTTATGTGAGTTATTTTACACTTGTGATATTCGCTTCCATTTATTATTCTGCCTGCAAATTCATATTATATATGTGAGCACCTGATTTTATACTATATTTTGGTTTAGCGCCTTTCCATATATTGTGGTAATAACTTTTTATCTCGCCGGCACCCCAACAGCAGTAAGGCTAGGGTCGCACCGATGTGTTTTTAGTGCATTTTGCAGAAATGCAATACAGTCCATTTAACATGGTTTCCTATGAAACACATTGACATCAATGCTTTTTTCTGCCACTGCGTTTTTGAAAAGGTTTTTTTTTGCCGCAGCAGGTTGAGGTTTGCATGTAATAAACTTCTATGCACCAAAAACACAAATGTTGCATTTTGATGCATTTTGCTGTTTTGGTTTTTCTTTGCTAATAGGAAAAGTATGACAGTTCTGTTCATGTAGTGCAACTTTGATGTGACTTTACACTCTCTGGCACTCAGGTCAAAATTGCATAAAAGTAGTGCAGGAAACTTTATGTTTCCAAAGTCGCATGTTAGCATTACGGTTAAGGGCTAGGGTTAAATTTTAGAGTCAGGGTTAAGAGCTAGGGTTAGAATTAAGGGCTAGGGTTAAGGGTTGGGGTAAGAGTTAAATGTTAGGGTCATTATTAAAAGCTATAGTTAGGGTTTAGGACTGGGGTTAAGAGTTAGGGTTGAAGACTAGGGTTAGGGTTAAGAGCTAGTGTTAGGATTTAGAGCCAAGGTTAGGGTTAAGGGCTAGTGTTAGTTTTATGGGCTAGGGTTAAAGGCTAGTGTTAGTTTTATGGGTTGGGGTTAAGGGCTAGGGTTCGTTTTATGAGCTGGGGTTAAGGGTTAGGGTTAAGGGTTAGGGTTAGAGATAAAGTTAGGGTTAGGGATAGCAGTAATTGTAAGGGTTAGGCTACTTTCACACTGAGGCGCTGGATGCGCTGGCGGTATAGCGGCGCTATTTTTAGCGCCGCTATACCGTTTTTTTGGCCGCGATTTGCGGGCGCTAGCGGGGGTATTTTAACCCCCGCTAGCGGCCGAAAAAGGGTTAAAAACGCCCGCAATAACGCCTCTTTGAGGCATTTTGCGGGCGTATTAGAGGCGCTACCCCATTGATTTCAATGGGCAGGGGAGCTATAGGAGCGCTATTTTTAGCGCTCCTATTGCGCCTCAAAGATGCGGCTTGCAGGAGTTTTTTGAGCCTCCTGCAAGCGCAACGCTCCAGTGTGAAAGCCCTCAGGCTTTCACATTGGATAGTATTGAGAGGCTTTTTTGGGGCGCATTGCAGGCGCTATTTAGAGCGCAATAGCGCCTGCAAAGCGCCTAAGTGTGAAAGGGGCCTTAGTGTTATTGGTGATTGTTAGGGTTATAACGCTAACCCTAACAATTACCACTAACCCTACCCATTACTGCGTACCCCAACCCTAATTATTACAGCTAATCCTAACTCTAACACTTACCCTAACATTTAACCCTATCCCTTAATCCTAACCCTAGCTCTTAACCCTAACATTTACCGTCACATGAGACTTTGGACACATAAGGGTTTGTGCACTACTTTGATGCAACTTTGATGTTACTTGAGTGTCGGACAGTGTTTAGTCACATTAAAGTCGTACTACATGAACATAACTGTACTCTCCCAGTAGCAAAAAAACCCCACAAAACACAAAATGCACCAGAAAACGCATCAACCGCAACCTGCATATATTATTTTTTACTATATATATATATATATATATATATATATATATATATTGGGGGGGAGTGGAGGAGGACTGGTCTGGAGGAGCGCACGGAGGGGGACCGGAAGAGGAGGGGGGGACCGGAGGAGTACAGGGGGGATTGGAGGAACACACAGAGGGGGCCTGGAGGACGGAGAGAGGGACCGGAGGACCCCCCCAAGGAGCACAGAGGAGGGCACAAAAGGGGAGCCGGAGGAGCACACAGAGGGAGACCAGAGAAGGACGGGGGTGGGGGGGGGACCGGAGGAGCACAGAGGGGAGCCAGAGGAGGATACAGGGGACACTCAGGAACAATTGATGTGGCGGCGGGGAAGTTATAACCACTGATCTCCCTGTATAGATTTCAATAAAGCAGCTGAAAGCCATGGAGGGGAGAGGAGGAGAAGCGGCTCAGCTGCTTTATTGAAAGCCACACAGGGAGATCGTGATTATTACTTCCCCCTTTCGGTAAATCCTTGGACCTCTATCTGCAATTCTGTCCACCTGTCATATTTAAACAAATGGCCAAATGGAAAAAAAAAAGAAACGCACCCTGGAACAGTATCTTCATTCTCTTGTCTCTGTCAACCTTGATGACAGGGTCTCTTTTTGGCCTTGGGCTGAGTTTGCCATAACAATGTTGTTAACTCTAGTTCAAGGGAATCTCCATTCTTTGTAGTCTATGGGAAGCACCACTGGGTCCTGTCTGCTATCCTACTGACTCATGATGTTCCTGCTTTAGTCAACTTACAAACCTTCTTCAAATAATCTGGTCTCGGGTACAAAAGTTGCTTCTTGCTGCTGCTTCCATATACAAAAGATTTGTTGACTCTCTGCACTTGACTTTCAGCCTGGTGATAAAGCCTGGCTCTCCAAAAAAAAAAAAAAAAAATACTGCACTATGACCTCTACTAACTTTGCTCCACAATTTATTGGTCCATTTAAAATATTGGCCAAAATCAATATGGTGTCCTTCAAGTTCGGTCTGCAACCTCATGTTGACATACCCAAATCCTTTCACGCTTCTCTTTTGAAACCGCTGGTTCTCAATGTATTTTCATGTCCTTCCCAAGATGTTTCCCCTCCAGTGGCTTTTTCACAGGAATATCAGGCCTAGCAAATCTTCGATTCCAAGTTCTCTAAAGGCAAGTTGTATCGTCTGTTGGATTGGAAAGGTTATTGCTGGGAAGAACGTTCCTGAATCTTAGCATCAGATGTCTTTACTCCACACCTTGTATGAACATTCCATCACCTCGTCACCTCTTATGTCAACTTATGCCAACTAATGCCTTTGAAGGGTAGTTGGTTTCCCATAAGACACAATAAGAGGGGGGTAGCGATTACCCTTAACACTCCAGCGATGACACCTCCTTAGTTCCCCAGCTGTGGGCATCCTGGATTTTACCTGCAGTGTTGCAGCCCTGCCATGTAATGTTTTCCTTCTATTTACCCAGCCTGCATTCTAGCTTGTATTCATTATGCATCTCAGCCCAGCCACTGTACCCACAGCCCAGCATCTGCAAATTAAACCTCTGCTGTACCCCAGCCCGGTCTTTGCTGCACCTGCAGCTTTTCCACTGCTACGTCCAATGTCTCTGCTGCACCTCAACGTAGTTGCTGCTGCATCCGCAGTCTTTACAGTGCTGTTTCCAAAGTCTCCTCTGCCACCAATCTGGTCCCTTCTGCACCTGCTGTCCTTCTACTGCTGAACCCATAGACTAAGCTAAGGCCTCGTACACACGACCGGTTTTCTTGGCAAGAACCAGCAAGAAAACTGCTGGCAGAGCTTTTTGCCGAGAAAAACTTTTGTGTGTATGGTTTCTCGTCGCGAAAACTGCCGGGAATCTCGACGAGAAAAATAGAGAACCTGCTCTCTATTTTCTCGTCAGGATTCTCGTTTTTCTCGTTGGGATTCTCGTCGGCCTGTTTCCCGATGAGAAAACCGCGTGTGTGTACGAGGCTACAAGCTTGCCTGTCCTCCGGTAAGCCCGCGCATGCTCGATGAGATTTCAACGCATGCGCGGTAGCTTACAAGGGTAGTGTAGGGTGAAGCAAGATGGCGGCGACGGCATTGAATGTGATGAGCGCATGCTCGTCGTAGTCGATGACGTCACCGCGTTCTTGCCATTCAAAAGAACGGCGGTTCTTTTGAATGGCTGTCTGTATGCACGGCTTAAGTCTCTGCTGCGTCTGCAGCCCAGTCATTGTTGCACACGCAATTTAATCCTCTGCTGCACCCAAACCTGGTTTCCACTGCACCCACAGTCTCCATCGTTCCCCATCTGTACCACAGACCTGGCAACACCCACAGTCTCAGATTCACCATCTCTGCACCCTCATTCTCCACTGCATCCAGAGTCAGAAACTCAGATCTCAGCCCCCAGCCTCATTCCTTCTGTCAGCTTCCCTGTACCTCATGTTTCTCTCTTGATTAATTTCCTAGTCACCAAGCACAAACCGTTCTCCATGTCTGCAAGTACCCATCGAGTGACCCAGGGATAGACTGCTACCAAGTATAAACTCACCTAAGGGTGTGGAGTCTGCACTCCATGTGGTGTCTCCTGACCCCCTACAGCAGGGATATGCAATTAGCAGACCTCCAGCTGTTGCAGAACTACAAATCCCATGAGGCATAGCAAGACTCTGACAGCTACAAGCATTACACCCAGAGGCAGAGGCATGATGGGACTTGTAGTTTTGCAACAGCTGGAGGTCCACTAATTGCATATCCCTGCCCTACAGCATCTAACAAGTGTATCATATTGATGTGTAATTGTATTAGCCATGTCTTTTTCATGAACTTCTTTATTATTTGTTATTTATTTTTTAGCTAAAATTACAAACTGTATATACTACAATAAATTTCTATTTTTATATTTACCATTTATACTGGTTAACCACTAGGGACTTTAAAATCCCACAAGGGGGAAAAACATAAAAAAAATCCCACAAGGGGGAACCTTGTTCTCTGTATATTGTACACAGGGATGTTGGCCCAGCCCCTAGTCCTCTCTATCTCAACTTTTCTCTGTACCACTCAACTTGTTGCACCAGGGAGCATGGTCCACATTTCTGTTTGTAACTGTATGCCATCTCTAATATGGGAGAAGCCATGCCCACTATTTGGGGTGACAGCATAAGCAGAATATGGCATAATGTTTATTTTAAGCAGCCCACTTTAAGGATGTGCTGTAGGAAGCAGAACACACGATAATGCCACCAGAACTGTAAGGCTCCATGCACTCTGGACGCTAAAAAAAGCTATAAAAAACTGCAGTAGCTTTGCAGGGAGCCTTTAAACGTTTTTTAGCGTTTTTGCAATAGTGTTTATTTGCGTTTTTCAGTGATAGCGTTTTTTAGCTTTTTTTTTTCAATGGATCAAAAAACGCTTTTTAAACGTTTATTAGCGTTTTTCGGCATTTTGCGTTTTTTCCCGCCGAAAAACTGCACTTTGAACGCAAATTTCTTGCGTTCAGAAAAAAGCCCATAATCTTCACTGCTCAGTCTGTGGAGAGGAGAACCAATCACATCGGTGAGTTGGCAAATTGTTTCAGCTAAACTGCCATAATGAACCTTGGCACTAACATGTGTGGGCACCCCTTTAGTACTTGCTTAGCAGTCGCTCGGTTCTCTTCATTATTATAACATTGGCACAGGTTCAATTTAATAAACTAAAAGAGAGAAATGTTTTCCTTACCTCTTCTTCTGAAGCACAATGGTCTCAGATAATGAGTTCCTTCCAGGGTAATATTCTGTGGACACCGTTGTTCCATCCTTCTTTATAGATATAATTTTTACTCCTTGACCACCAATTAGGTCACTCTTAGTTAGGACATTGAGTTCCAGATCAAGATTTCGGTCCTTGTCCAATAGCAATTTTGTTAATTGTGACTGAGCTTCCTCTGGCTTTATTTGGGTGTCTTGCTCTCCATTCCTGTTCTTTTGCTCCACGTTAATTTTTTGATTGATAATAAAGTATGTCTGTGGTGTCTTTTCAAACCATTCTACTGCTTTGTCTTTCATTGTTGTCACATTTGTTTTTACATAAGGGATTTCCCATGTAGTTTGCACGAGGGATGAAACTTGGTCAACCAGTAGGCCAATGACTGTCCTGGAAACATCTTCTGATACTAAATCTTGCATTTCTTCTTTGACTTTGAGAACCTCTTTGAACTCGCTACGTGCGTCTTTCACACTAGAGGAGCCTTCAGACATATCAGAGACAATATAAGGTATTAATTTTTCATTGATTATTGGCTCAATGGGAACAGATTTTACCAGATCTGCAATTTCTAGTCCTGCATTTGTAATGCGTGTACACAGCTTAACTTTTTCCAGACCTGACGAGGAAACCTGTGTTTCTAGTATTTGTATAATATAGTTAGTAGTGGTATCTAAGTGTGATCGAATCTCATTGTAGGTCTCATGATGACTGAAGATGTCTTCCACAGCTGACTGAACCAGTTCTTTCATTGAACCTTTAATAAATTCTTTGTTTACTAGCTGTACCACATAATCATCGGATTGTCCCTTGGCAGTCTCTGGAACGGCTTGAGTTACAATGAAGTTGATGAGACCCTCCTCCAGATCTTGATTGTTCTTCACAGTGGTGTGTATTTTCTTTAAAAAGCATTCCTCAAATTTTTTTTTAAGTGCTTCTTTAAAAGCTGCGTCAATTGCAAAGTTCAATGCTTTTGATACTCCCTGATTGATCAGTTCCTTGCCAGCATATTTTGCACCCTCAAGCATGGCTTTTTTGGCAGCTGAGTTGGTGGCGAGTCCCTTGAAGGATTTAGTGATTACATCCTTCGTTACTGAAGATGTTACTGATTTCAGACCAGAAGTGGCTGATGACAAAACTATATTTCCTGACCGAATTGCATCATTAGCTAGTGAGCTGAATGTCTGTGCCCCATTGAGAAGGTCTTTGGTGATGCTGAACAATGCTTTAGAACCTTTTATAAAGAGTTTGAGCCCAGCTGTTACAAGAGACAATCCAATACTTATAGCTTTTGATATTGCCCATTGTACCCAATTAAAAGTACCCTTGATCATACCTACTATGCCTGCTACCATGTCACTAACACCTTCAGAGATAAGACCTAATCCAAACTGACTTGCTGCTCCACATGTTAATCCACAAATCAATATCCCAGCTAGAATTTGTGCTGCTCCAATAAAAAAACAAATGAGGGCACTAAAGCAGAACTTTGGCTTTTGTTTCACCTCATAGACAAATGAAAGTCCATAATCATAGAGAAGGTACATCTCATCTGTCTCTACTTTACTGCTGTTCTCGGTCGTGGAGAGCGTGAACACACTGGTCAACTCGGTTTCTGCATCTTTATTTCTGCTGTCCAAATCCTCCAACATTTTTATTGAATTTTCAATATTATTTTTCCAGGAATTCAGCAATTGCATCTTTGCTTGTTTCTGCAAGTCAAAATTTGACTCATCATTGTGGTGTTCAAATCTTGAGCATTGTGTCAAGTCTCCAAAAACAATTATGTTGCAGATTTCAGAGGCATAAATGTCCAGAGCTTCTTCGGCTTCTCTCAGTAAGGTAATAGCATTTTGCTTATAGCCTTTCTTGGCCAGGTTAATAGTGATGAAGGCACGATTGTAAAGGGAGATTGCCCGGTACTTATTGTCAGCTTTTTCCATTTTTTCCCAACAAGATAATGCACCATAATCATTTTTCTTGTCTTTGATGTGTAAGCATGTCCGATCCACAGCGGCCTTAACATAGTCATAAAAATTTTCACTTCTTCCTTGAAGAAGGTTCTCAGACTTGGCCTCCAGAATTAAGCTAAAATCATCTTTTAATGGTCCTAAGTCCTTGTGGTCATTGATGTCATCTTCATGAGTGGTGAGCCATAAAGCCCAGGTCTCTTTTAAGGAGTTTAGGGCCGGATGGTAATCCATTTTTGAGGTTTCTTCCACGCTTTGTTGACTAATGTTAGATTCCTGTTTCTCCTCCTCTGAATAATGACTGTCAAACTCCTTCAGGTGTTCACAAAACAAAGTAAAGAGCTCATGACGTATGTTGACTTCCGCAAGCTCATCATTTTCCATGTCTGCAATACGTCCTCTTTCATAATTTTTCCTCAGTTTCCTCATTTCCTCCACAGTTTGTCCCTGATACGAAGCAGCCAGATCATTTTGATTTAACACCATCTGCACCATTCCTGGATTTCCTTTACGTGATGTACGTCCAAATATTTGCTTTTCTACACGCCTGTTGCTGGGAAAATGAGTAAGAATGACACTTAGACCTCCGCTTTCGTTGACTTCTTCTGTAACTTTGATATCTGTTCCTCGCCCACCAAGGTTTGTTGCCAAAATTACATCACCTGGCTGGAATTCTTTTGTTTCTACATTGTGTTTGTCACTTCTGGTGTACATAGTGATTTTCCCTGGATTGGATCTTTCCCTAAGATTGATCAACTGGTGTTGAAGTTTTTCTGCCGTATTTACATCTTCACAAACCACCAAGACACATTGTCCTTTGGTCCCATTACTTGGACTTGTTTGTTTCTCCACCAACATACAGATTTCCTTAATCCAGGCCTCCCGACCTCCAAACACTTGCAGAACTGGTAATTCCAACCTCTTAGTGTAACGATGAGTGGGCATAGGGTGGCAATAAGTTTTATAATGCTTTTTAAGGATGTGGAAATCAACTTCATCCCCTAGAGTACCTGAAACCCCGTATATTCCAGAACCAGAGAGGTATCTTTGAAAGAAATGGAAGTTGGACATAAAGTTGGTGACACACGATATTTGAGATAGGGCTAGTCGATGTTTTAGTTCCAGAAATTGCTGCAGACCATCTCCCCAGCGCTTGTTTTTCTCCAACACGCCTGTGGATTTAAAGTCAATTGGAATGATGCTGTGATGCTCGGGTGAATTTGATTTGTCTCTGCTGTCTATAGTATATTCTCTACCCTTTTCCACCATGATGGCCTGAAGGGCATTCTCCACAAAGACAGGAAGTCTATTCTTGGTGTACTCTTTCAGGTGTTTAGGGATTAGAATGACGCTTTCATTTTCTTTATTAGTGATATCTTCTGGTCTGTGGTCATCAGAGTATTTAATTTTCAGAGATAGTTCTTCAACTGTGATATTCACCAACTGTTTTATTGTCATCAGCACACATGCTTGTCCTTGTGGGAGGAGGAGGACACTGATTGGCTCTCCGGAATCACAGCTGTTTTCAATAAAAGAAGCTTTGTCATCCTTTAGTTCATAAAACCTAAACTGGACGGAATCTTCCAAAACTTTGCCAAAGACTTTCAGAAGATCTTTCTCTTGCTGTGGTCCAAATTTTACTATCAGCTTTTTTAGCTCTGTCTGTTGTATGTCACTTATTTCAGAAGATGTCTGAACTTTAACCTCTAGTAGTTCTTCTTCACTGAGGAGACCGAGCTGCCCCCCAAATTCTAGAATATGAATAGAACTGAAATGCTCATTTGTTTCCTGTCCAAAAACAGTATCTGTTGCAAGCTTGTGAAAATATTGTATTCCTGGAGTCCAGTACACCTCACCTGATTCCGCCATGATTCTTTGACACTTATGAAGTTTTGCCCAAATTCCGGTCAATAGCTGGTCCAAGTGTCTCATCCCCGTAGCATCATGAGAAAGAAAAGTAATTTGCACTCCATTGTCCAAGGTCATATAATCCACCTCATCTATGATGGCGACATCAAACTTGCGTTCATTTCGGGTTTTTTGTCTTTCAAATTCCTGTCTCAGAATGTCAGCAGCAAAGTCTTCAACCGTTCCATATACAATGTGTGAATTATAGGCCTTACAAATGACCGCAGTTGGGTCTTTGGAATCAGCGGCTACATCTAAATGGGCTGGAGGAATAACACTGCAGGTTATATCAAAATTTTCATATAGTTTACTCCATTCTTCTGCATCTCGACGAGCCAAGACCGGAGAACTGGTGATAATATCTACTGTTTTTCCTCTTATTGCCTGTATCAAGGCAAACAATGCCACAATACAGGATTTTCCTTCTCCGGTACCAATTTCCAACAGACAACCTTTAACATCCTGGGAATTTGAAAGGAGCAGACTTATGACAGAAGAAAACTGAGTGGCTCGAGGAAAATAACCTTTCACATTCTTTTCAGGGTCTGTCGAAAAAACTGTTGTAGTGTCTTCAACTGCTACTGATAATATAATCAAAATTTTAACCATAATTTCCACACTGGGATTGGTCAGATCAAAACCCCTTATCATTTGGATTGCTTCTTTTCTCATCTTGGCATCAAGATCTTTCTGCATGTATTGGGGAAGTTCAGGCATCAGTTTTTCTAAGACCTTTTCAAGAAAATTTAGGATGTTTTCTGGATGGCTCAAACTTTTCATTTCTTGTATGAGTGTCTTCACATCTTTATCAGTCTCCTTATTAATTTCTGTATTCAGATGTTTCAAGGGCTCCTTTTTTTGCAGTACATTGACTGGCATATCAAGTCCAAGCCAGAAGGTCTTTACATGATGGAGAATTGCTTCTATGTTCTCCTGGGAAGTTCCAGCTTTGCAAGCTTCTAAGTAAAATGTTAATGTCTGGACAGGATTCCAAATTCCATTGAACAGGATCAGAGACAGTTGTTCCTTACAGACATCTGAAAACTCTTGGATCATGTTCAGGGCAATGTTCCCAGCTGTGGTTTTACTGTCTTGGTAGAGCCTTTCAATTACATGGAGCATAAATACCATCTTCTCTTCCATCTGTGTTGCTTCAAATGACATACGAGTGTCTTCTGTTGTAGCATCGGTCATGGTGACCTGTATCAAGGCTTTCAGTAGTCTAACTTGTTCTGTTAGAGACAGATTCTCATAATGAAACAAGTGATCCAAATTATGGAAGGCCTGAAGAGGTAAGTTCTTTTTTAAAGCATAGACTTGTACCATTTTATATTGCAGTGCAAAGATCCTCTCAGCTAAACTTTTGTTTTGCATTATTCCATCTTCTAGAATTCCATGCTCAGTCAAGAGTTTGCTGAATGTCTCCTCTACATCTCTAACCTTTGTGGGAAAAAAAAGAAAAATAAACCGTTTTAGGCAAGATTTTCAGATATTTCCTGTCTGAGCCATATTAATGAAAAGTTTTTTTGACTACAATTTAAGGACTTATGGGATTCAGTGTTAGTAATAGCAAACAAATAGGGGTCTCAGCCAGCCCTGTAAGCCCGGGATTAACTGCACTCACCCCACCCCATCCTCAGAAAATTCCATATTTTCTTTTAAGTATAAGTTAACTTATCCTTCCTACCCCCCAAGCCTAAAGTACCACCACCACCTATCTAACACCCTCCCAAGATGCATACTTACCTGATCCTACAACCAAAGCCCCATACAGTGCTGACTTTGTGCAAAAGTAGACTTTTATGGAATCAACTTCTAAGCACCTCCAGGTTGTGGGAATCTACTGTGCAGACCTGCATCTATAGAGGGAGGGGGTACTCTAAGTTGCAGGGGGGAGCAAAAGGAATAGGTGAACCTTGGGTATATTCCCATTGATGGATTAATAGGAAGAATTTGGGTTTTAATCGCTTATTCCTGTTGATCATGTTCCGTATTTTACAATTTGATGTGGAATTAGGTGTCTTCTAGACCAGGGTTTCTCAACTAGGGTTCCATCTAGGGTTCCTCCAGAGGTTGCTGCACACAAAAGGATTTTTTACCTTCATGCATTTTTCCCTCTTGCAATTACTTCTTTGGAGATAGGTCTCCTTTATTTTAGCTTAATTATCCAGGCACATCTGTTAGCAGCACAATTAATTATTCATTCGTTATGTATATATATATATATATATATATATATATATATATATATATATATTGTATATTGTCTCATTTTGTTTATTGTGACTGTCTGCCTCAAATATTATGGGATGTGTAAGTGTGTTTGCTGTGAGGAAAGAGGGAGGGGGAATCCTCCAGCAGCCCCCCTGCTGATAAGACTGATGAGAAGTTTAAATCCACCTGACCTGTATTGACCTGTATTGTCATTGGACAGTTTAACCCGCCCTGAATACAAGGGTGGGGGGAAGTGTCTTGGAGTTGGATATCTGTGTACATGTATGATAAAGCAGTTTTTGATGTTGTTGTTCACCCGACACTGTGTTACGGCTGGTGACTGGGTGAGCTAAGGGGTCTTGGATAGTGCTGGTTCTGGACAAAGGAAGCATTGACGGCGGACATAGTCCTGTTGAGGACAAGGGTCCGTCACAACTGGTTGGCAGCAGCGGGATCGTGCTTCCTGGCTGTGAACATGTCCAAACCTCCACCTGAATCCAAGATCGGGATAGCAGACTTCAGTCACCCCAGCGGAGATATAGATCTGGCATCAGAGTTCCTGGGTCTGCTGCGGATTGTCCTTTCATCAATCTCCAGGACTGTGTCTGCGGATGAATACCTGGAGTTCAGGCAAGAGATTGGGGTAGGACTCTGGATTAGAGCCCTCTGGGTTGCTGGTATGCAACAGGGCAAGTGCTTTCCAACCCCAGAGCAGCAGGCCAGTGAACAACGGGAGATACGGATGGGATTCCTGGGAGAGCGGCCCCAGGAGCAATGGGTGACTGAGTTGGACAGGCTGGTTCAGCAGGAGATAGAGCTGGACAATCAGTATCGGGCTCTGCAATGGCACGCAGAGCAGGGATATTTAGGGGAGACAACAGAATGCTCTCCGGAGGGATATGACTTTGGCGGCCCTGGATTGCTGTGGGAGAGCCTTACAGATTGTTTTGTGTTTGACGATGAAGGGGAACCTACCCTTGAGGATCTGCGAGGATACAGAGAGGCAATGCTCGATCTTGCAGGGGTCTCAGAGCTTAAACCTGATCTGGAATATTTGCTAAGGAAGGAACAGCATCTGGAAAGGGCATACAGGAAACTGCTAGAACACGTTCAGCAGCATGCCAGTATTTACATATTTACAAACAGTGGAAACTGTTATTGGCAGTGGAAACTCCAGAGATTGCCGTCTCCAAAGCTGAAGTGCTGACAACAGGGCAGAGCTCTGATAGCCTCTGCCCAACACCAACAGCAGCTTCAGTGTCCCAGAGAGAAGAGGCAGTTGGCCTTTCTCCCACAATACTGACAGAGACATGGGTTTTTCTGCCAGCAGCATCTGTGGAGTCTTATATATAGAAAAAGCATCTGTGGCTCTAAACCGTGAATGGGTGAAAAATCGTGATCATAAATTGTCAAGATTTAACCAAAGATAGAATTGACCAAAAAATGTAATTGAAAAAAATTAAATTAAATCACACAAAGTGTAAAAAACTGAATGTGAAAACCAACATGTGCAGTGAATGTGACATACACACCTAAAATGAACTTACCTATATTATCACATGTGAAGTGTAATAGGAAATATGGTACACGATATATAAAAACAACATATGAAATGAAAAACTAAATGTGTAACCAATGGATTGGTGAACAAAGTTCTGTGTCTTCTCACTGTGATAATAGTGTTTTAAACCAAATGATTGGAATCAGAACTGAGTCTGGTGCAACTGCATAAGAGAAGTGAATTAGTCCCAATACATATCAGCACACAGAGCTTGAAGGATCTTCCTAATGGTTGACGCTGGTAACTAGTAATCCAGGTATATGCGGCTCAAATATATCAATCTTGATACAGGGAGTAAATATAGTCAGATGTCCCCTTACCGAAAAAGGTGGAAAAAAACACCAAGCTGAAGTGCTGGCAACCGGACAGAGGGTCGAAGATCTCTGCCCCACACCTACGGCAGTTCTGGAGGCCCAGGGTGAGGAGGTGGCAGTCTAACCCGAGCTGCAGATCAGGATCCAAGGAGAGAATGCAGTCAGCACCTCACACCTGCAGCTTGATCTGGTGTCGGTGGATGGGCCTGCGGTCTCCACTAACAGAAAACCAGCAGAAGTGCTGGCAACAGGGCAGAGTGCTACCAACCTCTGTCCAGCACCGACAACAACTGTGGAGTTCCAGGGAGCTGGGTCTGTCTGGCTCTCTCCCCAACAGTTAGCTGGAGCAGATGATGTAGGGAAGCTCCTACACCCAGCTGAACAATGGGACAGAGCGCTGCTGGCCTCTGCAATCAACAGAGGACGTATTTCCTCTTTAGGTGGATGGGACTTCAGTCTCCACGTGTATACCCCAGGGATGCTGGGCAGTCGGCCCAGATCCCCAACAGCATGATGGAGTGAGCCCAGTCACCCTGTCTTCTCTCCAGCAGCTGAGAGGACTCCAGGGAGAAGAGCCAGTCCAGGCCTCTCCCCAGCGGCGGGTATGTTCTCTAAAGGGGCAGAGGTTGGCTGGGTAAGTAATGCTCTGTTTGGGACAATTTATTTGGGGTACTGTGTGGATACCGGCATTGGGGGACTAAAACGACTGACTAACTTCGGAGTCAACCCATTTGGGGTCTCCTCCTGTGTTAGTCTCCTGCCGAAAGGGGAGATGTGTGACAGGAGTCACTTTGGGTGGGGGGTTTGTGCAACCCAGCTTACCTTGGAGAGCTCTGGAAACTTTGTGTCCAGCTTCCCTAGGCCCTCTTATGTGTCTCTATTAGGGCACAGGTTGACCGAGAAATCCAGTCTGATCTGTACTAATCGGACTCACTGTACAGCCACATTGGAATGTTGTGTGTGTGTGTATATATAGATATATATATATATCTATATATTGTATATTGTCTCATTTTGTTGTGCACGCTTTGCTGTGATCGTTTGGGGTGTGACTGTATTCTACTCTTCTATTGTGACTGTCTGCCTCAAATATTATTGGATGTGTAAGTGTGTTTGCTGTGAGGAAAGAGGAAGGGGGACTCCTCCAGCAGCCCCCCTGCTGATAAGACTGTTTACTGATGAGAAGTTTGAATACACCTGACCTGTGTGTCTATTGTCGTTGGACAGTTTAACCCGCCCTGAATCCAAGGGTGAGGGGAAGTGTCTCGGAGTTGGATATCTGTGTACATGTGTGATAATAAAGCAGTTTTTGATGTTGTTCACCGACACTGTGTTACGGTTGGTGACTGGGTGAGCTAAGAGGTCTTGGATAGTGCTGGTTCTGGACAGAGGAAGCATTGACGGCGGACATAGTCCTGTTGAGGACAAGGGTTCGTCACACCTCCAATGCCTGGGCATTTATTACTCCCACTGACCTCTGATGCTTGGGCATTTATTACTCTCACTGACCTCTGATGCCTGGGCATTTATTACTCTCACTGACCTCCGATGCCTGGGCATTTATTACTCTCACTGACCTCTGATGCCTGGGTTTTTATTACTCTCACTGACCTCCGATGCCTGGGCATTTATTACTCTCACTGACCTCCCATATCTGGACATTTATTATTCCCACTGACCTCTGATGCCTGGGCATTTATTACTCTCACTGACCTCCGGTGCCTGGGCATTTATTACTTCAACTTTATTACTCCAACTGACTTCAAATGCCTGGGCATTTATTACTCACTCTGACCTCCAATGCCTAGGCACTTATTTCTGCCACTGACCTCCGATGCCTGGGCATTTATTACTCCCACTGACCTTCAATTCCTGGGCATTTATTACTCCCACTGGCATCCGATGCCTGGACATTTAATAATCCCACTGACCTCCGATGCCTGGGCATTTATTGCTCCCACTGACCTCTGATGCCTGGGCATTTATTACTCCCACTGACCTCTGATGCCTGGGCATTTATCACTCCCAATGGCCACTGATGCCTGGGCATTTATTACTTCCACTGACCTCCGATGCCTGGACATTTAATAATCCCACTGACCTCCGATGCCTGGGCATTTATTACTCCCAATAACCTCTGATGTCTGGGCATTTATTACTCTCACTGACCTCTGATGCCTGGGCATTTATTACTCCCGCTGACCTCCGATGCCTGGGCATTTATTACTCCCACTAACATCCAATGCCTGGGCATTTATTACACATACTGAAGCCGGGGCTTTTTTTTTACTTCCACTGACCCCCAAAGAGTGTAATAGATAATGAACTGGTTCTTTATTTAAAAACTTGTGAATCCCTGTTTAAGCTGTTGGTATCCATAGAAAGTCTTCAAGAAATCCTTGTTACAATTCAGTGTCTCTAAGTCATCAATATACCCAGAAGCATAGTCAGGAGTCTGACAGTAATATTGTTCTGTGATATCTCACAGCCTGATGTCTTCTCACTACACCTATCTGTGTTTTATGAAGGCACCAGGGGGCTGTTATTCTAAATGCATACCAGAAGTAAATAGTGAAATGAGTACATCAGTAATTATATTATAATAATTTAATGTTACCTCTGTGGTTTGGGTGTGAAGGGGATCGCCTGCTACCACATGGCGAAGGATATAAGTTTGCTTCTGTCTTTGTATGCTTCTGTTTCTTCTCATCTCCAGCTTCTTATTGAACTGGGCTTGTTTTTCTTCTAGAGCTTTATTTTCCTTCTCAATCTCCTCCTGAATCCTCCTCTCACGCTCAATCTGCCGCTGCCTCCTCCTCTCTTCTTCTTGAATTCTTCTTCTGTTCATCTCCTTTCTGTCTTCTTCTTGTTTACCTTTAAAAGAGGACATTTCATATAATGAGAAAGAGGACATTTCATATAATGAGAAACCTCTAGTGGTGAGGCACTGCAATCCATGGTGAGAACTTATCAGTTTTTTCCCACCCATACCTGATAACTATAGTTCTCATTTTTTAGAAAGGCCCCTCTCTGTGATTCGTGTCTCTTCATTTAAGCCTGGGGCACTGCCATCAAAATACCTTGGGACTATAGCTCTAATTGTTTAGGAAAGTGCCTCCTTTTGGCACCGAGGCCTGTCGACATTTCTACGGTGAATTGATAAGAAAAAAGTTACAAATATTTTTGAACTACTAATATTGCGTGTCAATTTAGGCCCAGTACTAAAAAAAAGACATGTGCGGTTCGTTTTGTTCCGAATCAAAATTCAGACTGATTTTTCATTTTTCGGAAATTAGGATGTATCTGAATTTCTAAGTTACAATAGTACCAAATTTTAACGAATCCGAAATAACGAAAAAACTATTTCGGACGAAATTCGAATTCAAATAGTTTTTGAATAGCTTTTGAATTCGAGCAGTTTTCAAGTTCAAATTTTTCGAATTCGAATCATTTTACAATTTTCTAAGAGAATAAAATAGAATAGAAAATAAAGGAATAGAATAGAAAAAAATTATAGAATAGAAAAGAATATAAAAGAAAATAAAGGAATAGATTATAATAGAGTAAAACAGAACAGAATAGAAAATAAAAATAAAAGAACAGAATAGATTAGAATATAATAGAAACAAATAAAAGAATAGTATAGAAAGAATATAACCATTTCCCAAAATTCAAAAATAATCAATTTGAATTTGAATAGAAAATAATAGATTAGAATAGAAAGATGGTTATATTCATTCTATTATATTCAGTTTTTTTCTATACTATTGTTATTTTCTATTTTATTCCACTCTATTCTATTCTATTCAAATTAATTCTATTTTATTCTATTCTATTGTTTTTTAAATTCTATTCTTTTCTATTCTATTCCAATTTCAGAAGATAGTTATTATCTTTCTATTTTATGCTATTCTTTTTTTATTCTATTCTATTCCATTCTATTCTGTTCTTTTATTTTATATCCTATTTTTATCTGTTTTACTCTATTATATTCTTATCTTTAATTTCCTGTTATATATTTTTTTCTATTATATTCCTTTATATTCTATTCTATTTTATTCTCTTTGGAAATTGAAAAATTATTTGAATTTGAAAACTGCTTTATTCCACTCTATTATATTCTATTCAAATTCAAATTAATTCTATTTTATTCTATTCTATTTTTTTTTAAATTCTATTCTTTTCTATTCTATTCAAATTTCAGAAAATAGTTATAATCTTTCTATTTGATGCAATTATTTTTATTCTATTCTTTTCCATTCTATTCTGTTCTTTTATTTTATATTCTATTTTTATCTGTTTTACTCTATTATATTCTATTCTTTAATTTTCTGTTATATATTTTTTCCTATTATATTCTTTTTTTTTTTTTTGTTTACAAAACGGTTTATTGAAAAATAAGTCTCAATACAATTTTAACTGTACATTGGTAAAGGGTACATACACAAAGAAGGGTGCAAAAAATATCAGCATAACTTATAAGTAGCAGTGATATAAGATGGAGGGATACAAATGTTGGGATGTATAATTGAATCATGGACACATATGATAATAAATGGAAACCTTGGGATCTTTCGCTGTTAACCCATGGAAATACAGGATGATGCTATTGAATTTGTTTTGTTTTAATTTTTTATAGAGCAAATCCAAAAGACATTATAGAGGTATAAAAGCTGTATCAATGATTCAATATTCTTTTATATTCTATTTTATTTTATTCTCTTTGGAAATTGAAAAATGATTTGAATTCGAAAATTATTCAAGGTCAAAAACAATTCAAATTTGAAAACTATTCGAAATTGATTTGAAAACTTTTCGAATCGATCCGATTTTGAATTCAAGAATTCAAATCGATTTGAATACGAATAAACAAAACAAATTCTGAAATAATTTAACGGATTAAACAAATTTAACAAAACTTTATGTAAATGACGAATCGAAACGAAACTCAACCAATTTCTTCATTCTGCACATGTCTATGAGTAAAAATTATCAAACAATGTAGGTTGGGGTGCTAATGTTTGACAGTAAATTGTAAAAAAAAAATATTTAAATTCCAGAGCCAAATATGCTCTACCAAATGACTCTGTTGCTGAGTGGGCCCCCCAAAACGAGTGAAAGGAGTAGGCCAAATTTCTTGATTCTTCAGCCAGGACCAGGGGAGATGTAAACAAGGCATTTCCCTGTTCTGCCTAGTGACAGGACAGTGATCTACTGCTCCCTGTCTTTGGGAGCTGTGATCGCTACCATGTCACTGGTAGCCCATCCCCCTCACAGTTAGAATCACTCCCTAGGACACACTTAACCCCTTGATCGCCCCCTAGTGTTTACCCCCTTCCCTGCCAGTGTCATTTACACAGTAATCAGTGCATTTTTATAGCACTGATCGCTGTATAAATGCCATTGGTCGCAAAATAGTGTCAAAAGTGTCCGATGTGTCCGCTGCAATTTCGCAGTCACGATAAAAATCGCAGATCGCCGCCATTACTAGTAAAAAAAAAAAAAATACTAATAAAAATGGCATAAAACTATCCCCTATTTTGTAGACGTGATAACTTTTGCGCAAACTAATCAATAAACGCTTATTGCGATTTTTTTTTATTACTATAAATATGTAGAAGAATACATATCGGCCTAAACTGAGGAAAAAAAATGTTTTTTTATATATTTTTTTGGGATATTTATTAAAACAAAAAGTAAAAAATATTTTTCAAAACTGTCGCTCTTTTTTTGTTTATAGTGCAAAAAATAAAAACCGCAGAGGTGATCAAATACCACCAAAAGAAAGCTCTATTTGTGGGAAAAAAAGGACGAAATTTTGTTTGGGTACAACATCGCACGACCGCGCAATTGTCAATTAAAATGACGCAGTGCCGTATCGAAAAAAAAGCTCTGGTCAGGAAGGGGGTAAATTCTTCCGGGGCTGAAACGGTTAAAAATGTGTTTATTTTTTAAGCCTATTTGGTATGTGTATTGATTAAGGTACATGTAAAGTCCCACCCCATTTTTGTTCTCATTCGGTATTTCTTTATTTTGTAGGCAGTGCCCCCTCCGCACCCCCAGCCTAGGAAATTTGCAAAGCAAACACATTTTAGGTTATGATAGCTTACCTTAATTTTCTTGCTGCTTCGCTCTGACGAAATAGTAGTAGTAATAGTAGTAGTAGTTGTACTAGCAGCAGCAGTTTTTTGCTACTGCATCTCATAAATTTCTCTTAGCCATGTCTCTTTTTTTTTTTAGAGAGGAGAGGCTTCCGAGCCCTTTAAGGGGTTTCTGATGTTGGGAGGTGGGGTTCTGTGATTGGCTGTCACGTGATTATAAAGCTCCCAATCGCAAGGAACAATCGGGAGCTTTCCGTTAGTAACAGTAACTGTGCCAGGAGCGCTCAGGGCACAGCTATTTCTGCAGGGTGGTACACAAATATGCTGCCGCTTGGCGCCAGGGCCCACCCGCTGAGAGGCCACATGTTTTCGTACAGTCGATGTGAAGGGGTTAATGTGACCTTGCTCCGTATAGGTATCCCATTAGTCAATACCCTGGTATGACCAGGGGAGGGCTGGCGGCCTTAGGCCTGGGGGGCAAGTCCAGTCAAGTGGCCCATTGAACTGCCGAATCAGCTCACCATCCATGGCCCACCTGGTTTTTCAATGCAGCCTCACCAGTGCCCATCAGTGCAGCCAACTCCAGTGCCCATCAATGCAGCCTGATCACTGGGGCAGGTTACATGGGGTGTATGGGGGGGAGATGGGGGCTCAGCTAGGGGTGTCAGAGTCTCTCACCTCAGCGATCTCAGCTCAGCAGGTCCTTGCACGCCACGCTTTCCTGGGGAGGGTAACGCTCCTGATCCTGGGGTCAAGTTGCAGCCAGCACCCAGCCCTGCAGCCCTGCGCCCCGACTCCCTGGCACGCCCTGCCCCTGCCTGCTTCAAAGAATCTGGTCCCAGGGAGTTGTAGTTTCCTCTGCACTGCTGTGTTTTCCACCCACCAGAAGCTTAAGTGCGGACTAAAACTCCCGGAATGCAACAGCTAGTGGTCGGCCGCCAAGGCCATGCCCCCGGCCCGACTTCCTAAAACCAGAATAAAAAAGAAAATGGTAGCGGGCAGCGGCTGCCGGCCATTTTGAACATAAGTTAGGGCGGCCTGGGAGGCAATTGCCACCCTGCCCCCTGGCCCAGCCCTCCCCTGGGTATGACCAGTAATGGGGCTCTGCACACAGCGGTACATTCCCCAATGATTGACTATGCTTACCATAGTTTGGGCATGTAGGACTATCTCCTCCTTTGTTACTTGTTAGCTGCAATGATGACTTGTCTGCGCCGTATTCCCGAATAAAGAAGGTGTGATGGTAGATGCCATTGTAACTTCGATGCATATCTGCATGGTGACGGGTGTCATTTTGTGACTGATGTCCATATTTCACATAAATATGACTAGGTAAAGCCAACTGATTAATTAGTTTAGTAGACCAAGGCCCCACCACGCCATGTTCCTGGAACAAAGCACAACAGAAATAAAAGTTATAAAGCACATCCAAATGAAAAGGAGTTGTAGAGTTTGCATGTGTGAATGGGCCCCTTCTCCAGGGTAGGGGGTTCCTAACCCCCTTTATTTCTCTAGAGTGATGCTTGAAGTGGTTATTAACCCACTTCTATTAAATGCTCCCATCCACTCTGTACCAATATAATAATTGTCCCTGTGCCTGTGTTCTGTAAAAAATCTGCCCGATTGTACCGATATAAGCTCTGCTCTGGGCACTCAGCTGATTCCTCTCTTCTCTCTCTGACTCACGGCTGCAGTGGGCGGGGCCGAGCCCTCCCGCTGACGTTAGTCGGGGAGGCAGGGGAGAGAGGAGAGAGAGAGCCAACAATCAGCAGAGAGCCTGGAGCAGTGCTCATATAGATAAAATCGGGCAGATTTTTTACAGAGCGCAGGCACAATTATTATAATGGTACAGAGCGGATGGGAGTATTTAATAGAAGTTATGAGAGCAGCAGGAGGAGGACCCTGGTTCAAGCAGAGACAGGCAGAGAGGGGAGGGAGAAGGAGGGGGGACAAGGACACAGGAGACAGCTAGCAGGCTGCAGATGATGGAATTCTGAAAACTGACCACGGTGTCAGGGAACAGCAGCCATTATTATCGTGGTCAGTTTGCAGAGGGGAGGGTATAGCCAGGCAGGATCAGCCAGGTATTTTAGATGATACGGCGGTCCAAATGACACAGCACAAGCACTGTACTGTATAACATGCTTTAAGGGAACAGGATCTTTATTTATTTTTTTTGGGTTAACAAACGCTTTAAAGCCAAAATCCAGCCATTTTACAATATGATGTTCTATTCATCTTATAAAATACTTTAGACCACACAAAGTCAGGGCTCAGTGGTAGATTGATTGCTATCATTGATCTCAAAGCGAGTGTGAAAGAGGACCTGGTGGATGGAGAGTGTGATGAGTCTGAAGCATTATGGGTGGAACTGCATACAGATGTGCGTAGTTCAAAGCTAATCATTGGAGTTTGTTATAGACCACCCAATGTTAATGAGGAGTTAGAGACTCAGCTCCTTGCACAGATGGAAAGGGCTGCAAGGGCTGGGACGGTGATAATAATGGGGGATTTTAACTACCCAGAAATTGACTGGAGTAATGGAACTGCTGGGACAGTTAAAGGGCAAAAATTTATAAACCTATTGCAGGACAATTTTATGGTCCAGTTTATTGAGGCCCCAACTAGGAATGATGCTCTGTTGGACCTGGTAATCTCAAACCATGCAGAGCGTATTACTAATGTTCAGATAAAGGAACACCTGGGTAGCAGTGACCATAACATGATTTCATTTGATGTTAGTTGTAAGCAAAAATCACATACAGGAAAGATAAAAACACTTAATTTCAAGAGAGCAAATTTTCCAAGGATGAGTGCTGCTCTCCAGGACTTAGACTGGGAGGGAATATTGGCATCAATGGGCACAGAACAGAAATGGGAATTATTCAAAAAGACTGTTTGTGAACTCACTGCAAAGTATATTCCCATGGGCAATAAGTTTAAAAGGCTAAAAATAAAACCTATGTGGCTCACTGCCAAAGTTAAACAAGCTATAAACTATAAGAAAAGAGCTTTTAAAAAATATAAAAATGAGGGAACACTAGTGTCATTTAAATGTTACAAAGAATATAACAGGATATGTAAAAAGGAAATCAAGGATGCAAAAATTCAAAATGAACGACAGATTGCAAAAGATAGTAGGACAAACCCCAAAAAATTCTTCAAATATATTAATAGTAAAAAGGTCAAGTCTGAGCATGTAGGCCCTTTACAAAATAATCTAGAGTGGGTGACTGGGGACAAAGAGAAGGCTAATTTATTAAATATTTTCTTCAGCTCTGTGTATACAATGGAGCATGGGGGAGCTCATGTCCAAAATGGGGGTGGTAGTGACACAGCCCCAAATCCACAATGGCTCAAAAGTGATATGGTCCAGAAATATTTAGATGGAATAAAGGTGGATAAAGCACCTGGACCAGATGGCATACACCCACGGATCCTAAAAGAATTGAGCTCTGTAATTTCAAAGCCATTGTATTTAATTGTATTTAATTTTTAGGGACTCATTAATGACAGGAATAGTACCACTGGATTGGCGCAGGGCCAATGTGGTGCCTATATTTAAAAAGGGAATTAAGTGTTTACCAAGTAACTATAGACCTGTTAGTTTAACTTCTATAGTTGGGAAAATACTGGAGAGATTAATAAAAGACCACATAGATGAGTTCTTGCTGGAAAAAAACTATTTAAGCAACAGACAGCATGGATTCATGAAAGACAGAAGTTGTCAAACAAACCTGATTTCTTTTTATGAAGAGGTAAGTAAGACCTTGGACAGAGGGGTGGCAGTGGACGTGGTATACTTGGATTTTGCAAAAGCGTTCGATACAGTTCCCCACACACGGCTCATGTGTAAGGTAAAGTCTACAGGATTGGAAATATCAGTTTGTAAATGGATAGAAAACTGGCTAAAAGACAGAATTCAGAGAGTAGTAGTTAATGATTCTTACTCTGAATGGTCCAAGGTTATCAGTGGTGTACCCCAAGGTTCAGTGCTGGGACCCTTACTTTTTAATATGTTTATAAATGATATTGGGTCTGAGATCAAAAGTAACATTTCTGTCTTTGCAGATGACACCAAGCTATGCAGTGGAATAACGTCCTTACAGGATGTTGCCAATTTACAAGCCGACCTCAATGCTCTGTCTAATTGGGCGACTATGTGGCAGATGAGGTTTAATGTTGATAAATGTAAAGTTATGCACTTGGGGGCTAATAATATGAATGCATCATACATACTAGGGGGAGTACAACTGGGGGGATCCGTAGTGGAGAAGGATCTGGGGGTTTTGGTAGATCATAAGCTCAATAATGGCATGCAATGCCAAGCTGCGGTTTCCAAAGCGAGCAAAGTCCTTTCTTGTATTAAGAGAGGTATGGTCTCCAGAGAGAGAGATATCATTTTGCCCCTGTTCAAATCATTAGTAAGACCTCATCTGGAATATGCAGTTCAGTTTTGGGCCCCAGTTCTCAAAAAGGATATTGGGGAACTGGAGAAAGTGCAGAGAAGGGCAACCAAACTGATAAGAGGCATGGAGGAGCTCAGCTATGAGGAGAGATTAGAGGAACTGAATTTATTCTCTCTTGAGAAGAGGAGATTAAGGGGGGATATGATCAACATGTACAAATATATAAGGGGTCCATATAGTGAACTTGGTGTTCAGTTATTCACTTTACGGTCAACACAAAGGACAAGGGGGCACTCTTTGCGTCTAGAGGAAAAGAGATTTCACCTCCAAATACGGAAAGGTTTTTTCACAGTAAGAGCTGTGAAAATGTGGAATAGACTCCCTGCAGAGGTGGTTCTGGCCAGCTCAGTAGATTGCTTTAAGAAGGGCCTGGATTCTTTCTTAAATGTACATAATATAACTGGGTACTGACATTTATAGGTAAAGTTGATCCAGGGAATATCCGATTGCCTCTCGGCGGGATCAGGAAGGAATTTTTTCCCCTGCTGTAGCAAATTGGATCATGCTCTTCTGGTTTTTTTTTGCCTTCCTCTGGATCAACTGTGGGTATAGAATTGGGTATATGGGATTGTACGATATATGTTTATTTTTATTTTTTTTTGTTATTTTATTTTTTTTTACGGTTGAACTGGATGGACTTGTGTCTTTTTTCAACCTGACTAACTATGTAACTATGTAACTATCATTCAAAAGAGCAGCGCTGGGTGGGGGATTGGCTGCTGTAATTCAAAAGAGCAGGGCTCGGCAGGGTAGTGGCTGCTATCATTTGAAAGAGTAGTGCTGGGTGAGGGGATAGCTGCTGTTATTTGAAAGAGCAGGATTGGGCAGGGGAGTGGCTGCCCTTATTCAAAAGAGCATGGCTGGGCCAGGGAGTGGCTGCTATCAATTAAAAAGAACAGGTTTGGACGGGGTAGTGGCTGCTGTAATTCAGCAGCTCAGAGCTGGGCAGAGGAGTGGCTGTTATCATTTCAAAGAGTAGGTCTAAGTGGGGGAATGGCTGCTGTTATTTGAAAGAGCAGGTTTTGGCAGGGGAATGGCTGCTGTCACTCAACAGAGCTGGGCGAGGGAGTGGCTGATGTCATTCAAAAAACCAGGGCTGGGTGGTGGAGTGGCTGCCCTCATTCAAAAGAGCAGGGCTGGGCAGGGGCGTGGCTGCTGTTACTCAACAAAGCAGGGCTGGGAAGGAGAGTGGCTGCTTGTCATTAAACAAAGCAGGACCGGGAGCGGGGGAATGGCTGCTATCATTTAATAAAAAAGGGCTGAGCAGGGGAGTGGCTACTGTAATTTGAAACTATACTTCTGTACTTTTATACTATACTACTTACTGTTTCTGGTCCGTTAAAATCCCACTCTTTGAGGGACTCCTTTTTGTTCATTGGCTGTAATTTGAATGAGCAGGGCTGGGCGGTGATAGAGTGACTGCTATCATTCAAAAGAGCAGCGCTGGGTGTGGGATTGGCTGCTGTAGTACAACAGAGCAGGGCTGGGCGAGGGAGTGGCTGGTGTCATTCAAAAGAGCAGGGCTGGGCAGGGGAGTGGCTGCTATCATTTGAAAGAGCAGGGCTGGGTGAAGGGATAGCTGGGAGGGGGAGTGGCTGCTATCATTTAAAAGAGCAGGGCTGGGTGGGGGAGATGCTGCTGTAATTCAACAGAGCAGGGCTAGGCAGGGGAGTGGCTGCTATCATTTGAAAGAGTAGGGCTAAGTAGGAGAGTGGCTGCTGTTATTTGAAAGAGCAAGGCTAGGTAGAGAAATGGCTGCTGTCATTCAACAGAGCAGGGCTGGATGGGAGGTGGCTGCTGTAATTCAACAGACCAGGGCTGGGCAGGGGAGTGGCTGATATAATTTGAAAGAGTAGGGCAGGGGAGTGGCTGCTGTTATTTGAAAGAGCAGGGCTGGGTGAAGGGATAGCTGGTGTTATTTGAAAGAGCAGGGTTGTGCGTGGGAGTGGCTGCTATCATTTGAAAGAGCAGGTCTGGGTGAGGGAATATCTGCTTTTATTTGAAAGAGCAGGGTTGGGCGGGGGAGTGGCTGCTGTCATTTAAAAAAACAGGGCTGGGTGGTGGAGTGACTGCCCTCATTCAAAAGAGCAAGGCTGGGTGGGGGAGTGGCTGCTGTCACTCAACAGAGCAGGGCTGGGAGGAGGAGTGGCTGCTGTAATTCAAAAGAATAGGGCTGGGTGGGGTAGTGGCTGCTGTCACTCAACAGAGCAGCGCTGGTAGGGGGAGTGGCTGCTTGTCATTCAACAGAGCAGGGTTGGGCGGGGGAGTGGCTGCTATCATTTGAAAGAGCAGGGCTGGGTGAGGGGATAGCTGCTGTTATTTGAATGAGCAGGGTTGGGCGGGGGAGTGGCTGCTGTCATTCAAAAAACCAGGGCTGGATGCTGGACTGGCTTCCCTCATTCAAAAGAGCAGGGCTGGGTGGGGGGGGGCTGGCTGCTGTCACTCAACAGAGCAGGGCTGAGAGGGGGAGTGGCTGCTTGTCATTCAACAGAACAGGGGCTGGGTGGGGGAGTGGCTGCTATCATTTAAAAGAGCAGGGCTGGGCGGGGGAGTGGCTGCTGTTATTTGAAAGAGCAAGGCTAGGTACAGGAATGGCTGCTGTCATTCAACAGAGCAGGGCTGAATGGGAGGTGGCTGCTGTTATTCAAAAGAGCAGCACTGGGTGGGGGATTGACTGCTGTAATTCAACAGAGCAGGGCTGGGCAGGGGAGTGGCTGCTATCATTTGAAAGAGTAGGGCAGGGGAGTGGTTGCTGTTATTTGAAAGAGCAGGGCTGGGTGAAAGGATAGCTGGTATTACTTGAAAGAGCAGGGTTGGGCGCCCCTGCTCTAAATGGCTGCTGTCATTCAAAAGAGCAGGGTTGGGCGGGGGAGTGGCTGCTATCATTTGAAAGAGCAGGGCTGGGTGAGGGGATAGCTTCTGTTATTTGAAAGAGCATGGTTGGGCAGGGGAGTGGCTGCTGTTATTCAAAAAAACAGGGCTGGGTGGTTGGAGTGGCTGCCCTTATTCAACAGAGCAGGGCTGGAATGGAGGTGGCTGCTGTTATTCAAAAAAGTAGGGCTGGATGGGTGGGCATGGTTGCTGTCATTTAAGGCAGCAGGGCTGAAATAGGCTGCCAAATTGAATATGCAAGTACAGTTACGCTGTGTGTCGGCATGACATTCTATACATCTGAGCACCATGCCCAGGGACATGACAACACCAGCACAGACCTGCTTCCATGCTTGGTATATTCAGATTCAAACAGGATCTAAGGGGAATTGGCAGAATCATTAGGTATTTAACAGCAACATAATAAATAAAAACATTGCAGGCTGCATCAAGGGCTCATTTACATGGGCAGCTGGGGGCAGTAAAATTCAACCTGGATCCAAACAGTACAGCCTGATAGGGCTGTACACATGGCACAATATTTTTAACTAGGAGTGCAGAGTTTGACAGGTGGCACTGCCTGTCATACTTTGATTGAGTTCAGTTGGGCCGCACCACAGCCCTGAGCCAAACGGGAGTCAGCAGTAACACCTTTTGAACACCTTTCAGCCACTGTTATATCACCCTTTGAATAGCAATCCAACTTCCGTCGCTGCCTACTTCCGGGTTTAGGGCATGGGCATGCGTGCCCCCAGCCCGGAACCTGCTGTAATTGTACACAGCAGGAGCCTGTCACCAAGTCCTGCTGATCAGCTGTGTCCAATCACAGCCCAGATCTCTTCTGTTGGTGAACAACACAGAGCTCTGTACAGAGAGAGCGATCTGTCAAAACGAAGAAATCTCTAAGTAAAAGCAGCACACTGTACACACATTATATATATTAGGCACATATTTAAAGCGGTGTTCCGGGAAAAAAATAAAAATAAAAGCCAGCAGCTACACATACTGCAGCTGCTGGCATTTAATAAATTGACCCTTACCTGTCCTGGAGTCCCTCGATGTCGGCACCGCAGCTGATGTTTCCATCAGCTGTCGGGTGCTTACGCCGCCATTGCGGGTAAGGGAACCTGGCAGTGTAGCCTTTCGGCTTCATGCCGGGAACCCTACTGCGCAAGCGCGAGGCCCCGGTCCTCTCTCCTGTTGGCCCGGCGGCCGGGGGAGGAAGAGGAGGGAGCCCCGCGGTGATGTAACAGGCCGCTGGCCGCGGCAGTACTCCCGAAAGGGGAAAGGATGCCTGTCAAAGACAGGTATCCTGTCCCCCCTCCCCCCCGAAAGGTGCCAATTGTGGCACCGGAGAGGGGGAGGAATCAGATGAGCGGAAGTTCCACTTTAGGGTGGAACTCCGCTTTAACCCCTCTATTGTCCCTAGATGTTAAAGGGGTTGTAAAGGTACAATTTTTTTCCTAAAAAGCTTCCTTTACCTCAGTGCAGTCCTCCTTCACTTACCTCATGCTTCGATTTTGCTTTTAAATGTCCTTATTTCTTCTGAGAAATCCTCACTTCCTGTTCTTCTGTCTGTAACTCCACACAGTAATGCAAGGCTTTCTTCCTGGTGTGGAGTGTCATGCTCGCCCCCTCCCTTGGACTACAGGAGAGTCAGGATGCCCACTAACACACAGCTCATTTCTCTATCTGCAACGTAGAGAGCGTCCTGACTCTCCTGTAGTCCAAGGGAGGGGGCGAGCACGACACTTATTAGTCACTGGTGATGTCATCAGGGGCATGTCACCGCGAATGTTGGTTTATGGGCAGTACTTCTAGCACCAGACTTTCTCTGTAGATATATACTGGTAAGTGGTAACCTGTAAAGTCCTTTAAAGCATCGCCTATGGATAGTAAAATTTACGTTGTTTGCCGTCGTTGCACGGGTGTGCGCAATTTTTAATGCGGCTGGGGTGAGACAAATTTAGATGGAGGGGGGCGCCCAATTTTAGTCTTGCCTAGGACAGCACAAGACCAAAATACACCACTGGATGTCAGTGTCAGTTAGTCAGTTCCCCCTGCGTCAGTTAGTGACAGATTTCCCGCTGTACTATCGCAGTCCCATTATAAGTCGTTGATCATCGCCAATAGTAGTATAAAAAAATAATAATAACAATTCCAGTATACAGTCAGGTCCATAAATATTGGGACATCGACACAATTCTAATCTTTTTGGCTCTATACACCACCACAATGGATTTGAAATGAAACGAACAAGATGTGCTTTACCTGCAGACTTTCAGCTTTAATTTGAGGGAATTTACATCCAAATCAGGTGAACGGTGTAGGAATTACAACAGTTTGTATATGTGCCTCCCACTTTTTAAGGGACCAAAAGTAATGGGACAGATTAACAATCATAAATCAAACTTTCACTTTTTAATACTTGGTTGCAAATCCTTTGCAGACAATTACAGCCTGAAGTCTGAAACGCGATGACATCACCAGACGCCGGGTTTCATCCCCGGTGATGCTCTGCCAGGCCTCTACTGCAACTGTCTTCAGTTCCTGCTTGTTCTTGGGGCATTTTCCCTTTAGTTTTGTCTTCAGCAAGTGAAATGCATGCTCAATCAGATTCAGGTCAGGTGATGACTTGGCCACTGCATAACATTCCACTTCTTTCCCTTAAAAAAACTTTTTGGTTGCTTTTGCAGTATTCTTCGGGTCATTGTCCATCTGCACTGTGAAGCGCCGTCCAATGACTTCTGAAGCATTTGGCTGAATATGAGCCGATAATATTATTGCCCGAAACACTTCATAATTCATCCTGCTGTTTTGTCAGCAGTCACATCATCAATAAATACAAGAGAACCAGTTCCATTGGCAGCCATACATGCCCACGCCATGACACTACCACCACCATGCTTCACAGATGAGGTGGTATGCTTTGGATCATGAGCAGTTCCTTTCCTTCTCCATAGTCTTCTCTCCCATCACTCTGGTACAAGTTGATCTCGGTCTCATCTGTCCATGGGATGTTGTTCCAGAACTTTAAAGGCTTTTTTAGATGTTGTTTGGCAAACTCTAATCTGGCCTTCCTGTTTTTGAGGCTCACCAATGGTTTCCATCTTGTGGTGAACCCTCTGTATTCACTCTGGTGAAGTCTTCTCTTGATTGGTGACTTTGACACACATACACCTACCTCCTGGAGAGTGTTCTTCATCTGACACATATACACCTACCTCCTGGAGAGTGTTCTTCATCTGACACACATACACCTACATCCTGGAGAGTGTTCTTCATCTGACACACATACACCTACCTCCTGGAGAGTGTTCTTCATCTGACACACATACACCTACCTCCTGGAGAGTGTTCTTCATCTGACACACATACACCTACTTCCTGGAGAGTGTTCTTCATCTGACACACATACACCTACCTCCTGGAGAGTGTTCTTCATCTGACACACATACACCTACCCCCTGGAGAGTTTTCTTCATCTGACACACATACACCTACCTCCTGGAGAGTGTTCTTCCTCTGACACACATACACCTACATCCTGGAGAATGTTCTTCCTCTGACACACATACACCTACCTCTTGGAGAGTGTTCTTCCTCTGACACACATACACCTACCTCCTGGAGAGTGTTCTTCATCTGACACACATACACCTACCTCCTGGAGAGTGTTCTTCATCTGACACACATACACCTACCTCCTGGAGAGTGTTCTTCATCTGACACACATACACCTACCTCCTGGAGAGTGTTCTTCATCTGACACACATACACCTACCTCCTGGAGAGTGTTCTTCATCTGACACACATACACCTACATCCTGGAGAATGTTCTTCCTCTGACACACATACACCTACCTCCTGGAGAGTGTTCTTCCTCTGACACACATACACCTACCTCCTGGAGAGTGTTCTTCCTCTGACACACATACACCTACCTCCTGGAGAGGGTTCTTCATCTGGCCAACTGTTGTGAAGGGTGTTTTCTTCACCAGGGAAATAATTCTTCGGTCATCCACCACAGTTGTTTTCCGTGGTCTTCCAGGTCTTTTGGTGTTGCTGAGCTCACCGGTGTGTTCTTTCTTTTTAAGGATGTTCCAAACAGTTGATTTGGCCACACCTAATGTTTTTTCTATCTCTCTGATGGGTGTGTTTTGTTTTTTCAGCCTAATGATGGCTTGTTTCACTGATAGTGACAGCTCTTTGGATCTCATATTGAGAGTTGACAGCAACAGATTCCAAATGCAAATAGCACACTTGAAATTAACTCTGGACCTTTTATCTGCTCCTTGTAAATGGGATAATGAGGGAATAAGACACACCTGGCCATGGAACAGCTGAGCAGCCAATTGTCCCATTACTTTTGGTCCCTTAAAAAGTGGGAGGCACATATACAAAATGTTGTAATTCCTACACCGTTCATCTGATTTGGATGTAAATCCCCTCAAATTAAAGCTGAAAGTCTGCAGGTAAAGCACATCTTGTTTGTTCATTTCAAATCCATTGTGGTGGTGTATAGAGCCAAAAAGATTAGAATTGTGCTGATGTCCCAATATTTATGGACCTGACTGTATATACCATAGTTTGTATATGCTATAACTTTCAAGCAAATACAATCAATATACACTTATTGGGATTTTTCATTTTATCAAAAACATGTAGCAGAATACATTTTAGTTAACGTTTATGAAGAAATTCGATTTTTTAAATTTTTTATTGGATATGTTTTAGAGCAGAAAGTCAAATATATATATATTTTTTTACTTTTACATTTTTTGGGGGTCATTATTCATTTATATTGCTAAAAATAAAAGAAAAACCCAGGGGTGATCAAATACAACCAAAAGAAAACTATTTGTGTGAAAACAATTATATAAATTTTGGTTGGGTACATAGTTACATAGTTGGTGAGGTTGAAAAAGGACACAAGTCCATCAAGTACATCCTATGTGTGTGATTATATGTCAGTATTACACTGTATATCCCTGTATGTTGTGGTCGTTCAGGTGCTTATCTAATAGTTTCTTGAAACTTTCGATGCTCCCCGCTGAGACCACCGCCTGTGGAAGGGAATTCCACATCCTTGCCGCTCTTACAGTAAAGAACCCTCTATGTAGTTTAGGGTTAAACCTCTTTTCTTCTAATTTTAATGAGCGGCTGCGTGTCTTGTTAAACTCCCTTCCGTGAAAAAGTTTTATGCCTATTGTGGTGTCCCCAGTACGGTATAAATTGAAATCATATCCCCTCTCAAGCGTCTCTTCTCCAGAGAGAATAAGTTCAGTGCTCGCAACCTTTCCTCATAACTAATATCCTCCAGACCCTTTATTAGCTTTGTTGCCCTTCTTTGTACTCTCTCCATTTCCAGTACATCCTTCCTGAGGACTGGTGCCCAGAACTTGACAGCATACTCCAGGTGCGGCCGGACCAGAGTCTTGTAGAGCGGGAGAATTATCGTTTTATCTCTGGAGTTGATCCCCTTTTTTTTTTACAATTATTTTTTATTCAAGTTTTTCAACACATACAACACACATAGCTTAAGCACCAACAGTACCGAAAAAGAGCACGTACAAAAAATAATTTATTTTGCAGTCTGAACCCAGTGATACAATACAAAGCAATGGAGGGGTACAACAATACCACCCAAGTAGAACCCAGGAGGGCATAGATTATAATAAACCCACTAGTCAGCAGAAACACATCAGAAGTCACCGGAGTAAGAGAAAAGTATATGAGCAAGGCTAGACCCCGACACGATGACCAGCCTCATCCCCAACTCATTAAGCTGTTTCAGACTCAGCTAACCAAGTGCGCCAGACCTTGTCATACTTCAGTGGACAGCCCCGATTGGCATAAGTATCCATGTATATAGGGGAAGGCTGTTGTTCACTAAGCGTTTCCATTGCATCAGAGAGGGGGGGACGGGCTTCTTCCACTGTATAGCAATGTTCTTACGAGCATAGAAGAGCAGCAGGGTAATCAGTGTGCGTTTGGCAGAGGATGGTACAATGGTCTCGAGTTGATCCCCTTTTTAATGCCAATATTCTGTTTGCTTTGTTAGCAGCAGCTTGGCATTGCATGTCTCTGCTGAGCCGATCATCTACTAGGACCTCCAGGTCCTTTTCCATCCTAGATTCCCCCAGAGGTTCTCCCCCCTAGCGAGTAGATTGCATGACTGTCCAATTGCCAGTTAAAGTAACGCAGTGCTGAATAGCAAAACATGACCTGGTCATAAAGGGGGTAAAACCTTCCAGAGCTGAATGGGTCAACAACAAATCTCACAATCTGACAAATGTGTGTAGATAATCAGGTGAACTTACCTTGACACTGTTCAGTGCAACTTGGTATGAATAGCAGTAGGAGAAATGATAGGGAATCTCATTTTTAATTGTTGCAGACATTTTTCTTCTCCCTTCCTGGTGATGGAGGATAAGTAACCTCTGGTCGGTCTAAAATTCAGATCCAGGAGAGGAGAGAACGGAGTTCACTTAGTGAGACTCTGGAAAGGACGGGTGGGAGAGGGGATGGCTGGATGGGTGGAAGAGAGAATGGTTGGATGGGTGGGAGAGGAGATGGATGGATGGTTGGGAGAGGAGATGGATGGATGGGTGGGAGAGGGGATGGCTGGATGGGTGGAAGAGAGAATGGTTGGGAGAGGAGATGGATGGATGGGTGGGAGAGGGGATGACTGGATGGACGGGTGGAGGATTCTCCCTCACCTCTTGCTCTAGTGACAAATCTAAAATTTCTGATTTCCCATCACTCTCTCTATGACAATGGTCGTCACAGAGCCTAAATCTCCCCTACGGGAACACATAAAAGCCTGAACAAAGGGCCTAATCCTTCCCTACTCCATCCAAAGCTTTCAAAACCACGTTGCCTTTTCATACACTTTAACCACTAGCTGCCCAAGCAAATTCTTACATTTCTCTCATTTATGTAAAAATCAGCATATTTTTTTTTTTTTAACTAGATAATTAATTAGAACACCCAAACATTATAGATTTTCTGAAAGCAAAGGCCCTGAAAAAAATGCTAGTAGTTGCAATTTTTTATGTCACACAATATTTGCGCAGTCATTTTTCAAATGCATATTTTTTGGAAAAAATACAATTTAAACCACTTGCTGACCAGGGCCTTTTCTGGAACTTTTTGTTTGCAAGTTTAAATTAGTATTTTTTTGCTACAAAATGACTTAAATCCCCCAAATATTATGTAGCACACCCCCATAGGAGCTGCTGGTTTAAATTTGGGCCTTGCACGTTACCTCAGTATTCGTTGTCTAGGGCAGTGTTTCTCAACTCCAGTCCCCAACAGGTCATGTTTTCAGGATTTCCCTCAGATGAAACTGCTGTGGTAATTACTAAGGCAGTGAAACTGATCAAATCACCTGTGCAAAATAATGGAAAACCTAAAAACATGACCTGTTGGGGCGCCTTGAGGACTGGAGATGAGAAGCACTGGTCTAGGGAAAGAAAGTCTGTAAAAACACCAATGTCCACACAAGATGTAAAATCTTAAGCTGTTAACGCCAAACACACTCATGTATCTCACGCAGTTGGCGGGAACTCCTCCCCTTTTAGGTTCTTTTTGCGCGTAGCTTGCAGGCTTTTCTTTCCTGGCTCCGCCCACGGCCTACGCAGTTAGCAAAGTGATCTGTACCTTTACCCCTTTGGTTTCAATCCAAAGCACAGTCCAACACCCTCCTGTAGACTTTCAATAAAACAAAAATCCTTTTTACAGTTGCGAGAGGTAACGGCAAATCCCGGACGCGCCCCCACGTGTAGCACACCCCCATAGGAGCTGCTGGTTTAAATTTGGGCCTTGCACATTACCTCAGTATTCATTGTCTAGGGGAAGAAAGTCTGTAAGAACTCCAATGTCCACACAAGATATAAAACCTTAAGCGGTTAGGTTTTACTTTCCTTTGCATAAAACATTTGAAGAATAGTAGAAGGGTGAAGGGAAGGGGTAGGTTCAGGTATGCAGTAAAGTTCACTGGGGAAAACTCCTCAACTATAAAGTCATTCACCACTCCTGCTTGAGTGGGTATTGCTCACCCAGATAGGCCCCTCTCACCTGGCCTAGCAGCCGGAATAATGCACGGACAATGATCAGGACCAGTCTCTGCCACAGACTGGTTGTGCACAAAATTGGATAATCCGGTATCCTCTGCCACAGGACTTAATGCCCGGACTTCCGGCCAAGCAGTCAAAATGCCTTTAAGCCAACCCGGCAGACTGCAAGGCGAACTTTAGTTACGGTGCATCCTCCAATAGAATTACCAGGCCCTCCTCAAGACACCAGCCTCCCGCTCTGTCTTTTCCAAGACAGGTCCTCGCCTGATTTCCTCCATTGAGTGGCTTCCTCCTGCAGAACGGACAGCCCAGGATCACCTTCAAATTTAAAAAAACAGGGCTGGGTGGTGGAGTGACTGCCCTCATTCAAAAGAGCAAGGCTGGGTGGGGGAGTGGCTGCTGTCACTCAACAGAGCAGGGCTGGGAGGAGGAGTGGCTGCTGTAATTCAAAAGAACAGGGCTGGGTGGGGTAGTGGCTGCTGTCACTCAACAGAGCAGCGCTGGTAGGGGGAGTGGCTGCTTGTCATTCAACAGAGCAGGGTTGGGCGGGGGAGTGGCTGCTATCATTTGAAAGAGCAGGGCTGGGTAAGGGGATAGCTGCTGTTATTTGAATGAGCAGGGTTGGGCGGGGGAGTGGCTGCTGTCATTTATAAAACCAGGGCTGGATGCTGGACTGGCTTCCCTCATTCAAAAGAGCAGGGCTGGGTGGGGGGGGGGTGGCTGCTGTCACTCAACAGAGCAGGGCTGAGAGGGGGAGTGGCTGCTTGTCATTCAACAGAACAGGGGCTGGGTGGGGGAGTGGCTGCTATCATTTAAAAGAGCAGGGCTGGGCGGGGGAGTGGCTGCCCTTATTCAACAGAGCAGGGCTGGAATGGAGGTGACTGCTGTTATTCAAAAAAGTAGGGCTGGATGGGTGGGCATGGTTGCTGTCATTTAAGGCAGCAGGGCTGAAATAGGCTGCCAAATTGAATATGCAAGTACAGTTACGCTGTGTGTCGGCATGGCATTCTATACATCTGAGCACCATGCCCAGGAACATGACAACACCAGCACAGACCTGCTTCCATGCTTGGTATATTCAGATTCAAACAGGATCTAAGGGGAATTGGCAGAATCATTAGGTATTTAACAGCAACATAATAAATAAAAACATTGCAGGCTGCATCAAGGGCTCATTTACATGGGCAGCTGGGGGCAGTAAAAATCAACCTGGATCCAAACAGTACAGCCTGATAGGGCTGTACACAAGGCACAATATTTTTAACTAGGAGTGCAGAGTTTGACAGGTGGCACTGCCTGTCATACTCTGATTGAGTTCAGTTGGGCCGTACCACAGCCCTGAGCCAAACGGGAGTCAGCAGTAACACCTTTTGAACACTTTCAGCCACTGCTATATCACCCTTTGAATAGCAATCCAACTTCCATCGCTGCCTACTTCCGGGTTTAGGGCATGGGCATGCGTGCCCCCAGCCCGGAACCTGCTGTAATTGTACACAGCAGGAGCCTGTCACCAAGTCCTGCTGATCAGCTGTGTCCAATCACAGCCCAGATCTCTTCTGTTGGTGAACAATACAGAGCTCTGTACAGAGAGAGCGATCTGTCAAAACTGAGAAATCTCTAAGTAAAAGCAGCACACTACACACATTATATATATTAGGCACATATTTAAAGCGTGGTTTCCGGGAAAAAAAAAAATTAAAAGCCAGCAGCTACACATACTGCAGCTGCTGGCATTTAATAAATGGACACTTACCTGTCCTGGAGTCCCTCGATGTCGGCACCGCAGCTGATGTTTCCATCAGCTGTCGGGTGCTTCCGCCGCCATTGCGGGTAAGGGAACCCGGCAGTGTAGCCTTTCGGCTTCATGCCGGGAACCCTACTGCGCAAGCGCGAGGCCCCGCTCCTCTCTCCTGTTGGCCCGGCGGCCGGGGGAGGAAGAGGAGGGAGCCCCGCGGTGATGTAACAGGCCGCTGGCCGTGGCCGTACTCCCGGAAGTGGGAAAGGATGCCTGTCAAAGACAGGTATCCTGTCCCCCCTTCCCCCCGAAAGGTGCCAATTGTGGCACCGGAGAGGGGGAGGAATCAGATGAGCGGAAGTTCCACTTTAGGGTGGAACTCCGCTTTAACCCCTTTATTGTCCCTAGATGTTAAAGGGGTTGTAAAGGTACAATTTTTTTCCTAAATAGCTTCCTTTACCTTAGTGCAGTCCTCCTTCACTTACCTCATGCTTCGATTTTGCTTTTAAATGTCCTTATTTCTTCTGAGAAATCCTCACTTCCTGTTCTTCTGTCTGTAACTCCACACAGTAATGCAAGGCTTTCTTCCTGGTGTGGAGTGTCGTGCTCGCCCCCTCCCTTGGACTACAGGAGAGTCAGGATGCCCACTAACACACAGCTTATTTCTCTATCTGCAACGTAGAGAGCGTCCTGACTCTCCTGTAGTCCAAGGGAGGGGGCGAGCACGACACTTATTAGTCACTGGTGATGTCATCAGGGGCATGTCACCGCGAATGTTGGTTTATGGGCAGTACTTCTAGCACCAGACTTTCTCTGTAGATATATACTGGTAAGTGGTAACCTGTAAAGTCTTGTAAAGCATCGCCTATGGATAGTAAAATTTACGTTGTTTGCCGTCGTTGCACGGGTTTGCACAATTTTTAATGCGGCTGGGGTGAGACAAATTTAGATGGAGGGGGGCGCCCAATTTTAGTCTTGCCTAGGACAGCACAAGACCAAAATACACCACTGGATGTCAGTGTCAGTTAGTCAGTTCCCCCTGCGTCAGTTAGTGACAGATTTCCCGCTGTACTATCGCAGTCCCATTATAAGTCGTTGATCATCGCCAATAGTAGTATAAAAAAATAATAATAACAATTCCAGTATACAGTCAGGTCCATAAATATTGGGACATCGACACAATTCTAATCTTTTTGGCTCTATACACCACCACAATGGATTTGAAATGAAACGAACAAGATGTGCTTTACCTGCAGACTTTCAGCTTTAATTTGAGGGAATTTACATCCAAATCAGGTGAACGGTGTAGGAATTACAACAGTTTGTATATGTGCCTCCCACTTTTTAAGGGACCAAAAGTAATGGGACAGATTAACAATCATAAATCAAACTTTCACTTTTTAATACTTGGTTGCAAATCCTTTGCAGACAATTACAGCCTGAAGTCTGAAACGCGATGACATCACCAGACGCCGGGTTTCATCCCCGGTGATGCTCTGCCAGGCCTCTACTGCAACTGTCTTCAGTTCCTGCTTGTTCTTGGGGCATTTTCCCTTTAGTTTTGTCTTCAGCAAGTGAAATGCATGCTCAATCAGATTCAGGTCAGGTGATGACTTGGCCACTGCATAACATTCCACTTCTTTCCCTTAAAAAAACTTTTTGGTTGCTTTTGCAGTATTCTTCGGGTCATTGTCCATCTGCACTGTGAAGCGCCGTCCAATGACTTCTGAAGCATTTGGCTGAATATGAGCCGATAATATTATTGCCCGAAACACTTCATAATTCATCCTGCTGTTTTGTCAGCAGTCACATCATCAATAAATACAAGAGAACCAGTTCCATTGGCAGCCATACATGCCCACGCCATGACACTACCACCACCATGCTTCACAGATGAGGTGGTATGCTTTGGATCATGAGCAGTTCCTTTCCTTCTCCATAGTCTTCTCTCCCATCACTCTGGTACAAGTTGATCTCGGTCTCATCTGTCCATGGGATGTTGTTCCAGAACTTTAAAGGCTTTTTTAGATGTTGTTTGGCAAACTCTAATCTGGCCTTCCTGTTTTTGAGGCTCACCAATGGTTTCCATCTTGTGGTGAACCCTCTGTATTCACTCTGGTGAAGTCTTCTCTTGATTGGTGACTTTGACACACATACACCTACCTCCTGGAGAGTGTTCTTCATCTGACACATATACACCTACCTCCTGGAGAGTGTTCTTCATCTGACACACATACACCTACATCCTGGAGAGTGTTCTTCATCTGACACACATACACCTACCTCCTGGAGAGTGTTCTTCATCTGACACACATACACCTACCTCCTGGAGAGTGTTCTTCATCTGACACACATACACCTACTTCCTGGAGAGTGTTCTTCATCTGACACACATACACCTACCTCCTGGAGAGTGTTCTTCATCTGACACACATACACCTACCCCCTGGAGAGTTTTCTTCATCTGACACACATACACCTACCTCCTGGAGAGTGTTCTTCCTCTGACACACATACACCTACATCCTGGAGAATGTTCTTCCTCTGACACACATACACCTACCTCTTGGAGAGTGTTCTTCCTCTGACACACATACACCTACCTCCTGGAGAGTGTTCTTCATCTGACACACATACACCTACCTCCTGGAGAGTGTTCTTCATCTGACACACATACACCTACCTCCTGGAGAGTGTTCTTCATCTGACACACATACACCTACCTCCTGGAGAGTGTTCTTCATCTGACACACATACACCTACCTCCTGGAGAGTGTTCTTCATCTGACACACATACACCTACATCCTGGAGAATGTTCTTCCTCTGACACACATACACCTACCTCCTGGAGAGTGTTCTTCCTCTGACACACATACACCTACCTCCTGGAGAGTGTTCTTCCTCTGACACACATACACCTACCTCCTGGAGAGGGTTCTTCATCTGGCCAACTGTTGTGAAGGGTGTTTTCTTCACCAGGGAAATAATTCTTCGGTCATCCACCACAGTTGTTTTCCGTGGTCTTCCAGGTCTTTTGGTGTTGCTGAGCTCACCGGTGTGTTCTTTCTTTTTAAGGATGTTCCAAACAGTTGATTTGGCCACACCTAATGTTTTTTCTATCTCTCTGATGGGTGTGTTTTGTTTTTTCAGCCTAATGATGGCTTGTTTCACTGATAGTGACAGCTCTTTGGATCTCATATTGAGAGTTGACAGCAACAGATTCCAAATGCAAATAGCACACTTGAAATTAACTCTGGACCTTTTATCTGCTCCTTGTAAATGGGATAATGAGGGAATAAGACACACCTGGCCATGGAACAGCTGAGCAGCCAATTGTCCCATTACTTTTGGTCCCTTAAAAAGTGGGAGGCACATATACAAAATGTTGTAATTCCTACACCGTTCATCTGATTTGGATGTAAATCCCCTCAAATTAAAGCTGAAAGTCTGCAGGTAAAGCACATCTTGTTTGTTCATTTCAAATCCATTGTGGTGGTGTATAGAGCCAAAAAGATTAGAATTGTGCTGATGTCCCAATATTTATGGACCTGACTGTATATACCATAGTTTGTATATGCTATAACTTTCAAGCAAATACAATCAATATACACTTATTGGGATTTTTCATTTTATCAAAAACATGTAGCAGAATACATTTTAGTTAACGTTTATGAAGAAATTCGATTTTTTAAATTTTTTATTGGATATGTTTTAGAGCAGAAAGTCAAATATATATATATTTTTTTACTTTTACATTTTTTGGGGGTCATTATTCATTTATATTGCTAAAAATAAAAGAAAAACCCAGGGGTGATCAAATACAACCAAAAGAAAACTATTTGTGTGAAAACAATTATATAAATTTTGGTTGGGTACATAGTTACATAGTTGGTGAGGTTGAAAAAGGACACAAGTCCATCAAGTACATCCTATGTGTGTGATTATATGTCAGTATTACACTGTATATCCCTGTATGTTGTGGTCGTTCAGGTGCTTATCTAATAGTTTCTTGAAACTTTCGATGCTCCCCGCTGAGACCACCGCCTGTGGAAGGGAATTCCACATCCTTGCCGCTCTTACAGTAAAGAACCCTCTATGTAGTTTAGGGTTAAACCTCTTTTCTTCTAATTTTAATGAGCGGCTGCGTGTCTTGTTAAACTCCCTTCCGTGAAAAAGTTTTATGCCTATTGTGGTGTCCCCAGTACGGTATAAATTGAAATCATATCCCCTCTCAAGCGTCTCTTCTCCAGAGAGAATAAGTTCAGTGCTCGCAACCTTTCCTCATAACTAATATCCTCCAGACCCTTTATTAGCTTTGTTGCCCTTCTTTGTACTCTCTCCATTTCCAGTACATCCTTCCTGAGGACTGGTGCCCAGAACTTGACAGCATACTCCAGGTGCGGCCGGACCAGAGTCTTGTAGAGCGGGAGAATTATCGTTTTATCTCTGGAGTTGATCCCCTTTTTTTTTTACAATTATTTTTTATTCAAGTTTTTCAACACATACAACACACATAGCTTAAGCACCAACAGTACCGAAAAAGAGCACGTACAAAAAATAATTTATTTTGCAGTCTGAACCCAGTGATACAATACAAAGCAATGGAGGGGTACAACAATACCGCCCAAGTAGAACCCAGGAGGGCATAGATTATAATAAACCCACTAGTCAGCAGAAACACATCAGAAGTCACCGGAGTAAGAGGAAAGTATATGAGCAAGGCTAGACCCCGACACGATGACCAGCCTCATCCCCAACTCATTAAGCTGTTTCAGACTCAGCTAACCAAGTGCGCCAGACCTTGTCATACTTCAGTGGACAGCCCCGATTGGCATAAGTATCCATGTATAGGGGAAGGCTGTTGTTCACTAAGCGTTTCCATTGCATCAGAGAGGGGGGGACGGGCTTCTTCCACTGTATAGCAATGTTCTTACGAGCATAGAAGAGCAGCAGGGTAATCAGTGTGCGTTTGGCAGAGGATGGTACAATGGTCTCGAGTTGATCCCCTTTTTAATGCCAATATTCTGTTTGCTTTGTTAGCAGCAGCTTGGCATTGCATGTCTCTGCTGAGCCGATCATCTACTAGGACCTCCAGGTCCTTTTCCATCCTAGATTCCCCCAGAGGTTCTCCCCCCTAGCGAGTAGATTGCATGACTGTCCAATTGCCAGTTAAAGTAACGCAGTGCTGAATAGCAAAACATGACCTGGTCATAAAGGGGGTAAAACCTTCCAGAGCTGAATGGGTCAACAACAAATCTCACAATCTGACAAATGTGTGTAGATAATCAGGTGAACTTACCTTGACACTGTTCAGTGCAACTTGGTATGAATAGCAGTAGGAGAAATGATAGGGAGTCTCATTTTTAATTGTTGCAGACATTTTTCTTCTCCCTTCCTGGTGATGGAGGATAAGTAACCTCTGGTCGGTCTAAAATTCAGATCCAGGAGAGGAGAGAACGGAGTTCACTTAGTGAGACTCTGGAAAGGACGGGTGGGAGAGGGGATGGCTGGATGGGTGGAAGAGAGAATGGTTGGATGGGTGGGAGAGGAGATGGATGGATGGTTGGGAGAGGAGATGGATGGATGGGTGGGAGAGGGGATGGCTGGATGGGTGGAAGAGAGAATGGTTGGGAGAGGAGATGGATGGATGGGTGGGAGAGGGGATGACTGGATGGACGGGTGGAGGATTCTCCCTCACCTCTTGCTCTAGTGACAAATCTAAAATTTCTGATTTCCCATCACTCTCTCTATGACAATGGTCGTCACAGAGCCTAAATCTCCCCTACGGGAACACATAAAAGCCTGAACAAAGGGCCTAATCCTTCCCTACTCCATCCAAAGCTTTCAAAACCACGTTGCCTTTTCATACACTTTAACCACTAGCTGCCCAAGCAAATTCTTACATTTCTCTCATTTATGTAAAAATCAGCATATTTTTTTTTTTTTAACTAGATAATTAATTAGAACACCCAAACATTATAGATTTTCTGAAAGCAAAGGCCCTGAAAAAAATGCTAGTAGTTGCAATTTTTTATGTCACACAATATTTGCGCAGTCATTTTTCAAATGCATATTTTTTGGAAAAAATACAATTTAAACCACTTGCTGACCAGGGCCTTTTCTGGAACTTTTTGTTTGCAAGTTTAAATTAGTATTTTTTTGCTACAAAATGACTTAAATCCCCCAAATATTATGTAGCACACCCCCATAGGAGCTGCTGGTTTAAATTTGGGCCTTGCACGTTACCTCAGTATTCGTTGTCTAGGGCAGTGTTTCTCAACTCCAGTCCCCAACAGGTCATGTTTTCAGGATTTCCCTCAGATGAAACTGCTGTGGTAATTACTAAGGCAGTGAAACTGATCAAATCACCTGTGCAAAATAATGGAAAACCTAAAAACATGACCTGTTGGGGCGCCTTGAGGACTGGAGATGAGAAGCACTGGTCTAGGGAAAGAAAGTCTGTAAAAACACCAATGTCCACACAAGATGTAAAATCTTAAGCTGTTAACGCCAAACACACTCATGTATCTCACGCAGTTGGCGGGAACTCCTCCCCTTTTAGGTTCTTTTTGCGCGTAGCTTGCAGGCTTTTCTTTCCTGGCTCCGCCCACGGCCTACGCAGTTAGCAAAGTGATCTGTACCTTTACCCCTTTGGTTTCAATCCAAAGCACAGTCCAACACCCTCCTGTAGACTTTCAATAAAACAAAAATCCTTTTTACAGTTGCGAGAGGTAACGGCAAATCCCGGACGCGCCCCCACGTGTAGCACACCCCCATAGGAGCTGCTGGTTTAAATTTGGGCCTTGCACATTACCTCAGTATTCATTGTCTAGGGGAAGAAAGTCTGTAAGAACTCCAATGTCCACACAAGATATAAAACCTTAAGCGGTTAGGTTTTACTTTCCTTTGCATAAAACATTTGAAGAATAGTAGAAGGGTGAAGGGAAGGGGTAGGTTCAGGTATGCAGTAAAGTTCACTGGGGAAAACTCCTCAACTATAAAGTCATTCACCACTCCTGCTTGAGTGGGTATTGCTCACCCAGATAGGCCCCTCTCACCTGGCCTAGCAGCCGGAATAATGCACGGACAATGATCAGGACCAGTCTCTGCCACAGACTGGTTGTGCACAAAATTGGATAATCCGGTATCCTCTGCCACAGGACTTAATGCCCGGACTTCCGGCCAAGCAGTCAAAATGCCTTTAAGCCAACCCGGCAGACTGCAAGGCGAACTTTAGTTACGGTGCATCCTCCAATAGAATTACCAGGCCCTCCTCAAGACACCAGCCTCCCGCTCTGTCTTTTCCAAGACAGGTCCTCGCCTGATTTCCTCCATTGAGTGGCTTCCTCCTGCAGAACGGACAGCCCAGGATCACCTTCAAATTTAAAAAAACAGGGCTGGGTGGTGGAGTGACTGCCCTCATTCAAAAGAGCAAGGCTGGGTGGGGGAGTGGCTGCTGTCACTCAACAGAGCAGGGCTGGGAGGAGGAGTGGCTGCTGTAATTCAAAAGAACAGGGCTGGGTGGGGTAGTGGCTGCTGTCACTCAACAGAGCAGCGCTGGTAGGGGGAGTGGCTGCTTGTCATTCAACAGAGCAGGGTTGGGCGGGGGAGTGGCTGCTATCATTTGAAAGAGCAGGGCTGGGTAAGGGGATAGCTGCTGTTATTTGAATGAGCAGGGTTGGGCGGGGGAGTGGCTGCTGTCATTTATAAAACCAGGGCTGGATGCTGGACTGGCTTCCCTCATTCAAAAGAGCAGGGCTGGGTGGGGGGGGGGGGTGGCTGCTGTCACTCAACAGAGCAGGGCTGAGAGGGGGAGTGGCTGCTTGTCATTCAACAGAACAGGGGCTGGGTGGGGGAGTGGCTGCTATCATTTAAAAGAGCAGGGCTGGGCGGGGGAGTGGCTGCCCTTATTCAACAGAGCAGGGCTGGAATGGAGGTGACTGCTGTTATTCAAAAAAGTAGGGCTGGATGGGTGGGCATGGTTGCTGTCATTTAAGGCAGCAGGGCTGAAATAGGCTGCCAAATTGAATATGCAAGTACAGTTACGCTGTGTGTTGGCATGGCATTCTATACATCTGAGCACCATGCCCAGGAACATGACAACACCAGCACAGACCTGCTTCCATGCTTGGTATATTCAGATTCAAACAGGATCTAAGGGGAATTGGCAGAATCATTAGGTATTTAACAGCAACATAATAAATAAAAACATTGCAGGCTGCATCAAGGGCTCATTTACATGGGCAGCTGGGGGCAGTAAAAATCAACCTGGATCCAAACAGTACAGCCTGATAGGGCTGTACACAAGGCACAATATTTTTAACTAGGAGTGCAGAGTTTGACAGGTGGCACTGCCTGTCATACTCTGATTGAGTTCAGTTGGGCCGTACCACAGCCCTGAGCCAAACGGGAGTCAGCAGTAACACCTTTTGAACACTTTCAGCCACTGCTATATCACCCTTTGAATAGCAATCCAACTTCCATCGCTGCCTACTTCCGGGTTTAGGGCATGGGCATGCGTGCCCCCAGCCCGGAACCTGCTGTAATTGTACACAGCAGGAGCCTGTCACCAAGTCCTGCTGATCAGCTGTGTCCAATCACAGCCCAGATCTCTTCTGTTGGTGAACAATACAGAGCTCTGTACAGAGAGAGCGATCTGTCAAAACTGAGAAATCTCTAAGTAAAAGCAGCACACTACACACATTATATATATTAGGCACATATTTAAAGCGTGGTTTCCGGGAAAAAAAAAAATTAAAAGCCAGCAGCTACACATACTGCAGCTGCTGGCATTTAATAAATGGACACTTACCTGTCCTGGAGTCCCTCGATGTCGGCACCGCAGCTGATGTTTCCATCAGCTGTCGGGTGCTTCCGCCGCCATTGCGGGTAAGGGAACCCGGCAGTGTAGCCTTTCGGCTTCATGCCGGGAACCCTACTGCGCAAGCGCGAGGCCCCGCTCCTCTCTCCTGTTGGCCCGGCGGCCGGGGGAGGAAGAGGAGGGAGCCCCGCGGTGATGTAACAGGCCGCTGGCCGTGGCCGTACTCCCGGAAGTGGGAAAGGATGCCTGTCAAAGACAGGTATCCTGTCCCCCCTTCCCCCCGAAAGGTGCCAATTGTGGCACCGGAGAGGGGGAGGAATCAGATGAGCGGAAGTTCCACTTTAGGGTGGAACTCCGCTTTAACCCCTTTATTGTCCCTAGATGTTAAAGGGGTTGTAAAGGTACAATTTTTTTCCTAAATAGCTTCCTTTACCTTAGTGCAGTCCTCCTTCACTTACCTCATGCTTCGATTTTGCTTTTAAATGTCCTTATTTCTTCTGAGAAATCCTCACTTCCTGTTCTTCTGTCTGTAACTCCACACAGTAATGCAAGGCTTTCTTCCTGGTGTGGAGTGTCGTGCTCGCCCCCTCCCTTGGACTACAGGAGAGTCAGGATGCCCACTAACACACAGCTTATTTCTCTATCTGCAACGTAGAGAGCGTCCTGACTCTCCTGTAGTCCAAGGGAGGGGGCGAGCACGACACTTATTAGTCACTGGTGATGTCATCAGGGGCATGTCACCGCGAATGTTGGTTTATGGGCAGTACTTCTAGCACCAGACTTTCTCTGTAGATATATACTGGTAAGTGGTAACCTGTAAAGTCTTGTAAAGCATCGCCTATGGATAGTAAAATTTACGTTGTTTGCCGTCGTTGCACGGGTTTGCACAATTTTTAATGCGGCTGGGGTGAGACAAATTTAGATGGAGGGGGGCGCCCAATTTTAGTCTTGCCTAGGACAGCACAAGACCAAAATACACCACTGGATGTCAGTGTCAGTTAGTCAGTTCCCCCTGCGTCAGTTAGTGACAGATTTCCCGCTGTACTATCGCAGTCCCATTATAAGTCGTTGATCATCGCCAATAGTAGTATAAAAAAATAATAATAACAATTCCAGTATACAGTCAGGTCCATAAATATTGGGACATCGACACAATTCTAATCTTTTTGGCTCTATACACCACCACAATGGATTTGAAATGAAACGAACAAGATGTGCTTTACCTGCAGACTTTCAGCTTTAATTTGAGGGAATTTACATCCAAATCAGGTGAACGGTGTAGGAATTACAACAGTTTGTATATGTGCCTCCCACTTTTTAAGGGACCAAAAGTAATGGGACAGATTAACAATCATAAATCAAACTTTCACTTTTTAATACTTGGTTGCAAATCCTTTGCAGACAATTACAGCCTGAAGTCTGAAACGCGATGACATCACCAGACGCCGGGTTTCATCCCCGGTGATGCTCTGCCAGGCCTCTACTGCAACTGTCTTCAGTCCCTGCTTGTTCTTGGGGCATTTTCCCTTTAGTTTTGTCTTCAGCAAGTGAAATGCATGCTCAATCGGATTCAGGTCAGGTGATGACTTGGCCACTGCATAACATTCCACTTCTTTCCCTTAAAAAAACTTTTTGGTTGCTTTTGCAGTATTCTTCGGGTCATTGTCCATCTGCACTGTGAAGCGCCGTCCAATGACTTCTGAAGCATTTGGCTGAATATGAGCCGATAATATTATTGCCCGAAACACTTCATAATTCATCCTGCTGTTTTGTCAGCAGTCACATCATCAATAAATACAAGAGAACCAGTTCCATTGGCAGCCATACATGCCCACGCCATGACACTACCACCACCATGCTTCACAGATGAGGTGGTATGCTTTGGATCATGAGCAGTTCCTTTCCTTCTCCATAGTCTTCTCTCCCATCACTCTGGTACAAGTTGATCTCGGTCTCATCTGTCCATGGGATGTTCTTCCAGAACTGTGAAGGCTTTTTTAGATGTTGTTTGGCAAACTCTAATCTGGCCTTCCTGTTTTTGAGGCTCACCAATGGTTTCCATCTTGTGGTGAACCCTCTGTATTCACTCTGGTGAAGTCTTCTCTTGATTGGTGACTTTGACACACATACACCTACCTCCTGGAGAGTGTTCTTCATCTGACACATATACACCTACCTCCTGGAGAGTGTTCTTCATCTGACACACATACACCTACATCCTGGAGAGTGTTCTTCATCTGACACACATACACCTACCTCCTGGAGAGTGTTCTTCATCTGACACACATACACCTACCTCCTGGAGAGTGTTCTTCATCTGACACACATACACCTACTTCCTGGAGAGTGTTCTTCATCTGACACACATACACCTACCTCCTGGAGAGTGTTCTTCATCTGACACACATACACCTACCCCCTGGAGAGTTTTCTTCATCTGACACACATACACCTACCTCCTGGAGAGTGTTCTTCCTCTGACACACATACACCTACATCCTGGAGAATGTTCTTCCTCTGACACACATACACCTACCTCTTGGAGAGTGTTCTTCCTCTGACACACATACACCTACCTCCTGGAGAGTGTTCTTCATCTGACACACATACACCTACCTCCTGGAGAGTGTTCTTCATCTGACACACATACACCTACCTCCTGGAGAGTGTTCTTCATCTGACACACATACACCTACCTCCTGGAGAGTGTTCTTCATCTGACACACATACACCTACCTCCTGGAGAGTGTTCTTCATCTGACACACATACACCTACATCCTGGAGAATGTTCTTCCTCTGACACACATACACCTACCTCCTGGAGAGTGTTCTTCCTCTGACACACATACACCTACCTCCTGGAGAGTGTTCTTCCTCTGACACACATACACCTACCTCCTGGAGAGGGTTCTTCATCTGGCCAACTGTTGTGAAGGGTGTTTTCTTCACCAGGGAAATAATTCTTCGGTCATCCACCACAGTTGTTTTCCGTGGTCTTCCAGGTCTTTTGGTGTTGCTGAGCTCACCGGTGTGTTCTTTCTTTTTAAGGATGTTCCAAACAGTTGATTTGGCCACACCTAATGTTTTTTCTATCTCTCTGATGGGTGTGTTTTGTTTTTTCAGCCTAATGATGGCTTGTTTCACTGATAGTGACAGCTCTTTGGATCTCATATTGAGAGTTGACAGCAACAGATTCCAAATGCAAATAGCACACTTGAAATTAACTCTGGACCTTTTATCTGCTCCTTGTAAATGGGATAATGAGGGAATAAGACACACCTGGCCATGGAACAGCTGAGCAGCCAATTGTCCCATTACTTTTGGTCCCTTAAAAAGTGGGAGGCACATATACAAAATGTTGTAATTCCTACACCGTTCATCTGATTTGGATGTAAATCCCCTCAAATTAAAGCTGAAAGTCTGCAGGTAAAGCACATCTTGTTTGTTCATTTCAAATCCATTGTGGTGGTGTATAGAGCCAAAAAGATTAGAATTGTGCCGATGTCCCAATATTTATGGACCTGACTGTATATACCATAGTTTGTATATGCTATAACTTTCAAGCAAATACAATCAATATACACTTATTGGGATTTTTCATTTTATCAAAAACATGTAGCAGAATACATTTTAGTTAACGTTTATGAAGAAATTCGATTTTTTAAATTTTTTATTGGATATGTTTTAGAGCAGAAAGTCAAATATATATATATTTTTTTACTTTTACATTTTTTGGGGGTCATTATTCATTTATATTGCTAAAAATAAAAGAAAAACCCAGGGGTGATCAAATACAACCAAAAGAAAACTATTTGTGTGAAAACAATTATATAAATTTTGGTTGGGTACATAGTTACATAGTTGGTGAGGTTGAAAAAGGACACAAGTCCATCAAGTACATCCTATGTGTGTGATTATATGTCAGTATTACACTGTATATCCCTGTATGTTGTGGTCGTTCAGGTGCTTATCTAATAGTTTCTTGAAACTTTCGATGCTCCCCGCTGAGACCACCGCCTGTGGAAGGGAATTCCACATCCTTGCCGCTCTTACAGTAAAGAACCCTCTATGTAGTTTAGGGTTAAACCTCTTTTCTTCTAATTTTAATGAGCGGCTGCGTGTCTTGTTAAACTCCCTTCCGTGAAAAAGTTTTATGCCTATTGTGGTGTCCCCAGTACGGTATAAATTGAAATCATATCCCCTCTCAAGCGTCTCTTCTCCAGAGAGAATAAGTTCAGTGCTCGCAACCTTTCCTCATAACTAATATCCTCCAGACCCTTTATTAGCTTTGTTGCCCTTCTTTGTACTCTCTCCATTTCCAGTACATCCTTCCTGAGGACTGGTGCCCAGAACTTGACAGCATACTCCAGGTGCGGCCGGACCAGAGTCTTGTAGAGCGGGAGAATTATCGTTTTATCTCTGGAGTTGATCCCCTTTTTTTTTTTTTTTTTTTACAATTATTTTTTATTCAAGTTTTTCAACACATACAACACACATAGCTTAAGCACCAACAGTACCGAAAAAGAGCACGTACAAAAAATAATTTATTTTGCAGTCTGAACCCAGTGATACAATACAAAGCAATGGAGGGGTACAACAATACCGCCCAAGTAGAACCCAGGAGGGCATAGATTATAATAAACCCACTAGTCAGCAGAAACACATCAGAAGTCACCGGAGTAAGAGAAAAGTATATGAGCAAGGCTAGACCCCGACACGATGACCAGCCTCATCCCCAACTCATTAAGCTGTTTCAGACTCAGCTAACCAAGTGCGCCAGACCTTGTCATACTTCAGTGGACAGCCCCGATTGGCATAAGTATCCATGTATATAGGGGAAGGCTGTTGTTCACTAAGCGTTTCCATTGCATCAGAGAGGGGGGGACGGGCTTCTTCCACTGTATAGCAATGTTCTTACGAGCATAGAAGAGCAGCAGGGTAATCAGTGTGCGTTTGGCAGAGGATGGTACAATGGTCTCGAGTTGATCCCCTTTTTAATGCCAATATTCTGTTTGCTTTGTTAGCAGCAGCTTGGCATTGCATGTCTCTGCTGAGCCGATCATCTACTAGGACCTCCAGGTCCTTTTCCATCCTAGATTCCCCCAGAGGTTCTCCCCCCTAGCGAGTAGATTGCATGACTGTCCAATTGCCAGTTAAAGTAACGCAGTGCTGAATAGCAAAACATGACCTGGTCATAAAGGGGGTAAAACCTTCCAGAGCTGAATGGGTCAACAACAAATCTCACAATCTGACAAATGTGTGTAGATAATCAGGTGAACTTACCTTGACACTGTTCAGTGCAACTTGGTATGAATAGCAGTAGGAGAAATGATAGGGAGTCTCATTTTTAATTGTTGCAGACATTTTTCTTCTCCCTTCCTGGTGATGGAGGATAAGTAACCTCTGGTCGGTCTAAAATTCAGATCCAGGAGAGGAGAGAACGGAGTTCACTTAGTGAGACTCTGGAAAGGACGGGTGGGAGAGGGGATGGCTGGATGGGTGGAAGAGAGAATGGTTGGATGGGTGGGAGAGGAGATGGATGGATGGTTGGGAGGAGATGGATGGTTGGGAGAGGAGATGGATGGATGGGTGGGAGAGGGGATGGCTGGATGGGTGGAAGAGAGAATGGTTGGGAGAGGAGATGGATGGATGGGTGGGAGAGGGGATGACTGGATGGACGGGTGGAGGATTCTCCCTCACCTCTTGCTCTAGTGACAAATCTAAAATTTCTGATTTCCCATCACTCTCTCTATGACAATGGTCGTCATAGAGCCTAAATCTCCCCTACGGGAACACATAAAAGCCTGAACAAAGGGCCTAATCCTTCCCTACTCCATCCAAAGCTTTCAAAACCACGTTGCCTTTTCATACACTTTAAGCACTAGCTGCCCAAGCAAATTCTTACATTTCTCTCATTTATGTAAAAATCAGCATTTTTTTTTTTTTTTAACTAGATAATTAATTAGAACACCCAAACATTATAGATTTTCTGAAAGCAAAGGCCCTGAAAAAAATGCTAGTAGTTGCAATTTTTTATGTCACACAATATTTGCGCAGTCATTTTTCAAATGCATATTTTTTGGAAAAAATACAATTTAAACCACTTGCTGACCAGGGCCTTTTCTGGAACTTTTTGTTTGCAAGTTTAAATTAGTATTTTTTTGCTACAAAATGACTTAAATCCCCCAAATATTATGTAGCACACCCCCATAGGAGCTGCTGGTTTAAATTTGGGCCTTGCACGTTACCTAAGTATTCGTTGTCTAGGGCAGTGTTTCTCAACTCCAGTCCCCAACAGGTCATGTTTTCAGGATTTCCCTCAGATGAAACTGCTGTGGTAATTACTAAGACAGTGAAACTGATCAAATCACCTGTGCAAAATAATGGAAAACCTAAAAACATGACCTGTTGGGGCGCCTTGAGGACTGGAGATGAGAAGCACTGGTCTAGGGAAAGAAAGTCTGTAAAAACTCCAATGTCCACACAAGATGTAAAATCTTAAGCTGTTAACGCCAAACACACTCATGTATCTCACGCAGTTGGCGGGAACTCCTCCCCTTTTAGGTTCTTTTTGCGCGTAGCTTGCAGGCTTTTCTTTCCTGGCTCCGCCCACGGCCTACGCAGTTAGCAAAGTGATCTGTACCTTTACCCCTTTGGTTTCAATCCAAAGCACAGTCCAACACCCTCCTGTAGACTTTCAATAAAACAAAAATCCTTTTTACAGTTGCAAGAGGTAACGGCAAATCCCGGACGCACCCCCACGTGTAGCACACCCCCATAGGAGCTGCTGGTTTAAATTTGGGCCTTGCACATTACCTCAGTATTCATTGTCTAGGGGAAGAAAGTCTGTAAGAACTCCAATGTCCACACAAGATATAAAACCTTAAGCGGTTAGGTTTTACTTTCCTTTGCATAAAACATTTGAAGAATAGTAGAAGGGTGAAGGGAAGGGGTAGGTTCAGGTATGCAGTAAAGTTCACTGGGGGAAAACTCCTCAACTATAAAGTCATTCACCACTCCTGCTTGAGTGGGTATTGCTCACCCAGATAGGCCCCTCTCACCTGGCCTAGCAGCCGGAATGATGCACGGACAATGATCAGGACCAGTCTCTGCCACAGACTGGTTGTGCACAAAATTGGATAATCCGGTATCCTCTGCCACAGGACTTAATGCCCGGACTTCCGGCCAAGCAGTCAAAATGCCTTTAAGCCAACCCGGCAGACTGCAAGGCGAACTTTAGTTACGGTGCATCCTCCAATAGAATTACCAGGCCCTCCTCAAGACACCAGCCTCCCGCTCTGTCTTTTCCAAGACAGGTCCTCGCCTGATTTCCTCCATTGAGTGGCTTCCTCCTGCAGAACGGACAGCCCAGGATCACCTTCAAATTGCAGGCCCAGTCAGCATAACTGGGCCTACTTGGTAGAGTTGCAGCCTCGGACCAACATGGTCCGAGGCCAAAAACACACATGCACTCCTCGCGGCAGGAGGGCCGTGAGGGGATGAAGGGCTCCAAAAAATGGCGTCTGCCCCCTAAGTACCCTTTCCCGGCATGCTCAGCGGGTAGACCACGCCCACTGAACTGTTGCAGAGGAGAGATACCCAATGCACTCTGGCCTGTCAGTCTTCCACATTGGCCTGAGGTGGTAATGCCACCTACAGGCAAACAGTGGGAAGTCTGTCCAACACAGCCATAGCTGGAACAGAGGCTAATTTAACCTTAATTATTTACATCTGAGCCCAACTATTGGCTCAGATATCCACTAAATTTGACATAGCGCCCAGTCATTGGGAGCAGGGCGCTACAATTATATATATATAGAGATAGAGATATAGATATATATCTATATATATCTATATATGTAGAGATATAGATATATATCTATATATTTCTCTCTCTCTCTATATATATATGTAGCGATACCTTCAACTAAGAAGGCCGCAGAATTAGATTTGGGCCCTGAATACAGCTCCGCCAACCCCCGGCAATAGGCTCTACCCCCTACTGGCACAGCTAGTACTAACAATCATGTAATTATCTTATGCAGTATAAATAACTGAGCATTAACACAGTAATGAATTGTAATAGGTATAGGTTTTACTTAATCTCTTTATAAGAATAAGGGGTAACATAAATCACAGTTCCGAATAATCACTCAAAAGGGCAGCGTCCTGCCACTCTAGCACACTATGAAGTTAACACACACAACAGGTGCGCCACACGGGCGACCGTCAACTAAGTGCCCTGTGGCGCAGTAATTAAACACACTAGAAACCCCACCAGGCCTGGTTCTAATATTTAACTTAGTCCTTCTTGTTCTTCAACGGCAGGTCTGTAATGGTGGTGCACTTTAAACAGAGTATAAACTTTGTAATCCAATAGGGATAGGAACTTGGCTAAATAAACAGCAGGCTCAGTTCTGCCAAGGCTCTTCAATAATAGTACCAAAATAACTCATAGGCCACGGCAGTCTATAGGCCTATGTGAAGTGACAGTATCTTAGTTGAGCATCAGCCCTCTCACCCGCCCGGACTACGGTCCCAGTCCGGGAAACTTCCACCGACTGTGTCCACACGCACACTCAGTCTCTCCAGCGATCGGGTCCCCGATCCAACAAGGCTGTAGCTGAGCGAAGTCAGATGCCACCAGGCTCGCAGAGGGGGTGGAAGGCTCTTTGGTGCTGAGCAAGGCCTCAGGCTTCAGGCCTTGCACTCCGACACATCCGCACAGGAGGATCAAGCTGTGAAGTCTCGTGTCCCAAAGAGGCCGAGCCCAGCCTCGCCTCCTCCTTTTATATCCCCTCCCATGAGTCTCTGCGATGGGAACATATGAAGAATGTGGTTCTGGGTGATGTAGTCTCTCTCTCTCTCTCTCTCTCTCCAGCAATGTATTTTCTCTACTTCCTCCTGACTCCCCTCTCACCTAGAACTTCTTGTCTCTCTGCATTAAAGGGGAACACCCCGCTACACACTCCCCCCACTTGAACTCTTTGGTCCCCAAAGATAAACTTTAATAAAAACTATGTACAACTCTAGACAATTCTGCAAACGATGTTGGCATAGGGCATTCCCACCAAAACTGAGGGGGAGAATTCCCTTGTCCACAGGTTACATTATCATGGGTGGCCTGCCTAACTGTGCCAGAGAGTGAGCTGGGGTTGCCCTCCACCAAATGGACAGTGGAGGGATCTGGATTCTCAGCATTCCTCCTAGCAGTAACTACAGAGTCTTCTGAGCTGTTCCCCATTTGTGGGTAGGTCAGCTTCTTAGGAGGCCGGATGACTCTTCGGGCCCTTTGCTCTCTTGGGATTTCTGGCTCTGGCGCCACAGGCTCCTCTTCCTCTGAGCAACTATCATGGGCATCTCCCCAGTAATCTGTTGAAGGACTAGATGGGATGAACTCTGTGGCTTCTGGGTTCAGTGTTCCATCTGTGGTGTCTTCAGTGGTTGGAAGATCTATGGTAGAAGTTCCTGGAGTTGGGGAAGGCCACAGCCAATCAAGTTCTCCCTCCTCACTTCCACTAAGTTGAGAGGCCTCTCCATCTTCAGCTCGGGAGGTCTGCTGTTCAGCCTAGGAGTATCCAGGATAGAGGCCAGTTCAGGGGAGTCTCCCACGGGAGGTATTCTAACTGCCTCAGCAAGTGGGAGAAGGTGGTTTCGATGCCACGTCTTCAGTGGGCCTACCTTTCCCTCTGGCTTCAACGTATAGACAGGTAGGCCCGGCAACTTCCTGCAGATGACATAGGGTTCAGATCTCCATCTGTCTGCAAGTTTGTGCTTTCCAGGGACCCCCAGATTGCGTAACAGTACTCGATCCCCGGGCTGTAGGTCTTGTACCCGGACCTTCAAGTCGAAGTTTCTTTTATTTCGAGCTCCCCTTTGATCTGAGGCCGCTTGAGCTTGTTCATAGGCTACTTTCAGGCTGTGTCTGAGCCTGTCCACATATCCTTTGTGGGATGTGGCTGAAGAATGGTCCAGAGAGGTGCCAAAGGCCAAGTCCACCGGTAGTCTCGCTTCTCTCCCAAACATGAGTCGATATGGGGAGTAGCCTGTAGCATCACTGATGGTGCAGTTGTAAGCATGTACTATGGCTGCTATGTGTTGGCTCCAATTTTGCTTTTTCCAGAGTCCCCAACATGTTGAGCAAGGTTCGGTTAAACCTTTCCGGCTGAGCATCTCCCTGTGGATGGTAAGGTGTAGTTCGAGTCTTCTTGATTCCCAAAGAATCCAGGAGCTTCCGGATCAGTTTACTCTCGAAATCCCTCCCTTGATCTGAATGCAGTCGCTGTGGCAGCCCATAATGGACAAAGTACTTCTCCATAAGTACCTTGGCTACGGTGGAGGCCTTCTGGTCTTTGGTGGGGAAAGCCTGGGCATACCGGGTGAAATGGTCGGTTATCACCAGAACATTTCCTAGTCCACTCAGGTCGGGTTTGAGGCAGAGAAAATCAATGCATACCAGATCCATTGGGCCTTGATTCTGTAGATGGCCCATTGGGGCAGCTTGATGGGGTAAAGTCATCTCTGGATGCATCGTGCACATGAGTGGCAGTACTCTTCTACCTCTGCCCTCATGCAGGGCCAATAGAAACGACTCCTGACAAGTTGGAAGGTCCTTTTAGCCCCTAGGTGGCCATGATTGTCATGCAGGGCAATCAGAACAGTCTCTCGATGTTTCTCTGGGAGGAACAGTTGCCATTTATCTTCTGAGTCATCAGAGGGGCCCCTTCGGTAGACCACTCCCTGATGTACCTGTTACCTGTCCCACTCTTTCCTCAGCAGGCGAGCTTCTTTTGAAGGTTGACACATGAGTCTGTTTGGATCCTGATTCTCCAGGGCCTCCAGGACCAATCTTTCCATGGAGTCTTCCAATTGGTCACACCTCAACTCCTTCTTGGACAGTCTTGGCAGGTTGTCCTCTCCCAGTTGAGCTACTCCACAGTAGTGTTTGGGGACTCCCACCATGGTAACTCCTATTTCCTCTGCTCTGGAGCCTCCTCGGGCTTGCAATTCAGCTCCTTGACAAAGGGCCCGCACCCCGTCCGGTGCCACCAGGGTCCAATCTTCTACGTCATTGGTGAGAGAATGAGATCTCCTGGACAGAGCGTCTGCATCTCGATTCCCAGCCCCTGGCCTATACTTTAGGCTGAAGTTGAATCCAGAAAGTGCGGCCAGCCACCTGTGTCCAGTGGCGTCCAGCTTGGCCATGGTGAAAAGGTAGGTAAGGGGGATATTGTCGGTCTTCACAGTGAACTCCGCCCCATACAGGTAGTCTTTTAGCTTGTCTACTACCGCCCATTTGAGGGCCAGGAATTCCAGCTTGTGAGTGGGGTAGTTCTTCTCAGGGGGGGTCAAGCTCCTGCTCACATAGGCAACAGGCTGTTGTTGCCCTTCGTGTTCTTGATAAAGTACTCCTCCCAGACCGTCATGACTAGCATCTACATGTAGTTCATAGGGCTTGGTTGGGTCTGCATAGGCCAAGACTGGGGCAGTGGTTAGGCTCTCCTTTAATGCCTGGAAGGCCTCTTCACACTTCTGGTTCCACTGATCTCTGACTGACTCTCCCGGCTTCCTGGGCCCTGAGTTGTCCTCTTCCCCCTCGGTCTTGAGTAGTTCATTCAATGGTCTGGCAATTCGGGCGAATCCTTCCACAAACCTCCTGTAATAGGAGCAGAATCCCAAGAAGGATCTGAGTTCTGTTACTGTGGTGGGTCGTGGCCAGGAGGTAACTGCCTCCAATTTCTCAGGGTCTGTGGCCACCCCTTCTTCCGACACTATGTGCCCCAGATAGTTCACAGAAGACTGGTAGAACCGACACTTCTCAGGCGAAAGCTTGAGTCCTTCCTCACTGAGTCTTCCCAACACTTTTTCCAGCCTCTTTTCATGTTCTTCCAAGGTTCTTCCAAAGACAATGACATCGTCTAGGTATACAAGGACTTCAATAAGGTTCATGTCTCCTACAGTCTTCTCCATGAGACGTTGGAAAGTCGCTGGGGCTCCAGACAGACCTTGGGGCATCCGGTTGAATTCAAAGAACCCCACTGGGGTTATGAAAGCTGTCTTCTCCCTGTCTTCTGGGTGCATAGGGATCTGATAGTACCCGCTCTTGAGATCCATAACGCTGAACCATTTGGCCCCAGACAAGCTCTGTAGGGCATCCTCTATCCTCGGAGTGGTGTATTGGTCGGGTATGGTTCTCCTGTTTAGAGTCCTGTAGTCGATACAGAGCCTCAATGACCCATTCTTCTTTCGGACCACCACTATGGGAGAGGCATAGGGGCTTCTGGACTCCCGTATCACACCAGTCCTCTTGAGTTCTGCAAGTTGTTCCCTTAGATCCTCCAGATCTGCTAGGGGGACCCGCCTGACCCTCTCTCGGAAGGGCTTGTCTTCCTGGAGGCGGATCCGATGGGTGGCACTCCTTGCACACCCCACATCGAACTCATCCTTAGAGAAGATCTTCTCCCATCTATTCAACTGGGCCTTGGCTCTCTCCTTCCAAGCTCCTGGCAGATTCGGGTTCTCCATGGACAACTTCTCCCAAGCATCTCCTCCTTCACCTGTCCTCTTCACTTCTAAAAGGGTAACAGGGGCCACAGGGCTCACCTGGCCTAGCAGCATTCTGGCTGGGATTTCCATGGGGTCTCTGGTAGTGTTCCTAACACTCACTGGAACTCTACAATGGGCCTTCTTCAGGACCTTCAGCGGAATCACTTCCGGTATCACTTCCAGACCTGAGGACTCACCCCTTGGGTCTGACTCCAGCACGACAAAGGGACCAGGCTGCTCCCAAGTAAGCTTCACAGTGGCTCTGAGACAGGTTACTTTGCCGGGCTGCAACACTACCCCTTTTCTTCCAAGTCTCCACACCTTCCCTATCCCCTCTCCAGGGGTCTCCTGCTCTTGGACCAGCCGTTGGTAGGCCGTCTTCAGCATGGGATGGATCTTGGTGGCTGCTCACCCCTCTTCTTTCACTAGAGGGGTCAGGAGTCTTCGGACCAGGTCCGTGTTCGTCCCTATTATAAGGGAATTCTTGTTGGCTCCAGGCGGCCTAGGGCACACAACTGCCAGGGTGTCAAACACTTCGGCCTTCCCAGCCACGGATGGGTCAAAGGTCATCTTGATGGGAAGGTAGCCGTCGTAAGGGAAACTCTGGGTCCCAATTCCCCATATTTCCAGCCCTTCTATCTTCTGGATGGGCAGATGACTCAAGTGCCTATCGTAGAAGTCCCGGTATAGTAGGGTCACTTGTGCCCCGGTATCCAAGAGGGCCCTGGTGTAGACTCCCTCCACTTGAACGGGCACTATAGGGGATGGGCCCACCAGCCTCTCCGGATATGGCCCGGCAGAGGTCGCCTTCTTCAGACCTTTTCCTTTTGGACTCTCTCTTGTCCTATTCCCTTTGGACTTGAACCTTTCTTGAGCCTGGTATGCATTGACTTCCCTCCTTTTTATGGGTGTAGGAACCCGCTGAGGGATGCTGTTATTTTTCTTAGGTGTGCACCCCCTCTGGGGAATGCTGTGCCCCTTCTGAGGGGTCTTGTCCCCTTTCTCTGGGGTGTATCTCTGTTGGGGAATGTTGTGTTTCCTCTGAGGTGTTTTATTTCCTCTCTTCTTCTGCTTTTCATTCAGTTTGGAGCTCACTGAAGATGATGGGCACCCGGTTGACTCCTTCACCGGGGCCCTCTGAAGTTTTCCGCCGGCTGGCGGTTATTTGTCTTTTTCTTCCTGGGACTGGAACATATGTTTGCAAAATGACCAATCCCTCCGCAGTTGTAACAAATTACCTCTTCTTCATGATCCTGTAGAGAAGCGGGCGCTGAGGTATTCGGGAACAACTCCTTTCTTGGACTTTTCTTTTCTGGTTTCCTTTGATCTTTCTCCATCAAAGAGGTCAGTATCTCCAACACTTGGGACATCTGCGATTTCAGGGTGTCCACTTCTGCATCTCTTTCGGGGGTCATGGCCGGGCTGACCATCACCACCAGAGGTTTGGTTGGCTCGACTGGCGGTTCCCTCTTTTTCTCCTCCCACATGGCCTCTTCCTCTCTGACCATTCGAATGAGGTCGGGGTATTCCAGGTTCTTCCCGTCCTGTCGGGTGCGCAGCGCCAATGCAATAGGATCCAGGGGCTGAGCTCCCCTCAACACCTGCTGAGCCCGGGCCTCGTCTACCTTCCCTGGGTCGATCCCCTTCTTCAGAATGATTTTATGCAGGATCTTATCTAGACGTCCCATATATTCTGACAGTTTCTCTCCTGTTTTCTGGTAGCAGTGCTCCAGCTGATAGGTGAGCTCGGTAACTTTTTCTGTCCCACCGAACACATTCTGCAAGATGTCCAAGTAGTCCTGTGAAGTACAGTCTTTCCTGCTCATCTTCAGGTTGCGTATGGCATGCAGAGCAGGCCCCTTCAGACTTTCAGCGATTCGCTGTTTCTTGCTGCGTTCTGGAACTTCCCATTCCTCTAAGGCCTGAGTGGTGCCATCTAGCCACTCCTCAAATCCTTCTTCCCCTGAGGGCACAGGTTTTCTCCCTGAGAATATCCGGAGCTTTCTGTACTCCGACATTGGGTAATCTGTGGGATTCTTCTTGCACTGGGCCACAATCTCTCCCAGTACAGCGCATAGTTCTGTGCTAAGGGTGGCCGGTGATGATCTGGGACTCTGTGTATCCTCCTGCTCTTGTGCCTTAGGGGATGGCGGGGGAGGTATCTGTGGAGATGATGACTTTCTTATTTGGAACCGATCTCCCTTATGTGGCAGCGCATGTGTCAGATGGTAGGTCTGCCCATCCATAGCTTGTATGCTCTGGCTTTTAAAATGCTCTGGAATTTCGTCTTTCCACTCTATTAATGCGTATGTACACGAAGCATGTGGTCTCACATCCATCACCCATGATTTCTGGCATGGTGATAGGGATGTCATTAGCTGCTTTATCGCATCTCTTTGCCAGATCCCCGGGAGTTCAATAACTGCCGCCGCGGCCGGATCTGCGCCAGCCATTGTGTACCACTGTCCTACTTCTAGCGGGTCCATGCCGGTCTTTTGGCGTGTTCGCTTGCTGTATCAGGATCCCGGACGAGAACCCCCACGTGTAGCGATACCTTCAACTAAGAAGGCCGCAGAATTAGATTTGGGCCCTGAGTACAGCTCCGCCAACCCCCGGCAATAGGCTCTACCCCCTACTGGCACAGCTAGTACTAACAATCATGTAATTATCTTATGCAGTATAAATAACTGAGCATTAACACAGTAATGAATTGTAATAGGTATAGGTTTTACTTAATCTCTTTATAAGAATAAGGTGGTAACATAAATCACAGTTCCGAATAATCACTCAAAAGGGCAGCGTCCTGCCACTCTTGCACATTATGAAGTTAACACACACAACAGGTGCGCCACACGGGCGACCGTCAACTAAGTGCCCTGTGGCGCAGTAATTAAACACACTAGAAACCCCACCAGGCCTGGTTCTAATATTTAACTTAGTCCTTCTTGTTCTTCAACGGCAGGTCTGTAATGGTGGTGCACTTTAAACAGAGTATAAACTTTGTAATCCAATAGGGATAGGAACTTGGCTAAATAAACAGCAGGCTCAGTTCTGCCAAGGCTCTTCAATAATAGTACCAAAATAACTCGTAGGCCACGGCAGTCTATAGGCCTATATGAAGTGACAGTATCTTAGTTGGGCATCAGCCCTCTCACCCGCCCGGACTACGGTCCCAGTCCGGGAAACTTCCACCGACTGTGTCCACACGCACACTCAGTCTCTCCAGCAATCGGGTCCCCGATCCAACAAGGCTGTAGCTGAGCGAAGTCCGATGCCACCAGGCTCGCAGAGGGGGTGGAAGGCTCTTTGGTGCTGAGCAAGGCCTCAGGCTTCAGGCCTTGCACTCCGACACATCTGCACAGGAGGATCAGGCTGTGAAGTCTCGTGTCCCAAAGAGGCCGAGCCCAGCCTCGCCTCCTCCTTTTATATCCCCTCCCATGAGTCTCTGCGGTGGGAACATATGAAGAATGTGGTTCTGGGTGATGTAGTCTCTCTCTCTCTCTCTCTCCAGCAATGTATTTTCTCTACTTCCTCCTGACTCCCCTCTCACCTATAACTTCTTGTCTCTCTGCATTAAAGGGGAACACCCCGCTACATATATATATATATATATATATATATATATATATATATATATATATATATATATTTTTAGGAGGCACCTGTTGTGAAAATTTTATGAAGATGTATTTAATATGTATTGTCATAGTGTCTCCCAGTGTTAGTACTCCCACAGCCCGCTCTAAAGAGCGGACTGGGGCAGATTGACGCTGCTTGAGTCCCGTCTGGTAGTGGAAAACTTCCTGAGGTTGGAGAGAGGTGTTTGCAAAGTGGGTATATGTCCGCCAGCGAAAGGGCCCCTGTGCAATGCACAGACGTTCATCTGGGGGGGTAATGTTCACTCTGCAAAGACATTATCGGTTATAGGCGGATGTACGCTCATGTCACCCCTGTGTGCCTGATCAACACATTCGGAAGGCCGTGGCTGAACAACGCAGAATAAGGATTCACGCCAATGGTAAAACGGGAGCTTTTGAATTGTTATGGACAGGGTTAGCGTCCATGTTTAAAACATACACACAATCCCTGCCCAGACATGCCCATAAGACTCCCCCAGCCATTATTCATTGGTTGTTGTATAAACTTATCCTGTTGGAAGGATTTCCTGTGTTGACATTCATATCCTGTGAGGTCAGATCCTGTGAGGTAATTTCCCATGGAGGAAGCGATTGGCTGTTGGAGCCATCACTTCATGTTTGTCATTGCTTTTGTTGTGTTTGAATAAAAACAAAGTGCTGTGTTGGGTAGAGGCCAGAAGAGGATGGTGCTGAGGATGTAAGCTGTGGTGATGTTTGTTTACTTGTGGATATGCGGGAAATAGTGTGATAGGTAAGATGCATTATACCATTAGACGAAATGGGTGCTTGATAGCACAGGAGATATGGATTACGCGTAGTGTATAGCCATTTTCCCTAACACACCCTAGAGAATTAAATGATGACCGTTGCAATATTTTATGTCACACTGTATTTGCGCAGCGGTCTTTCAAAACCACCTTCAACCACTTTTAAATGCAATTTTTTTGGGAAAAAATAAAAATTAATGAATTAAAAAAAAAACCACTAAAGTTAGCCCAATTTTTTTGTATAATGTGAAAGATGATGTTACACCGAGTAAATAGATACCTAACATGGCATGCTTTAAAACTGCCTTATAAAAAAAATGCAGCTATATACCTGATTTCAGAGCGGCGATCGGTCCTCACGTGACTCGCCACCTCTCTCTTCCCCTCCTGACTGACATCAGCGGGGTAATCTGGCTGCATTTGGGGACAAACTGGCTGCATTTGGGGACAAACTGGCTGCATTTGGGGACAAACTGGCTGCATTTGAGGGGGCAAACTGGCTGCATTTGAGGGGGCAAACTGGCTGCATTTGAGGGGGCAAACTGGTGGCGTTTGGGCACAGTGGCTGCGTTTAATTGGCACAGTGGCGGCAATTGATGATTTTTTTTTCAGTTTGTTTGCGCCCCCCCAAAAATTTTGAGCACCAGCCACCACTGCTCTCATGCCGCGTACACACTACCGTTTTTAATGTCATTGAAAAAACTAAGTTTTTCTCGACGTGATTCTTCTCAAGCCTGCCTTGCCTACACACGATCGTGAAAAAAAATGCTTGAGCAAAGCGCGGTGACGTACAACACGTACGACGGCACTATAAAGGGGAAGTTCCATTTAGATGGCACCACCCTTTGGGCTGCTTTTGCTGATCCTCGTGTTAGTAAAGTTTGGTGAGAGACGATTCGGGCTTTTCAGCCTCGTGCTCTTCAGTCCGTTACAGCGTGACGAATGTGCTATCTCCATTACGAACGCTAGTTTTACCAGAACGAGCGCTCCCGTCTCATCACTTGCTTCTGAGCATGCGCATTTTTTTCACGTCGTTAAAGCCTACACACGGACGTTTTTTATGACGAGAAAAACGACGACGTGAAAAACAACGAGAAAAAATAGAGCATGTTCCAAATTTTTAATGGCCATTTTTCACGTCACGAAAAATGCTCTGGAGCCCACACACAATCGTTTTTAATGACCAATTTAAAAAATGGCATTTTTCTCGTCATGAAAAACGGTCGTGTGTACTTTACTCATCAGACCTTTACTCACTGTTTCCCTGCATACTAAGGTGACCAGATTTTTAAAATTAAATCCGGGGACATTTTTTTTTTTTTACTAGTAATGGCGTCAATCAGCAACTTATATAGGGACTGCGATTTTGCGGTGGACAAATCGAACACTAAGTGACACTTTTTACACTTTGTGGGAACCAGTGACACTAATACAGTGATCAGTAGACACGTGCGATTCGTTTCGTACGAATCGAAAATTCATACGAATTTCCAAAAATTCGTACATTCGGAAGAATCCGAAATACGAATTTCTATTCTTGCAAATTTTATACAAAATACGAATTTTCGTTGACGAATTTCGTTTCGGGAGTGGGAGAACGGCTCAGACTGGTACTGGTAGTTGATGGGAGATTCAAATTTGGACAAAATAAGAATGTTCGTTAATATCGTTTTATTATTGTCATAATAATTACGGTTATTCATTATGGTGAAGTTAAAAACCCAGGAAGTCAGCACAGCACAGGGATGGTGGGAGCCCCTCATAATGAGCACAGCACAGGGATGGTGGGAGCCCCTCATAATGAGCACAGCACAGGGATGGGGGGAGCCCCTCATAATGAGCACAGCACAGGGATGGGGGGAGCCCCTCATAATGAGCACAGCACAGGGATGGTGGGAGCCCCTCATAATGAGCACAGCACAGGGATGGTGTGAGCCCCTCATAATGAGCACAGCACAGGGATGGTGGGAGCCCCTCATAATGAGCACAGCACAGGGATGGTGGGAGCCCCTCATAATGAGCACAGCACAGGGATGGTGGGGGCCCCTCATAATGAGCACAGCACAGGGATAGTGGGAGCCCCTCATAATGAGCATAGCAGGGGTACAGCCACAGGAGGAAGTAAGCACAGCACAGGGATGATGGGAGCCCCTCCTAATGAGCACAGCACAGGGATGATAGGAGCCCCTCATAATGAGCACAGCACAAGGATGGTGGGAGCCCCTGATAATGAGCACAGCAGGGGAACAGCCCCAGGAGGAAGTCAGCACCGCACAGGGATGGTGCGAGCCCCTCATAATGAGCATAATGAGTCGACGGCTGCCATATTGAGAAAGGTATTTTTTTTAGGGCTGTTACTGATACAGATCCAACTACTGGAGATAAAATTGATGTAGCTACATAAACTGTAAAAAAAATGGTGCGAGAGACGAAGAAAAAAAAAGAGGGATGGAGGTACAGCAGGCCCAGATCCTACACCACAATAGAAATATGTGTATTCCAGAAAGTTTAACAATCAGCAGATAAAGATACTCCAAACACCTGGTGTTAGCTCTTCAATCATCTCGGCACCAAGGTTATTATGGTGTCAGGGTGATTGAAGTGCATTATTTCCATTATTACATTATAATATAAAATGAAATTATTTAACTCACCATAATGCAGAATCAGAATCAGTGGTGTGAGGGGGTTAACTCGGTAGCGGGTGTGTGTGACCCCCTGGTTGGGCTCCCCACACAAAAACAGGGCCAGCAGACGGAGGTTGTGGTTTTCAAAATCAAAAGGTGCGGTTTATTTCTCTATGTACAGTGACAAAAACACAGCAAAGCCAAAAAGAAACAAACAAAATAAATCCTGGTCAGTTTGACCTCTGACTAAACATGCAGGTTTCCTAAACTAACAACTGGGATCAGCCTGGTGCTGTCCTAGTCCCTAAGTCCCTGGTTTAGTAAAAGTCCAAACAAATAGCCACACAGGCTTTGCCTCACCGCACAGGGGTTCACTCTCCCTAGACAGTCCACACAGGTCTGGTTCCAGGCATGAGCTAACATCTAATGAAGCTGGGAGTTCTTATAGAGGCCTAAATGAGCTGACAAGCTTCAGCTGGTCTCATCAACTCCCTGTCTCACGACGCCCAGCACTCTCCCTAGAGGTATGAGTCATTCATGAGCCCACTAGCCTCAGCTGGGCTTCATCAACTCCCTAGTTGTATAAGTCGGCATAAAGCCTGAATCTGGGAGAAATATATCTACCCCCCTGGATGCAACCAGGTGACTTTACCTTCCTGCTGTCACATACCCCCCCCCTCTTGTTTTAACCTCGGGGTTGGAACACCAGCAATCAGGCATTCATGTACTCGAGACAAAGCATCCACATTCCCCATTTGAACGCCAGGGCGATGCTTTACTGTGAAGTTGAATTCCTGTAGGGCCAGGAACCACCTATTCACTCTTCTATTTGTCTCCTTGTTTTGAGCCATCCACTTTAACGGAGCGTGATCCGTAACCATGTCAAAGTGCCTACCTAGCAGATAGTACCGAAGGGAATCTAGAGCCCACTTCACCGCTAAACACTCCTTTTCAACGGTGGCGTAATTTACCTCATGGGACTTCAACTTCCTGCTGAGGTAAATGACTGGGTGCTCTTCCCCGTTCCAGACCTGGGACAATACTGCTCCTAACCCCACATCTGACGCATCACTTTGTACGACAAAGTCTTTAGAGAAGTCGGGTGAGTACAACACTGGCTGGCTACATAAGGCTTGTTTCAAGAATTGGAATGCTGCCTCAGCCTCGGGGGTCCATTTAATCATGACCGACCCTTTCCCTTTCGTCAGGTTGGTTAGGGGCACAGCCTTAGAAGCAAAGTGGGGAATGAAGCGCCGATAATAACCCGCGATTCCCAGAAAGGCTCGTACCTGCTTCTTGCTGTTGGGACGTGGCCAACTCTGGATGGCCTCGACTTTGTTGAGTTGGGGTTTTATTACTCCCCTGCCAATGGTGTACCCAAGATATTTGGCCTCCTCCTGCCCAATGGTACACTTCTTGGGGTTAGCCGTAAACCCTGCTTCCCGGATAGAGTCTAGGACTGCTTGCACTTTTGGCAGATGTGAGGCCCAATCTGTGCTATGGACAATTACGTCATCCAGGTAAGCCGCAGCATACTTCCGATGGGGCCTCAGTATCTGGTCCATTTTCCGCTGGAATGTGGCCGGCGCATTCTGTAACCCGAACGGCATTCTCTTATATTGGAACGCCCCGTCTGGGGTTACAAATGCGGTTTTCTCTTTGGCCGACTTGGCCAGGGGAATTTGCCAATACCCTTTTGTGAGGTCAAGAGTCGTCATGTATCGGGCTGTTCCCAGCCGGTCGATCAACTCATCTATACGTGGCATGGGGTAGGTGTCAAATTTTGTAACTTTGTTCAACTGACGAAAATCGTTACAAAATCGCCAGCTCCCATCCGGTTTAGGCACCAACACAATGGGACTAGACCAATCACTTTGGGACTCCTCTATCACCCCTAAGTTCAGCATTTTCTGTACTTCCTCCCGTATTGCCTCCCGTCGGGCCTCTGGGATCCGATAGGGTTTTAACTTCACCCTTTCACCGGGCGGGGTAATAATATCATGCTCTACCCCAGATGTTTGTCCCGGCAGCTCAGAGAACACCTCCTTGTTGCGAAGCACAAACTCCTTAACCTCCTGTTGTTGGGGTTGTGACAAGGTGGCTGCTATTCCAACCTCCGGAATCACGCAACCAGTTTGAGCTGGTGACCAAGTTTCTGCGACTAGGGACTCTCTATCCCTCCAGGCTTTCAACAGATTAACGTGATATATCTGTTCGGGCTTTCGCCTTCCTGGTTGTCTGACCTTGTAATTCACTTCGCTCACTTTTTCCATTATCTCGTAGGGGCCTTGCCATTTGGCAAGGAATTTACTTTCAACCGTAGGGACAAGTACCAATATCCTATCCCCCGGGGAAAAGGTACGGGTCTTTGCTCCACGGTTGTACACTCTCTGCTGTGCCAACTGCGCTTGGGCCAAATGTTCCTTCACGATGGGCATTACCTGTGCAATTCGATCTTGCATCAGGGCGACATGCTCAATCACACTCCTGTGGGGAGAACTCTCACTTTCCCAAGTTTCCTTGGCAATATCCAACAGCCCTCTTGGGTGTCTCCCATACAGTAACTCAAAGGGGGAGAATCCCGTAGAGGATTGGGGCACCTCCCTAATAGCAAACATCAAATAAGGAAGTAGACAGTCCCAATCCTTTCCATCTCTATCCACCACTTTCTTCAACATTTGTTTTAGGGTTTTGTTGAATCTTTCAACCAGCCCATCGGTTTGGGGGTGATACACAGATGTACGCAATTGCGTCACTTTGAGCAATTTACACAGCTCTTTCATAACCCGGGACATAAAGGGTGTACCTTGGTCCGTAAGCAGTTCTTTACAAATACCCACCCGGCTAAAAACAAGAGATAGCTCTTTGGCTATGGTTTTGGCCGAGGTATTTCTGAGAGGGATCGCTTCTGGATAACGGGTGGCATAGTCCATTATAACCAATATGTACTGGTGCCCCCTAGCGGACTTGATTATAGGACCTACCAAATCCATTGCGATTCTCTCAAACGGGACCTCAATGATGGGTAGAGGGACCAGCGGGCTACGGAAATGTGGCATCGGGGCCGACCTCTGACACACAGGGCAGGAGGAACAATAATTTTCTATGTCCTTCATCACCCCAGGCCAATAGAATCTCTGTAATACCCTCTCTCGGGTTTTCTCTGTCCCCAGATGACCTCCAAGAATGTGCCCATGGGCCAACTCCAACACCAACTTCCTGTAAGGTTTGGGCACCACCAGCTGCTCAACGGTTTCTTCTGCCCTTTTTGCCACCCGATACAGTAGGTCCTTCTCTACGCTGAAGTATGGGTAAGTGCAGGTATTATCTGGGTTCACTAACTCGCCATCTATTTCCACTACGTTTTCCCGTGCCTTTATTAGGGCGGGGTCTTTTAACTGTTCTGTGGCAAAATTTTCCCTGTGAACCTCCAGATCAGAAAACTCCACAGACGGTAGGTTTTCGTCTGAGGAGGTGGGCTCCTCTCCAGTTTCTTGAGTCTCCCCTGCAAATACTGACAAGGGAAATTCTGGAGAGTCCTCACCACTCTCAGAGGAGTTCTGGCTATCACATTCCTGGTACATAGGGGCACCAGTGGGGGGCTCAGGATCATCCCACAGTTCCCAGAACTTCGGAAAATCCCTTCCCACAATGGCGTCATGCGGTAACTGAGATACTAAGCCCACTGGATGAGAGAGGGTACCTTTGGGGGTCTCGAAACACACTGTAGTCACTGGATACTCTCGGGTGTCCCCATGCACACAAATAACAGCTACCTTGCTATTCCCAGAGACCTCTGTTTTAACTAATTCAGCCTTTATCAGGGTCACAAGGCTACCTGAATCCAGTAATACCACAACATTTCTACCATTAATACACATTTTGCATAAATGTTTCTCAGTTCCTCGAATGGCAGTGCATGCGACTGTCGCACACAGCGACTGACGTCTGCCCGTCAGAAAGTCACACTGCATGGGTTCCTCCACAACCGGGCAATTGGCTGCAATATGTCCCGCTTGCCGGCAGCGGTAGCAAACGATCCTTCTTGCGGCCTCTTGAGCCGCTGATTTCCCAGGCTGTTCTCGCCAAACTTGGGGTAGAGCTCCCACCCTCTCACTCTCTCCACCCTCACCCCTTGGAATCCTCTTATCCGCCCCTGGGGATGGTCTGGTCTTAGGGTGGAAAGTCTGAGTGTCTCTGGAAGAGGCCGTCAGGTTCTCTGTAGCCAAGTATTTCTCTACACGATCCACAAGACCACCGGCCGTCTCTGGGTCTCCATGGCTTACCCACTTTTGGATGGCAGTAGGAAGAGCTCTCAAAAACCGATCCATTACAACACGTTCCACAATCTCTGGTGCGGACAAAGTCTCTGGCTGTAGCCACTTCCTGCTCAGGTGAATGAGATCATACATTTGAGACCTGGGGGGTTTTCCAAGCTGGAAAGTCCAGTTATGCACACGCTGAGCCCGGACAGCCAGGGTGACACCCAGCCTTGCCAATATTTCAGCTTTTAGCATCACATAGTCTTTTGCTTGGTCAGGCTCTAGGTCATAGTAAGCCTTCTGCGATTCACCAGTTAACAGAGGAGCCACCAGTCCAGCCCACTGCTCCTCAGGCCACTTTTCTCTTTCAGCAGTCCTTTCAAATGTGGTCAAAAATACCTCTGGATCATCCTCTCCAGTCATTTTTGTCAATAAACGACTCACCCCAAAGGACGCGGTATTAGTGGGACGGCTTTCCTCACTGGTCTGCGGACGTTGCTGCATTACTGCTTCCATTTGTTGTAGTCTCTGCTCTTGCTTCTGTAACAGGTCTATGAAGCGGGCCTCAGATTGCTGCTGGGCTTGTTGATGAGCTTGCTGCTGGGCTGCAAGGCTCCTTTGCAAACCTGCATTTGTCTGCTGTTGATTGGCATTTGCTAGAGCCAGCTGTTTCAGTATCTCCTCCATGCTGGCTTAAAAAAAACTGCCACTGGTTCTCCACCAACTGTGAGGGGGTTAACTCGGTAGCGGGTGTGTGTGACCCCCTGGTTGGGCTCCCCACACAAAAACAGGGCCAGCAGACGGAGGTTGTGGTTTTCAAAATCAAAAGGTGCGGTTTATTTCTCTATGTACAGTGACAAAAACACAGCAAAGCCAAAAAGAAACAAACAAAATAAATCCTGGTCAGTTTGACCTCTGACTAAACATGCAGGTTTCCTAAACTAACAACTGGGATCAGCCTGGTGCTGTCCTAGTCCCTAAGTCCCTGGTTTAGTAAAAGTCCAAACAAATAGCCACACAGGCTTTGCCTCACCGCACAGGGGTTCACTCTCCCTAGACAGTCCACACAGGTCTGGTTCCAGGCATGAGCTAACATCTAATGAAGCTGGGAGTTCTTATAGAGGCCTAAATGAGCTGACAAGCTTCAGCTGGTCTCATCAACTCCCTGTCTCACGACGCCCAGCACTCTCCCTAGAGGTATGAGTCATTCATGAGCCCACTAGCCTCAGCTGGGCTTCATCAACTCCCTAGTTGTATAAGTCGGCATAAAGCCTGAATCTGGGAGAAATATATCTACCCCCCTGGATGCAACCAGGTGACTTTACCTTCCTGCTGTCACAGTGGGAGCTCAGATGACACTGTCCCCAGCCAGCGGAGTGCTTCCTTACGTCTCAGGTGTCACTGTCCCCAGCCAGCGGAGTGCCTCCTTACATCTCAGGTGTCCCCAGCGGAGTGCCTCCTTACATCTCAGGTGTCCCCAGCGGAGTGCCTCCTTACATCTCAGGTGTCCCCAGCGGAGTGCCTCCTTACATCTCAGGTGTCCCCAGCGGAGTGCTTCCTTACATCTCAGGTGTCCCCAGCGGAGTGCTTCCTTACACCTCAGGTGTCCTCAGCTGAGTGCTTCCTTACATCTCAGGTGTCCCCAGCGGAGTGCCTCTTTACAACTCAGGTGTCCTCAGCTGAGTGCTTCCTTACATCACAGGTGTCCCCAGCGGAGTGCTTCCTTACATCTCAGGTGTCCTCAGCTGAGTGCTTCCTTACATCTCAGGTGTCCCCAGCTGAGTGCCTCCTTACATCTCAGGTGTCACCAGCCGAGTGCCTCCTTACATCTCAGGTATCCCCAGCTGAGTGCTTACTTACATCTCAGGTGTCCTCAGCGGAGTGCTTCCTTACATCTCAGGTGTCACCAGCCGAGTGCTTCCTTACATCTCAGGTGTCACCAGCCGAGTGCCTCCTTACATCTCAGGTGTCACCAGCCGAGTGTCTCCTTACATCTCAGGTGTCACCAGCCGAGTGCCTCCTTACATCTCAGGTGTCCCCAGCGGAGTGTCTCCTTACATCTCAGGTGTCCCCAGCGGAGTGTCTCCTTACATCTCAGGTGTCCCCAGCGGAGTGCTTCCTTACATCTCAGGTGTCCCCAGCGGAGTGCTTCCTTACATCTCAGGTGTCCCCAGCGGAGTGTCTCCTTACATCTCAGGTGTCCCCCCCCCCGGAGCCCTTCTATAGCTCAGCAGCGGTATCTCCGCCGCCATAACTGAAGGCCGAGGCGAGAGGCGAGGGGGAATGAATTAGAGGAGGAGCCGGCCGGCTACAATATAGAAATTGAGCTGCGGCACCGCCCACCCGTCACCCCTTTCCACAACAGGTCACAGATGACAGACAGACCGGGGGCGAGGGTGGGCGGCGCCGCAGCTCTATTTCTATTTCGGCAGGATCTCTTCTCGTTCTGGTCTGGTCTTCGGGAAAATAGCGGCCAGCGGAAACATTATCTCTGCCGGCCGCGGAACTCTAGCGGCGGCGGCGGGCGATCAAAAAATTAACGATTAATCGACGGATTAATCGTTAATTTCCGCAGCCCTATATTTTTTGCTTTTTAAATTCATCATAACGAATGTTCGTAATTGTTATGAAAATTTAACGAATCTAACGAAAATTCATATTTCGTACGAAACAAATCCAAATTTAATTTCGGACACGAATTACGAAATATGAATTTTCGTCTAATACAAAATGAAACGGAATGAAACAAAACTAATTTATTGATGGCGCACATGTCTAGTGATCAGTGCTAAAAATATGCACAGTCACTGTACTAATGACACTGGCTGTGAAGGGGATAACATCTTGGGCAATCAAAGGGTTAAATGTGTGCCTAACAAGTGTTTTCTCACCGTGGGGGAGGTGCTTTTACTAAGGGAAGGCATAGATCCCTGCACCTGCTTTGCAGGAACACAGGATCAATGTCTTCCATACTGTCAGAACGGCAAACTGCCTTGTTTACATAGGCAGATCATCGTTCTGCCTGTGTACATAATGATCAGCGGGTACTGGTGGTCATCGAGTCCGCCGGACCCGCTGATTGGCTCCGATACCCAGAAATGCAGGATCATGTATATAAGTGATCCTGTGCAGCGCGACCGCCTGTAGCAGTAAATCTGCTTTGGGGCGGTCAGTATTATGACAACTCACAGGCAGCAGGCACTCTATCATGGCTCTGGCTGGCTCTGTCACAGTGTGTCACATGACATGGCTGCTGGCTGCTGATTTTGTTAACTTATGACCAATAAATGCCTGCTGCCTGTGAGTTATGATTCCATCCATTATGCCAGAGAGACAGACACAGCGCAATGTAGTCTATTCACAGACACCCCCAAAGCACACCTGTGTTGAAGCCTTGAAGGCACTGGCAGCCCCACCATCGGATCCTCTTCCCCTCTGTTCCTGCTGCTGGACATCGTCAGCTGAGCTTAGCTGCCTCTCTCTCTGCCCTTCGCCGCTGCCCAGTAGTGTATTTAGGTTTTGTGCTGCCCTAGGCCTGACTAAACTCATGCACCCCCTAATTTAAATATGACCCACCCCTTCCTGCCAAAGCCACACCCCTTGCTGTTTAAGAACCGCCCTGAAATTTTCGAGTGAGGAAACTAGTTCTGAGGGCCTGCGGGGGGGGGGGGGGGGGGGGCATTGGATTCCCTTAATTTGCATAGATTTCCTCTCACTTCCTGTTTGGCTATATGGCAGGAAGTGAAGGGAAATCTCTGCAATGGGACGGTATGGTAAAAAATAAACTGACCGGGGCTATAACCCTCCCTTACTCTATCCAAAATGAAAAAAAAGTGTTGCCTATAGTTCTACTTTAAGCACAAATTTCTGATCATTTTATGGAGAGGACTAAGAAGATATAACCATGCCAATGGTGCAGCAGAAAGCATATAGCATAGTGAGGAAGGTTTGTGGTCCTGGATGATAGGAGAGTCAAAATTAGAAGCGGCACCCCCGTCCCCACAGTTGTGGAATGCCAACCACCCGCATACCAGAAGCAGTGCAGCCGCTTTGTGGGGGCGCTAGACTAATTTGCCTCTCAGCCCAGTCCGCCCCATAAAGTGTAACACAAGCCGGCGGGGACTCTTTCCGTGCTACCCCCCTGCAAAGTGCTGCCCTAGGCCTGGGCCTTGTTGGCCTAGGCCAGGATACAGCATTGCCACTGCCGCCCGCCTCACAGCCTCTCAAGTCTTACTTTCTGGGCCACGGCTACTACTGGGTGGGGAGCGGAGGAAGATCACTCTGCCGGGGAAGGCAAGGATATACACAGGCAGGCGGCTGGCCGGGATTTGAGCCAAGGCAGAACAACATGCGAGCGAAGCTGAAAAAAATATTCCCTCCACTCTGACCAGCACGTGATCATCAGAAAGGGGCACAGATAGTGGAAAAAATACACCCCCCTAAGCTTGTAGGAGCGATGGAGCGGGGGGGTGTAATTCGGAATTTTTTTTTTTTTTTATTCTGCACTGACTGTCTTTGATATTGCCCCAGCCCCTGTTCAAATCCAATCCGGAGACAAAACCGGGGACAGACTTGGTCCAGGGACAGTGTCCTCAATCCGGGGACTGTCCCCAGAAACCAGGGACATCTGGTCACCCTACTGTATACTTCCAGTATCAGCCAGACCCTGTACCTTGAGCTTTCAGGCTGGACCTTAAACAGACTTCTCTGCAGACTGCTCTCCCAGACTTAGAAGTCAGTCCCCTAGCCCTCCTTGAGCTGGGACCATGATGAGCCTATTGCAGTGTTCAGTTAGATGACCCAGGAGGATCAACAGCCCCTCCAGTTTCTCTCCACAAGGGCAAGGACCCTGCTGCTCCAGGCTCCAGAATATTTATGCACACCTCAACCCTCTGCTGGTCACTCTTATGATCAGGAATTGGCTGAGGCTGCATAAATAATCAGCCCAGGCTCTGCCCCTTCCAGCCCACTATAGGGTTAGGGTTAGGCTTAGGGCTAACCCTCATGCCGCGTACACACGGACGTTTTTAATGTCATTGAAAAAAGCGAAGTTTTTCTCGACGTGATTCCTCTCAAGCCTGCCTTGCCTACACACTATCGTGAAAAAAAATGCTCAAGCAAAGCACGGTGATGTACAATGCGTACAACGGTACTATAAAGGGGAAGTTCCATTCAGATGGCGCCACCCTTTGGGCTGCTTTTGCTGATCTCGTGTTAGTAAAGTTTGGTGAGAGACGATTTTCAGTCCGTTACAGCGTGACGAATCTCCATTACGAACGCTAGTTCTACCAGAACGAGCGCTCCCGTCTCATAACTTGCTTCTGAGCATGCGTGTTTTTTTCCCGTCGTTAAAGCCTACACACGGACGTTTTTCATGATGAGAAAAATGACGACGTGAAAAACTACGAGAAAAAATAGAGCATGTTCCAAATTTTTAATGCCCATTTTTCTCGTCGAGAAAAATGCTCTGGAGCCCACACACGATCGTTTTTAATGACCAATTAAAAAAATTGCATTTTTCTCGTCATGAAAACCGGTCGTGTGTACGCGGCATAAGCCTAAGCCAGTGTTTCTCAACTCCAGTCCTTAAGGCGCCCCAACAGGTCATGTTTTCAGGCTTTCCATTATTTTGCACAGGGGATTCGATCAGTTTCACTACCTTAGTAATTACCACAGCTGTTTCAACTGAGGGAAATCCTGAAAACATGACCTGTTGGTGCGCCTTGAGGACTGGAGTTGAGAAACACTGGCCTAAGCCATATCAAATCAAATCCTGTGCCACTGATTACAGCGGTGCCGAAAAAAGGACTAAATTTACTTACACATATTAGCAACTTAACTAGAAGGTAGGGATGAGCTCGATGTTTGGGTCGAACATAAGTTCATCTCGAACATTGTGTGTTTGCCCTTTCGCAGAACAGCGAACATTATGGGGCGTTCGCGGGAAATTTGTGCGCCGCGGAACGCCCCATAATGCACTGCAAGATCGCAGTGCATTGCTGTATGATGATTTGCCAAATCATGCACCTGACCTGCATGCTTTGGCCAATTACAGCGCGCTCTGCTGAGAGAGCCATAATTGCATTTGGCCAATCATAGCTCAGGGGGACTAAGTCCACACCCCACACTATATAAGGCTGCCTACATGGCGACCCTGTGTAGTTTTGTTGGTGTGGACAGAGAGATAGCTTGATTTAGATTAGGCAGGCAGGTTATTCAGTTAGTGGCAGTGTATTTGATATATTTATATACAGTCGGTCTAGTGTGTTTGTGTGTGTGTGTGTGTGTGTGTGTGTGTGTGTATGTGTGTATGTGTGTATATATATATATACACAGTGGGTACGGAAAATATTCAGACCCCCTTAAATTTTTGACTCTTTGTTATATTGCAGCCATTAGCTAAAATCATTTAAGTTCATTTTTTCCTCATTAATGTACACACAGCCCCCCATAATGTACACACAGCACCCCATATTGACAGAAAAACACAGAATTGACATTTTTGCAGATTTATTAAAAAAGAAAAAAACTGAAATATCACATGCTCCTAAGTATTCAGACCCTTTGCTCAGTATTTAGTATTTGCACCCTTTTGATGAGTCTCTTTGGGAAAGATGCAACAAGTTTTTCACACCTGGATTTGGGGATCCTCTGCCATTCCTCCTTGCAGATCCTCTCCAGTTCTGTCAGGTTGGATGGTAAACGTTGGTGGACGGCCATTTTTAGGTCTCTCCAGAGATGCTCAATTGGGTTGAAGTCAGGGCTCTGGCCGGGCCATTCAAGAACAGTCAGGGAGTTGTTGTGAAGCCGCTTCTTCGTTATTTTAGCTGTGTACTTAGGGTCATTGTCTTGTTGGAAGGTAAACCTTCGGGCCCAGTCTGAGGTCCTGAGCACTCTGGAGAAGGTTTTCCTCCAGGATATCCCTGTACTTGGCCGCATTCATCTTTCCCTCGATTGCAACCAGTCGTCCTGTCCCTGCAGCTGAAAAACACCCCCACAGCATGATGCTGCCACCATCATGCTTCACTGTTGGGACTGTATTGGACAGGTGATGAGCAGTGCCTGGTTTTGTCCACACATACCGCTTAGAATTAAGGCCAAAAAGTTATATCTTGGTCTCATCAGACCAGAGAATCTTATTTCTCACCATCTTGGAGTCCTTCAGGTGTTTTTTTAGCAAACTCCATGTGGCTTTCATGTGTCTTGCACGGAGGAGAGGCTTCCGTCGGGCCACTCTGCCATAAAGCCCCGACTGGTGGAGGGCTGCAGTGATGGTTTACTTTCTACAACTTTCTCCCATCTCCCGACTGCATCTCTGGAGCTCAGCCACAGTGATCTTTGGGTTCTTCTTTACCTCTCTCACCAAGGCTCTTCTCCCCCGATAGCTCAGTTTGGCCAGACGGCCAGCTCTAGGAAGGGTTCTGGTCGTCCCAAACGTCTTTCATTTAAGGATTATGGAGGCCACTGTGCTCTTAGGAACCTTAAGTGCAGCAGACATTTTTTTTTGTAACCTTGGCCAGATCTGTGCCTTGCCACAATTCTGTCTCTGAGCTCTTCAGGCAGTTTCTTTGACCTCATGATTCTCATTTGCTCTGACATGCACTGTGAGCTGTGAGGTCTTATATAGACAGGTGTGTGGCTTTCCTAATCAAGTCCAATCAGTATAATCAAACACAGCTGGACTCAAATGAAGGTGTAGAACCATCTCAAGGATGATCAGAAGAAATGGACAGCACCTGAGTTAAATATGAGTGTCACAGCAAAGGGTCTGAATACTTAGGACCATGTGATATTTCAGTTTTTCTTTTTTTTATAAATCTGCAAAAATGTCAACAATTCTGTGTTTTTCTGTCAATATTTTACTAAATGATTTTAGTAAATGGCTGCAATATACCAAAGAGTGTATATATATATATATATTAGGGCTGTTACTGATTAAAAATTTCACGTTCGATTAATCGTTTTTTTTTTAAATCGATTAATCGACTAATTTTGATTAATTATAAACGCACATGGATATCCAACTACTTTTAGCTTATCTCCTTGCAGGCCGATTCCCAGTGCAGCCACCAACCACTGGAAAAATGGATAGCAGGATACAAAAAACACACAAAGGCAGCGCTCGATGGGAATAGCATTAAAACTTTTATAGTCTTTAAGTAGGTAACAAAATAAATATTGCACTGGAGATAAAATCGATGTAGCTACATAAACTGTAAAAATGGTGCGAGTAATACCAAACGGTAGCAAAAGCAGTCATAAAAACATGTAGCTAAGTGTGATACTGGTATAAAAATGTGTACAACGATACCACTGCTGAATCCAGATGAGAAGGGGCTAACATCAGTCCGTCGGCATGTAGATGTCCCGTGAAGGGAACTATCACAACTCCCAGTGGATGGCTGTATAATCCCAGGTTGATATAGGGAAGTGATAGAGGGAAGTGTAACAGCCCTTGCGTGTGGCAGATAGTAAGGTCCTGCTGGCATGCAGATATGAAGGCACAGCAAAGGAGCCCTTCAGATGGACATGGCAAGCCCAAAGAATTTTGATCGATCAAAGCAATCAATCGATTAATCGAGGAATAGTTAATTTCCACAGCCCTTTATATATATATATATATATATACATACATACATACATACATACATACATACATACATACACACACACAAACACACACACTCTGCATTTAGCATAGATAATATATTCAGTATTTACTATATTCAGTCAGTGAAGGCGGTATATTAACCACTTCAGCCCGGACCATTTGGCTGGCCAAAGACCAGGCCACTTTTTGCGATTCGGCACTGCGTCGCTTTAACTGACAATTGCGCGGTCGTGCGACGTGGCTCCCAAACAAATTTGACACCCTTTTTTCCCCACAAATAGAGCTTTCTTTTGGTGGTATTTGATCACCTCTGTGTTTTTTATTTTTTGCGCTATAAACAAAAAAAGAGCGACAATTTTGAAAAATTTTTTGCTATAATAAATATCCCCCAATATATATATATAAAAAATTAAAAACTTTTTTTCCCTCAGTTTAGGCCGATACGCATTTTTCTACATATTTTTGTTAAAAAAAAAAAAAAAATCGCAATAAGAGTTTATTGATTGGTTTGGCAAAAGTTATAGCGTCTACAAAACAGGGGATAGTTTTATGGCATTTTTATTAATATATATTTTTTTTACTAGTAATGGCGGCGATTAGTGATTTTCATTGTGACTGCGACATTATGGCGGACACATCGGACACTTTTGACATCATTTTGGGACCATTGTCATTTTTGCAGCGATCAGTGCTGAAAAAATGCACTGATTACTGTAAAAATTACACTGGCAGTGAAGGGGTTAACCTGTAGGGGGCGCTGAAGGGGTTAAGTGTGACCTAGGGAGTAGGGATGAGCCGAACACCCCCTGTTCGGTTTGCACCAGAACCTGCGAACAGCCAGAATGTTTGTGTGAACTTTAGAACCCTATTAAATACAATGGACTTGAACGTTCAAAATCAAAAGTGCTAATTATAAAGGCTAATATGCAAGTTATTGTCCTAAAAAGTATTTGGGGACCCGGGTCCTGCCCCAGGGGACATGTATCAATGCAAAAGAAAGTTTTAAAAACGGCAGTTTTTTCGGGAGCAGTGATTTTAATAATGCTTAAAGTGAAACAATAAAAGTGAAATATTCCTTTAAATTTCGTACCTGGGGGGTGTGTATAGTATGCCTGTAAAGTCGCGCTTGTTGTGATGATGATTTATTTATTGTCATTGTAAAAACAAATTCACAATGAAATTACATTTCTACTCCACACATTATTCATACATCACAATTATCAACCATGCATTTACCACACAGGATTTATATATAAAAGTGTCCCCATATTATAAAAGTGTAAAAAGTGTCCTCATATTAAAAACTAAACAAGACAATAAAATAAGACTTTGTGACCTCCTTTCATTTCATTCCTGCATTGATAGCCTTAACAGCCCTGGGAAAGAAGCTCTCTTTAAATCTATTTGTCCTTGTTTTAATCACCCTAAAACGTCTCCCAGATGGCAATAATTCAAATAAATGACAACCAGGATGAGTCGGGTCTCTCGCTATTAGGGATGAGCTTCGTGTTCGAGTCGAACATACGTTCGACTCGAACATCGGCTGTTCGATCGTTCGACGAAGATCGAACGATTTGGGCCGTTCGCGCCAAATTCGAGTGACGCGAACGGCCCACAATGCACTACGCCATCGCAGTGTCATCCAGGCGCTGTGATTGGCCAAGCATGCACTGTGACCCCGCATGCTTGGCCAATCACAGCGCCGGCAGCGAGGAGAGCAATGATTGGCCACAGGCAGGATGCCTGTGGCCAATTATTGCTATGGGGGTTTAGTACACGCCCCACACTATAAAAGGCCGCCAGCGCGGCGGCCTTGTGTAGTGTGTTCCGGAGCAGGGAAAGAGAAGCATAGGCAGGGACAGTGTCATTTTTTTTCCTTTACTAATCCTGGATTCCTTGTGTTTAGGGACAAATAAGGATAGGTAGGGAGAGTGTCAGTGACAGTGTGTTATTCTGTGCTAAACCTTGTTTGTAGGGACAGAGAGGTACAGTGAGGGAAAGTGTCAGTGTGCTATTCTGTTCTAAACCAATTTTACTGTTCCATATTTGAAATCCTTGAGTTTAGGGACAGAGAAGGACACTCGTGGAAACTATCAGTGTGCTATTCTGTGCTAAATCTTGTTTGTAGGGAGGGACAGAGTAGGACAGTGAGGGAAAGTGTCAGTGTGCTATTCTGTTCTAAACCAATTTTGCTGAACCATATTTTCAATCCTTGAGTTTAGGGACAGAGAGGTACAGTGAGTGAAACTGACAGTGTGCTATTCTGTTCTAAACCAATTTTGCTGTTCCATATTTGAAATCCTTGAGTTTAGGGACAGAGAAGGACACTCGTGGAAATTAGCAGTGTGCTATTCTGTGCTAAATCTTGTTTGTAGGGAGGGACAGAGTAGGACAGTGAGGGAAAGTGTCAGTGTGCTATTCTGTTCTAAACCAATTTTGCTGTTCCATATTTTCAATCCTTGGGCCATGGGACACGCTTGTCCTTCTTTTCGGCAGCTGGACATGTTGAGCCACATCATGCCGAAGACTTGGTAGAGTGGATGACCAAGCCCACCTCATCCTCCTCATCCTCTCTCACCCAGGCTCAGGGTACTGGCAAAGCAGCTGCCAAAGCGTCCTCTTCTCTGGTATCATTATCTTCATTAGTCAATCCTTCCCTAGACCCACCATGTCCTCCTCCTGAGGAGTCCCCCGAACTGTTTGAGCACAGTGTTGGGTACATGCTCCAGGAGGATGCCCAGCGTTTGGAAGGATCTGATGATGATACCCAGATAGAGGAAGGCAGCAGCGTGAGAGCAGAGAGAGGGGATGCTCAAGAAGGACACCAATCTGGCAGTCATGCTCCAGCAGCTGCAGCATACTGCCAGATTGGCTCCAGTGATGAGGAGGGAGGGGATGATGAGGTCACTGACTCCACGTGGGTGCCTAATAGGAGAGAGGAGGAGGAGGAGGAGGATGAGGAGGAGGCACATCTCCAACGAGGCAGGATGCCCTTGAGTGGCCAGCGTATGGGCAGCACACCGACGGAATCACACCGCAGAGCTCCGCCTGTGCAGGGCGCTGCCTCTGCCCGTCATTCAAAAAGTTCTTTGGTGTGGGCCTTTTTTGAGGCGAGTGCATCAGATCGCACAGCTGCTGTTTGCAACATATGTCTCAAGCGTATATCACGTGGCCAAAACATCAGCCGCTTGGGCACCACATGCTTGATCAGACATATGTTGACCTGCCATGCAGCTCGTTGGCAAGCCTACCTTAAAGACCCACACCAAAGAACAAAGCTGACCTCTTCTTGCACCGCATCAGCTGGGATCTCCAACCCCACTATACCTTCACTCCTCTCTGAAACCTGCTCTGAGAGGAATGAAGGTGTAGAATTAGGTGTGTCACAGGCAAGTACTTGCGGGCACTCTGCTAGCAGTACACCAACGTCCGATTCTAGCAGGCAAATTTCCCTGCCCCAGCTGCTGGACCGTCAAAAGAAGTTCACTCCCAGCCATCCACATGCCCAGCAGTTGAATGCTAGCTTGGCTAAATTGCTAGCGCTTCAACTGCTGCCTTTTCAGTTGGTAGACTCGGCCCCCTTCCGTGAGTTTGTGCAATGTGCGGTTCCTCAGTGGCAGGTTCCCAAACGCCACTTTTTCGCACGGAAGGCGATTCCGGCTCTCTACAGGCATGTGGAAGGCAATGTCTTGGCCTCGCTGGACAGGGCGGTCAGCGGTAAGGTGCATATTACCGCTGACTCATGGTCCAGCAGGCATGGACAGGGACGTTACCTTTCTTTCACGGCCCATTGGGTCACTCTTTTGGCAGCTGGGAAGGATGCAGGACAAGGTGCAGTAGTGATGGAGGTTGTTCCACCGCCACGCCTCCAAAATGCTACTACTGGTTGTGACACACCTCTCTCCTCCACCCCCTCCTCTTCTTCTTCCTCCATGGCCTCTTCCTGTGGTTTGTCCTCGGAACCAGCGGTGCTCCGTAGGCGTTCAAGGGGCTACGCAAGTACGCAGGCAAAAAGATGCCATGCCGTGCTTGCGCTGGTGTGTTTGGGGGACAGGAGCCACACTGGGGCAGAGGTCCTGTCTGCTCTGCAGGGGCAGGCCGAGAGGTGGTTGACGCCACGCCAGCTTAAGCCAGGAATGGTGGTTTGCGACAATGGCACCAACCTCCTCTCTGCCCTCCGACAGGGACAACTGACCCATGTGCCCTGTATGGCTCACGTCCTTAACCTGGTGGTGCAGCGGTTCTTGGGCAGGTACCCGGGCTTACAGGATGTCCTGAGGCAGGCCAGGAAAGTTTGTGTGCATTTCCGCAGATCTTATAATGCCAGTGCTCGCCTGGCTGAGCTGCAAAAGGAGTTGAACCTGCCCAAGAACCGCCTTATATGTGACATGCCCACCAGGTGGAACTCAACGTTGGCCATGCTGCAGCGGCTGCACACGCAGCAGAGGGCCATCAATGAGTACCTGTGCGACTACGACACCAGGACAGGGTCAGGGGAGCTCGGGTTTTTTTCACCACGCCAGTGGGGCATGATCAGGGATGCATGCACTGTCCTGGCACCATTTGAGGAGGCCACGAGGATGGTGAGCAGTGACAGTGCATGCATCAGTGACACTGTACCTCTTGTCCACCTGTTGGAGCACACACTGCATGGAATAATGAACAGGGCACTTGAGGCAGAACAGAGGCAGGAAGAGGAGGACTTCCTTGCCTCTCAAGGCCCCCTTTACCCAGACAGTGTTCCTTCTGTCCCACCCATCGCACAGGAAGAGGAGGAGGAGGAGGAGGAGGAGGAGGAGGATTGTGTCAGCATGGAGGTGGAGGCTGGCACTCAGCATCATCAGCAGCAGTCTTTTAGGGATGATTTACAGTCCCAAGAAACCAGTGGACTTGTACGTGGCTGGGAGGAGGTGGCTGCGGATCATGTCGTCCTTAGTGACCCAGAGGACTCCGGACTGAATGCCTCAGCTAACCTACGCTGCATGGCCTCCCTGATCCTGCAAAGTCTGCGGAAGGATCCTCGTATTCTTCGGATCAAGGAGAGGGACCATTACTGGCTGGCCACTCTCCTTGATCCACGGTACAAGGGTAAGGTTGCGGACCTTATCGTACCGTCGCAGAGGGAGCAGAGGATGAGACAACTCCGGGAGGCCTTGCAGAAAGGTCTGGGCAACGCGTTCCCAGAGACTGGGAGGTTACAAACTCCTGGTCCTGGACAACGAGTTGCTGAGGCTTCGGGCAGTCAAAGAAGGAGCGGTGGGGAAGGTGGCCGTCTGACCGATGCGTTCAGACAATTCTTTAGTCCGCAGCCCCAAAGTATGATCGGTTCCAGCAACCATCGCCAGCGTCTGATATACATGGTCCAGGAATACCTAGGGGCAAGGTCAGACTTGGACACCTTCCCCATGGAAAATCCTCTGGCTTACTGGGTCTTGAGGATGGATCACTGGCCAGAGCTTGCACAGTATGCAATTGAGCTACTGGCCTGTCCTGCATCCAGCGTTCTTTCAGAACGCACATTCAGTGCTGCTGGAGGATTTGTCACGGATCACAGGGTGCGCCTGTCCACCGACTCGGTTGATCGACTGACTTTCATCAAGATGAACCAGTCTTGGATCACCACCAGCTACCACACACCAGATGCTGATATAACAGACTAATTGATTTTAAAATGTCACATCCCTTCAAGACTGATGCTGATGCTGAGTGCCTGTGCTGTTATGTTGACTGGCTATCCTCCTCCTCCTCCTCAATGATACGATTAATGATGATAGCTTGGAAGATCATTTTGGTTTATGGGTGACGCCACCAGTGGCTAAGGCCCAATTTTTCAGCCCCTGTTTAACAGGGGCGTGTAATTAAAATTTTTGATGCAATACTTTGCAACAGGCCTCATTGCTGTGCTCCAAGTACAGTATCTGTGAGGGGTTGCAGTGTTGTGCCACCAGTGCCTAAGGCCCAATTTTTCAGCCCCTGTTCAACAGGGGCATGCAATTATAATTATTGATCTAATAATTCACAGCAGGGCCCATTGCTGCGCCCACCAAGAGTAACTGTCAGGCCTTACAGTGTTGTGGCACCAGCACCACCATCACCACCACCACCACCACCACCACCAAAGGCCCAATTTTTCAGCCCCTATTCAACAGGGGCATGCAATTATAATTATTGATCTAATAATTCACAGCAGGGCCCATTGCTGCGCCCACCAAGAGTAACTGTCAGGCCTTACAGTGTTGTGGCACCAGCACCACCATCAAAGGCCCAATTTTTACTACCACTGATCAACAATTATATGTTATTACAATTCCTGATATAATAGTTGACAGCAGGGCGTTCCAGCACCCACCAAGAATAACTGTGAGTGCTTTCAGTGTTGTGCCAACACCAACACCTAAGGGGCCAATTTCTGCAGAGTATATACGGCAGGTCCCTACTTTCAAACATCCAACTTACAAACTACTACTACTTGCAAACGGAAGAAGACAACAGGAAGTGAGAGGAAATCTACCCCTTGGAAGGAAAATTCTCTCCTGTAAGAATTAATATGGGAGAAAGGTGTCTACTCTCTACTGATGCTTTATCACCAATCCTTGTTTCAATAAAAACACCACATTTCAAAAACAGTTGACATTGGGACGCAAAGTGAGGTGAAATGTTCTGAACAGGGGCACAGACAGCAAAAAAAATGTGACAGGGGTGATAACCATTCCCTATGTTTTACAAAAAGCTAAAAAAAAGGAATTTGGCATGGAGCTCCACTTAAACAATGCAGCTGTTCAAAATTACAAACAGATTCTACATAAGAACAAACCTACAGTCCCTGTCTTGTATGCACCGCCTGTATACGGCTGTTCAGAGTATATAGGTCCTTTTTTATTTTGTGTGCGGGTTCCCCTTAATATCCATACAAGACCCAAAGGGGCTGGTAATGGGCTGGGGTAGGGGGGGGGGGGGGGTTGATGGGGTAGCTATGCCATTTTTCCTAAAGATTTTCATCCATATTACCGGGACCAGACATTGCATTAAAGCCGCAAGCAGTTTTAAATGGCTTTTTTTCCTTTAGAAATGTTATTTTGTGCAGGGACAGTTCTAAACACGGGAAACACGTGGCACTTCACAGGCATACTTTAGACACCCCCCAGGTACAATATTTAAAGGAATATTTGACTTTTTTTTTCACTTTATGCATCATTAAAATGACTGCTCCCGGAAAACGTCCGTTTTTAAAACTTCTTTTTGCATTGATACATGTCCCCTGGTGCAGAACCCGGGTTCCCAAACTCTGTTTCGGACAATAACATGGATAATAGTCGTTATAATTAGCACTTTAGAATCCGAACGTTCGCATCCATTGTATTTAATAGGGTTCTAATGTTCGTGCGAACTTTCGGTCCGTTCGCGGGTTCTGGTGCGAACCGAACCCGGGGGTGTTCGGCTCATCACTACTCACTATTTTTCCTGATCTACAAAGGCAACGAGTCTCATATATTTCATCTAGAGAAACGAGTTCACACCCTACAATTTTCTGCGCTGTTGGAACCACTCTCTTTAGAGCATTTTTATCTGCCTGCGTACAACTAGGATACCAAACTAGAATACAATACGTTAATATACTCTCAATGGCAGAGCGATAGAAGGTCTCTAGTACCTTCCTTTCCAAGCCATTCTTCCTAAGGAGTCGCAAAAAATATAAACGCTGTTGCGATTTATTAATAATGGCTTTAACGTTGATTGTCCACGATAAGTCTTCAGAAATGCATGTTCCCAAAAACTTAAAGGTGGAGACCCGCTCCACGCACACGCCTTTAATAAAAAGCGGTGCTGGTTCAGGCCTGTTCCTTCTGAAATCTACAATCAGTTCCTTTGTTTTCCCTGTCTTTAGGATCAGGTTATTTGCTGTACACCATTCCACTATCCTATCAACCTCTCTCCTGTATTGCTCCTCATCGTCTCCAGTGATACAACCGATTACGGTAGTGTCATCTGCAAACTTAACTATACTATTGGTCTCTAGGGGGTGCAGTCATATGTGTACAGTGCATAGAGAAAGGAACTTAAAACACAACCCTGTGGTGCTCCAGTACTTATTTCTTGCTTAGAAGAAACAAACTTATCCAATTTGACCACCTGTGAGCGATGGACCAAAAAATCCCTTATCCAAAAACAAATAAAGGGCGGCAGATCCAATTTTTGCATTTTTTCAAACAACCGATCTGGAATGATGGTATTAAAGGCAGAGCTATAATCTCTAAACAACATCCTTATGTAGTTTCCTGAATGCTCCAGATGTCCAAGTGCCCCGTGCAGCGCTAAAGCTATTGCATCTTCTGTGCTTCTATTTGCCCTATACGCAAACTGATAAGGATCTAAACTACCCGGTAGTCTAGTTTTGATATATTTCAGGACCAACCTTCCAAAGCACTCCATTAGTACTGAGGTCAGTGCTATTGGTCTATAATTGTCTAAACTTCCCACAGTTGACTTCTTTGGAATTGGAATAATAGTGGCTGATGCCGGAACAACAGCAGATGATAGTGATCGATTAAAGATCTTGGCAAAGACTCCAGCTAATTGATCAGCACAGGCCTTAACTACTCTCTCTGGGATTCCGTCTGGACCTGATGATTTCCTCGCATTTATAGCCTTAAAACGCCTGCCTCACCTCATATTCCTGTATAGTGAATGTACAGTTTCCTGGACCTAAAGGACACCCTATATCCTGGTTTGGTAACACAACCTCAAACCGTGTGAAAAACCTATTTAATTCTTCAACCAGTGAAGCACTAGAATTCCCTTCCATTTTTTTAGTTCCTCTATGTTGTGTCAAGTACTGTATACCCCTCCAGCCCTCTCTCGCATTGTTTCCATTAAAATAGTCCTCAATTTTCTTTTTATAGGCTAATTTGGCTTCTTTTATGCCTCTTTTCAGATTAGCTCTCGTAATACTATACATTGCTTTATCTCCGACCCTGAATGCTCTATTCCTTTCTTTAAGAAAACTCTTTATTTCCTTAGTCATCCAGGGTTTCTGATTTGAAAAAACCTGAATGCGTTTATCCTCAGTAACATTGTCCACACAAGTTTTTATATAGTCCAGAACTGTTTCTGTATACAGATCTAAATCCTCTTGCTCAAATATCTCCCAATGTGTTCTTTCTAAACAATCCTGTAGCCTTGAGAGAGAGCCCTCTGGCCAAATGATGTGTATTTTCAACTCTGGAGCAATTTTCTGCCTGATAGGAATATATGCTGGAATAAGGAATAAAGAAAGGTGGTCTGACTGACCCAGATGGGATCGTGGAATGTGGAATGGCTCTGTAGGCCTGCTTAATATTGGAATACACCATATCCAATGTATTTTCACCTCTAGTAGCGCATTTTACAAACTGATGCAGTTTTGGCTGCGCAGCCCTCAAATTCGCTTTATTGAAATCACCTGCAACTACCAAAACCCCATCAGGATGTGCACGTTCATACTTGCCTATAAGATTTGACAAAATATCCAGAGCCACTGCAGTATCCGCATCTGGCGGTATATATACCGCAATAATGATTACCACTGTAAATTCTCTGGGTAAATAAAAGGTCTACACTTCACCAGCATAAATTCCAAATCTGGCGAACAATAAGTGTCCTCAAGTTTACTATCAGAGCACCACTCATTTAAAACATAAATACAAAGGCCACCTCCTTTGCTCTTCCCTGAATTGCTATTTCTATCCTGGTGATAGAAAGTGCGGCCAGATATGTGCATAATAGTGTCCGGGACAAGAGGACGAAGCCACGTTTCAGTTATTATCAACAGAAAGCACTCTTTAACCAAACTGCATGTAGCGATCTCCAACTGCAACTCATCCATTTTAGGTATTATGGATCTAGCATTGGTTAGAAAGAGACTGGGCAGCGGGGGTCTGTGGGCCTGCCTTCTCAACCTTGTCAGCGTGCCTGCCCGACAGCCTCACTTCTGCTTCCTCTCCTTCCCAAAGAGGTACATTCCCAACTAGTGCATTATACTGTAATCTAATGTCCAATAACTCCTTTTCCACTATATAGCAGTTTAGCATCATCTACCCTGAGTGTCGCAGGAACTAATCCAAAAAATCCACAACCCTCTATCCTTCCCAAAAAACATGTTGTTCCAATTTTATAATTTAAACAGTCAGGAGTTCTGCAATACACGTTGTGGCCGTTTACCACATAGACAATCCAATCTAGGACCTATGTTGTAATACCTGATATAGGCTCAGTCAATAATCAGTTGGTTTTAAATGCAGATTTCCTCGTCCTTAGTCAATGAAACTATTTGTTTATCACTGTTATTTGCCTACTCAGATAAGCTTAGTTAAAATAGATGTTAGTTTCAATTTACCAACAGCACTTTAGCAAGATGACAATTAACAATCTGATCCTTTTTCCAATGCCTTCTGCAGCCTTCAATCCCACACAGCAAGCATAGCATAGCAGCAGATGTAGGCAGATTTAGAAGCGATCTCCCAGCAATCAGTACTGCAGAGCAGTCTAACACTAGAATAAGAACTTCAACACAGAATACAGTTACGCATATTTCTAATCATTTAGAGATGAGAACAAAGGCATAGTCCATTGTCATCTCTGGAGTGATATGAAACCTTTCTTTGTTTATTAAAACAGGGTTTTTTATCATGACCAAAAGGAGGTATTGCGTCCGGTCATACCTAAACTTCACAGTACATATGTTTTATAGTTTGGGTCATCTTAGAGACAGGATATGGACAGTACATAGTCATACAGAAGTTCTCTTTGAAGCAAACTATAAGATAGTATTATTTCACATATAGTTTAACATATTTACAAAGCTATTGTCCCGTAATGTTTTAACATTTGTTGAAAAAAATTGAAAAATGTACAAGAATGAATGTAAATATTTTATTCCTGAGTAATGATATTGCCTCTCTTTTACAGATATGGCATCTAAAATCAAACAAATATGGAGGATAACAAGCTCCTATAAAGAGCAAAGAGAATATCAAGAAATTCAAAGTTAAGGAAGAGATCCTTTCGAGAAGAATATTGGACAAAATATTTATATTTCATATTTGACTATTTTATCTTATTTAACAAGGTTTTTCTAACCTAACAGAACTTGAAGAAGAAATTTTAAAGACATTTCATGAAGAAAAAAATTAATCAGAAGGAACTTTATCTATCTACTATAGATACATAATTTAGGACTGAAACATTTGTCCACATATACATTTTTTGATTATCCAATTATTCTGATATTAATGTTCATATTAAGTTAGGATTATCATTATTATTTTTATTTTTCCTTGTTCATATATTGAATATATTTAGTTTACAACTGCACAATCATTCTAGTTAATAGAACATCTTTTGTTCATAACTTAAGAAACATATCACTCTTAATAGAACAATGGAAAGTTATGACAAGTTTTAGAGTGTAAAGTATATTTCCAAAGAGTTAAAATATAATTTGAGCACAAATATGGAAATATATTATTGCATAATTTACTTGTTCTAATAATAAATTATTATTATTATTATTATTATTATTAATATTAATAATTATTGATATTAGTCATCATTATGTTATACATTTAAAAAAAAAATCTATACCATTATTTTAAGATTTTGAATAGATATATCTAAGAAAAGTTAAAAGTAAAGAGAAAAGCATTTAGAAGGAGAAATATTTCTAGCTGCTTCAGTTCTGAGGAATATTGTGTCCGATCATTTGCTACAAGGAGGAGGGATTGTGATATGAATGCTTCTGTATGTATTTAATAATTTTAATATGATTAATCATAATTCAGGGGGGATTGTTAGAATATTATTTCAAATTCATAATTCGGCACTTATAGGTGTTATATTAATTCATGGCAAGCTTGCAAAACATTTGGTTTTATGATTAATCATAGTAAATTAGGTATGAGTGAATGACCTTGATCAATTGATATGACATGATTCTTCAAGCTAAAGCTGAGTATTGCTGGATATTTCTGGGTTAGCCAATTTGAGTATGACATATAAGGCATCTTGTTGTAGGGTGACAAGAATAGATCTCCAGAATAGATCAGTATTTACGTAGTGAGATAAAGAATATATTTGTTTATATCTCTTGTTAAGTTTGTTTAAGCAAACTCTTATGCCCCGTACACACGATCATTTTTAATGTCATTTTTTAAACCAACGTTTTTCTCCTCGTTTTTTTCATGTTTCCTCTCAAGCCTGCCTTGCGTACACACCATCATTAAAAAAAACGATCAAGCAAAGCGCAGTGACGTTCAACACGTACGACGGCACTATAAAGGGGAAGTTCCGTTCGAATGACGCCACCCTTTGGGACGCTTTTGCTAATTCCGTGTTACCGCGTGTTAGTAAAAGTTTGGTGAGAGACGATTCGCGCTTTTCAGTCTTCGTGCTTTGAAGATAGTTTTCGGGAGTTCAGTTTGCGCCTGTGGGTTCGTATCTGTTTAGCACTGCTTGTAGTCAGTTCGTATCTGTTTATTCAGTGCGGCCTGCTCTGCACGTTCGTGTTTTTCAGCTTGTTCTTCATAGGCCTTGCTGTTCTTCCGTGCGTTCTTCTAGTTCGTTCTGTTCAGCCGACCATTATCTAGCCATGTTGCGGTGTAAGGTACCTGTGATAGGTAGTGTCCGAAGTGGAACTTGTGTGCTGAGGATTCAGGCGAAAACGTAGTCAGGCAGATTAGGTTGGCAACAGATCAGGCAAAATGGTATACGATCGAAATCCAGAGAGTGGTCAGGCAGGCAAAGGTCATACACGAGCTGGCAGTGAAGTACAAAATCAGCAGGCTGGAGAGTAGTCAGGAATTCAGGCAGAAGTTCAACACGAAAATCAGGATCAAAAAGCAGTCACAACACCCAGGGAGCTATTCCACACAAACGGGCGCTGAGAGATAGCATCACTTCCTTTTTAAGGGCTGCTTTGATTGAAAATTGTCCACAGCTGGCAGCAGGTGGGGCTAGTGAGTCCAAGGTAATGTTTAACACTGAGAGGACATTTCCAAAAGTCCAGATCTGTTCAGTAGTGCAACAGGTAAGGCTGCAGCTTTGGGACTAGGAAGATCCCGGTTCAAATACACCCAGGTACATGACAGGGCCCCCTCCCCAGTGGACCCCTCCGGGGGCTTAGTGGGAAAGGAGGCATGGAAGTCTCGAATAAGAGAAGGGGCATGCAGATCTTTGGCTGGAACCCAGGAACGGTCTGTGACAGGATATCCCTTCCAATGAACCAGATACCGAAGGCCACGACCCTGTCTTCTAGAATCAAGAATCTTGGAGACTTCAAACTCATTTTGTCCATCAACAAGAACAGGAGGAGGTAGCTGTTGCGTTCTGGAGTAGCGATTGAAAATTGCTTTTTTGAGGAGGGAAACGTGGAACACAGGATGAATCCGGAGAGAGGAGGGTAATTTCAACCGATAGGAGACTGGCCCGACTTGAGCAATAATACTGTAAGGACGAATGAATCGAGGGCCCAATTTGGTAGAAGGTTGTTTCAGTCTCACATATTTGGTTGATAGCCAAACTCTGTCCCCCACCACATATGGAGGTATATGGCGTCTTCGTTTGTTGGAAAAAAGTGCATACTTGCCTGCTGACTTCCGTAGTAATAAGCGAATCTTTTTCCAATGTAGCAGAATATTTTTAACCCGCTGATCTGCTGCTGGTACACCAGAAGAAGGCTGAAGTAGGGGAAAAGTCTGAGGGTGATAGCCTAGGGCTGCGTAGAATGGTGTGGTATGAAGAGCACTGTGCCAACGGGAATTAATGGCGAACTCAGCTAAAGGCAAATACTCAGACCAGTTGGAGTGTAAGGCATTGACATAATGTCGAAGATAGGTTTCTAGGGTCTGGTTCATGCGTTCGGTTTGACCATCTGTTTGAGGGTGATGTGAGGTAGAGAGTGAAAGCGTTACTCCCAGTTTCTTGCAGAACGCTCTCCAGAATCGGGAAACAAACTGGGATCTACGGTCTGAGACGACATTGGTAGGTATGCCATGATATCTCACAATATGGGAAAGGAAGAGAGTAGACAGTGCTTCCGCTGTAGGTAATCCCGGGAGCGGCACAAAATGAGACATTTTTGAAAAGCGATCCACTATGACCCATATAGCAGTCATGCCCTCGGACTTGGGTAAGTCTGTAATGAAGTCCATAGTCAAATGGGTCCAAGGCTGACGAGGTGCTGAAAGTGGTTGTAACAGTCCAGTAGGCAATGTACGGGGTACTTTATTAGCAGCACAAGTTGGGCAGGCAGCCACATAGTCAGTAACATCCCTTTTCATATGAGGCCACCAGACATGACGCTGCAAGGTCTTAAGAGTGATGGTGACACCAGGATGACCAGATAAAACACCATCATGTGCCCAGAGGAGTACAGGTTTTCTGAGGCTAGGGGCTACGAACAGGCGACCTGGGGGTATCTTCAAGCCTTGGGGAACACAATTCTGGGTTTCTTGTAACTGTTGGGAAAGAGCCGTAGAGATCTGTGCGACAATTTTGTGAGGTGGGATTATATACTGCTCGGTAGGTTGGTCTTCTTCAGAGGTAGCAAACTGTCTGGAAAGAGCATCGGCTTTCTTGTTTTTATGCCCAGGAACATAAGAAAGAACAAAATTAAAACAGGAGAAAAACAGAGCCCATCGAGCCTGACGTGAGTTCAAACGTCTTGCAGTCTGAAGGTACAGTAGGTTTTTATGGTCAGTGAGGATAGAAAAAGGTTTGGGAGCCCCTTCCAGAAGATGTCGCCATTCAGACAATGCCAATTTGATGGCCAGTAGTTCTCGATTCCCAACATCGTAATTCATCTCCGCTGGAGAAAACTTTCTAGAAAAAAATGCTACTGGATGGATTCTACCAGACTTAGGCTGTCTCTGGGAGAGCACGGCACCTGCTCCTACCTCAGAGGCATCAACCTCAACTATGTACTGGAGATCGGGATTTGGATGCTGAAGAATTGGAGCTTTGCTGAACATGTCTTTTAATTGCTGGAAAGCCGATTCTGCTTCTGAGGACCATACCTTGCAATTTGTACCTTTCTTAGTCATAGCAGTAATGGGGGCCGCAATGGAGGCAAAACCTTTGATGAAGCGTCTGTAGTAATTTGCGAACCCTAGAAAGCTTTGGAGCCCTCTTAAAGTGGTCGGTTGGGGCCATTGCAAGACAGCGGAAAGTTTTTGAGGATCCATTTGGAAACCGGCAGCACTTATAATGTATCCAAGGAAAGGAATACGGCTTTGATGGAAACTGCATTTCTCAATCTTTGCGTAAAGATGGTTTTCTCTCAGTCGTTGCAATACCTGCTTTACATGCGAGATGTGCTCTAGATGAGTCTTGGAAAAGGTTAAAATGTCGTCCAAGTAGATGATCACAAAACTGTTGCTGAAATCATGAAAAATTTAATTCATGAAACGTTGGAAGACAGCAGGGGCGTTACACAACCCAAATGGCATAACCAGATATTCAAAATGTCCATTACGAGTGTTGAATGCTGTCTTCCACTCGTCCCCGTCTTTAATTCAAATTAGATTATAAGCCCCTCGTAGGTCTAGCTTGGAGAAGATAACAGCCCCCTTAAGTACATCAAACAGTTCAAGAATGAGAGGCAAAGGGTAGGAGTCTTTTACAGTGATTTGATTTAACCCTCGATAGTCTATGCATGGTCGAAGACCCCATCTTTTTTTTCAACAAAGAAAAAACCTGCCCCTACTGGAGAAAAAGAGGGTCGGATAAAACCTCTTTCCAAGTTGTCTTTTACGTATTCCTCCATGGATTTTTGTTCAGGCAAAGACAGGGGATAGGTCCTTCCTTTGGGAAGAGGTGCTCCAGGAATCAATTTAATTGCACAGTCAAAAGAACGATGTGGAGGTAAAACCTCTGCCTTTTGCTTGCAAAATACGTCTGCAAACGCATGGTATTCATGAGGCAAGGTAGGTGGGACGGCCACAGAAGCCAACATACAAGCAGGAAGTCTTTTGGGTTGAGACAAACAGTTTGAATGACAGAACGACCCCCAAGAGGTTAGTTCTCCATTTTCCCAATCAAAAGAAGGGTTATGTTGTTGTAACCATGGGTAACCAAGGATAACAGGCAGAAGTGGAGAATCAATAAGAGACAAGACAACTTCCTCTTTGTGGAGTACGCCTACCTGAAGGGTGATTGTTATAGTCTCAAATTTTACAATGCCATCTCCCAAGGGTTGTCCATTCATGGTGGTAATGTTCAGGGGTCTAGATTTTGGAACAAATGGGATATTATTTTTTTTAGCAAAAGTGTAGTCCAAGAATATGCCAGCAGCTCCAGAATCCACAAAAGCCTCACAGGAGACAAGTTTAGAGGGTAAATGGATAATTGCAGGAATGGTAATCTTGGTCTTGGAGGATATACCTGTAAGGTCTAAGCCAGCTCCTCCAACACTGGTTAGATCCTGCCTTTTACTGGACGGGAAGGGCAGACAGATAATAAATGTCCTTTAAGTCCACAGTATAGGCATAGGCCCAATGCACGCCTCCTTTGTTTCTCAGACTCAGTTAGGTGGAGACGGCTTACATCCATGGGTTCCACAGGTGTCTGGGGTTCAACTGAGATTTCAGGTTCTGGCTGAGGTGGTGCTTGGAAGTTAGGGGCCAAACGGTAGACTGGCCGAGGAAACTTGCGAGTTCTAAGCCTCTCTTGGCACCTTTCATGATACCGGACATCCAGACGAACACAGAGCTCTATGAATTTCTCTAGGTCTTCTGGGGAATCCTTATAGACTAATTCGTCTTTGATGCGATCTGCAAGACCTTTTCGGAAGGCTGCACGTAATGCCCTTGAGTCCCAAGTAGTCTCAGCAGCAAGGGTACGAAACTCAATAGCATATTGTGCCACAGACCTGGTGCCTTGTTGCATGTCCAAGAGTGAGTACTCAGCTGCAGAAGCTCTATCTGGCTTGTCAAATACAGTCTGGAGAGAAGCCAGAAATTTGTCAGCGTCTTGCAGCACAGGATCATTGCGTTCCAGATAAGGAGAGACCCAGGCCAGGGCCTTCCCCTTTAACAAGAAAATTACAAAAGTCACTTTGGCAGAAGAAGTGCTAAAGGTCCCAGGGTTGTTGCGGAAATGCAAACGGCAAACATTTAAAAAGCCTCTGCAATCCTCAGTATCACCACCAAATTTGTCAGGCATAGGAAGTTTGGGTGGTACAGAAGAGGTGGGTTGGATCGTAGCAGGAGTAGGATCCAGAGTCTGGACCGTTGCAGAGGAAGCAGGCAAACAAGATTTAAGCATAGTACAAAGTTCATCTAACTTGGCGTCCAGGGAAGAAAGATGCTGTTCATGAGCTCCAATCAATTGCCCCTGACGTGAAATCGCCTTAACAATCTCAGCAGGGTCCACTGTCATTGGGGCCCGTTTGTAATGTAAGGTACCTGTGATAGGTAGTGTCTGAAGTGAAACTTGTGTGCTGAGGATTCAGGCGAAAACGTAGTCAGGCAGATTAGGTTGGCAACAGATCAGGCAAAATGGTATACGATCGAAATCCAGAGAGTGGTCAGGCAGGCAAAGGTCATACACGAGCTGGCAGTGAAGTACAAAATCAGCAGGCTGGAGAGTAGTCAGGAATTCAGGCAAAAGTTCAACACGAAAATCAGGATCAAAAAGCAGTCACAACACCCAGGGAGCTATTCCACACAAACGGGCGCTGAGAGATAGCATCACTTCCTTTTTAAGGGCTGCTTTGATTGAAAATTGTCCACAGCTGGCAGCAGGTGGGGCTAGTGAGTCCAAGGTAATGTTTAACACTGAGAGGACATTTCCAAAAGTCCAGATCTGTTCAGTAGCGCAACAGGTAAGGCTGCAGCTTTGGGACCAGGAAGATCCCGGTTCAAATACACCCAGGTACATGACATGCGGCTACGTACTTGTCGTAGAGTTTGTGCTGTAGTTGGTGCAAGGGTTCATGCGGTATCCCGACTCCATGCCATGAGCAGGGTCAGGAGGAGTTCATGGACCAAGAATTGGTTGCTCCAGCGGCACCAATTCTGTCACATGCCTTTGTTGCGGGAGATCAGGGAGAATAATCCTGATGATTTCAGGAATTTTCTCAGGATGTCTGACCCCGTATTTCAGCAGCTGTTGGCTTTGGTGTCCCCCTATATTACCAGGCAGGACACCGTTATGCGGGAAGCCATCAGTGCTGAGCAGAGGCTCATCGCCACGTTGCGATACCTGGCTACTGGGAGAAGCCTGCAGGACCTTAAGTTCTCCACAGGCATATCCCCCCAGGCTCTGGGGATCATTATACCAGAGACTTGTTCTGCCATCCTTCAAGTTTTGCAGGAGGACTATATTAAGGTAAGTGTTCTTCTTCAAAAATTCACATTGTATGGTTTTTATTTTTGGATATTTTTAATTTGCTTTATTTGCAGTCCCTAATTCACATGATTCTTAGCTGCAGGGAATGTCCCCTTTCTCCCCATGTTTTATTATTTAAAGTTTGGGGTTTGAGGCCTACCTGTAAATTTGGCTTACCTAACCTCTCCAGCATGCTATCCTGGGGCCATACCTACCTTGCCTAGTCATTTCCATGTTTTTTATTCTATGTTCCATCGTAGTGCTTTACCCAAAACGCAACCTAAATTTTGCCTAGGAATGTTTCATTTTTGTTAACTTCAATACAGAGTGCTACAGCCTTCATGTGTGATATTCCCAACTCATCTTCAACCCCCCCCCCATAATTTTTTGGTTTGTTTGTTTTTTTGTTGCTTCCAATTTTTTATGTTTTGAACAGTTTCTACCAATGTTGGCCATGAATGTGTGTATGAAATCAGCTTTCAATGTTTCTGGCTCCAAGTATTAATTTATTATTTCTTTAATTCCACAGTTCCCTTCTTCGCCACATGAATGGCAGAATGTGGCTTCCGAGTTTGCCCAGCGATGGAACTTTCCGAACTGTGGAGGAGCCATCGACGGCAAACATGTTCGGGTCGTCCCACCACCCCATTCGGGATCCTTTTATTATAATTATAAGGGGTTCCACAGCGTCGTGATGATGGCAGTGGTGTCGGCCACCTACGAGTTCCTCTATGTGGACGTTGGCAAGAATGGCAGGATGTCTGATGGAGGAGTTTTTGCCCAGACGGAGTTTGGGGAACGGCTCCTTTTGGATCTGCTGGCCTTGCCACCAGCGGAGCAGAATGTGGAGGGACTACCTTTTGTCTTTGTGGCGGATGAGGCGTTTGGCCTGGGACCTCATTTGATGAGGCCATTCCCGCAACGCACCCTCACCCCTGAGAGGAGGGTGTTCAATTATCGGCTGGCCAGAGCCAGAAGGGTGGTGGAAAATGCGTTTGGGATCATGGCCAGCCGATTTCGCCTCTTCCTTACCTCCATCCACCTTGCCCCATACAAATGGAACCATGTGGTTATGACGTGCTGTGTGCTGCATAATTTCCTAAGGGTGCATTCAACGAGCTATATATCTTTGAGTGGGCCTGAGGCCTCTTTAATCAATGCAGAAACTTTGGTGGCCCTGGAACCTGGCCGTCCTGGCTTGGCCCCCCCAACCGGACGTGAGGTCCGTAACCAATATGTGGACTATTTTATGGGTAGGGGGGCCATTGAAATGCCAGACAATCTTTAATAATTTTATACCAAAAAAATAAAACTTTCTGGAGTAAAGATTGGTTTGGATTTTTTATTGTATAATGTTTGATGTTTCTGGTAGGTTTACCTAGTGCACTTGTTTTGCCATGTGGATTAAACAATCTTAATTAGCCTTCATTGTCAGTGTAAACACCAAACATTGATTAGTTCACTCAGCACCACATTTACATAATGAAGCCACAATTATTTGTTATGTAAAAATACCTTTATTTCTTTTTTTAGGTGGGAAACTTCCTTAGAAATGTGGATGTTCCCTTAATTTCGGGTGTATTAAAACGCATGACCAGCCATGCATAAACAAACTATATTCGTCAAAATTTAGAAAAAGCTAAACATGTGCTAGTCATTAAAGGGTAAAATAACAAAAAAACATAGAAAACTCTGCAAGTAAAACGTTATTTGGTGTAAAAACATTAGACACGCCCAAGCACAGCCACGATATTTTGGAGCCTTTCCTCCACCCGCTTTGTATTTGCCCTGATCTCTAGCAAGTCTCCCTTAATTTTTTCGAGGTCACGACAGCAGACCATCAGGTATTGGATCAGGATCTGGGCACTGTGATGTGTCAACTTATTGGGGTCTTCGGCCAGAACTGCACCTAAATGTAAAAAGAAATATGTAGGATAGAATATGTAGGCCTACATCTATTTAACATGCATGTGTCTGGTTTCTCTCTGACCTGTGGTGGTGCCACTTTCCACTTCCACAACATCACATTCCTCTCCATCCTGGGGTTCTGGGGGTATTGTTGTAGGTGTTGCAATTATCGTCTCATCTGAGGTAGCTTTTCGAATCCCTAGGGAGATTGAAATAAAAGGAATAGTTTCATTAGTAGCGACTCAATTTTGCTAAAATAAGAAACATGAAAAAATACTTTGTAATCATTCTTTTGAAGCATGCTCCATTTTAAATTTTACCCCCTGTGCCAACCGGGACAAATGATTGGATACATAGCCAAAACCAGAGCATATACATTTTGAACACAAATTTGACACATTGTAACACCCCAAAGTATCTACACAGGATCACCTGTGTGTGACACCCTCAAGCTTTTTGGCTTTAGGCCCACACTTGTACTACTGCGTTCAGATGTTTCATCAGCTGCTGAGCATTCACTCCCTTAACATTACCATGCATATCGTTTTTTATAACGAACAAATGTCCTTTGGATTAGCACCCAAAAAAAAAGTGAGGCCCAAATTTACTCCCCCAAATAAACCAAAATACATGGGTGTTCACACTGGATGATCCTAAAACATCGTTTGAGGAACTGTACGGAGAAAGAGGTTTAATACGTCCGTTTACTGTGCGGACGAACCTGAAAGATGGTATCTTTCAGTGTACTATATGAAAGTTAAAAATACACGACAGAATACAAGAAAATAATATGTACCATGGAAACTAAAAAAAAATTTACTTACTTTTTACTATAACTTTCTTGATTCTTTTATATTGGTCGGCCTCCAGCAACTTCAGATCAGACCATCGTTTTCTGAGCTGTTCCTTCGTTCTGCACACCCCAAATTTTTTGTGAAGACTTTTGACCACTTTGCCCATAATTCTGGACTTGACCAGATTAGGCCTTTTATACGGACCATGCTTGGCATCATAATCCTCCTTCTTTAAAATGGCGACCATCTCCACCATTTCCTCGAATGACATGTTGGATGCCTTATATCTCCTGGGTCTTGATTTGGGCTCCTCTGGAATTTCATCCTCTGTAGAGGTAATCTCAGCCACCTGTGTCTCCGCCATGTTTTGTTCAGCACTACGAGCGTGAAGGGGCGGGGAAAGTACAATATCGAACGTCAGGGGCGGGGAAAGCGTGCAGAGTTTCACGCATGCGCTGTGTATATCAAGTGAAGATCCATGTCTGGGAAATACGTTCATTTGTCGGGAGAGGGAGTTAGCAACGAACGTCGTGACGAAGGTACCTAACAATTTTACTTTTTGAGGTTCATCAGATGAGGAGATTTGTGTGCTCAAAATATGTAGACAATGCACAGTTGAGGAATGTTGCCTGAAATATATATTTTTTTTGGTTTCTCGCTTTTACAGATATCATGAATACTTTTAAAAACCCAGACTTCATGGGGGAGTTCATCGACAAATGGCAAGAGCTCCCTATATTATGGCAAACAAAAAGTGGCGCTAATAAAAATAAAGACGCCAGGAAAGCAGCACTGGAGAGCCTGCTTGCATTTGTGCAAACAAAGATACCCACAACTCTCCAAGATGTCAAAACCAAAATTGCGACCATCAGAGGGACATACAGGACGCAGAGGACTATGGTCCTGAGGTCCCAGAGGTCAGGTGCACCAGCAGATAAGGTTTATAAACCCAGTCTGTGGTACTACAGTAAGCTTGCTTTTCTGGATGACCAGCTGGAAGTGCGGGAATCTCTCTCCACCCTTCCCCCCAGAGGTCAATCCAGCCTTCCTTGTACCCAACCCTCCAGCCTTCCCTGCAGCCAGTCCTCCAGCCTTCCTGTCAACCCTGCTCTGGCTTCCTCTGAGGATCAAGATCAGGGCCTTGAGGAGGCAGATTTGGAGATATGGAGCCAGGTAAAGTATTGATATCTATATTTATATCTTACAAAATTGTAGAATTTAAATAGATGTTAGTATTGTTAAAGGTATGTACACTTCTACCAATAAAGTTTGTGAAGAGCAAGATACAGTAGTGGCCTAATTTTATGTGCACAAGACAACAAAACCAGGATGCGGAATCAATGAAAATGACATAACTTTTGGCATTGATTTCAACAATGTCTAGAGGTGAACAATGTCTGTGAATGATGATGTGGCAAAATAAATAATGTCCCTTTCTTTTTTTACAGCCAGAGCAGAGCCAGGAAGAGGGTGATGTTGGGGATCAGGAGGAGGCAGGGCCCAGTGGCACCCAGGAGGAGGCTGGGCCCAGTGGCACCCAGGAGGAGGCTGGGCCCAGCACAAGAGCCCAGATGCCTCCCCTGGTAGTTAAACCACGAGGGCCAAGGAGAGGTAGGCAGGTGGAGGAGGAAACCAGGGCCTTCCTCAGAGAGGCAACAGCGGCCCTCAGAGAGGCACCCTCTGTTGATGAGGGATTTGCCGCAGTCCTCGCCCACAAACTAGGGCAAATGGAGTTGCGGCAAAAAATTTACAGTGAGACCCTGCTATTGAAAGTCATCAATAAGGGCGTGCTGGGTGAACTCACTAGGTACACGGACATAACGGAGGTTGTCCCTACTCCTCCACCTCCTCCTCCTCCTCCTCCTACTACTCCTCCTGCCACAACCTCTCCTCCTGATCCCCAGCCTCCAAGGAAGAAACCAACCAAGGCTGCAGAGAAGGCTGGAGAGAAGGCTACAAGGAAGAGGAGAAAATAATGCCTGCTGTAGTACCACAGACTGGGGACATATAGGACTTATCTGCTGTGGCTCCTGACCTCTGGGAGCTCAAGACAAGATTGGGCTCCTTTTTTTTGGGGATCTAATCTCTATTTTGGTTTGGACATCTTGGATGGTTGTTGTGGGGTCAAAGGGATGCACAAATGCAAGCAGGCTCTCCAGTGCTGCCTTCCACTTTAATTTGTTAATGTTCTGAAATAAATTTTTTTTTTGTGCCCTTAAAAAACTTGACTATGTGATTTGTATTTCAAAAGAGAGCTTGCTAGGAAGCAGGCAGGGACATCTCAAATTATATTATTGTTATTATCAGGGGACACAAACCTCCCTGAGGCCAAATGAGACACATTTGGAAGGTTGTTGTGGTAACTTTACACAAGAATAATTTAAGCCAAAATAATAAAAAAAAGGCCACAAAAAAAAAACCACAATAGTAAAATATAACTTAAAGAAAAAAGGAGAATTACATTATTTTATTATTATTAGTATTATTTAGGAGGGAGGTGCGGCTTATAAATAATATTTTACAATCATTAGAGCAATTTGGAATTACTTTAGAAACAAGTTTGGCATAACTCTCAATGTCATTATCAAAAGAGGGTAATTTTAAAGCATTATCAAAAGAAGAACGGAATGCGCAGCATTAAAAGGATGCTATTAATTCCACCGTGACGAATGTGCCATCTCCATTTCCAACATTAGCTTTACCAAAACGAGCGCTCCCGTCTCATAGTTGCTTCTTAGCATGCGCGTTTTTTTTCACGTCGTGAAAGCATACACACTATCGTTTTTCACGTCGTTAAAAAAAACGACATGAAAAACGACGTGAAAAAAGAGAGCATGTCCGGAATTTTTAATGCCCGTTTTTCACGTCGTTAAAAATGCTCTGGAGCATACACACGATCATTTTTCAGGGCCATTTTTTAAAATGGCAGTTTTAACGGCATGAAAAACGATCGTGTGTACGGGGCATTAGTCATACTAGTATGTATTAGTTAATAGTTACTTTATTTGTAGTTATAGTTAGTAATATATGTTCATATAGGAGATGTTTGGTTATGACATTACAGCTTTCACACCACCCCAAGCATAGAGTGCCACATGTGTGCCTGTCAAACTTCATTTGACTCTATTACATATTGCTGAAGTTAGCAGAAATTAATGTGTGCCATACAAGGTTCTACGTTTCTGTTAGGTGACGACGTTCATATGTATATATAAGCCTATAGTTTGAGATGGAAGGGAACACGACACACTTGCATGACATACTGACACGAACCCACATGAAGACTCTCTCACTCACACCCACTTCGAGAGATGACATTGACATATTTACACAAAGGTTGACAAGAAGAACAGCTGAATTTTACCAGAAGCCTAAGAACGTAATTTCCTGTTTCTTCACACTGGGAACAAGACAATATGGAGTTTGAAGCCAGAACACATGAAGCGCACATGCTTTCATAAGCTTGCTACAGCACCATCTATTCTATTTCAAATATTTTTACCTACAATGAGCTGAACTGTTATACAATTTTTTCATTGTATTTATGATGCCACCTGTTTGAAAATAAACTCACACTTTATTTTCAAGTCAACCTGACTATGAATGCTATTCATTCAGAAACGCCCTTGAGATACAAGAATATTAGATATTAATCTTCATTCTTCAGGGCGTGTACTAAACCCCCTGAGACATAATTGGCCAAAGCCACCCTGGCTTTGGCCAATTATGGCTCTCGGTTTTTTGCACGCTGTGTTTGGCCAAAGCATGCGGGTCATAGTGCATGCTTGGCCAATCATCAGCCAGCAATGCACTGCAATGCCGCAGTGAATTATGGGCCGTGACGCACCATTTGAATTTGGCGCGAACGGCCCATAATGTTCGCAATTCGGCGAACAACCGAACAGGCGATGTTCGAGTCGAACATGGGTTCAACTCGAACTCGAAGCTCATCCCTACCCCCCGGTCACCAGCTCACTCACCCTGTGCTGCCCTCGGATTGACATGTGGTGGTGGCAGCAGCTTCCCACCTCAGTCTCCTCTGTGTCCCAGCCTCCGTGTCCCCCTTCCATCAATATTTTTTGAGTACAATGTATATAGAAAATCATCAAACTAATTTTTATTACGCATTGTTATTCTGTAAGTTTTTGTAATAATAAAGAATTTGGAAACTTGACCCATCGCCGCTAAAGTCCCATTATGAGGGTTTTTTCCATATACAACTCCGTCGATCGGGCTTCCCCTGCGTCTCTTTGGCATCACAGCGGCTCTTCCCTCCTCCTCCTTGGCTAATAAGATGGCTTCTCCTTTCAGCCAATTGGGAAACAGGTCTCAGGACCCGCTGAGGATTAGGATTAGGAGAATCAGTGTGACAATAGCGAATATTTATTCGCTATTGTTATACAACTGGGTGGGCTCAGGGCGCAGTGCTCTGCACTCCGAGCCCACCCTTTTTTGAAGCCTATTAAAGCCTCTGACTCTAATCATGTGCTTAAAAACAAACAAACATTGGAGTCCATGTGTTCGGCACCCCGCATGTAGATTAGGGGGCCGGACGCATGGATAGGGAGCGGCATCCCTGCGTCCCTAATGGATGGGCCACCACTACCTAATTCCAACATAAGATGCATCTGTCTGAACCAAAAAATCTTTGGAGAAATCAGGAGAGTACAACACTGGTTGTGCACAAAAGGCCTTCTTCAAGATTTGGAAAGACTCTTCTGCTTCTGGGGACCATTTTACCATTACGGAGTCTTTCCCTTTTTGTAAGGTCAGTCAGTGGAGCTCCTAAGGTGGCTTAATTCGGGCTGAACTTTCTATAGTACCCTGTGATACCTAGAAACACTCTGACCTGCTTCTTGTTTAACAAATGTGGCCACTCTTGGATGGCTTTTACTTTGTTCACTGGGGTTTTATGACTCCCCGGCCAATAGTGTAACTTAAATACCTGGCTTCCCCTAAACCAATTGCACACTTTTTTGGATTCATCGTAAAACCTTCCTTGAAAAGGGCATCCAAGACTGCCTGGACCCATGGCAAGTGAGACTCCCAGTCACTTCTATGTATCACCATGTCATCCAGATAGGCTACTGCATACTGGTGGTGAGGTCTTAGAGTCTTGTCCCTGGCCCTCTGTAACATTGCAGGGGCATTTTATAACCCAAAAGGCATCTTTTTGTACTGAAATTAACCCTCAGGGTTCACAAACGCAGTCTTTTCTTTGGCCCTATCAGTCAGGGGGATTTGTCAATATCCTTTGGTCAAGTCCAAAGTGGTCAGATAGCGGGCCTTGCCAAGTCTGTCTATAAGTTCGTCTACTCTGGGCATTGGGTACATGTCAAATTTTGTCACAGAATTAAGATTCCTGCAGTCATTACAAAACCTCCAGTTAACGTCCGGTTTTGGGACTAACACGATGGTACTAGACCAGTCACTATTGGACTCCTCAATGACATCTAGCTCCAGCATCCTTTTTGACTTTATCACTAATGTCCTTTCTCCTAGCTTCAGGAATTTGGTATGGCTTGAGTTTGACACGTACTCCAGGTTCAGTAACAATATCATGCTGAACCACTAAAGTTGTGACTGGTAACTCTGAAAATGTTGCTCTGTTCCTTATCAGGAACTCTGTAGCTTCCTGCTTTTGGGAATGAGACAGTGTGTTTGGAATTGTAACTTCAGGGACCAAAGGGGACTCAGTACTCCCAGGAGTTACAGGCGCAAAGTTAGCAGCTAATGCCACCCTATCCTTCCAGGGCTTTAACAGGTTCACATGGTATATCTGCTCAGGCTTTTTACTCGGTTGATAAACCTTGTAATTCACCTTCCCAACTCTTTCAACTACTTCAAAAAGGGACCCTGCACTTAGCCAAGAACTTGCTTTCAACAGTGGGAACTAAAACCAGGACCCTGTCACCAGATGAGAAAACACAGAGGTGGGTCCCCCTGTTGTATATTCTTTGTTGGGCTTCTTGGGCCAGAACTAAGTGTTCCTTTACCAGAGGCATTATTGCTACAATTCTGTCCTGCATCTGAGCAATATGCTCAATTACACTTTTATGGGGTGTCTGCTCCGCCTCCCAGGTTTCCTTGGCTATGTCTAAGAGTCCCAGAGCAACTCGAATGGAGAGTACCTTTGTAGAGGACTGGGGAACCTTCCTGATGGCAAACATCAAGTACGGAAGCAAAAAGTTCCAATTTTTCCCATCCTTGTCAACAGCCTTTTTTACCATACTCTTTAACATTTTATTAAGGCGTTCCACCAAGCCATCAGTTTGAGGGTGGTAAACGGAGGTTCACAACTGTGGCACCTTAAACAATTTGCACAACTCTTTAGTTACTCGGGACATGAATGGGGTGCCTTGGTCTGTAAGGACCTCCTTAGAGACCCCAATGCGACTGAACATCATAAACAACTCCTTGGCAATTTTTTTGTCCCGTGATGTACTTCCAAGAAAAGGATTTTACAGGTAAGCTGTTATCAAAATCCTATTTTCTTTATTGTACATCACGGGACACAGTGCACTATAGCAATTACTATATGGGATGTCCCAAAGCAATGCCATCTGAGGGGAGGGAGACACAAAAAAATAAAGTAGACCACCTATACTGCTGCCTGCAGAACACTGCACCCAAAGGCGGCATCCTCCTGCTGACCTACATCCACCTGGTAGAATTTTGTGAATGTATGCACTGATGACCAAGTTGCGGCCTTGCAAATCTGTGCCACAGAGGCTTGGTGATGCACTGCCCATGAAGCACTGACTGCCCTGGTAGAGTGCACCTAAATCTGAAAAGGCGGAACACTTTTCTTCAGACTATAAGCCTGACTAATTACCTGATGAATCCACTTAGCAATAATTGATTTCGATGCTGCCTGGCCCTTTTTGGAGCCTTCTGGCAGCACAAGCAAAACATCAGTTTTCCGTATCTGAGCTGTTGCCTTCAGATAGGCCTTGACTGCTCTCGCTACATCAAGAGAATGTAACAATCTTTCTTCTGCAGAACAAGGTTTCTGGAAAAAAGGAAGGCAGGGAAACATCCTGATTCAGATGAAAACCTGACACTACCTAAGGCAAAAAGGTTGGGTGAGGACAAAACCTCACCTTGTCCCTATAAATAATCAAGTATGACTCTTTACAGGAATAGCAGCCAATTCTGACACTCTTCTGGCGGAGGTTACCGCAACTAAGAATACCAATTTCTTTGTCAAAATAAGTAAAGGAATATTGTGTATTGGCTCAAAGGGCTGTCTTTGCAAACCCGACAGAACTAGATTTGGATCCCATGGGCACAAGGGAGACCTGAGTGGCGGACTTATCCAAGTTACCCCTTGTATAAAGGCCCGGACCAAGAATGCGAAGCAAGCGGCTTTTGGAAAAAACTGCCAAGGCCGAGATCTGACCCTTGATCGTACTCAAGGCCATTTCTATCCCCAACTGTAGGAAGGCAAGAATTCTATCTATGACATACTTCTCGAGGGTGCCAACCTTTGGCTTCACACCAGGAGGCATAGGCCCCCCAGACCCTATAATAAATGGTCCTAGAGGCCGGCTTTCTAGCATTAATCAGGGTGGTAATCACTGAACCGATCGATTCTTTAGGATGTGGGTTTCAACAGCCCCACCGTCAAATTTAGTGACTGTAAGGTAGGATGGAATACCGGCCCTTGCGACAGCAGGTCTGGACGAGATGGAAGAGTCCTCGAATCCCCTACTGCCATCCTCATGATTACTGCATACCAGGATCTCCTGGGCCACGCCGGAGCTACTAGGATTACAGGCTTTCCTTCCTCCTTGATCCTGCGAAGAAGCCGTGGCATCAGCTGAACTGGGGAGAATGCATAAATCAGTGAAAATTAATCCCACGGGGTCACTAACGCATCTGACTCGAGTGCGAGTGGATCCCTTGTTCTTGACACAAAGCTGTCCAACTTCTTGTTGAATCTGGATGCCAACAGATCTACGTCCGGGGTCCCCGTCTCTGACACATGGCCAGAAAAACATCGGGATGTAGGGACCATTCTCCCGGGAACAACTGTTGGTGGCTCAAGAAATCTGCCTGCCAATTCTCCACTCCCGGGATGAAGACTGCGGACAGGCAAGGAACCTGTTCCTCTGCCCAAGCCAGAATATAGTTCACCTCCCTCTGGGCTGCGTGACTTCTGGTGCCCCCTTGGTGATTGATATAGGCCACTGCTGTGGCATTGTCGGACTGTATCCTGACGGAACAATTCCGTAACCTGAAACGTCTAGGCTATTAAAGCCAGACCTATTGCCCGAATCTCTAGGATGTTGATGGGCAAGGTTTTCTCGGACTCTGACCATTTCTCTTGGACAGTGGTCTCTTCTAGGACTGCTCCCCAGCCCATAGGCTGGCATCCGTTGTTACCACCTTCCAGGTAACCGGAATGAAGGATTTTTCTTTCTGTAAATTCTTGTTATCGACCACCAACTGAGAATTTGGCACACTTTTGTGGCCAGATACATTGGATGATCCAAAGCTTGGGTTTTCTTGTTCCAAGCAGACAGAATACTGTATTTCAACAGTCTTGAATGAAACTGGGCATAGGGAACTGCTTTGAATGAAGCCACCATCTTCCCTAGCAACCTCGTTCAAAGGCGAATAAAAGGACCCTTCCTTGCCCTCACCACCTGGACCAGCCCTCTTATAGCGTTGACTTTTGACTGGGGCAAAAACACTCTTTCCTGGGCTGTATCTATGACCGAGCCCAAATAATCCAGTCTCTTTACTGGTTGTAAGGATGATTTCTCTAGGTTGAGAATCCAACCTAGGTGTTCCAGATACCTGACCGTTCTGGACACACCCTGGTTTAACTGTGCTACTAACTGATCTACCAGTAGCAGGTCATCTAGGTATGCCATTACTGCTATACCCTGGCCCCTTAGTCTTGCTAGTACTGGGCCAAAACTTTTGTAAATACCCGGGGAGCGGTGGCTAACCCGAAGGGTAAGACCATGAACTGAAAGTAGCACTGTTCCACCACAAAATGCAGAAATTGATAGAACAGCACACTGCTCCCAGTGGCCACCGGGAAAACAGACAGTCAGATCTCTCTCTTTTAAAAGAGAAACTGCAAACAAATGCAGACTTACCTTTCCTGCCGCAGGGTACTGCTGGAATATCACAGCAACCCAATCTTCACCCATCATGGCGGGTTGGTGTCATGCCAGACCATCAAGGATGGGGTCTCCTCTGTACGTAGAGTCCACTGACTTGGACCTGTATAGAGCCCTGCCAGAGCAAACCTGTGGAATAGCAATGTGACCAAGGTGCTGGATCCCAAGGCCCAGCTCTCCTGAGAGAAGCGTTACAGGCAAAACCTCGTTCTTCCGTATCGAGGCTCGGGAACCATCCACTTTTGCCTTTGTTTTTAGGCTTTTTGAATGGATCCGATAGCGTAGCTCCCTGACCCTGTTCAGGCCATCTATGGAGCAGTTTTTAGCACATCATTAACCGTGACCAACACCTTAGACACTGGTGAAAAACGGAGGTACTCCCTGTTTGGGAGGGGTTATATAGGAGGGGGGACTTCCTGTCTTGATTATGTCAGTGTCCAACACCTGAAGGTGGGCGTATAACCCATATAGTAATTACTATAGTGCTCTGTGTCCCGTGATGTACGATAAAGAAAGGCTTATTATTGACAGTCATTTGACGCATGTGTTTACCCAGAATTGGTGCTACAGCTCATGAAACAGCAGCAAACAGACTGCTGTCTAACAGATATGTCACATTGCATTGGTTCATCTGTCAGTGGACAGTTTGCTGCAACATGTCCCAGTTTCTGACAATGGAAACACTTAACACTGACAGGCCCTGGTTTCCCTTGTTTGGGATGCAAATCTTCAGACCTGGCACCAAAAAAACCTCCCACCTTTCTCCTTGCCATGCTTACCACCCACTTTTACTGGAACAGTCTTACCGGTTGCCTGGGGAGACCATAGCTTTGGGTGGAAAGCACGTGTGGCGGTAGGGGTGGGGACCAGGCTCTCTGCAGCAAAGTATCTACTACCTTTCAACAAGCTCTATCAGGTTGTCTGACAATTTGGGGTCCCCTTGACTCACCCACTTCTGCAGGGGAATTGGTAGTGACCTCAGGAATCGGTCCATGACCACATGCTCCACTATTTGTGGCCCAGACAAGGACTCTGGCTGTAGCCATTTCCACACCAGGTGGATTAGGTCAAGCATCTGTGTTCTTGGGGGCCTCTCATCTTGGAAGGACCAGCTGTAGACCTGCTGTGCTTGAAAGGTCAAGTTGACACCGAGTCACGCCAGGACTTCCTGCTTGATTTTCTCATACTCTCTTGCTTCTGCCGCCTCCAGATCATAATAGGCCTTTTGCGATTCTCCAGTAAGTAAGGGGGCGACCAGTCTGGCCCACTGGGTTTTAGGCCAACCTTCCCTCCCAGTGGTCCTTTCAAACGTCAGCAAAAAGGCCTCTTCATCATCATCTGCAGTCATCTTTGAGAGGAAGTGACCCACATGGATGGCTGAGGGCTTGTCTCTAAACTCATCAATTTTAGCAAGTGACCACTGCACCACAACCTCAGACAGGGTTTTCCTATCCGCTTTTGCAGCAGTGGCTATCTGTTCAAACAGCCTCTGCGTTTTCTCCTGTACAGAACCAATCTGTTGGCACAGCGCCTTTGTTTGCTCCTGTGCGATGGCGTTGGCTTGCTGTTGTGCAGCATTAGATAACACCAACTGTTTGAGGATTTCCTCCTTGTTTGGTCACTCCAGGTACTGGCTCTTTATGTAGTAACTTACTACAGCTGCCTGCAGGCCTCCACCATATGTAAGCTGGGGAACAGGTAGGCGGTACAAAACTCCCTGAGATAAGCAGTCTCTCAGGCACAGATATCAAAATCCACGAAGGTAATGACAAAACAGTGTGGTGTTTATTTGTGATATATAAAAGTCTGTATACATGTAGTGGGGTGCTAAATTTAGGGGAAATGTTTGAGTGGTAGTTATGCTCAAACACCCTAATTGTCAGGGTTCTTGTCAACCATTTTTTCCGCAGGGAGAGTATCGGTGTACAGTTCCCTGTGGCCTGCAGGTGGCGCTGCCATAGTGGGCCAGGGTTGAACCGCTGAGACAGTGCTGTGCCTTGTGTGTCCCCTCTCAGCAGCCATACAGTAGGCGTGGTCTACCTGCTGTGCATGCTGGGAGAGGATATAAAAGGGGCAGACGCTGCCTGTTCGGGTTTTCTGTCGAATTGGGGGTCCTACCCCAGGGAGAGTGTTCCTGTCCGCCCTAGGCACCTTTGGCCCAGGGGCGGAGGTCGGTGAATCAGTCCCAGGCACCTTTAGCCCTGGGGCTGCAACAAAGGCCTTGGGCCCAGCACCTTTGGCTGGAGCCCACCAAGGATCGAGGAATCTCAGGGTGCCGCCTTGCGAGGGGACCCGTATCTTAGATGAGGAGGCCGGGGGAGGAACCGTTCCGAGGGACTGGTGAGAAGTCACAGTGAAGGAAGGGGCCCGGTAACTCTCTGGAGGGATGTCTTCTCCTTAACAGAGGTCAAGCTTTAAAAGGAACCAAGTTCACCAGGTCTGTGGCAGAGACCAAGTTCACCAAGTCTGTGGCAGAGACCAAGTTCACCAAGTCTGTGGCAGAGACTTTGCGGTTAAGTTAGAGCACCATTCTGGCAGCTAGTCCCAACCTAGGGAGACTATCCAGATGGGCTGAGTCTGCTTGAGAATCTGAGCAGTGAATTGTATTTAGTTTGTGCCTGGACCTCCTCCACACCTTAAACTGTCCTGTTCTCACTCCAACCTTTCCTATCAGAGACTGTGTTTTAAGAAGAAAATAAACTCTACGTTAGAGTTGCAGCTGGTGTGGACCTTGAAGTTATTGGGGGGACATAAAGACTTATCTTTATTAAACATAGAGGTGAGAACCATTCTCTGACTTTCCGGCTGTGGAAGACCCACCAACAACACCGCTCAACCTCTTCACACAGGAGGGTACGGGCTTGTGGCACGGTGTGCCCTCTCTTCCTGCGAGGAGCCGAAGAAGGCAGGTAAAGGGGGGGGGGGGGTCTGTGTGTTAAATACAGGTGCTGTACAGTGTCTTCAGAAAACGAACAGGAAAAAATATAGCAAACAAAAAACCTAGCCGTGTCTCAGCACTAACTATACAAAATACAGGCCCTAACTACCAGGCTGTGCAAGCCTGCAGCTTGTTAGCTTTTGTTCAAACCGACAGGAGTTGTCTGATTTCTCAGGCCGAGAGCATTGGTTGTCTGTCTCAGGTGAGCATAAATTGGTCTGGGGGAAGAGGACCAAGACCTAAACTGGATTGTGGATCATAGATCCCTGAACGTATATGAGAGGAGTCTGGGAGATTTATAAACCTCGAACAGGACTTTTCCCAGCTCTCTTTGGGACGCTCTGCTACAATATATATATATATATGTAGCGGGGTGCTAAATTTAGGGGAAGTGTTTGAGTGGTAGTATACTCGGGCACCCTAATTGACAGGGTTCTTGCAACCATTTTGTCCGCAGGGAGAGTGTCGGTGTACAGTTCCCTGTGGCCTACAGGTGGCGCTGCCATGGTAGGTTAGGGTTGAACCACTGATGCAGTGCTGTGTCTTGTGTGTCCCCTCTCGTCAACCTTGCAGTGGGTGTGGTAGACCTGCTGTGCATGCTGGGAGAGGAGATGGAAAGGGCAGACGCTGCCTGTTCAGGGTTCTGGTTTGTTGTCGGGGGTCCTGCCCCAGGGAGTGTGTTCCTGTCCGCCCCGGGCACCTTTGGCCCAGGGGCGGAGGTCGGTGAATCGGTTCCAGGCACCTTTAACCCTGGGACTGCTGCAAAGGCATTGGGCCCAGCACCTTCGGTAGGTACTTGTTTAGAAGGAAAATGTTCTTCCCTCGGGGAGGATAGTTCCCTTCTTATGTAGACAGTAGTTAGGATGTGTGTTTATACTGGTTTTATGTGTGTTTTTTCCCTCTGCAGGTGAACATCTAGCAACCACGGAGTATGGGTGGGTCAAATAGCACAGGAGGGGAGGGAAATGTAAATAAAAATTTAAAATGTGTTTTATCTTGCTATGTGACATTGAGAATGGGACGTACACATTTATTCTTGTTGATCTTCCTTCATCTCTTCATTTCACATCCCTTTCCCCACATGCAGGTTCTGGCACAAACAAACTTCTTTTTCAAAATATTTTTTTTTGGGGATATTTTTGTACATAGGTTTGGAATAAATTTGCGTGGACTCAGGCTTGAGATACGTGAGTTTACTCCAGACACTGGGGACAGTGTCTATCTGTCCAGGGGGAGTATGTAGCGGGGCTTTTAAATTTAGGGGAATGTTTGAGTGGTAGTTGTACTCGACCACCTTAGTTGTTAGGGCTTTGCTAACCATTTTATACAGCAGGTGGTATACTAGTGTAGCGGGGTGTTCCCCTTTAATGCAGACAGACAAGAAGTTCCAGGTGAGAGGTGAGTCAGGAGGAAGTAAAGAGACATTATGGAAGTGAAAGCAGAGGAGAGAGAGACTACATCTCCCAGTACATCTTGCAGCACCCAGGGTGCATTGCTCCAGAACAGAGACTGCTGGGGCAGACTTTATAAAGGGGAGGCAGAGTTTTGGTCGGCCTCTTTGGACACCCCTCTCCTAGCAAGAGGATGTCTGTGCTGAACTGCTGTGTGCACAAGGCCTGAAGCCCGGGCCGTGTGCTCCTTTCCAAAGAGCCCTCTGCCAGCCTAGCAGAGCCTTAGAGACATCTAATCCTCCTTGCTGCAGTACACCAGAAGGATTGAAGACTTGGATGTCGGTGGATTCCTGTTCCTAGACGAATCGATGGAGGAAAGGGACTTGGACTTGTCCAGGTGGTGAGAGCTGTTTAAAGACAGATACTTTATCTTTACTATTCGTTGGGATTACAAAGTTGTTCTTCAAGTGCACCACCGAGAGATTGCTAGCGAATATTGTTTCACTGAACTTCCATTTAGATCAGTCAGGCCTGACTGCATAGGTAGACATTGCTGGGTGTTAGTCTACCCATGAGGGGAAGTAGCTGTAAAAGGGCAGCGCTAGAGTTGCATAGCAATACTTTATTATTCTGATTACTCTGTTTATCTTTATTACTGTTTATTGCAGGGATCTGCAACTTGTTATACTGTTGTTTATTACTTGCCCATTAGCCTCAGTAAAATATCTGGGTAAAGTACATTTGGTGTCAGTTCCGCTTACTTTAATAGGAGTTTTAAAGTATATTCTGTGTATGTTTGTTATAGGACTGTGTCACCAACAGTTGCGATCACGCGGTCCTATCTCTCTATCACCAGCTGTGCCATGGGAGGTTAGAGCCGATTGCCGGGGGTTGACAGCGGTGCACTGCAGGGCCCAAATCAATATCAGCGGCTCTCTTAACTGGGGGTAGCGCTACACGTGGGGGCTCGAGTCCGGGATCCTTGTACGTTGCACGCTGCAATCAAGCCGGTCAGAAGTACCAGCATGGACCCGCTGGCAATGTCACAGTGGTGCGCAGCGATTGGCGCCGATCCAACCGCGGCGGTAGTCATTGTACTCCCGGGGGAAAGATGGAAGGAAGAGGAGATAAAACAGCTCGTATTGTTACTGTCTCCGAGCCACAAAGCATGGGTGATGGATTTTAGGCCAGATCCAGTGATCTCGTTTACATACGCACTGGTAGAATGGAAAAACGAAATCCCAGAGCATTTTAAAAGTCAGAGTATACAAGCCATAGATAATCAGATCTATCACTTGATACATACGCTGCCAGTGAAGGAAGAATGGTTTCAGACACCAAAGCCATCACTCCCACAATTATCTCCACCACTATCCCCTAAAGCAGAAAAGCTTAAGGAACTATTAAGCCCGGGATCACCGCTGGCCGCTATAGGGCCTGAATTGTTGAATGCTCTAGGAGACCTTGTAATTAAGTGCCAGAAAAGCAGTACGGTGCATGTGGAGGCCGGTTACCGGAAGCTTAGCACCTTCTCAGGGAAGCTCCCCGTCCCTGCGGGGGAGGAAGATTTTGACACTTGGGTGGAACAGGCATTGCAGGCAGTAGAAGCATGGGAGGTGCCTGAGACACAGAAGAGACAGCGAGTCTTAGAAAGTCTGAAAGGTGCCGCGGCAGAAGCGGTGAAGAGCTTCCGGTTTGGAAATGAAAACTGTACAGCTCAAGATTGCCTGGCCATGCTGCAGGAAGAGTTTGGTCAGCTGGAGAAGGTGTCAGAGATGATTTATCAAATTGAACACACTCTCCAGCAGCCGAATGAGAAACTGTCAGAATATGTTAGAAGGCTGAACAGGCAGTTATGCAAGATTGTACTGAAGAAGGGAATGCTGCCCAAAGATGCAGATGAAGCACGCATGAAGCAGATCATGAGGGGAGCGCGGCGCTCAGACCCGGTCTGGCTGCACCTGAAAACCTCAGGAGGAGGAATGTCACTAACCTACTCTGATCTAATAAAAATTATTAGGGACGAAGAGGCGCTGGAGGAAGATCAGCAGGTGGCCAAGGCGAATGTCACACCTGTACCAGTGTTGGTCCATTCGGTCAAGAGCCCAGAAAGAGATGCGGAGGTTGACACTCTGAAATCGCAAATGGCCCAAGTGTTGGAGATGCTGACCTCTTTGATGGAGAAAGATCAGAGAAGACGAGAGAAACCAAGCCCAAGAAAGGAGTTGTTCCCGAACACCTCAGCACCGGCCTCCCTACAGGACCGAGAAGAGGTGATTTGCTATAACTGCGGAGGGAGTGGCCACTTTGCTAACGTATGCTCCAGCCCAAAGAAGAAGAGAACAGATAATTGTAAGCCGGCGGGAAACTCCAAAGGGCCCCGGTGAAGGAGTCAACCGGGTGCCCATCATCTTCAGTGCGCTCCAAACTAAAAAAAAAGGCCAAGAATGGAGGAGACAAAACTCCTAGGAGGAGGTATAGTACACCCCCACCAAGATGTACCCCAGAGGGAGGGGGCAAGACCCCTCAGTGGAAGTACAGCACCCCAAAGAAGGAACATCCACCTAAAAGGAACAATAACATCCCTCAGCGGGTTTGTGCCCCCATTGAGAGGGAGAAAGTCAATGCATGCCAGGCTCAGGAAAAATTAAAGTCCAAAAGGAGCAGGGCAAGGGTCGAAAGCCAAAAAAAAGAGGTGACCCCAGTCCGGCCATACCCAAAGGAACTGGTGGGCCCGTCTCCTACTGTGCCCATTCAAGTGGAAGGAGTCTATACTAAAGCTCTTTTGGACACCGGAGCACAGGTGACTTTACTATACCGGGACTTCTATGATAGGCACTTGAGTCATCTGCCTATCCAGAAGATAGAAGAGCTGGAGATATGGGGACTTGGAACCCAGAGTTTCCCTTATGATGGGTACCTGCCCATAAAGATGACTTTCGACCCATCCGTGGCTGGGAAGGCTGAAGTGTTTGACACCCTGACAGTTGTGTGTCCCCGGCCGCCTGGAGCCAGCAAGATTTCCCTGATCATTGGGACAAACACGGATCTAGTCAGGAGACTCCTGACCCCTCTAGTGAAAGAGAGAAACCATTCAGCCACCAAAATCCATCCCATGCTAAAGACGGCCTACCAACGACTGGTCTTAGAGCAGAAGACACCGGGAGAGGGGATAGGGAAGGTGTGGAGACTTGGCAGAGAAGGAGTAGTGCTACAGCCCGGAGAAGTAACCTGTCTTAGGGCCACTGTGAAGCTTTCGTGGGAACAACCTGGCCCCTTTGTCATGCTGGAATCAGACCCAAGGGAAGAGTCCTCAGGCCTGGAAGTGATACCAGAAGTGATTCCGTTCAAGGCCCTGAAGAAGGCACATGGCAGAGTTCCGGTGAGTGTTAGGAACACTACGGGAGGACCCATGGAGATCCCTGCCAGAGTGTTGCTTGGTCAGGTGAGCCCTGCTGCCCCAGTCACTTGGTCCGAAGTCAAGGGGACGGGTGACGGAGGAGATGTTTGGGAGAAACTGTCCGTGGAAAACCCGAACCTACCCAGGGCTTGGAAAGAAAGAGCCAAGGCCCAGCTGACCAGGTGGGAGAAGATCTTTTCCGAAGATGAATTCGATGTGGGGTGTGCAAGAAGTGCCACCCATCGGATCCGCCTCCAAGAAGATAAGCCCTTCCGAGAGAGGGTCAGGCGGGTCCCCCTGGCAGATCTGGAGGATCTGAGGGAACAACTTGTAGAACTAAAGAAGACTGGTGTGATCCGGGAGTCTAGAAGTCCCTATGCCTCCCCAATCGTGGTGGTCAGAAAGAAGAATGGGTCGTTGAGGCTTTGTATCGATTACAGGACTCTCAACAGGAGAACCATCCCTGACCAATACACCACACCAAGGATAGAAGATGCCCTACAAAGTTTGTCTGGAGCCAAATGGTTCAGTGTGATGGACCTCAAGAGTGGGTACTATCAAATCCCTATGCACCCAGAAGACAGGGAGAAGACAGCCTTCATAACCCGGGTGGGATTCTTCGAATTCAATAGGATGCCTCAGGGTCTGTCTGGAGCTCCTGCTACCTTTCAACGCCTTATGGAGAAGACTGTTGGAGACATGAATCTTATAGAAGTCCTTGTGTACTTGGACGATGTCATTGTCTTTGGAAGAACCTTGGAAGAACATGAAGCCAGGTTGGAGAAAGTATTGAGAAGACTCAGCGAAGAGGGACTTAAGCTTTCCCCCGAGAAGTGTCGGTTCTACCAGTCTTCTGTGAACTATCTGGGGCACATAGTGTCTGAAGAAGGGGTGGCCACAGATCCTGAGAAGTTGGAAGCAGTCACTTCCTGGCCACGACCCACCACAGTAACAGAGCTCAGATCCTTCCTGGGGTTCTGCTCCTATTATAGGAGGTTTGTGGAGGGGTTTGCTCGGATTGCCCGCCCGTTGAATGAATTGCTAAAGGCAGAAGGGGAAGAGGATGACTCAGGGCCCAGGAGGCCTGATGAGTCAGTTCAAGATCAGTGGAACCCAAGGTGTGAAGAGGCCTTTCATGCTCTGAAGAGGAGCTTAACCACTGCCCCAGTCCTGGCCTACGCCGACCCTACCAGACCTTATGAATTACATGTGGATGCCAGCCATGAGGGTCTAGGTGGTGTACTCTACCAAGAACATGAAGGACAACTGCGACCAGTGGCCTATGTGAGCAGGAGCCTGACCCCCTCAGAAAAGAATTACCCCACTCATAAGCTGGAATTCCTGGCCCTCAAATGGGCGGTAGTAGACAAGCTAAAAGACTACTTGTATGGGGCAGAGTTTACTGTGAAGACAGACAACAACCCCCTGACCTACCTCTTCACCACCGCGAAACTAGATGCCACCGGACACAGGTGGTTGGCCGCATTGTCTGGATTCAACTTCAGTCTGAAGTACAGACCAGGAGCCGGAAATAGGGATGCAGATGCCCTGTCCCGGAGGTCTCATGCCACGACAAATGACTGGGAAGATTGGACCCAAGTGGCACCGGACGGGGTGCGGGCCCTTTGTCAAGGGGCTGAATTCCAAGCCAGAGGAGGCTCCAGAGCAGAAGAAATAGGGGTTACCATGGTAGGAGTCCCCAAACACTATTGTGGGGTAACTCAACTGGAGGAAGACAACCTACCGAGACTGTCCAAGAAGGAGTTGAGGTGTGACCAATTGGAAGACCCCATGGGGAGATTGGTCCTCGAAGCCCTGGAGAATCAGGATCCCAACAAATTCCTACATCACCCCTCAAAGGAGGCTCGCCTGTTGAGGAAGGAATTGGACAGGCTACAGGTACATCAGGGAGTGGTCTACCGAAGGGGCCCCTCTGATGACTCAGAAGATAAGTGGCAGTTATTTCTTCCAGAGAAGCACCGAGAGACTGTACTAATTGCCCTGCATGACCATCATGGTCACCTAGGGGCAGAAAGGACCTTCCAGCTTGTCAGAAATCGGTTCTATTGGCCCTGCATGAGGGCAGAAGTAGAGGAGTATTGCCATTCCTGTGCACGATGCATTCAGAGAAAGACCCTACCCCATCAAGCTGCCCCAATGGGCCACTTACAGAGTCAAGGCCCAATGGATCTGGTATGCATTGACTTTCTCTGCCTCGAACCCGACCTGAGTGGATTGGGGAATGTTCTGGTAATAACCGACCATTTCACCCGCTATGCTCAAGCTTTCCCAACCAAAGACCAGAAGGCATCCACCGTGGCCAACATACTTATGGAGAAGTATTTTGTCCATTACGGACTACCACAGAGACTCCACTCAGATCAAGGAAGGGACTTTGAGAGTCGGTTGATCCGAAGACTTTTGGATTCATTAGGAATAAAGAAGACCAGAACCACGCCTTACCACCCACAAGGAGATGCTCAGCCGGAGAGATTTAACCGGACCCTGCTCAACATGTTGGGAACCTTAGAAACAGAGAAGAAGCAACACTGGAGTCAGCACATATCAGCCCTAGTACATGCCTATAACTGTACCACAAGTGACGCCACTGGCTACTCCCCTTATCGACTTATGTTTGGGAGAGAAGCAAGGCTACCTGTGGACCTGGCCTTTGGCACTTCTATAGACAATACCTCAGCTACATCCCACAAGGGATACGTGGACAGACTTAGACGTAGCTTGCAGGTGGCCTATGAACAAGCCCAGGTGGCTTCGGATCAAAGGGGGGCCCGCAACAAGAGAAATTTTGATCTGAAGGTTCGAGTGCAAGATCTGCAGCCCGGGGACCGAGTACTGCTACGCAATCTGGGGGTCCCTGGAAAACACAAGCTTGCCGACAGGTGGAGATCTGAGCCCTATGTTGTCTGTAGGAAGTTGCCCGGTTTGCCTGTCTACAAACTAAAGCCAGAAGGAAAGGTGGGTCCACTGAAGACGTGGCATCGGAACCACCTGCTCCCACTTGCTGAGGCAGTCAGAATACCTCCCGTGAGAGACTCCCCTGAACCGGCCTCTATCCTGGATATTCCTAGGCCGAACACTCAGTCCCAGACCTCTCGAGCCAAAGATGGGGAGGCCTCCCAATTGAGTACAGAAGAAGGTGGAGAACTGGACTGGCTGTGGCCTCCCTCGACTCTGGGAACGTCCGCCATAGATCTCCCAAATGGAGGGGATACCCCAGATGCAACGCTGAATCCGGAGGCTACTGAATTCATACCCTTCAGTCCCTCAGCTGATTACTGGGAAGATGTTCCTGACACTTGCGCAGAGGAGGACTCTAGAGATTCCATACGTCAGTCGACTTCTGAATCAGAGGTTCCAGAACCAGCAATGTTACCTGAACTTACTCCTGAAGAAGAGCCTGTGGTGCCAGAGTCAGAAGCACCAAGAGAGCAGAGGGCTCGCAGAGTCATCAGGCCTCCCAAGAAACTAACTTACCCCCAAATGGGGACGAGCTCAGAGGACTCTGTTGTAACGGCTAGGAGAAGTGTTGAACAACCTGATCCTTCCACCGTCCATTTGGTGGAGGGCAACCCCAGCTCACTCTCTGGCACAGTTAGGCAGGCCACTCAGGGTAGTGTGACCTGTGGGCAAGAGAGTTCCATCCCAAAGTTTTGGTGGGAATTCCCTATGCCAACATCATGCTCGACATTGTCCAAAATGGTAAACAGTATTTGTTGAAGTTTATCTTTGGGGACCAAAGAGTTCAAGTGGGGGGAGTGTGTAGCGGGGTGTTCCCCTTTAATGCAGAGAGACAAGAAGTTCCAGGTGAGAGGTGAGTCGGGAGGAAGTAAAGAGACATTATGGAAGTGAAAGCAGAGGAGAGAGAGACTACATCTCCCAGTACATCTTGCAGCACCCAGGGTGCATTGCTCCAGAACAGAGACTGCTGGGGCAGACTTTATAAAGGGGAGGCGGAGTTTTGGTCGGCCTCTTTGGACCCCCCTCTCCTAGCAAGAGGATGTCTGTGCTGAACTGCTGTGTGCACAAGGCCTGAAGCCCGGGCCGTGTGCTCCTTTCCAAAGAGCCCTCTGCCAGCCTAGCAGAGCCTTAGAGACATCTAATCCTCCTTGCTGCAGTACACCAGAAGGATTGAAGACTTGGATGTCGGTGGATTCCTGTTCCTAGACGAATCGATGGAGGAAAGGGACTTGGACTTGTCCAGGTGGTGAGAGCTGTTTAAAGACAGATACTTTATCTTTACTATTCGTTGGGATTACAAAGTTGTTCTTCAAGTGCACCACCGAAAAGATTGCTAGCAAATATTGTTTCACTGAACTTCCATTTAGATCAGTCAGGCCTGACTGCATAGGTAGACATTGCTGGGTGTTAGTCTACCCATGAGGGGAAGTAGCTGTAAAAGGGCAGCGCTAGAGTTGCATAGCAATACTTTATTATTCTGATTACTCTGTTTATCTTTATTACTGTTTATTGCAGGGATCTGCAACTTGTTATACTGTTGTTTATTACTTGCCCATTAGCCTCAGTAAAATATCTGGGTAAAGTACATTTGGTGTCAGTTCCGCTTACTTTAATAGGAGTTTTAAAGTATATTCTGTGTATGTTTGTTATAGGACTGCGTCACCAACAGTTGCGATCACGCGGTCCTATCTCTCTATCACCAGCTGTGCCACGGGAGGTTAGAGCCGATTGCCGGGGGTTGACAGCGGTGCACTGCAGGGCCCAAATCAATATCAGCGGCTCTCTTAACTGGGGGTAGCGCTACACTAGTGTATAGTTCCCTGTGGCCTGTAGATGGCGCTGGCATCGGAGGCTAGGGTTGAACCGCTGGTGTAGTGCTGTGCCTTGGATGTCCCCTCTCGGCAGTGGTATAGTGGGCATGGTCAGCCTGCTGTGCATGCCGGGTGAGGATATAAAAGGGGCAGCCGCTGACTGTTTGGGGTTCGTTTGTCTTCTTCCCCAGGAGTGGGGTTCTGTTCTGTCCCGGGGGGTCCTACCCCCGGGGAGTGCGTTGCTGTCCAGCGAATCAGTCCCAGGCACCTTTAGCCCTGGGGCTGCAACTGAAGGCCTTGGGTCCAGCACCTTTGGCTGGGGCCCACAGAGGATTGAGGAATCCCAGGGTGCTGCCTTGCGAGGAGACCCGTTTCCAAGATGAGGAGGCCGAGGGAGGACCGTTCCGAGGGACTGGGGAGGAATCACAGTGAAGGAAGGGGCCCGGTAACTCTCTGGGGGGATGTCATCTCCCTGAAAGAGGCTTAATACCACAAGCAAAGTTCACCAGGTCTGTGGCAGAGACCAAAGTTCACTAGGTCTGTGGCAGAGACCCTAAGCACCAGACCTGTGGCAGAGTTTGTGCAGGGACTGTGTGTAATCTAGTTTGAGCATCATTCCGGCTGCTAGGATCCACTCTATGGGAGACTATCCGGATGAGCTAAGTCTACTTGAGAATATAAGTAGTGAGTCAATACTTTGTTTGTGCCTGGACCTTCTCCACACCTTCTGCTGTCATGTTCTCCATCCACCCTTTCCTATCTAGAGACTGTGTTTGAGTAAATAAACTCTACGTTGGAGTTGCAACTGGTGTGGAACTTGGAGTTATTGGGGGATATACAGACTTGTCTTTATTGCATGTATAGATAAGAACTATTCTCTGGAGAACCTAGCTGTGGAGACCATGTTTATGACACCGCTCAACCTCTTCACACAAGAGGGTACGGGCACATAGCACGGTGTGTCCTTTTCCTGCTAAGGAGCCAAAAGCAGGTAAAAGAGTTTGTGTGCTACATATATATATATATATATATTGTGACAGCAGGAAGGTAAAGTCACCTGGTTGCATCCAGGGGGGTAGATATATTTCGCCCAGATTCAGGCTTTACGCCGACTTATACAACTAGGTGGAGAGTTGTATAAGGCTAGTGGGCTCATGGATGACTCATACCTCTAGGGAGAGGGCTGGGCGTCGTACAGACAGGGAGTTGATGAGGCCAGCTGAAGCTTGTCAGCTCATTTAGGCCTCTATAAGAACTCCCAGCTTCATTAGATGTTAGCTCATGCCTGGAACCAGACCTGTGTGGACTGTCTAGGGAGAGTGAACCCCTGTGCGGTGAGACAAAGCCTGTGTGGCTATTTGCTTGGACATTTAAAACCAGGGACTTAGGGACTAGGACAGCACTAGGCTGATCCCAGTTGTTAGTTAGGAAACCTGTATGTTTAGTCAGAGGTCAACTTGACCAGGATTTATTTTGGTTATGTTTCTTTTGCTTTGCTGTGTTTTGTCACTGTAAATAGAAAATAAACCGCACCTTTTTTGATTTTGAAAACCACAACCTCCGTTTGCTGGGCCTGTTTTGTGTGGGGAGCCCATCCCGGGGCTCACACACACACGCTGCCGAGCTAACCCCCTCACAGTTGGTGGAGAACCAGTGGCAGTTTTTTTTAAGCCAGCATGGAGGAGATACTGAAGCAGCTGGCTCTAGCAAATGCCAATCAACAGCAGACAAATGCAGGTTTGCAAAGGAGCCTTGCAGCCCAGCAGCAGACAAACGCAACTTTGCAACAGAGTCTGGAGGCTCAGCAACGAGCCCAGCAGCAATCTGAGGCCCGCTTCATAGACCTGTTGCAGAAGCAAGAGCAGAGACTACAACAACAGATGGAAGCAGTAATGCAGCAACGTCCGCAGACCAGTGAGGAAAGCCGTCCCACTAATACCGCGTCCTTTGGGGTGAGTCGTTTATTGACAAAAATGACTGGAGAGGATGATCCAGAGGTATTTTTGACCACATTTGAAAGGACCGCTGAAAGAGAAAAGTGGCCTGAGGAGCAGTGGGCTGGACTGGTGGCTCCTCTGTTAACTGGTGAATCGCAGAAAGCTTACTATGACCTAGAGCCTAACCAAGCAAAAGACTATGTGATGCTAAAAGCTGAAATATTGGCAAGGCTGGGTGTCACCCAGGCTGTCCGGGCTCAGCGTGTGCATAACTGGACTTTCCAGCTTGGAAAACCCCCCAGGTCTCAAATGTATGATCTCATTCACCTGAGCAGAAAGTGGCTACAGCCAGAGACTTTGTCCGCACCAAAGATTGTGGAACGTGTTGTAATGGATCGGTTTTTGAGAGCTCTTCCTACTGCCATCCAAAAGTGGGTAAGCCATGGAGACCCAGAGATGGCCGATGGTCTTGTGGATCGTGTGGAGAAATACTTGGCTACAGAGAACCTGACGGCCTCTTCCAGAGACACTCGGACTTTCCACCCTAAGACCAGACCATCCCCAGGGGCGGATAAGAGGATTCCAAGGGGTGAGGGTGGAGAGAGTGAGAGGGTGGGAGCTCTACCCCAAGTTTGGCGAGAACAGCCTGGGAAATCAGCGGCTCAAGAGGCGGCAAGAAGGATCGTTTGCTACCGCTGCCGGCAAGCGGGACATATTGCAGCCAATTGCCCGGTTGTGGAGGAACCCATGCAGTGTGACTTTCTGACGGGCAGACGTCAGTCGCTGTGTGCGACAGTCGCATGCACTGCCATTCGAGGAACTGAGAAACATTTATGCAAAATGTGTGTTAATGGTAGAAATGTTGTGGTATTGCTGGATTCAGGTAGCCTTGTGACCCTGATAAAGGCTGAGTTAGTTAAAACAGAGGTCTCTGGGAATAGCAAGGTAGCTGTTATTTGTGTGCATGGGGACACCCGAGAGTATCCAGTGACTACAGTGTGTTTCGAGACCCCCAAAGGTACCCTCTCTCATCCAGTGGGCTTAGTATCTCAGTTACCGCATGACGCCATTGTGGGAAGGGATTTTCCGAAGTTCTGGGAACTGTGGGATGATCCTGAGCCCCTCACTGGTGCCCCTATGTACCAGGAATGTGATAGCCAGAACTCCCCTGAGAGTGGTGAGGACTCTCCGGAATTTCCCTTATCAGTATTGGCAGGGGAGACTCAAGAAACTGGAGAGGAGCCCACCTCCTCAGACGAAAACCTACCGTCTGTGGAGTTTTCTGATCTTGAGGTTCACAGGGAAAACTTTGCCACAGAACAGTTGAAAGACCCCGCCCTAATAAAGGCACGGGAAAACGTAGTGAAAATAGATGGCGAGTTAGTGAACCCAGATAATACCTGCACTTACCCATACTTCAGCGTAGAGAAGGACCTACTGTATCGGGTGGCAAAAAGGGCAGAAGAAACCGTTGAGCAGCTTGTGGTGCCCAAACCTTACAGGAAGTTGGTGTTGGAGTTGGCCCATGGGCACATTCTTGGAGGTCATCTGGGGACAGAGAAAACCCGAGAGAGGGTATTACAGAGATTCTATTGGCCGGGGGTGATGAAGGACGTAGAAAATTATTGTTCCTCCTGCCCTGTGTGTCAGAGGTTGGCCCCGATGCCACATTTCCGTAGCCCGCTGGTCCCTCTACCCATCATTGAGGTCCCGTTTGAGAGGATCGCCATGGATTTGGTAGGTCCTATAATCAAGTCCGCTAGGGGGCACCAGTACATATTAGTTATAATGGACTATGCCACCCGTTATCCAGAAGCGATCCCTCTCCGAAATACCTCGGCCAAAACCATAGCCAAAGAGCTATCTCTTGTTTTTAGCCGGGTGGGTATTTGTAAAGAACTGCTTACGGACCAAGGTACACCCTTTATGTCCCGGGTTATGAAAGAGCTGTGTAAATTGTTCAAAGTGACGCAATTGCGTACGTCTGTGTATCACCCCCAAACCGATGGGCTGGTTGAAAGATTCAACAAAACCCTAAAACAAATGTTGAAGAAAGTGGTGGATAGAGATGGAAAGGATTGGGACTGTTTACTTCCTTATTTGATGTTTGCTATTAGGGAGGTGCCCCAATCCTCTACGGGATTCTCCCCCTTTGAGTTACTGTATGGGAGACACCCAAGAGGGCTGTTGGATATTGCCAAGGAAACTTGGGAAAGTGAGAGTTCTCCCCACAGTAGTGTGATTGAGCATGTCGCCCTGATGCAAGATCGAATTGCACAGGTAATGCCCATCGTGAAGGAACATTTGGCCCAAGCGCAGTTGGCACAGCAGAGAGTGTACAACCGTGGAGCCAAGACCCGTACCTTTTCCCCGGGGGATAGGATATTGGTACTTGTCCCTACGGTTGAAAGTAAATTCCTTGCCAAATGGCAAGGCCCCTACGAGATAATGGAAAAAGTGAGCGAAGTGAATTACAAGGTCAGACAACCAGGAAGGCGAAAGCCCGAACAGATCTATCACGTTAATCTGTTGAAAGCCTGGAGGGATAGAGAGTCCCTAGTCGCAGACACTTGGTCACCAGCTCAAACTGGTTGCGTGATTCCTGAGGTTGGAATAGCAGCCACCTTGTCACAACCCCAACAACAGGAGGTTAAGGAGTTTGTGCTTCGCAACAAGGAGGTATTCTCTGAGCTGCCGGGACAAACATCTGGGGTAGAGCATGACATCATTACCCCGCCCGGTGAAAGGGTGAAGTTAAAACCCTATCGGATCCCAGAGGCTCGACGGGAGGCAATACGGGAGGAAGTACAGAAAATGCTGAACTTAGGGGTGATAGAGGAGTCCCAAAGTGATTGGTCTAGTCCCATCGTGTTGGTGCCTAAACCGGATGGGAGCTGGCGATTTTGTAACGATTTTCGTCAGTTGAACAAAGTTACAAAATTTGACACCTACCCCATGCCACGTATAGATGAGTTGATCGACCGGCTGGGAACAGCCCGATACATGACGACTCTTGACCTCACAAAAGGGTATTGGCAAATCCCCCTGGCCAAGTCGGCCAAAGAGAAAACCGCATTTGTAACCCCAGACGGGGCGTTCCAATATAAAAGAATGCCGTTCGGGTTACAGAATGCGCCGGCCACATTCCAGCGGAAAATGGACCAGATGCTGAGGCCCCATCGGAAGTATGCTGCGGCTTACCTGGATGACGTAATTGTCCATAGCACAGATTGGGCCTCACATCTGCCAAAAGTGCAAGCAGTCCTGGACTCTGTTCGGGAAGCGGGGTTTACGGCTAACCCCAAGAAGTGTACCATTGGGCAGGAGGAGGCCAAATATCTTGGGTACACCATTGGGAGGGGAGTAATAAAACCCCAACTCAACAAAGTCGAGGCCATCCAGAGTTGGCCACGTCCCAACAGCAAGAAGCAGGTACGAGCCTTTCTGGGAATCGCTGGGTATTATCGGCGATTCATTCCCCACTTTGCTTCCAAGGCTGTGCCCCTAACCAACCTGACGAAGGGGAAAGGGTCGGTCATGATTAAATGGACCCCCGAGGCTGAGGCAGCATTCCAATTCTTGAAACAAGCCTTATGTAGCCAGCCAGTGTTGTACTCACCCGACTTCTCTAAAGACTTTGTCGTACAAAGTGATGCGTCAGATGTGGGGTTAGGAGCAGTATTGTCCCAGGTCTGGAACGGGGAAGAGCACCCAGTCATTTACCTCAGCAGGAAGTTGAAGTCCCATGAGGTAAATTACGCCACCGTTGAAAAGGAGTGTTTAGCGGTGAAGTGGGCTCTAGATTCCCTTCGGTACTACCTGCTAGGTAGGCACTTTGACATGGTTACGGATCACGCTCCGTTAAAGTGGATGGCTCAAAACAAGGAAACAAATAGAAGAGTGAATAGGTGGTTCCTGGCCCTCCAGGAATTCAACTTCACAGTAAAGCATCGCCCTGGCGTTCAAATGGGGAATGTGGATGCTTTGTCTCGAGTACATGAATGCCTGATTGCTGGTGTTCCAACCCCGAGGTTAAAACAAGAGGGGGGGGGGTATGTGACAGCAGGAAGGTAAAGTCACCTGGTTGCATCCAGGGGGGTAGATATATTTCGCCCAGATTCAGGCTTTACGCCGACTTATACAACTAGGTGGAGAGTTGTATAAGGCTAGTGGGCTCATGGATGACTCATACCTCTAGGGAGAGGGCTGGGCGTCGTACAGACAGGGAGTTGATGAGGCCAGCTGAAGCTTGTCAGCTCATTTAGGCCTCTATAAGAACTCCCAGCTTCATTAGATGTTAGCTCATGCCTGGAACCAGACCTGTGTGGACTGTCTAGGGAGAGTGAACCCCTGTGCGGTGAGACAAAGCCTGTGTGGCTATTTGCTTGGACATTTAAAACCAGGGACTTAGGGACTAGGACAGCACTAGGCTGATCCCAGTTGTTAGTTAGGAAACCTGTATGTTTAGTCAGAGGTCAACTTGACCAGGATTTATTTTGGTTATGTTTCTTTTGCTTTGCTGTGTTTTGTCACTGTAAATAGAAAATAAACCGCACCTTTTTTGATTTTGAAAACCACAACCTCCGTTTGCTGGGCCTGTTTTGTGTGGGGAGTCCATCCCGGGGCTCACACACACCCGCTGCCGAGCTAATCCCCTCACAATATATATATATATATATATATATGTAGCGACCTCACCCCGACCTCTTTAGCTAGGGGTATGTCGAGCGACAGAGTGAGGTGCGCCACGGCCCATGTCCTCCCCATGGCTGTGGGTGAGGTGAAGGCCAGTATTAATCTTTTTTTCCTCGGGCCAAATGTGCGCTGGTTATGAGGGTCAGTCCTTCCGTGCCGGAATCTCCCTTTGTTCCCATCAACAGAGTCCATACACCCATCAAAGTCCAAACTCAGGTTTATTGCGTATCTCCACATACAGTCAAATGCAACGGCATGATACGATGGGGAAGCAGGTCGAGGCACTGTACAGGTTCCTAGTCCCTACACTCCCTGTGCTATGACCAGGGGTTGCAGGAATCTTGATGAAAGCTCCTCCGCTGCGCTGTAGCCCATATCAGGGGAAGATGTCCTCCGAGGGAGTTACCGAAGGCCCATCCGTCACCGGGTTGACACTGCACCGGGTCTTCGGACGGGTGACCTCCCCAGCCTCCTCACCTCAGATGCGGGTCCCCTCGCAAGGGGCGCCCTGGAGCAACTCCACCCTCGCGGGACCCAGCCGGAGTCACCGGGTCCCAGGCCTCCTTAATAGTACCTCACCCCAGGCTGAAGGTGCCCGGGATGGACTCCATCCTCGTTCCGGCCAGGCCTTGGGCGCCTAGGCCGGAACCTTGAACCGCCCGCACCCAGGCCTAAGGTGCCTGGGTGCGTGAAGACACGATCTCCTCCCTCCGGACAGCTCCCCTGGCGAGGGCGTCTCCCCCTTTTATATCCTCCCATCGACACCACGGCGGGTTCCCCGCCCCGGCCGTACCATCTCCAGGAAGGGACAAAGAAGGGTAGCCCTCTGGTAGTGATTCTACCTCGAGCCAGTAGGTATACTGACACCCACTGGTCAAAGAGAATATTACACCACCCAATCCTCCACGAATAAGAAAAGGGGTCTGAACCCTGACATAATTACACACCTGGGTCTCTCTACCCCCAGGTGTATCCCACTAACTTTAAAGACCCCGCTACACACTCCCCCTGGTGATTTGACACTGGTCCCCAGCGTCAGGTGCACACCCATGTCTCCCAAGGAGTGGTGACATGAAGTGGGCCCCAGAGGCTATCCCTCAAATTTTGGATACTGTATGTGCCAAGACCTGCTCAACAGACAGGGAAACCTTAGAACATTAAAACTTTTGTATAAAACATCTGTCATGTACACATATACAATCCCTCCCGTCACTGTCTAAGAACCACCCCATACTCAGTAGTCTTGACCGACGAATCTCCTGCAGAAGGGAAACAAACAAAAAAAACACATCCTAACACTCTGTGTTAACTTGGCATGAGTGGGTCCGTCAGCCGAGAGACCCACTCACTCCAATAAGTACGTAATGCATGTGTAACATTTTCAAACATTCGTTGCACAACACTGCCACCTGGTGACAGCGCTGCGGTAATGACACTTGGTGAGATCTTCATTCTTCCTGCTCTCCTACTCTAAGGCCTCGTACACACGACCGATTTTCTCGTCGTAAACAGTCAAGAAAAGTGCCGCGAGAGTTTTTTTGTCTAGAAAAACGTTCGTGTGTATGGTTTTACGACGAGAAACTTGACGAGAATCTCGACAAGAAAATAGAGAACCTGCTCTCTATTTTCTCGTCAGGAGTCCAGATTTCCTCGTCGTGTTTCTCGTCGGCCTGTTTTGTGACGAGAAAATGGTTCGTGTGTATGCTTTTACGACTCTTCCAAAAGCGCGCATGCTCACAAGCAACTATGAGACGGGAGCGCATCTTCTGGTAAAACAAGCCTTCGTAAAGGAGATAGCACATTCGTCACGCTAAAACGAACTGAAAGCACGAAGACTGAAAAGTGCGAATCGTCTCTTCCCAAACTTTTACTTCACACACGGTAACACGAGATCAGCAAAAGCAGCCCAAGGGGTGGCGCCAAGAAAAAAGATCTTCCCCTTTATAGTGCCGTCGTACGTGCTGGACGTGAGCGCAGAGAACCACGAGGAAATTGGGAAATGACAGTGTGTACGCATAGAAAGCTTGACGAGAAAATCGACAAGCTTAACAAGAATCTCGTCGAAAAAAACGACGTGTTTTTTACGACGAGAAAATCGGTCGTGTGTACGAGGCCTAACTCTACCCCAAAAGTCTCTGCCTTTGGCACATGAAGAAAAGGGAGAAAAAAAAAACAACAGCTCCCAAATCTCCAGTGAGTAAAAGAAAAACCCAAATCAAAACAAAAGTAGGGCACAGTTCTAGGCGTCTGGGAATGTCTCTTCCAGAAAGTTTCAACAGCAACAAGATAGGAGCTCACTTCTCCTATAAATAGAACCTTGGATCCGGCAGAAACAGGGGCTTCAGGTGCCCGTCAAACACTTCCACCGAATACTCGACATCCTCTCCTTCTTTCCGGCAGATGAGCACCTTATCGGCATGAATATGGCGCCCAAGTCTCCAATCAGCTCTGCAGTCCTTGAACTTTTTAGACACAGGCGGCGAACAGGACAGGTATCGCCTGGCATGGGGTACTTTAAGTTTTTCCCATACAAACTCATCATACCACCTTGGTCGCAGGACCTCGACTTCATACAATAAGTCCCGAGGCAAGTAGGGGTACTCCCACCCATATTCACGGGCGACTCTCTGGGAGAAAAGTCTCTGCAACCTGGCTAGAGGTGGCATCACATCTCGCTCACCTTCTCCTGGCTGTACGATGGCCTCCGGGTGCCGAGGTACCTTCACCATCTCGGGTTTCTTTGTCTTTGGTGCCCGCAACGAAGCACGCTGCATCCCCAACATCAGAGCGGGTGATGTAGTTGAATGCGGGAAGTTGGTCGGAGGACTAGATTTCCTCGAGAACTCCGGGGCCTTCACCCGGAGCGTACTGTCTTCTATGGACATTGGGGAATCCTGCGGTTTACTCAGCACAAGTAGTGGACGTCTGTCCCAGCCCTTCCGGTGAAACAGTTCGTCTATCTCTCCGTCATCCCCACAGTCTGACAATGACTCTAAGTCGGAGGTGTCATACATCTCGGCGGGAAGGTAGTCTCTAGTAGACGGAAGGCTACCCTCCCTTGCGGGCTCCACCGACTGTGGACCCCCGACACCTCCAACCAACACCACAGTCCCAGCCCCTGGCTCACCTGGACCTTCTGAAGAACTAGGATGTCCGGGACTCTCTTCTCTACCGGCGCCATCCAGGCCAGGCAAGCGGCGGGGTGAAGCTCGACCACGACCATAGGATGCCTGCACCAGGCCTATCTTCCTCTTCGGGGGTGGCAGCAGGGAGTCTGTAGTGACCGAAGCAGTGTCCTCGGATTTTTCTCTCTCAGTCTCTGGTTGGGCAGTCACTTCGCCCTGGTCAGCGCGCACGGGAAACTCCGCAAAGGCTTTGATCTCTCCCTCCGGAGTGGCGGTTCCTGTGATGCAGTTGAGGCGTAGGGGCCCGGGGCCTTTTCGTGTGTGGTTCAACCTCAAAAAGAAACTCCTTGCATGCTTCGCATCGCCCGAATGGCTTTAGTTGGACCACCAGTCCCGAGCATCCGGGACAGATCACACCGAGGGCCTCCGTGTCTCTGCATGAATACAGAGCCAACTGTCCTCGGGGCCTGAGCCTTATCCCCGTGTCTGTAATGGGTGCAGCAAATGCAGTCATCTTGAAAGGATAAGGTACCGGCATCCACGGGGAGCCTGAGTTCGCTCCGACCACTTGCTGCTCCATCACGCGCTGACCTCGTGCCGGAGTCTCCACGTGTCTGTCCACACGTGGCCAGACTCCTCCCACGACTTGCACGTTTTCGCGGGCTTCCTTCAGTCTCCTCCCACGAATTGCGCAGTCATGGGGTGCCTCGTGGCGCAGTGCAGCAAAAGTCCCTACATGTAGTTCGTCACACGGCTGGACTCCTCCCTCTTCCCGCTCTTTCTGCATGGGCCTCTCCCGGTTTTTCAGGGAAATTTCCACGACTTCGAGCACAGGGATGCACTTTGGCCAATCACATGGCCGACCTGCTCGGACCTCCTCCGGGCAGCAAAGTCCAAACACAGCCGTTCCAAACCTCAGGGTCAACACACATTTCATCCCGGACTCACGAGCCCCCACGTGTAGCGACCTCACCCCGACCTCTTTAGCTAGGGGTATGTCGAGCGACAGAGTGAGGTGCGCCACGGCCCATGTCCTCCCCATGGCTGTGGGTGAGGTGAAGGCCAGTATTAATCTTTTTTTCCTCGGGCCAAATGTGCGCTGGTTATGAGGGTCAGTCCTTCCGTGCCGGAATCTCCCTTTGTTCCCATCAACAGAGTCCATACACCCATCAAAGTCCAAACTCAGGTTTATTGCGTATCTCCACATACAGTCAAATGCAACGGCATGATACGATGGGGAAGCAGGTCGAGGCACTGTACAGGTTCCTAGTCCCTACACTCCCTGTGCTATGACCAGGGGTTGCAGGAATCTTGATGAAAGCTCCTCCGCTGCGCTGTAGCCCATATCAGGGGAAGATGTCCTCCGAGGGAGTTACCGAAGGCCCATCCGTCACCGGGTTGACACTGCACCGGGTCTTCGGACGGGTGACCTCCCCAGCCTCCTCACCTCAGATGCGGGTCCCCTCGCAAGGGGCGCCCTGGAGCAACTCCACCCTCGCGGGACCCAGCCGGAGTCACCGGGTCCCAGGCCTCCTTAATAGTACCTCACCCCAGGCTGAAGGTGCCCGGGATGGACTCCATCCTCGTTCCGGCCAGGCCTTGGGCGCCTAGGCCGGAACCTTGAACCGCCCGCACCCAGGCCTAAGGTGCCTGGGTGCGTGAAGACACGATCTCCTCCCTCCGGACAGCTCCCCTGGCGAGGGCGTCTCCCCCTTTTATATCCTCCCATCGACACCACGGTGGGTTCCCCGCCCCGGCCGTACCATCTCCAGGAAGGGACAAGGAAGGGTAGCCCTCTGGTAGTGATTCTACCTCGAGCCAGTAGGTATACTGACACCCACTGGTCAAAGAGAATATTACACCACCCAATCCTCCACGAATAAGAAAAGGGGTCTGAACCCTGACATAATTACACACCTGGGTCTCTCTACCCCCAGGTGTATCCCACTAACTTTAAAGACCCCGCTACATATACATATATATATGTGTAGCAAGGTGTTACCATTGCATGCATCTTAACAGACTACAATTTGTGTATAGATAAGAATTTTGAATCCCTCTGGTATCTGTTTTTTGCTAGACTACTAAAGTTGTTTGGTTCAGTTATTGGATAAAGCATTATGGGTAATGTGGTATCAGAGACAAAGACTCTATTGGCGTGGATAAAATGGAGACTACATTACCCACAAGACCATTGTACTACCAACAGTGCAATGCGCTGTGCACAGCCTGATGGGAGAGCTTATTTAAGTGAGGGGCGGTCTCATCCCACTCTCTCGGGACGCCATCTTCTGGCCAGCAGGAGGCCTGCTGTGAGTGCGTCTAGGCCTGAGAAGCCTGAGCCTAAAGTTAGAGAGAGCGGATCGCCTAACCAGAGAGGGATACTTACGGACAGTTCGCTGATCGAGCCGAGGAGGGATCAGTCTGCAACTCACAGCAACCGGAGTCACCTATCCACCGGTACCCAGGGAGTGGCCATTCGGAGGACCAGGGACCTCGTGCTACCGAGAGACGGACTACTGAGAGAAGGTCCTGGACTGAGAAAGACCAGCGAAGCAAGGTCTCAGTTGGTGAGCGGGCACTTGTCCATCAGCATAGTTAACAACATGGCCTGGGGAATGCCCAGGGAAAAACCAAGCCTACTTACCGACCAGCTCGCTGACAACCAATTAACCTGTCTAACAATATGCGTTAAAAACAGGGGTTTGTCCGCACGCATTTGCAAACGCATGCCTGAGCCACAGAGCCACGCCAAGGCCCCCTGGAGTCTGTGGTCCTACACTAACATTGAGTGTCCCCACAATGGAGGCACATGCATTCTGATGGTTAGATGAGGGCAGGTGGACTGAAGGGGAGCCACCCCTCCTTAAAGGTACAGGAGCACACCAAACACCCAGCGTAGCACAATGGCAGCAAAGGTGTTGGTGCACTGCTGGACCAATACAAGCACCATAGGTGAAAACAAAAACATGTCCACCGCCCCCATCTATAGCTGGCTATCACGGTAAGTAGCATTGGAAGGCTAAAGCAGATAACAACATGGCCTGGGGAATGCCCAGGGAAAAACCAAGCCTACTTACCGAACAGCTCGCTGACAACCAATTAACCTGTCTAACAGTATGCGTTAAAAACAGGGGTTTGTCCGCACGCATTTGCAAACGCATGCGTGAGCCACAGAGCCACGCCAAGGCCCCCTGGAGTCTGTGGTCCTACACTAACATTGAGTGTTCCCACAATGGAGGCACATGCATTCTGATGGTTAGATGAGGGCAGGTGGACTGAAGGGGAGCCACCCCTCCTTAAAGGTACAGGAGCACACCAAACACCCAGCGTAGCACAATGGCAGAGAGGGATACTTACGGACAGTTCGCTGATCGAGCCGAGGAGGGATCAGTCTGCAACTCACAGCAACCGGAGTCACCTATCCACCGGTACCCAGGGAGTGGCCGTCCGGAGGACCAGGGACCTCGTGCTACCGAGAGACGGACTACTGAGAGAAGGTCCTGGACTGAGAAAGACCAGCGAAGCAAGGTCTCAGTTGGTGAGCGGGCACTTGTCCATCAGCATAGTTAACTGACTCGCAGGAGTGTGATTTTCTTCAACTTTACTTGTACTTGCTGGCGTCTGCAGCGCCGCAAGTAGGGACACATCACCTCTATAGAGCGATACAACGACTAGCATTCACTGTACCACTGCACGGTGCGCCTCGATTGGCTGATTTTTTTCCTTTTCACCCTGCCTATTGGAATACAAATGAATAAGTGCACCAACGGGGCTAGCTGAAGATTAACTGACTCTTAAAGGAACAGTCATCTGTTTCATTACCCTCACACGTTGTTGCTATAGGACACGCACCAGTTGAACTGTCCACTAGGGGGAGCCATACAGTTGTGAATTTATGTGATTGAGATATCTGTTTGCATCACTTTGTGATTTCTGCTGTTTTATGTGAGACTTGGTGGAGAGGTGCCCCAGTGTTAATGTCATTGCACTGAGAGATTCCTCCAGCATACTCTCACTCAGGTCTGGCCTTCGGGTCACTACAGTTGAGTCTGATAGGAGGGTTGTTCCGAACCAGTAGTACTCCATTAACTGATACAGGGATCTGTATGTATTTGATGTTGATTGCATAACCATTGTTCTATTCTTCTGCCAAGTAAACATCTTACCACTGGTTAAGCTACATCGTGTGTGGGACTCTGTCTATTGCAGCTGTGTGGCAGGTGAACAACACCGAGGTAACAATATTTAACTACATTTATTGCTGTGTGGTATCATTGTGGTCCCTATAGCCATTTTGGGGGCCCACAATCATATTATTGTCCAGTTGTACCAAGGGGGAATCGAGCCAAATTCTAGGGGTTGACAGGCAGAGTGCAGGCCCAAATCTAAACCAGCAGCTCCTACAGGGGTAGTGCTACATATATATATATATATATATATATATATATATATATTTTTTTTTTCCTTCTACTGTTGAACAAGATGGATTTGTGACTTTTTTTCAGCCAGACTAACTATGTAACTATGTAAGTGTAGCACAAAGATCTTTTTCCCCCTCTTACCTTCTCAAGCAGGGGGATAGGACACACCATGCCACATGCCCGTGTCCTCTAGATTATAAAAGTCAGGCGGTGTTACATACTTGGGTCCCGCAGCGAGTTGCTTCCTTCTTCTGGTTCTCCCCTCTATGTTTATAGAGGCGAGTCTTTATCTTTCCCAAATGAGGTCAATGTCCACACAACATATCAACTCCAACGTGAGTTTATTTTATCTTGCTTTCAGGAACCAGAGAGTTGAAGTGAGAAAAGGTTAGCAGATAGAAGTGGATTCAGGCACACTCTTGGCTTCGTCGCCACTCGGTCCCGAGTGGGTACAGCTCACCCGGATAGTCACTCAGTAGCACTAGCAGCAGGCGTGATGCTGGAACAATGACTCAGTCCCCTCCAGGGACCAAGTCAAGGAGATCCCTCCTGAACTTTCAACACTCCGCAGAGGTAGTCTGCGGAGTGAGGAATCCTTCCCTCCGACAGGTCACCAGGCCTTTCCCGAGTCAGCAATACTTTATTACTCGCCCTCTTGTTATGGGATCGACCCTCCCCCGGTTTCCTCCGTGTCAGAGCGGTCACCCTCACGCGGGTTCCCTGGGACTCATCTTTGGTTGTAGACCCAGTTAAAGGTACTGGGCCTACCTGGAACTCTGTAGCCTCGGGCTGAAGGTGCCCAAGACTCCTCGATCAAGATGGGGCGCACCCCCCTCTGAGGGGTAGCTCCCTCCGGGCAGTGGGCCCCGGATAGTATGTTCCGGGCATGGGCCCCGGGTAGTGGGATCCTGACCAATGGCGTCTGCCCCTTATATATCCTCTCCCGGCATGCACAGCAGGTCAGAACCGCCCACCAATGGCAGCCGAGAGAGGACATCCAATACCTACTCCATCACCTGTGGTTCAACCCCGGGTATAGGTGATAGCACCACCTATACGCCTAAAGGGGAACTGCACGCCGGGTGACACAGCAGTAAGGCAGAGTCCAAATAATTAAGAGACCCGAGCTAACTATTGCTCTGGTCACCCCTAAATTTAGGGTTGAATTTGGGGACCCCGCTACATAAGTATGCATAAAAAGACTTTTATTTTATTATTCTGTGGATTGTTTATAAAATAAATCATTTTTGCTAAATTGATATTTCCAAAAGAAAGAAATTTTGCCCCTGAGCCCAGTTTGATCAGTAGGGGGATAGACATTTTGCCCCTGAGTCCAGTTTGATCAGTAGGGGGATAGAATGTGGCCTGTCCTTCTCCCATCTCTCTTCTCCTCTGCAATGTTTTTTGGCCATTGTGTGAAGCCAGCTCTGGTTGAGATGCGCTGATGTTGCTTCTTTCGGTCAGCCAATGGCGGTGGTAGGCTGGAGTCTGGCTGGTTGGGTTTTATGAAACTGAATAGAAGTTATATTAAGTGGATTACCGGTACTTTTCTTAAGCACATTATCAGACAATTGCAGACAGCTTATGAAATCTGGAATTTACCATAACAGCCATTGCATAGGTGGACTATGTGGGCCTTCCATGGAAAATTCATGAACTCGCCCTTCAGATATGGATAAGATAGAAGAGTTGGCCAACATTCCAGCCAACAGGACCTCTGCTATCAGGATGTGCTGGATGGGGCTCCCTAAATTATATTTTATCTGTAGCTGTAATGTGTTTTACATATGTAGCAGGGTCTTTAAATTTAGGGGTATGTTTGAGTGGTAGTTGTACTCAAACACTTTGATTGTTAGGGCTTTGCTGGCCGTTTTGTACCGCAGGTGGAATGCTAGTGTATAGTTCCCTGTGGCCTGTAGATGGCGCTGCCATCCGAGGCCAGGGTTGAACCGCTAGTATAGTGCTGTGCCTTGGATGTCCCCTCTCGGCAGTGGTATGGTGGGCGTGGTCAACCTGCTGTGCATGCCGAGAGAGTATATAATAGGGGCAAACGCTGCCTGTTTGGGGTTCGTCTTCTTCCCCAGGAGTGGGGTTCTGTTCTGTCCCAGGGGGTCCTACCCCCGGGGAGTGAGTTGCTGTCCGGTGAATCAGTCCCAGGTACCTTTAGCCCTGGGGCTGCAACTAAAGGCCTTAGGTCCAGCACCTTTGGCTGGGGCCCACAGAGGATCGAGGAATCCCAGGGTGCTGCCTTGCGAGGAGACCCGTATCTTAGATAAGGAGGCCGGGGGAGGATTGTTCCGAGGGACTGGTGAGGAATCACAGTGAAGGAAGGGGCCCGGTAACTCTCTGGAGGGATGTCATCTCCCAGAAAGAGGCTTAACATTGCAACCAAAGTTCACCAGGTCTGTGGCAGAGACCCAAGTTCATCAGATCTGTGGCAGAGACCCAAGTTCACCGGTTCTGTGGCAGAGTTTGTGCAGAGACTGTGTGTATCTAGTTCGAGCACCAATCCGGCTGCTAGGATCCACTCTGTGGGAGACTATCCAAATGGGCTAAGTCTACTTGAGAAGCTAAGTAGTGAGACATATTTCGTTTGTGTCTGAACCTCCTCCACACCTTCTACTGTCCTGTTCTCCATCCAACCTTTTCTATCTAGAGACTGTGCTTTGAGTAAATAAACTCTACGTTGGAGTTGCAACTGGTGTGGACCTTGGAGTTATTGGGGGAAATAGAGACTTGTCCTTATTATATGTGAAGACGAGAACCATTCTCTGGAGAACCTCGCTGTGGAGACCCTGTTCAAACACCGCTCAACCTCTTCACACAAGAGGGTACGGGCACATACTGTAGCACGGTGTGCCTTTTCCTGTCAAGGAGCCAAAAGCAGGTAAAGGGTTCGTGTGCTACACATAGAATTTCAGTTCCTTCATTGCTTTAGCACTCTCTATCAATTCTGCTAAGTATATGTGAATTTATGAAATGGGGATCCTGAGGTTTACAGGTCATAGAGAAGTCATGATACTGACCACAGAGGTCACACTTAGCAGAGTCTTAAGAATTTCCAGCTTTCCCAATCTTGAGCAGATCTTTACATTTACCACAAAAGAGGAAGAATGCCTCACTCATACGTGTTGTTGATCAGAATCCCTGTGAATTGCATCCTCTGTCAGTGTGTGAAGGTATAAGAACAGGCAGGTATAAGACTGAGCACACTGACTGTAGCTGGGGGTCCGCCTGCCATGTCTGCACTGTGGTCTTTTCTACTGATCACCATCTGTCTCCTCTACTAGCTGACGGAAGTTGATATCTCTCCAGAGTGGGAAGGTAAGATATAACGTTTATTACCATCACAGGCTAAAACTGATTCTTTATATATATATATATATATATATATATATATATATATATATATATAGCTTAGCTTTATCTTTGCAGTAAACTTGAAGAGAGAGTAGGAAAATGAGAGAAGTAGGGGAAAGTTCAGGCACACTACACTTAAAACACAGTGTAACTCTTTCGTCGCCACTAGGGTTGAGCGAACCCGAACTGTAAAGTTCGGGTCCGTACCGAACATTAGAGTTTTTGGGCACCGGACCCGAATCCGAACAATTGCGTGTATGTTCGGGTTCGGGTCCGGTGTTCGGCGATGTAATGGCGCATTTAGAAAAGCTTCAGGGGGCAGCCAATCACCTTTTGTTTAGCTGGTGTGCCCTTAGAAGCCATCATAGCCATGCCTACTAATGGCATGGCTGTGATTGGCCAGTGCAGCATGTGACCCAGCTCAGTGCAGCATGTGACCCAGCTTCTATATAAGCTAGAGGCACACAGCACAGCACGCCACTCTGCTTTAGACAGGATAGGGAGAGGATCCTGGCTGCTGTTGCTTATTAGGGAGAGATTGAAATACATGAGTTAGTCCTGATTCTGCAATCTGAGAGAAAAGATAGAGAGACAGTGTAGGGGAAGGTTCCTGATGGTGCTTTCAGGGAGAGAGATTTATATAGGAGTCCAGATTCAGAGATCTAATAACTCAGCGATCTGCATAGGTTTACCTGGTTGGGTTGCGGTGCACAGTCTTCTTACACTGCCATGAGCCCAGTGTCAGAGAAAATCTAACTTTTATCTGCAAGCTCAGTGCACCAGCACTGCATATGTTACGTTGAGAGAAACACTGTTTCCATACTGTGGGTGTATTGTGCTCTTGCAAAAGACCCATTTAGGGCAAAAAAAAAAAAAAAAATTGCAATGTTTTCTGCATATATGCAAGTGTGAGATTTACAAATTTATATATTTTTCTTGTATTGTGCTATTCCCAAATTTTTTTTTTTAGGGCAAAAACTTTTTTTTTAATAGCATTTTCTGTATTGCTGTAGGTGTGAGATACACAGTTTCCATACTGTGGGTGTATTGTGCTCTAGCAAAAAGACCCATTTAGGGCCAAAAAAATTATTTGCAGTGTTTTCTGCATATCTGGAGCTGTGTGAACTAAACAATTTCTATATATTTTTCTTCCACTGTGCTATCCTAAAAAAATAACTTTTTTTTGAATAGCATTTTCTGCAGTTCTGTAGCTGTGAGATACAGCGTTTATGTACTGTGGGTGTGTTGTGCTCTTCCAAAAACACCCATTTAGGGCCACAAAAAATATTTTGCAGTGTTTTCTGCATATCTGGAGCTGTGTGAAATAAACAATTTATATATTTTTCTTCTACTGTGCTATCCTAAAAAAATAATTGTAGGACAAAAAATGTTTTTTGAATAGCATTTTCTGCAGTTCTGTAGCTGTGAGATACACATGTATAAGGCCCCTGCCACGGGCCGGGTGAATAAGGCCTCCGATACAGTCGGGATGACCTTGAGCTCCTCCTTCTAAGAACTAGCCCATATCAAGGGGAAGACATCTCTCCAGGGAGTCAACAGACCATTCCTTCACCGTGCCTCCAGCATCGGGCCATCGGAAGGTTCCTCCCTTCCCTGGAACAGGGTCCCCTACACGAGGCGGCACCCAAAGACTCCTCGACCCTTAGCGGACTCCAGACGAAGGCTCTGGACCCCAGGCTTTACTCCCGCCCCTAGGCCTCCATACCCAGGGCAGCAGGAACTCCAGGATAGTACCTCACCCCGGGCTAAAGGTGCCCGAGATGGAACAGGAACACGTGCACCCAGGCCGAAGGCACCTGGGCGCGGACCCCACTGGACATCAGCCCCCAGGCCAAAGGTGCCTGGGGCGTCTGCCCCTTTTATATCCTCTCCCGGCATGCACAGCAGGCTCCCCGCCCCGCTGTACTACTGCCAAGAGGGGACACAAAAGGCACAGCACTGTATCGGGGGTTCAACCCTAGCTTATCATGGCAGCGCCACCTGTAGGCCGCAGGGAACTGCACACCAATACTGTCCTCCGAGGACAAAATGGTCCATGAATCCTACAGAATTAGGGTGTTTGAGCCTATTTAACACTCAAACACTTCCCTTAAATTTAGCACCCCGCTACATTTTTATTTCAAAGTATTTTATTTTCCCACTAGCTTATCCATTAAATTGAATCATTTTTTCCAGAAAGGGCGTATTATTCTGGGGCATTCCCACCATATGTGTGGCATCGTGTTGTTGAGTTTCTGAGGTTCTTAATGACTTCCTGTACCTCTTCTGCTGAAAAGGGGGCCTCCAGCATATTTTTTTATTTTTTTTATGTTATTTTAAGTTATTTCCCTATCCACATTTGTTTGCATAGCACTTGCCATGCTCTTAACAAATTTTTTTCTGCAATTTGCAGCCCTCTAGCCCTTTCCATTACTTTTTTAGAGCCTTTTTAGTCCTCAGAAGTTCGGGTCCCCATTGACTTCAATGGGGTTTGGGTTCGGGGTAAAGTTCGGGTCAAGTTCGGTCCCGAACTCAAACTTTCCGAAGTTCGTCCGAACCCGAACATCCAGGTGTCCGCTCAACTCTAGTCGCCACTCAAACCTGAGTGGGTATTGCTCACCCGGATAGTCCCTTTATGAGTGGTCCTGGCAGCCGGGATGGAGCATGGATAAATAGTGAAATTTCAAAGGATGCGATCAGGAAATCCTCTGCCACAGGATTGTTAATAGTCCCGAACCTCCCAGCCAAGCAATAATGAGAGAAACCTTTGTACCAGATTGGCGTATTGCAGGGCTTGTAATAAAGATGATTGATCCCTCTTTAGGTGAGTTTCCAGGCCTCCTCCCAAGACAGCAGCACCGTCACTAGTCTCCTCTGGGACTGATTCTCCCCTGGTCTCCTTTCCTAACGGTGGCCTCCCTCAGGTGGGAGCCTGGGATCCTTCTCTGAGGTGTAGGCCCTAGCTAGCAGAGCTGCGATGTAGCGATGTAGCCTCGGGCTGAAGGTGCCCGGGGCTAAAACACATGCACCCCGTGCCATGCGGGCCACAGGGCGCACATACAGGACCAAGGGGCCCTCAGGAATGAACTCAACCACAATGGCGTCTGCCCCTTATGTACCCTCTCCCAGCATGCACAGCGGGTTGACCACGCACACTGCACGGCTGCCGAGAGAGGACACCCAAGGTGTTGTGATACCCCCTGTGGTTCAACCTGGGCCGGTGATGAAAGTGCCACCCACAGGCACCAGGGAACACTACTGCCAGGCAGCATCACACCCAGAGCAGAAGCAATTTAGACAATCAATTGGTCTGAGCCCAACTACTGACTCAGACTACCCCTAAATTTACACATAGCGCCCCCAAATATTGGGGGGGGCACTACATTAGTTTATGTCCCCCAGGGCAGTGCTCAGCGCCCTATGCCCTTCTTTGCCAATCCCTTGCCTATTAGCCTTGCAAATCGGGATAATTGGTTTTACAGATTCGGCTCTCGCTGACCACAAATGGGTTTGGATTAAACATCTGAACCTGTAATCTGTTTGCCAAATATTCCATGATCCGAACCTAATATGTTCTAACCATCTCCAGTCCTTATCTGCACCTTAACCTCCTTCTCACATTGCCTTGTGTAATAAACATCTTTGCTATTTAACCCTTTCCCGCCGAGCGGACGCATATATGCGTCCTCGGCTTTCGGGGGTTATACCAGGATGATGCCTGCAGCTGCAGGCATCATCCCGGTACCGCTGTTTAGAGCCGGCGATTGGCTTTCCAGGTATAACCACCGATGCGGCTAAAAGCCGCTCGGTTGTTATACTGGAGGAGCGGGAGGGGACAGCCCCCCCTCCCGCCGCCTCCGCCGCTCTTACCGGGCCTCCCGTCCCACGGGGAGACCCGATCCACGATGCGCCACCTCGGGCGGCTAGAGAGAGACTGAATCAAAGCCGCGAACAGCTTTGATTTTTTCTCTTCACTGTAACCACGGAAGCGACGTCATGACGTCACGTCCGGGTTACTCGGCTGCCAATGGCGCCGAATTTAAAAAAGTACACAGTATTCAGAATCGCCGTTTTCGGCGATCTGAATACTTTGAAATGCAAAGGAGGGATTGGGGGCCTTTTTAGACCCCCGATCTCTCCATAAAGAGTACCTGTCACCACTTATTACTGTCACAAGGGATGTTTACATTCCTTGTGACAGCAATAAAAGTGATCCAAATTTTTTTTTTTTTAAAAACACTATTTTTAATTATAAAAATAAATAAAATAAATAAGAAAAAAAAAAATGTTTAAAGCGCCCCTGTCCCCGCGAGCTCGCGCGGCAAAGAAAACGCATACGGAAGTCGCGCCCGCATATGAAAACGGCGTTCAAATCACACATGTGAGGTATCGCCGCAATCGTCAGAGCCAGAGCAATAATTATAGCCGTAGACCTCCTCTGTAACTCTAACCTAGTAGCCGTAAAAATGGAAAATTGTATCATACTTACCAGTAATTTTCCTTTCCTGGTGCCTATCCATGGCAGCATACCTGTGATAGAGCTCCGCCTCGACTCCTCCTTCAGGACTAGTGAATAGCATAAATTAAAGGCATAATCCCTCCCCCAACATTCTCTGTAATATAGAATACCGAGGGTGGGAGCGTATGCTGCCATGGATAGGCACCAGGAAAGGAAAATTACTGGTAAGTATGATACAATTTTCCGTTTTCCTGGTGCCTCCATGGCAGCATACCTGTGCTAAATAACTAGCTGACATGGGTGGGATAATTGCTTAACAATAAATGTTTAATTAGAAGCGGACATAGCAGCCTGAACTGCCCTCCTTCCAAACTCAACAGTCGTGAGCACTTCTGGATCAATATGGTAGTGTCTGAGGAATGTATGGTGAGAAGACCAGGTGGCGGCCCTGCACACCGTCTCCAACGAAACATTAGCCCTTGCTGCCCAGGAAGCTGAGACTGCCCTTGTAGAATGAGCATTCACTCGGGATGGAGGCTCCATATTCTTCACCCTGTAGGCCTTCTGGATTAACTTTACAGCCCAAGATGCCAGAGTTCTGATGGAAGCTTCTTTGCCCCTGTATTTACCGAACGGTACGATGAAAAGTCTCTCAGAATTTCTGAAGGGGCCGGTGGCTTCTAGGTAGGCCCTGAGCACTCTGGATACATCCAGTTCGTGACAAGACTCTGAATCCGTGTCTGTAAACACTGGTAGTGCCCAGGGTTCCAACAGGTGGCTTGAAGTAGTGACCTTTGGTGTGAACCCCCGAAGGGGGCGAAGTTCCACTCTGTTGGGGAAGAAGGAGATGTGGTCGTCACCTATCCCTAAAGAGTGACGTTCCAAGATCCTTTTGCCAGATGTAATGGCTAGCAGGAAAGCCGTCTTTAGTGTCAGGTTCCTTATTGTTACTTGTTCCACTGGAGCAAAGGGATGGTCAGATAGAACTTCAAGGACCAGGGACAAATCCCACTTAGGAAATGATCGTCTGACAGGAGGGTGAATCTTCAATATACCTCTGAGGTAAGTGACTACAAAAGGATCCTCCGTCCCATCTCTTATTTGTTGCGGCAGAGATTGCGGCTACCTGCACTTTGAGGGAACTCAGACCAAGTCCCAGATCAAGTCCTGTCTGAAGGAATCCTAGAACATGGGAAGTAGAGGGAAGGATTGGATCAAGTCCATTTCCGGAAGCAAATGACAAGAACTTGTCCCAGATTTTTGAATATATGGCATTAGTTGCTGGCTTCCTGGTTTTTAGAAGGGTTGTTATGACTCCTGGGGAACACCCTAGGGATTCGAACCTTCGCCTCTCAACCTCCAGATTCGAAGATTCAACTTCTGAGGGTTTAGATGAACTAGACTGCCCTGCGACAGAAGTTGAGGGAAAGGAGGGATCTTGATTGGAGAGCCCACACTGAGGCGCAATACGGAAGTACTGCCACCACCTGGACTGGCTCTCTGAGGAGCCTCAGGAGGAATTTGAATATTAATGGCCTGGCAGGAAAGGCATATGCCGTGGTGAACCTCCAGGGACATGACAGGGCATCCACTGCCTCGGCTTGTGGGTGCGGCAGCCGAGAGAAGAACCTATCCAGATTGGCGTTCTTTGGGGAGGCAAACAGATCTACCTGAGGGGGATCCGATATGTTGGCAATCTGAAGGAAGACATGAGGGTGGAGAGCCCACTCGTTGTTGTCCAGGAAGTTTCTGGATAACGTGTCTGTTTCCGTGTTCAACCTGTCTGGCAGATACATTGCTCTGAGGTCCAGGAGGTTCTGCTCCGCCCAGAGCATGATCGTCTCTACCTCCTTGAGGAGTGACCTGCTGCGAGTGCCACCCTGCTTCTGCAGATAAGCGACAGCTGCCCTGTTGTCTAGGCGTAGGAGTATTCTCTGGCCTCTGATTTGGGGTGCCAAAGAGGTCAGTGCCAAGAAGGCTGCCCTCCTCTCCAAAGATGTTGAATACCACTCCCTGGGTGGTGTATGACCATCTCCCCTGTATTCTGGTTTGCCCGCAATGGGCTCCCCAGCCCTGTCTGCTTGCAAGCGGACGCAATTGTGATCCAAGGAAGGGAGCCCAGGTGATGAGGCTTGGAGAGGTTTTCCAGAACTGTCCACAAGTGAAGGCTCCTGCGCATTTTTCCCGTCAGCAGGATCGTCTGAGATAGTCGTTTCTTCTACTGCGCCAAGAAACCAGTCTGGAAATACCTCAAGTGCCAATGTGCCGAAGGTACCATGGGTATACAGGAAGACATTGTGCCAATGAGGCTCAGGCATTGTGAAGCCGTCAGATACGGGCTCCGGATGACTTTGATCATTCTCTGGATGACAATCCTTGCCTTCGGCGGTGGTAATGACACTGTCCCCTCCTGAGTGTAGAACAATGCGCATAGATTATCTGCTGTGTTGGCGTTAGTTGACTCTTGTCGGAATTCACCAGCCACCCTAGCTCTTTTAGGGTCTGTAGAAGAATTTCCCGGTGACGTACCAACTGATCCGGATTGCTTGCTAGGAGGAGGATGTCGTCCAGGTATTGGTATATCCTCAAGCCCCTCTCCCCCAGGGGAACCAAAGCAGATTAATATCCTGGTGAACACCCTGGGAGAGGTGCACAGACCGAAAGGCAGGGCTTGAAACTGTAGGTGGGTCCGTCCCACTGCAAATCTCAGATATTTTTGAAATGCAGGTAGAATTGGCACGTGTAGGTACGCATCCTGCAGATCAACCGAAATCATCCAATCTGATGGCTGGACTGCCTGAATAATCGTCTGCAGGGACTCCATTTTGAAGCTTTCGGGGCAGATATACCGGCTGAACCTCTTTAGGTCTATCACAGGCCTCCACCCACCTGTCCTCTTTGGAACCAGAAATAGGGTGGAGTAGAAGCCTGCCAAGCGCACCGGAACAGCCGCCCCCTGAAGCTGGTGGGGGGGGGGTAAGAGAAATTCCAAAAGTGCCCCCATTGAATTGTTGACAGAACCCAGGGGTCGTGGCAGCAGGTGGCCCAGACTGGGACAAAAGACTTTAGCCTGGCTCCCACCGGGAGTGCCTGGGTTCCTCTGGCGTCAAAAAGACTGCTTCTGCTCCTGTGGAGCCGGAAGGGCTTTCATCTTCCTATACAAAAAGGATCCCCGAGTACCTTTCCAAGGTCTTTTGTTGTCCCTGGGCTGTCTCGACTGCCTAAAATCCCTTGGGTTTGACAGGCGGAACCTAGAGGAGCCACCTCTGAATCTTCGCATCCTTCTGTCCTGTGGAAGCATACCAGACTTCCCTCCTGACAGCCTGGAGATAGCTTTATCCATTTTGTCTCCGAATAGGGCTTTACCATCGAACGGGATTTTGCACTAATTTTGTTTGGAAGATAAATCACCCGTCCAGGGTTTCAGCCACAAGGCCCTCTTCGCCATTACTGAATGCAACATGGATCTTGCCGAGCACCTGATCGTGTCAATGGCCGCTACCCCGACAAAGTCTGCCGACAATCTAAGCTCTTCCAAGGCTTTAATTATATCCTCCATGGGGACATCCTGACGCAATGCCATCTCAATGTTATCTTTCCAAGATCTTATGGCATTTGATACTGATGTGAGGGCAATAGCTGGCTTACATGCTGCTTCCGGGGCTAAGTAGCTCCTCTTCAGCTCCAGGTTGATTCGTCTGTCTAGAGGGTCTTTGAAGGAAGCGGAATCCTCCATTGTCAAAGTTATATTTTTGCGAGTCGCACCACCAACGCGTCTACCACTGGCATGGAGTTTAGTGACTGCGTTCCCGACTCTGGCAAGGGGTATATAGTTTATTGAACCGACCCAAAAAAATAAATTATTTTTTATTTTTTTATTTATCAGTCTTTGACCATTCCTTCTGAATGACTTGACTAATCTTGCCCATCAACGGGAAAAGAACCTGCTTTCTTTTGAGGAATGGGAAGTAGCTTGTAGACTCTTGGGGAGGCTATTCTGCGTCTTTCCAGGCGATTGCGGCTCTGACTGCCTGGATGAATGGCTTTACCAAGGAGAGACTGAAGCCAGAAGTTTCTGACTCTTCTCAAGAGTCCCCTGAAGAGTCTTCAGGTGGTGAATCTCTAGCTGGTCGGCCTGACGGTGGCAGAGGTGTACTGACTGCTGACGGACCAGGGAGATTAGGTTCTATATCCTGAACCTGGGATATCTGCTGAAGTGGTTGAGCGGGGACCAAAGTCAAAAGCTCAGAGAAGGAGTCCTTCATTGTTCGCTTGAGCAGATCTACAGCGTGCTGATTTTCTAGCTCGCGGTTGGACGCATAGTCCGTAAAACAGTCCTTACAGACCACTCTGTCTGGTAGCGGTGTAGCCCCACATGTCCAGCATTTCTCTTTCTATAGGTCCTAGGAGAGGGGGACCGATCATGTCCTCTGGATCTTGACCTCTCTGATCTACGATGTGAAGAATGGGACCTACTCCCTGATGAGCGGGACCCCTTGGAGTGGGTAGGGCTACGATGTAAGGAACTCACGCTAGACCAGTGAGCGCACTTTTTTTTATTTTTATTTTTTATACTCACGTATAGTTGGTCACATACCTAATAGAAGTGTGAGGATCTTTGCTGTGAGATGAATGACTCATTGCGGAGTTGGGCACAAGGATCAGCTCCGGAAATATAGTAAGAAAGGGAAAAGAATCAGGAGTTTTTGGCGTCACTTTTTTTTTTTTTTAAACAAACATTTTTATATCGTCATCTTTTTTTATTTTTTATTTTATTTTTTAAACATAAACATTTTTATATCATCTTTTTTTTTTTTTTTTTTTAAACATAAACATTTTTGATCGGCAACATTTTTTTTTTTTTTTTTGAGAAAATAAAAAGTACCTACCACAAAGCAGCATCAGAGAGACCTAGCAGGGCACAGCTGAGGAGACTGACAGCAATCCCTGAATATGAACCTAAATAGGCTCAAGGTGCGTGGGCTAATCCCATAAACCACTATTTGGAATGGATTGAAAAAAAAGGGCAAATCTAGCCTTCTTTCCAGAATCCAAGATGGCCGACACTGAACCAAGCGACCATGCATGCGCACGCGCAGAAGATCCAGCGTCACCCAGTACAGAGAGCCGAGAAATTACGGCTCTGTATCACTCCCGAATCGCGCATGAGCAGACGGCGGCAAGGACACCGCGGCGTGACACTCTCCTACCTGGCGGGACGTACAGAGCACCTGTAGCCCCCCCGAACCGGGAAATAAGCACCACAATGTTGTTGCACAGAGAGACACCTGCCCTATCCAGTTGCACAGTTTTAAAGGAGCAAAAAAGTAAGACAACAATCATTTTGAAGGCGCCTAACAAGCAAAGGAAAGGGGAGGGGAGGGGAAGAGAGGAAAAGAAAGGGGAAAAACACAAATGCCTGTAATAAAAAATGGAAACCACCAGCCTGGGAAGATGGAGCTGATCCTTTTGCGACTTCCACTGCATTCATCATGGATGTGATATCAGACTGCGTTCCTATGAGGAAACTCTGCAAAATGACCCCAACAGATCCACAGAGGGGTTCCCAGTCTTATCAGCGCTGTGAGCGGCCCAAGAACAGGGACTGCGCACGGGAAAGGCTAAACCCGGCGGACGCTGCCGACTGCAGAGGTATGGACATACTGCTACTCTTCACCAGCACAAGAAGGTATGAGGAAAAAAAGTAGAATGTTGGGGGAGGGACTATGCCTTTAATTTATGCTATTCACTAGTCCTGAAGGAGGAGTCGAGGCGGAGCTCTATCACAGGTATGCTGCCATGGAGGCACCAGGAAAAAAAATTAAAGCGTCGCCTATGGAGATTTTAAGGTACCGTAGTTTGTCGCCATTCCACGAGTGCGGGCAATTATAAAGCATGACATGTTTGGTATCTATTTACTCGGCGTAACATCATCTTTCACATTATATAAAAAAATTGGACTAACTTTGCTTTTGAATTTTTTTAAAATTCATGAAAGTTAATTCTTCCAAAAAAGTTGCGTTTAAAACACAGCTGCGCAAATACTGTGTGATATAAAATATTGCAACAATCGCCATTTTATTCTCTAGATTCTCTGCTAAAAAATATATATATAATGTTTGGGGTTTCTAAGTAATTTTCTAGCAAAAAATCCGCATTTTAACTTGTAAACACCAAATGTCAGAAATGGGCTTAGTCATGAAAGGGTTAAATGCACTAAAATAACCCGCACCCATTATTTCTGAGATAAGGATAAGGGGCACACCTGATATGAATGTGTCCCGGACTTTACTGGAAATAGATGGACTTTTTCCTTTCCGTCTAGTTTCTGATAGCTCAGCACATCTACGTGTAGAACTTTTACTGTGCAGTATGGCACACTGTTCGGTGTTGTTGTTGCCATCATTCATTTCAAATGACACCCCAATTTTTCACTAGCCACTATTTTAAGGTGCATGTACATGGGATTTATTGAGGTCTAACACCTTTTATCTCAATGGTAGTTTTGATTGGGAAGCTTACCTTTTATGGTGCGAGTGTACGCTGGTCTGCGAGTGCACGCTGGTCTGCGAGTGAACGCGGGTCCGTTGGTCTGCGGGTGCACGTAGGTCTGCGTGGTACCTGTGTATTGTCTTGTTGAGTACCTGTGTATTGTCTTGTTGAGTACCTGTGTATTGTGTTGTTGAGTACCTGTGTATTGTCTTGTTGAGTACCTGTGTATTGTCTTGTTGAGTACCTGTGTATTGTCTTGTTGAGTACCTGTGTATTGTCTTGCTGAGTACCTGTGTATTGTCTTGTTGAATAGTTAGGTCAGGAAGCTAGTGTTAGGTAATTTGGACAGGGTATAATCTCGAATCCTCATTAAATTAATAGGTACGATGCCCAGCGGGTGTGGCGAGGCGACTCGGTGTACATCTTGCAGCATGTATGCGTTCCTTGATCATCTGATCGAGGGCGATTACTGCTGTGCAAAATGTAAGCACATTGTTTCCCTGGAAGCCCAGGTTCTGAATCTAGGGAAGCAACTGTCAGCACTGGGAAGTCCCTCCACACTAAAGGAGAGCTGGATACGTACCCGGCAGGTGATGGCAGGGGCCAGCACAGAGGTGGGTGGAGACAGAGGTGCAGGCACTAGAAAATAGTAGATGGGTGACAGTCAGGAAGGGTAGAGGGCGAAGTGCCAGGGAGGCCGATCCAGGGCTGGAGCATCCCAATAAGTATGCTCCATTGAGTGACATTGGTGAAACCAGTCAGGGACCAGCACTGCTGGAGCTGAGGGACTCTCCTAGCTGCCAGGGGAAGAACTCCTCCAGTGAGAGTGGGGGGGAAGCGAAGGGAAAGGAAAGACAGATTCTGGTGGTAGGGGACTCAATTCTTAGAAGGACAGAAAGGGCAATCTGTAACAAAGACCTGAAGCGCCAAACTGTATGTTGTCTACCGGGCGCTCGGGTTCGGCACATCACGGATCTGGTGGACAGATTACTGGGAGGGGCTAGGGAAGACCGAGCTGTCATGGTGCACGTTGGCACCAATGACAAAGTCAGAGGCAGATGGAGTGTCCTAAAGAACGATTTTAGGGACTTGGGAGCTAAATTGAGGAAAAGGACCTCCAAGGTAGTATTCTCGGGAATACTACCGGTACATCGAGCCACACCAGAAAGGCAGAGGGAGATTAGGGAAGTGAACAAGTGGCTGAAGAGCTGGTGTAGTAAGGAGGGGTTTGGGTTCCTGGAGGACTGGGCCGACTTCTCAGTCGATAACCAGTGCTATAGAAGGGACGGACTGCACCTAAATGAGGAGGGTGCAGATCAGCTGGGAATAAGGATGGCCAAAAAGTTAGAGGGGTTTATAAACTAGGCGACGGGGGGAGGGTCCAGAGATAGTGAGAGTCAGCGGGGAACATATTCTAGAGGGTAGTATTAGGGGCATTAGTGGTAGGGTAACCAAAGCACATAAACCCAAGGTAAGTATAGTAGCAAGTCCTAGCTGCAATCTGGGAACACCCAAGAGGATAGTATGTGACCGGTCAAAATATATTAATGCATTAAAGTGTCTGTTCACCAATGCCAGAAGTCTGCCAAGCAAAATAGGTGAGTTGGAAGCTCTGGTGCATGAGGACAGCTATGATGTAATCGGTATTGCTGAAACTTGGCTTCATTCCTTACATGACTGGGCTATTAATATTCCTGGCTATGCACTCTTTCGGAAAGACAGGGTAAAAAGGAAGGGTGGAGGGGTCTGTCTCTATGTGAGAAGTGATCTCAAAGCGAGTGTGAAAGAGGACCTGGTGGATGGAGAGTGTGATGAGTCTGAAGCATTATGGGTGGAACTGCATACAGATGTGCGTAGTTCAAAGCTAATCATTGGAGTTTGTTATTGTCATGGATATGCAGTAGTGTTTGTCTGCCATCTTACCTTCCTCCTCATGTGTTCATCTAGAGACCAGACCTCCTTCACCTGGCTTCCTTTATAATCTCCTCCCAGCCTGACTCCACCCCAGGCCCTATCACTGAACACTATATTAACCTGTGCACTGCAAGCCTGCTTTGCTGATCAACGTGTTTGTTAGGCATTGTGTGTTTGGGTTCCTGCCTACCGTGTGCTACGTCTGTCTCTCTGTTACGTTATTGGCTTGTCCCCGACCATCCCTGTCTGCTCGTGACCCTTGACCTTCGGCTCGTTCTTCGTTATCCTTGTCTGCTTGTGGCCCCTGACCTTCGGCTTGTTATTCGGTTCTCTCTATCGTGTGCTGCTGCTTCCCCTTATCCTACGGGGCGTGAGCTAGGAAACTCCAGGGGCCGCGACCTGGTCCCAGCCTGCAGCGTAACATCCTCACCACTAGAGGCCCTGGAGAAGACCAGCTGGGTCTTAGACTCCGCGCCCTGGGGAATCTTGGCTCTCGCTTCCGTTGGGATCCCGGTTGTGCTCCTCTGGTCCCGCTTTCCACAACCACCCAGTTTCCTATCCACAGAAGCCAGCCATAGGGTTCACTACCTCGCGGTGCACTCCTGTCCCCCTACGGTGTGCATCTGTCACCTGGCCACAGGTGACCCTGACAGTTTGATCAGCCATGAACCCGGCTGACATCCCGCTTCCCGCGGATGATCCATTGCAGGGCATAGTTCGCAGACTTGAGACCCAGGAATCAAATCAGACCCAGGTGATGCGATTCCTCCAGGATCTGGCTTCTCGCTTCGAGCAGCTTCAGGCCTCCTTGGGAACCCTGAATCCGCAACCTCAAATACAATCAGCGGTTGCACCTATTGCACCAGTCGCAGCCACACACTCGCTACAACTGCCAGCTCCGTCCCGTTTCTATGGGGACTCCAAGGCTTGCAGGGGGTTCCTTAGCCAATGCACGATTCATTTTGAGCTCCAGCCCCAAAACTTCCTGTCTGATCGGGCTAAGGTAGCCTATATCATTTCCCTCCTCTCTGGTGAAGCTTTAGCCTGGGCAGCCCCTCTGTGGGAACTGAATGATCCAGTGGTTTCTAGCCTGTCTGGCTTCTTGAAACTTTTTCGGAATATCTTCGAAGAACCGGCTCGTGTCTCTTCAGCGGCCAGCGCCCTTTTACGTCTCCGCCAAGAGTCTGCTTCTGTGGGACAGTATGCCCTTCATTTCCGCATACTGTCGGCTGAGTTGAGCTGGAACAATGAGGCCTTAGTCGCAACCTTTTTGCATGGCCTGTCTGATAGAGTGAAGGATGAATTAGCTGGAAGAACCATCCCCACTGATCTGGCCGGCGTTATCTCCTTGTGTAACCAGATCGATATTCGCTTTCAGGAGAGGACCTTAGAAAAGCAACGCCAGCACTCCTTGGTTCTTAGTCAGCCTGAGCTCCCCTCTCTTCGACCCGTAGAGCATCTCCTACCAGCTGAGGAACCCATGCAGCTGGGTCGGACCAGGCTATCCCCTGAGGAACGTGCTAGGCGCAGAACTCTTGGTCTGTGTCTTTACTGTGGGGGCAAAGGTCATTTTCGTGACACTTGCTCTCTTTGTCCAGAAAAACGTTCGGGTCCACTTCATCTGGAAAGTGGAGTATTGGACCCAGAAATATCACCTTCCCCTTCTCGTCTTCTGCTTTCTGTGTTCCTTCATGTTGGTGCTTCTTCTCATTCGGTCTCAGCATATCTGGATTCCGGAGCCGCTGGTAATTTCATGGACTGGGAAATCGCATCGTCCATGAGACTTACTCTTTTGCCCCTCACCACTCCATTGGTGGTCTTGGCGATTGATGGTACTGTTCTTCCAGGGGGACCTATCCGCTTCCAGACCCTCCCTGTTAAGATGTCGGTAGGGACACTCCACCAGGAGTGGATATCCTTCCTTATCTTACCCAAGGCCTCAACGCCTATAATTTTGGGTCTCCCATGGTTACAGCTCCATTCTCCTCATGTGGACTGGACTACTGGACAGATCCTGGCTTGGGGTCCCTCCTGTCCCTCGTCCTGCCTACCCAAGGTTGCCCCCTGTGAATCTGAGCCGGTCATTCATTCCAGGTTGCATAACCATTTACATTTCTCTGTCCCTAACCACCCTTGGACGCACAGCCAGGCTAGCTTGTCTACAAGTCCTGCAGTCGCTACGTCTTGCGATGCGATTCAGGTAGTCGCTACACCTGACTCAGCTATTCACTCTGCCTCTGTACTAGTTATGCCAGTCCAGCCCATGCCCAGTGAGCCTCTCACTTTTTCTTGTTCGGGACATTCTGCTTGTCCTTCAGCTATTCAGCTTGACTCCGGCGACATGTCACCTTCTAACCAACCTGACTTCAGGGTTCCACTGACATCTGCCCAGTCTGATGGTCCTGTGCAAGATGACCAGTTCCCCTTTAAGGGTCTAGGGGACCCTCCTCAGATTCCTGTTGATCGTCTCATGCCCTTGCTTATTCCTAGAGAGCCTTTGGTCCTCAATAGATCTTCTTGTCATCTCCCTACCTCGTTTTCAGTCTCTGAGGATAATCTTAAGTACGAGGTTAGACAAGTTCTGGATTCTCGGCTCTGCAGAGGCATTCTTCAGTACCTTGTGCATTGGAGAGGTTTTGGTCCTGAGGAGGCGTCTTGGATCGCTGCATCTGATGTCGCTGCACCTCATCTGTTGAGAAGGTTTCATCAGAGATTTCCCTTTAAGCCTGGGTCCAGGCGGGGGAGGGCCCATAAGAGGGAGGGTACTGTCATGGATATGCAGTAGTGTTTGTCTGCCATCTTACCTTCCTCCTCATGTGTTCATCTAGAGACCAGACCTCCTTCACCTGGCTTCCTTTATAATCTCCTCCCAGCCTGACTCCACCCCAGGCCCTATCACTGAACACTATATTAACCTGTGCACTGCAAGCCTGCTTTGCTGATCAACGTGTTTGTTAGGCATTGTGTGTTTGGGTTCCTGCCTACCGTGTGCTACGTCTGTCTCTCTGTTACGTTATTGGCTTGTCCCCGACCATCCCTGTCTGCTCGTGACCCTTGACCTTCGGCTCGTTCTTCGTTATCCTTGTCTGCTTGTGGCCCCTGACCTTCGGCTTGTTATTCGGTTCTCTCTATCGTGTGCTGCTGCTTCCCCTTATCCTACGGGGCGTGAGCTAGGAAACTCCAGGGGCCGCGACCTGGTCCCAGCCTGCAGCGTAACATCCTCACCACTAGAGGCCCTGGAGAAGACCAGCTGGGTCTTAGACTCCGCGCCCTGGGGAATCTTGGCTCTCGCTTCCGTTGGGATCCCGGTTGTGCTCCTCTGGTCCCGCTTTCCACAACCACCCAGTTTCCTATCCACAGAAGCCAGCCATAGGGTTCACTACCTCGCGGTGCACTCCTGTCCCCCTACGGTGTGCATCTGTCACCTGGCCACAGGTGACCCTGACAGTTATAGACCACCCAATGTTAATGAGGAGTTAGAGACTCAGCTCCTTGCACAGATGGAAAGGGCTGCAAGGGCTGGGACGGTGATAATAATGGGGGATTTTAACTACCCAGAAATTGACTGGAGTAATGGAACTGCTGGGACAGTTAAAGGGCAAAACTTTATAAACCTATTGCAGGACAATTTTATGGTCCAGTTTATTGAGGCCCCAACTAGGAATGATGCTCTGTTGGACCTGGTAATCTCAAATCATGCAGAGCGTATTACTAATGTTCAGATAAAGGAACACCTGGGTAGCAGTGACCATAACATGATTTCATTTGATGTTAGTTGTAAGCAAAAATCACATACAGAAAAGATAAAAACACTTAATTTCAAGAGAGCAAATTTTCCAAGGATGAGCGCTGCTCTCCAGGACTTAGACTGGGAAGGAATATTGGCATCAATGGGCACAGAACAGAAATGGGAATTCTTCAAAAAGACTGTTTGTGAACTCACTGCAAAGTATATTCCCATGGGCAATAAGTTTAAAAGGCTAAAAATAAAACCTATGTGTCTCACTGCCAAAGTTAAAAAAGCTATAAACTATAAGAAAAGAGCTTTTAAAAAATATAAAAATGAGGGAACACTAGTGTCATTTAAATGTTACAAAGAATATAACAGGATATGTAAAAAGGAAATCAAGGATGCAAAAATTCAAAATGAACGACAGATTGCAAAAGATAGTAGGACAAACCCCAAAAAATTCTTCAAATATATTAATAGTAAAAAGGTCAAGTCTGAGCATGTAGGCCCTTTACAAAATAATCTAGAGTGGGTGACTGGGGACAAAGAGAAGGCTAATTTATTAAATACTTTCTTCAGTTCTGTGTATACAAAGGAGCATGGAGGAGATCATGTCCAAAATGGGGGTGGTAGTGACACAGCCCCAAATCCACAATGGCTCAAAAGTGATATGGTCCAGAAATATTTAGACAGAATAAAGGTGGATAAAGCACCTGGACCAGATGACATACACCCACGGACCCTAAAAGAATTGAGCTCTGTAATTTCAAAGCCATTGTATTTAATTTTTAGGGACTCATTAATGACAGGAATAGTACCACTGGATTGGCGCAGGGCCAATGTGGTGCCTATATTTAAAAGGGGAATTAAGTCTTTACCAAGTAACTATAGACCTGTTAGTTTAACTTCTATAGTTGGGAAAATACTGGAGAGATTAATAAAAGACCACATAGATGAGTTCTTGCTGGAAAAAAACTATTTAAGCAACAGACAGCATGGATTCATGAAAGACAGAAGTTGTCAAACAAACCTGATTTCTTTTTATGAAGAGGTAAGTAAGACCTTGGACAGAGGGGTGGCTGTGGACGTGGTATACTTGGATTTTGCAAAAGCGTTCGATACAGTTCCCCACACTAAGGTAAAGTCTACAGGATTGGAAATATCAGTTTGTAAATGGATAGAAAACTGGCTAAAAGACAGAATTCAGAGAGTCGTGGTTAGTGATTCTTACTCTGAATGGTCCAAGGTTATCAGTGGTGTACCCCAAGGTTCAGTGTTGGGACCCTTACTTTTTAATATCTTTATAAATGATATTGGGTCTGAGATCAAAAGTAACATTTCTGTCTTTGCAGATGACACCAAGCTATGCAGTGGAATAACGTCCTTACAGGATGTCGCCAAATTTACAAGCCGACCTCAATGCTCTGTATAATTGGGCGACTATGTGGCAGATGAGGTTTAATGTTGATAAATGTAAAGTTATGCACTTGGGGGATAAGAATATGAATGCATCATACATACTAGGGGGAGTACAACTGGGGGGATCCGTAGTGGAGAAGGATCTGGGGGTTTTAGTAGATCATAAGCTCAATAATGGCATGCAATGCCAAGCTGCGGTTTCCAAAGCGAGCAAAGTCCTTTCTTGTATTAAGAGACGTATGGACTCCAGAGAGAGAGATATCATTTTGCCCCTGTTCAAATCATTAGTAAGACCTCATCTGGAATATGCAGTTCAGTTTTGGGCCCCAGTTCTCAAAAAGGATATTGGGGAACTGGAGAAAGTGCAGAGAAGGGCAACCAAACTGATAAGAGGCATGGAGGAGCTCAGCTATGAGGAAAGATTAGAGGAACTGAATTTATTCTCTCTTGAGAAGAGGAGATTAAGGGGGGATATGATCAACATAAACAAATATATAAGGGGTCCATATAGTGAACTTGGTGTTCAGTTATTCACTTTACAGTCAACACAAAGGACAAGGGGGCACTCTTTGCATCTAGAGGAAAAGAGATTTCACCTCCAAATACGGAAAGGTTTTTTCACAGTAAGAGCTGTGAAAATGTGGAATAGACTCCCTGCAGAGGTGGTTCTGGCCAGCTCAGTAGATTGCTTTAAGAAGGGCCTGTATTCTTTCTTAAATGTACATCATATAACTGGGTACTGACATTTATAGGTAAAGTTGATCTGGGGAATATCCGATTGCCTCTCGGGGGATCAGGAAGAAATTTTTTCCCCTGCTGTAGCAAATTGGATCATGCTCTTCTGGGGTTTTTTGCCTTCCTCTGGATCAACTGTGGGTATAGAATTGGGTATATGGGATTGTACGATATATATATATATATATTTTTTTATTTTTTATGATTGAACTGGATGGACTTGTGTCTTTTTTCAACCTGACTAACTATGTAACTATGTATGGTGTTAGTGAGTGACTCATTTTTACTGCAGTGCAAATTTCTGTACACTCTTCATTTATGGTTTTCTAAAATTGTGTTGCTGATACGTGTTCTTCATGGCCAATTTGTAGACATTCATATTGTCTTGTTATGTTGTGTTATGTTTATGAATACCAATAAAGAAAGAAAAAAATATGACACCCCGACATACAGTTGGGGCTGACCGTGCATTGTAATGCGTTACCTCAAAAAATGATTGGCTTGGACTAGTGTGTGATGATCACTGGATGGAGACCATTATAAAGCAATTAATGTTCTCGTAAACGTGTGAACTTTGCCAAAGCTTTACTGTGTCACCTTTGCTAATTTTTTTTTTTTTTTCTAGGATATTCTTTAATGACTTGTAGATAAGATATGACTGGGAGGCGTTATGAAGACAATAAAAAATCAGGCATTTCGTTTCTCTTTCTTATGAATACAGCAGACAGTTTCTGGTTAATCCACAGAAACAAAGAGATTCATTTTGCCAGGAGTGTATATGGCCTATGGGATCACACACACGGCTTTAGGTAAATGTTCATTTATTTATTAAATTTTCACCTATTTATTTGTGTCTGTGTGAATTTTTGTTTATTACATGTTTACCTAATTATTTATGCATGGATTTAATTTGTATTTAATATTTACATATTTATGTATGTATGAATTTATTAATTTTTTTACCTAATTATTTATTTATGCGTTTATTTATTTAATATTTACCTATGTATTTATGTATGTATGTATGTATTTTTTTAATTTATTTAATTGTTACCTATTTATTTATATACTGTATGTATGGAAGTATTTATTTTTTAAATGTTTACCTATTTATTTATGTATGTATGAAGGTATTTATTTGTTTAACTTTTACCTATTTATTTATGTATGTTTTTATTTATTTTTACTAGTGTTAGGGGAATGCTTGGGTCCGATCGTGAGTTCGGGCCGAACATTGGCTGGTCGGCCACTCGACAAACACTTGAATTATCGGAATGTTCGACCGTTTTGTTCGGCCCGCCGAACGACCACAATGAAACCGTACAGTGCATTGGAAGCCCTGATTGGCTGAAGCAATGAAAGCTTTGCCCAATCAGGGCGCACTGTCAGAGCCATGACTGGACATTGTCATGATGACTCTATCCAATCATGGCTCATTCCTTTTAGTCCCGCCCCACACTATAAAAATATTCTTCCCATAGCGGCCATTTTTAGTGTGATAGCGGCGTGGGAGAGAGATAGAACTGGGCTCTGTTCAGTGCCACTAGCAAGTTCGTGTAATAGAGTGTGCTATTCTGATTCTATTGTAAGTGTAAAATATTAGACATGTGCATTCGTTTTCATCCGAATGCATTTTCATCCGAATTTCAGCTATTTTCGTTATCGTTTTAACAAACGAAAACGAAAGCACAGAATCCGAAAACCGAAAGATCCGACATAAACAAATGCTTTATTTTCGTTTTCGTTGCTACAACAGTTGGATATAGATAGGAGATTCGACGTGACGCTGACAATAACAATCTGTGTCTATCGAACCTGTGGTCGAATGTGCCTAACCTTAACTCTATTAGTCCAAGATTATTCTACATAGGAGAGAAAAGATTCGACATTATAGAGAGAAAAGATTCGACATAGGAGAGAAAGATTCGACATAGGAGAGAAAAGATTCGACATAGGAGAGAAAAGATTCGACATTATAGAGAGAAAAGATTCGACATAGGAGAGAAAAGATTCGACATAGGAGAGAAAAGATTTGTTATTATAGAGAGAAAAGATTTGACATGGAGAGAAAAGATCGCTGCTGGAATTGGGTGAGGGAAGTAAAATAAAAATAATGATGATGATGAATGTTATTGGCTGATTGTAACCAAAGAGGAGGAGCAGTAAAATAGCTAGAATGACGAAGATTCGACAAAGCATCGAAAGTTAGAAGATTCGACGGTGCAGCAAAACTGTACGACGCTGCAATCGTACATTTCCGGTCAAATGCTCCACCCATAGGCTATAGAAGAATTCTAATGTTGGTTGACTAGTAATAGTAATGAATAAATATAATTATTACTAGTCATACAACATTAGAATTCTTCTATAGCTTGTAGGCGGAACATTCGACCGGAAATGTATGGTTGCAGCGTCGTACAGTTTCGCTGCTCCGTCGAATCTTCTTTGAACATTCGACAGACACCATAAGCCTTCAATGACAGATTCGACCTTAATTAATTCAGATTTTCGGACGAATGCAATTTCTAACGAAAAACGAAATAAATAAAAACGAATTTCGGGAGTAACTAAATAAATTTATTTTTTGGACGAAAACGAAAATCCGAAACAAAATATTTCAGTGTGCACATGTCTATAAAATATCAGTTTAGTGTGAATCTAGGGATAGTTCAGTCAGTGTGAGTGTAGTGACTATTAATTTTTACTTTAGTGTCAGTTTATTTTCTCAAAGGCAGGTTTACTGCACTATAGTTAAGTGTGTTATTGCAGCGTTACCCCAGTATATTTCAGTGTGTTATTGAAGGTTTGCTGCAGTATATTGCAGTGCGTTAGTGCACGTTTAACAAAGTATATTTTAGTGTTTTGAAGGTTTACTGCAGTATATTGCAGTGCGTTAGTACATGTTTAATGCAGAATATTTCAGTGCATTATTGCAGGTTTACCGCAGTATATTGCGGTGCGTTAGTGCATGTTTCAGTGCATGGTGCATGCTTACCGTAGTATATTGCAGTGTGTTACTGCACATTTAATGCAGTATATTTCAGTGTATTGTTTCAGGTTTACCGCAGTATATTGCAGTGCGTTAGTGCCCGTTTAACACAGTACATTTCAGTGCGTTATTGCAGGTTTATCGCAGTATATTTCAGTGCTTTTTAGCAGGTTAACCACAGTATATCGCAGTGCGTTAGTGCACGCTTAACCACTTCAGCCCCGGACCATTTTGGCTGGTTAAAGACCAGGCCCCTTTTTGCGATTCGGCCTTGCGTCGCTTTAACTGACAATTGCGCGGTCGTGCGACGTGGCTCCCAAACAAAATTGACGTCCTTTTTTTCCCACAAATAGAGCTTTCTTTTGGTGGTATTTGATCACCTCTGCGGTTTTCATTTTTTGCGCTATAAACAAAAATAGAGCGTCAATTTTGAAAAAAATTCAATATTTTTTACTTTTTGCTATAATAAATATCCCCAAAAAATATATAAAAAAAATATTTTTTTCCTCAGTTTAGGCCGATACGTATTCTTCTACATATTTTTGTAAAAAAAAAATCGCAATAAGCGTTTATTGATTGGTTTGCGCAAAAGTTGTAGCGTTTACAAAATAGGGGATAGTTTTATGGCATTTTTATTAATTATTATTTTTTTAATAGTAATGGCGGCGATCAGTGATTTTTTTCGTGACTGCGACATTATGGTGGACACATCGGACACTTTTGACACATTTTTGGGACCATTGTCATTTTCCCAGCGATCAGTGTTATAAAAATGCACTGATTACTGTGAAAATTACACTGACAGTGAAGGGGTTAACCACTAGGTGGCGCTGGAGGGGTTAAGTGTTCCCTGCATAGTGTTTCTTACTGTAGGGGGGATGGGCTCTGTGTCACATGACACTGATCTCCGCTCCGAGTACACAAAGCCGAGATCAGTGTCATTGTCACTAGGCAGAGCGGGAGATGTTATGTTTACACAAGCATCTCCCCGCTCTATACCTCTGTGAGACGATCGCGGGGATCCCCGCGGCAATCCCCGCGGCGATCGAGTCCGCCGGACCCGTGATCCGACGCACGGGGAAGGCAGCAGGGTCGCGACCACACGTCAGGCAGTTAAAGGGGACGTACAGGTACGTGGATGTGCCTGTACGTGCTATTCTGCCGACGTATAAGTACAGGAGGCAGTCGGCAAATGGTTAACACAGTACATTTCAGTGTGTTGTTTTAGGTTTACCGCAGTATATTGCAGTGCGTTAGTGCATGTTTAACGCAGTATATTTAAGTGTGTTAAATTTCACATTTACAGCAGTATATTGCAGTGCGTTACTGCACATTTAACGCAATATATTTCTGTTATAAGGTAGGTGCTCCTGCGCTATCACTTTAAGTGTACTGAAGTGGCTAACTGCTGCAAGCACCGATTAGCTTATCCGTGGCAAGTGAGTAATAAATATAAAACAGTATTTGTGCTGCGCTGTTAATATGAATATAGGTAAACTCAATGTGATCAAAACATAGAATCAGTGCCAATACCTGAAATTAGAGCCAAAAGATTGTGGCATTAAGCATTCATTTATGTATTGCTTTTTTTTTTTTTATCCTGTGCGAAGTAAGTAAATCAATATGCTGAACAACAGCAAGCTACATACAAGTAAATCCACAAATAAAATAAGATTGAAGCCAAATGTGTTGATCAGTGCGAACAAAATAAAAAAAATGCTACTCAATATTTCTTCCACCAGTGTACAGTAACTGGTCTATGAGCCACATGGTACAAGAAAGTATCATAAAAAAGGGGAAAAACTAATAATAATGATGATCAGTCCATTTCAAATTCCATGCAATGTTGGTGTGATATTAAAGGGGTTAGTAAAGTTTTTTTTTTTTTTTTAAATAACAAACATGTCATACTTACCTCCACTGTGCAGTTCGTTTTGCACAGAGTGGCCCCGATCCTCATCTTCTGGGGTCCCTCGGCGGCTGTCTTGGCTCCTCCCCGTAAGGGCTAACCCCCTTCTGGGAAGCGCTCTGCCAAGGGGGTTAGCTTGCGGGCACGCTCTCGTGTGATACAGTGGCGGCCATAGCCACCAAGTGTATCACTCTGTCCCCGCCCCCCGGCACGCTGCATCATTGATTTGATTGACAGCAGCGGGAGCCAATGGCTGCGCTGCTATCAATCATCCAATGAGGAGCTGGGAACAGCCGAGATGACCGGGCCCAGAAGCCAGTGTGTTCACGACGCGGGACTTTCGAGGGATGCATTAAGGTGAAAAAACGGGAAGCTTTACAATCCCTTTTAATAAATAAAGGTGTATCCCTTCACCATGAAAATATGTTGTCTGATGTCTCTTCTTCCAAGTGTTGTGACACCTATGTGCTCTTAAGCCTCTCACCTTACTGCTGTAAGGTAACAGCATATGTTGGTATCTTTTCCTAGTCCTTGGTGCACCTCCTCCTGCCTCTAGGGGTCCTCCTATGGTCTACCAGTCTGGTGGGTCTCTATGGTAAGTTGGTAAGTGATATTTCCTCTGTGATGCTCCTGCGGGTCTCTCCCGATATTGTCCATTTTAATGTAATGTAAAAAGAGACTCCCATAGTGTAGTAACGTTTTTAAAAGTTTAATAAGTTAAAAACAGCTTTTTTACTTACTTTTTTACACTATATATATTATGCATATACTCCACGAGCAGCGAACTCATATGATCACGTCACTCCCGGTATGCCCCCGCTCTGCTCATCCCCTACGCGTTGCATCACGCACACGTGACTTCATCAGGGATTCCCTATCCATGGACTAATTGGAAATACATTGGACAGAGGAGCGCTGGATATTTTGTGTAAAGTTTACACATTTTGTTTTAGGTCCCTAGGTTCCCTGTGCCACGAGTCCGGTCTAGAATATGTGGGGTACCGATTGCTAGGGAAGGGGTGAAGCTCACCAACCCCCTTGCTACCAGGGTTACCGTCTCCCATGCCAAGGCACAATTGCACGGTCGTGCGACGTTGTACCCAAACAAAATGTATGCATTTTTTTCCCCACAAATAGAGCTTTCTTTTGGTGGTATTTGATCACCTCTGCGTTGATTTTTTTCGCTATAAACAAAAAAAGAGTGAAAATTTTGAAAAAAATATAGGGGATAGATTTAGGGACTTTACATTTTATTGTTTTTACAGATAATGGCGGCGATCTGCGATTTTTAGTGAGACTGCGACATTGCGGCGGACAAATCTGACCCTAAATTACACTTTTTGGGGACCAGTGACACCAATACAGTAATCAGTGATAAAAAAATGCACTGATCAATGTATAAATGACACTGGCAGGGAAGGGGTTAACACTAGGGGGCGATCAAAGGGTTAACTGTGTTCCCTGGGTGTGTTCTAACTGTGTGGGCGCACTGGGACAACACAGGGATTGCTGTTTATGATTACTAGGAACAGCCAATCTCAGTATTGTCCCCTGTCAGAACGGGGATCTGCCTTGTTTACATAGGCAGATCTCCATTCTGCCTCTCTGTGGAGCGATCGCAGGGTGGGCATTGAGTTCGCTTGACCTTTGCGTGAAACCACAACGTGCAGCGGGCGCCCACAGTAACTCATGCACAAAACATCGTACAGGTACGCTTTGCGTAATTGGGCCGCCCTACCGCATGTATGTGTGCGGTGGGCGGTCCGGAAGTGGTTAAGAACTTTTACCTGAACTTCTTGCAAATTAAAAGTTATTGTGGCACGATCTCTCAAAGATCCTTCCATACACAGCTCTAGTTCATTCAAACTTAGGCTGCCAAAATCATATCCTCCAGATAAGAAAAGTCCTTTCATAAGAGTCCATATCCATCATCCTGTATCCCAACTGGGTACCCCAAAAGGGAGGCCACGTGCCCAGTACAGCTTCACTTCTTCCTCTCTGTTCCCATCCAGGAGCTCTCTCTCTTTCTTGCACATATGCGGATCTCTTTTTATATGTTTCTCCAGCAGGGGGCAGGGCTCTGCAAAAAAACCCGTGAAAGTTTGGCTAGCAGAGTTAACCCTACTTCTGCTGGGAAACATTAATTAAGTAGTACAATTAACACAGAACAAAATGCACTTAACGCCAGAAATACTGAACACAACTAATACTGTAATATCTCAGCAAGCACCTGCTTACACTCTCACCCGCCTATCCTTTCCAGAGTTTCACTAAATGAGCTAAATTATCTGTTCTGTTCTGTCCTAGATCCAAATTTTAAAACAACCAGAGGTTAATTATCCTCCAGGGAGGGAGAAGGAAAATGTCTGCAACAATTGAAAATCAGACTCCGTATTATATTTCCTACTGCTTTTCATACCAAGCTGCACTGAATAATGTCAGGGTAAGTTCAACAGATATTATTATTATTATTATAATACAGGATTTATATAGCGCCAACAGTTTACGTAGCACTTTACAATATAAAAGGGAGACAATACAGTTTTAATACAATAAAATGCAGAAGGATTAAGAGGGCCCTGCTCTGAAGAGCTTACAATCTAATAGGGTGGGGCAGGTGATACCAAAGGTTGTAACTGTGGGGAATGAGCTGATGGAACTGGTAAAAGATTAGTTGGAGACGTGATAGGCTTCTCTGAAGAGATGAGTTTTCAGGGATCGCCTGAAGGTAGCAAGAGTGGGAAAAAGCCAGGCAGGTTGAGGTAGTGAGCTCCAGAGGATGGGAGAGGCTCTGTAGAAATCCTGGAGACGAGCATGTGAGGAGGAGACGAGGGAGCTTGAGAGTAGGAGGGCTTGAGAGGAGCGGAGAGGACGGTTTGGGTGATATTTGGAGACAAGACTGGTGATGTAGCTCAGGGCAGAGTGGCTTTGTGTGTTGTGTTTAGTATTTTGAATTTAATTCGCTGGGCGTTTGGGAACCAGTGTAGAGATTGGAGGAGAGGGTTGGCAGACACTGAACGGTTGGTAATGTGGAGAAGTCTGCCAGCAGTATTCATGATAGACTGAAGAGGGGAGGAGCCTATGGAGAGGTAGGTGTAACGCAGAGCGCTCCGGGTGTCCCATCCATCCCGGAGCGCCCGCGGCGTCTGTCCCCCTGCAGCGCTCCGGTCGGCCCCTCTGACCGTGAGCGCTGCTCTGATGCTGGCGGGGATGCGATCCATGCGGCGGCACCTGTCCGCCCGCGGATCGCATCCCATCCTGCTCACCGGCCTCCTCCTCCTGCTCCGTCCCGGCGCGCGCGGTCCCGCTGCTCTCCAGGGCGCGCGCGCCGGTCTTCTTAAATTTAAAGGGCCAGTGCACCATTGATTGGTGCCTGGTCCAATTACTGTGTACACACCCAAAACACTTAAAAACCCACTCCCCCTTCCTGTCCTTGCCGGATCTTGTTGCCTTAGTGCCCTGAGAAAGCGTTTTATAGTTGCCTTGCCAGTGTATCTGACCTTCTACCGGTGCCCCTGACTACGAACCATTGCCGCCTGCCCTGACCTTCCGCTACGTCTGACCTTGCCTCTGCCTAGTCCCTGTGTACCGTGCCTATCTCAGCTGCCAGAGAAGTCGAGCCGCTACTGGGGGACACGACCTGGTTGCTACCGCCGCAGCAAGTCCATCCCGCTTTGCGGCGGGCTCTGGTGAAAACCGGTAGCTGCTTAGAACCGGTCCTCCAGTGCGACCCGTGCCTTCGCCCCTCTGGCACAGAGGATCCACCTCCTGTGTCCTCACTAGCCACCAGTCCGGGCCCTGACAGTAGATCCGGCCATGGATCCCGTTGAGGTACCGCTGCCAAATCTCGCTGACCTCACTACCGTGGTTGCCCAGCAGTCGCAACAGATCGTCCAACAAGGACAGCAGCTGTTGCAGTTGACCGCCATGGTCCAGCAGCTTCTGCCGCCACAGCCTCCAGCATCTTCCCCTCTCCGAGCTGCCGCTACTACCTCGAGAATTCGCCTGTCTCTTCCGGAGAAATTTGACGGGGATTCTAGGATGTGCCGGGGATTCTTGTCCCAATGTTCCCTGCATCTTGAGATGATGTCGGACCAGTTTTCCACAGAACGGTCTAAAGTGGCATTCGTGGTCTCTCTGTTGTCTGGAAAGGCCTTGGCCTGGGCCACGCCACTCTGGGACCGCAACGACCCTGCTACAGCCACCGTTCAGTCCTTCTTTGCTGAGGTTCGCAGCGTTTTTGAGGAACCAGCCCGAGCCTCATCCGCTGAAACCGCCCTGCTTAACCTTGTCCAAGGAAACTCCTCTGTGGGCGAATATGCCATACAGTTTCGCACACTGGCCTCAGAGTTAGCCTGGAATGATGAGGCTCTCTGCGCGACCTTCAAGAGGGGTTTATCTGGCCACATCAAGGATTGTCTGTCCGCACGAGAGATACCCTCTTCCTTGACGGAACTCATCCATTTAGCTACCCGCATCGATATGCGCTACGTCGAAAGACGCCAAGAGCTTCGCCAGGAGAAAGATCTCGTTCGCACCAGGCGTTATCCGCGCCTGGCTCCTCTCTTTCTGAATCCAATGCATCCTGTTACCGTGCCTCCCGCCGAGGATGTCATGCAAGTGGACCGGTCTCACCTGACCCTACAAGAGAGGTCTCGCCGTAGGAACGAGAACTTATGCCTTTATTGTGCGAGCTCTGAACACTTCCTAAAACACTGCCCTATTCGTCCTCCGCGTCAGGGAAACGCTCGCACCTAGTGAACGTGGGAGAGGCATTACTAGGTGTGAATTCTTCCTCTCCATGTCTGACTATTCCTGTGCGGATTTCTCCTTCTGCTGGCTCCCTCTTCCCTGCGGTGGCCTTCCTGGACTCTGGTTCTGCAGGAAACTTTATTGAAGCCTCTTTTATCAACAGGTTCAACATTCCTGTTACCCGTCTCATCAAACCCTTCTTCATTTCCTCTGTAAATGGAGAGAATTTGGATTGTACCGTGCGTTACCGCACCGAACCCCTGCTCATGTCCGTTGGTGTTCTTCACCACAAAAAGATTGAATTCTTTGTTTTGCCGAACTGTACTTCTGACATCCTTCTTGGCCTACCCTGGCTCCAGCGTCACACTCCTACCCTCGACTGGACCACTGGGGACATCAAATCCTGGGGTGACTCCTGTCACAAGCATTGCCTTAAGTCTGTACCGACCTGTCAAGTCCCCATCACTACTCCTTTGCCTGGCCTTCCAAAGGCCTATCAGGACTTTTCTGATGTCTTTTGCAAAAAACAGGCGGAGGTCTTACCACCACATAGACCCTACGACTGCCACATTGACTTGCTCCCAGGTACTACACCACCCCGTGGCAGAATTTACCCTCTCTCCTCTCCTGAAACCAAGGCCATGACTGAATACATTCAGGAGAACCTCAAGAGAGGTTTTATTAGGAAATCATCTTCTCCAGCCGGAGCGGGGTTCTTCTTCGTGGCCAAGAAGGACGGATCTCTACGCCCTTGCATAGACTATCGTGGTCTCAATAAAATCACTATTAAAAACCGCTACCCTCTGCCTCTCATCTCGGAGCTCTTTGACCGTCTGCGCGGAGCAAAAGTTTTTTCTAAATTGGACCTCAGGGGCGCTTATAACCTCATCAGAATCCGTAAAGGAGATGAATGGAAAACCGCATTTAACACCAGAGATGGTCACTTTGAATATCTCGTCATGCCGTTCGGACTTTGCAACGCCCCTGCAGTCTTTCAAGATTTTGTCAACAAAATCTTCCGGGACCTACTGTATACCTGTGTGGTTGTCTATCTTGACGACATCCTAATCTTCTCTGCCAACCTTGAGGAACATCGGCTCCATGTCCGTCAAGTGCTCCAGCGCCTCCGCGTAAATCATCTTTGCGCTAAATTTGAAAAATGCCTTTTTGAGCGCAGCAGTCTTCCTTTCCTAGGTTATCTGGTCTCTGGACAAGGTCTTCAAATGGACCCTGACAAACTCTCCGCAGTCTTGGGTTGGCCACGCCCCTCTGGACTTCGTGCTATCCAACGCTTCCTTGGATTCGCCAACTACTATCGTCAGTTCATACCCCACTTCTCCACCATCGTTGCTCCTATAGGGGCACTGACCAAAAAAGACGCGAATCCTAGGTCCTGGCCGCCTCAAGCGGAGAAAGCCTTTACTCGCCTTAAGACCGCTTTCTCCTCTGCACCTGTCCTGTCTCGGCCAGATCCTCTAAAGCCGTTCTTCCTTGAAGTTGACGCCTCCTCGGTAGGAGCCGGAGCTGTGCTTCTTCAAAAAAACGCTAAAGGGAAAAACGTCACTTGTGGTTTTTTCTCTAAAACTTTCTCCCCTCCGGAAAAAAACTATTCCATAGGTGACCGTGAACTGTTGGCCATCAAGTTGGCATTAGAAGAGTGGAGACATCTCCTGGAAGGATCCATTCACCCTATCTCCATCTACACTGACCATAAAAATTTGTCCTACCTTCAGTCCGCTCAGCGCCTAAATCCTCGCCAGGCCAGGTGGTCATTGTTCTTTGCCCGCTTCAACTTCCAGATCCATTTTCAGATCAAAAATCAAAAATGTCAGGGCTGATGCCTTGTCCCGTTTCTCCGATACCTCTGAAACCGAGACTCCTCCTCAACACATCGTACCCCCTGAGTGTCTGATTTCCTCTGCTCCCGCTTCTCTCGTGCCAATTCCTCCAGGGAAGACTTTCGTTCCTCCACGCCTTCGGCTTCAGATACTCAAGTGGGGCCATTCCTCCCATCTAGCCGGTCACGCTGGGATCAAAAAATCCATACAATTGATTGCCAGACACTATTGGTGGCCTACCCAGGAGAAAGATGTGACTGACTTTGTACGGGCCTGCACTATCTGTGCACGTGACAAGACTCCTCGCCAGAAGCCTGCAGGTCTTCTCCTTCCCCTACCTGTGCCTGAACAACCATGGTCCCACATCGCCATGTATTTCATCACGGACCTCCCTTTGTCTCGTAGTAACACTGTCATCTGGGTGGTCGTTGACCGCTTTTCTAAAATGGCTCATTTTGTCCCGCTCCCTGGTCTGCCTACTGCACCTCAGTTGGCGAAGCATTTTTTTCTTCAAATTTTCCGCCTCCATGGGCTGCCCTCACATATCGTCTCGGATAGAGGCGTTCAATTCATCTCAAAATTTTGGAGAGCTCTCTGTACTCAACTAAAGATTAAGTTGAATTTTTCTTCCGCTTATCACCCGCAGTCCAATGGACAGGTGGAGAGAGTTAACCAGGTCCTTGGCGACTACCTACGACATTTTGTCTCCGCCCGTCAAGACGATTGGGTCGACCTATTGCCCTGGGCAGAATTCTCATACAATTTCAAGAACTCTGAATCCTTCTCCAAGTCGCCTTTCTTTGTGGTCTACGGCCGTCACCCATTGCCCCCCCCTCCCCATTCCCACGTCTTCTGGAGTCCCGGCCGTAGATAAATTAATTTAGGACTTTGCCTCTATCTGGAAAGAGACTCAAAAGTCGCTCTCACTGGCCTCTGCCCGCATGAAGAGACATGCATATAAAAAAAGAAGAATCCCTCCTGTCTATGCCCCTGGTGACAAAGTGTGGCCCTCCTCCAAATATGTTCGGTTTCGGGTACCTAGCTACAAGCTGGGCCCTCGTTACCTCGGGCCATTTAAAATCAAAAACCAAATCAATTCTGTTTCTTACAAGCTCCACCTTCCTCCTTCTCTTCGTATTCCCAACTCTTTTCATGTGTCTCTTCTTAAACCCCTCATTCTTAACCGATTTTCCCCTAAGGTCACCGCTCCTGCTCCTGTCTCTGGTTCTTCTGATGTCTTCTCGGTGAAAGAGATCCTCGCCTCCAAGGTCATCCGAGGTAAAATATGTTTTCTAGTTGATTGGGAGAACTGTGGTCCTGAGGAAAGATCCTGGGAACCTGAGGCCAACATTTTAGATAAAGAGCTCATCCGTAGATTCTTGGGTTCCAAGAAGAGGGGGAGACCTAAGGGGGGGGTACTGTAACACTGAGCGCTCCGGGTGTCCCATCCATCCCGGAGCGCCCGCGGCGTCTGTCCCCCTGCAGCGCTCCGGTCGGCCCCTCTGACCGTGAGCGCTGCTCTGATGCTGGCGGGGATGCGATCCATGCGGCGACACCTGTCCGCCCGCGGATCGCATCCCATCCTGCTCACCGGCCTCCTCCTCCTGCTCCGTCCCGGCGCGCGCGGTCCCGCTGCTCTCCAGGGCGCGCGCGCGCCGGTCTTCTTAAATTTAAAGGGCCAGTGCACCATTGATTGGTGCCTGGTCCAATTACTGTGTACACACCCAAAACACTTAAAAACCCACTCCCCCTTCCTGTCCTTGCCGGATCTTGTTGCCTTAGTGCCCTGAGAAAGCGTTTTATAGTTGCCTTGCCAGTGTATCTGACCTTCTGCCGTTGCCCCTGACTACGAACCATTGCCGCCTGCCCTGACCTTCCGCTACGTCTGACCTTGCCTCTGCCTAGTCCCTGTGTACCGTGCCTATCTCAGCTGCCAGAGAAGTCGAGCCGCTACTGGGGGACACGACCTGGTTGCTACCGCCGCAGCAAGTCCATCCCGCTTTGCGGCGGGCTCTGGTAAAAACCGGTAGCTGCTTAGAACCGGTCCTCCAGTGCGACCCGTGCCTTCGCCTCTCTGGCACAGAGGATCCACCTCCTGTGTCCTCACTAGCCACCAGTCCGGGCCCTGACAGTAGGCCTATGAAAAGGGAGTTGCAATAGTCAAGGTGAGAGATAACAAGGAGTGAATGAGAAGCTTGGTGGTTTCATTAGTTAAAAAGGGGCAAATTTTAGAGATGTTACGGAGGTGAATTCTACAAACTTTTGACAACGATTGGATTTGGGGCAGAAAGGACAAGTCTAGGATTACACCTAGTACCCTGGTGTGAGGGGAGAGACTGATGGTTGCATTGTTTGATGGAAAAGTCATGGAGGGGGCATGGGATCTACTGTATGTAAACACATTTGTGAGATTTGTTGCTAAAGGTTTGGTCCACCCAAAACTGATATGTTTGTTGGATCCTGAATATTAACCGCTTAAAGCACGGCCCCATGGACATATACTGTGGCAGGGTGGCCCTTAAGTGCAAAATCATGTACCTGTACAGGGTTTTCTGTCTATGGCTCTGGGGCGTGGGCGAGCACCACTCGAGCCCCGCTCCTGCTGTGATTGGACACAGTGGGAACCAATCAGCGGGTCCGGCGGAAAAACCCGGTGATCAATGGTGTCTCTAGCTTTCATATTTAGGGGGGGCACATGGGGGGACAAGGACAAAAGTAGGGGGACCAACAAAATATATATATATATATATATATATATATATATATATATATATCTATCTCCCACTTACCCGGCGGCCGCTGTAATACGAAGTACCGCCTCCTGGATGAGCTCCTATGATAGACTGCATACACTGGCCGTGCTGTGTAAGTGGGAGATATTTGTAATCTGGCGGTGCTGGGGACTTCTGGTCACCCTAGGCTAGTGGCCAGCAGTACCCACATGTCAGTGGCCAGCAGTACCCACATGTCAGTGGCCAGCAGAACCCACATGTCAGTGGCCAGCAGAACCCACATGTCAGTGGCCAGCAGAACCCACATGTCAGTGGCCAGCAGGACTCACAGGTCAGTGGCCAGCAGGACTCACAGGTCAGTGGCCAGATTCCAGCAGGACCCACAAGCTGGGGACCTGTGGGTCCTGCTGGGAGCTGGCTGCGGACCTGTGAGTCCTGCTGGCCACTGACCTGTGGGTTCTGCTGGGAGCGGACAATAGCCTATGAGTCCTGCTGGACACTGACCTGTGGGTCCTGCTGGGAGCCGACCATGGCATGTGGGTCCTGCTGGGAGCTGACCATGGCATGTGGGTCCTGCTGGCCTGTAGGCCATGGGCAGCTCCCAGCAGGATTCACAGGCCATGGGCAGCTCCCAGCAGCAATCACAGGCCATGGGCAAGGTAAATGAGGTGTATGGAGGGCAGATCGATGGGATGATTGATCCTGTGGGGGTGTCAGGTTCTCTCACCTCAGCTTGCTCGGCAGACTCAGAGCTCAGCAGCAGCAGGACAGGACAGGTCCTCTCTTCCTCCTTCTCCACGGCTTCCTCCAGTCCTGGGGGGGTGGGTGATGATGTTTCTCCTGGCCTAGGGTCACGTCTACTCCACAGTACTGTTACTGTACTGTTTGCAGCCACCACCAGCCAGAAGCGGTGCGCCCAGGCCAGCCACGTCACGTACCACAGGACTTATGGAAGGTGATAGAACACAGTATCCCAAGACCAGTAGGAGGTAAAAAAAAAAAACAGTACCCCCTGGGACATGCAGAAGGTAAAGGACCTGCCAAAGGTAATAAAAAAAACAGTACCCTAGGACCTGTGAAATATAAAAAAAAAAAAGAAAAACAGTGCCCCAGGACGAGAATAACCATACAAATTATAATCTGAGCACAATCTACTTTAGACCTACTAACAACTATATAGATCTATATAGGGCATGTTTGATACAGAAAGTAATAAACCAATAGTGGGGATTGGGATGGAGAAGGAGGCTGCTGTGACCAGGAAGTTGTTTGCATGACTATTGTATAACAGAGATGTACCTTCTTTTAATTAACCCCTTTTTTTCCAACCCTTACCTAAGTAAATGAGACCACACTGGAGTTGGAGAAAACATAGGCCGTAGCAGCCTTATTTATTAAAACTAATATTTAAATTAACAGTAAACATAAACATCTGTTATGAAAACCATCAGTCAACTACTAGTGTCGATCTTTGCAGGAAGATCGATTACCATCTGTGTGAACTATTGCACTGCGGTACCTCTCAAATCTGTTAATAGGCCTCAAGCCAACATGCTGGCTCAGAGACAACCATGACCGCAGTGCACCCATTACCAATGCTTCCAGCTAAACCTTCGTTAACTGGAAGCCCACCATCAGGACCCATACCAACGACAGGTCCTGAACTCTTCTTCCCGAGGTATCATCCTTCCCCTGCAAAGACCAGACACCCGCCACAGCACCCAATTGAAAACCACCTTTACAATTGGGTGCCCCTCCACACCCTAAGAGCCCTTTGGATGCCATCCTGTATTCCCAACGCCCACATGTCCATACCCACATCATTCAGGTGCACCCCGTCACCCCGAAGTGACAGCGCCATGTATCCACCTCCAACTCCATATGCCTTATCACCAACCCCCCATTCTTCACCACAAACCTAGCCACATCTCGATTGATCTTCCTCCGGGCCCTATTAATACCCTCTAAAGACCTAGCCATCCCATCCTCCATGATGTCCGAGCCACCATGTCGGACCACACGATCACCATGTCTGGGAATGCCATGCGAAGACGAAGTATATCAAACTTGATATCCTTCGTCACATCCAACATAGATCTAGCTCCCAGCTAATTGCCACCTACGTGCAACACTATAACGTCAGACGGCCGGTCGAGACGTGCAAAGCGATGCACCTCCGGGACCAGTCTACTCCATAACATTCCCGGCACTCCCAGCCAGCGAACACAGGCTTCCTGCCTCGGAGACCCCAATTGCCGACCTTCCGGCCTCACATCCGCCCTTTTTGCCCCCCAGAACACACATGAATGACCCAATATCCAGACCAGAGCCAGCACCGCACCTGAAAAAAAAGAACAAGCATACCACCGTAACCAACAGCAAACCCAACCAACAGATCACCCCCCACATATGCAAAACCACGACCTCCAGTCCCCCTTAACTCACACCACCACTAATAGCTGAGGACGGATGTAAAGGCAAAATCTACTGGACTCCCACCTACCAATGCGTTTTACTGATTTCAAATCCAACCCCCACCGAGCCGCCTCTGTAGCCGCCCCTATCCTGAAAGAGTGCGATGCAAACTCTCTGTCGTCCAAACCCACAACCCTCAAACATTTCCGAAAAACAGCCACAAATTGAAATTTTGATAACGGGGACCCGTCGGCATGGATCAAAAACAACCCCTCTGCCACCGGTCGTACCCCTAAAAACCCTTGCACGGCCCCCACCGGACATAGCGGGGAGCCTGGCAACGAGAAAACCTGCACAGTCTTACCCTTCCCCCCCTGATCCGTCTTGGACCTACGCAACCACAAGGATACACTATCCTCCTGGCAACGCACCGGCCGTACCCCAAATTCCCCCATGAACCTTTTTGGAAGGGCTGACCAGCTCGCTGATCCTAAAAGCCCTAAAAAATGCTAACGAAAATGCTACCCTGAACAAGGAAACCTTGTATACCGAGCCGCAGACCTCCGATAACCGAGCCAGAATTCCTTGAAGAACCTCAAACGACACCGGTCGCCTAGTGTCCTTACCTGGCCTGGACCGCCTATAACCTTTAAGCGCCTGGCGCACCGAAAAATCTTTCATGAAGTCAGGGCCGCCCTGCCACTTAAACCAAAAGGCCAACCCTGCCATCTTCTTACCCAACACCGAAACCGTCACCCCATCCTCCATCTGCCTTGAGATAAAATACAACAACAACCTCACTTCAGGCCCTGTCGTGTCCACACCCGTCATGCGACCCAAAGCCACCCATTCCTGCCATACCTTGTTATATGCAACCCACGTCGTCTCACTCACCGACCTTCTGATCCATCCGGAGACTACTCCAACGCAATCCTCCACAGCCAGTCGGGACAAGGCGCCCCCAGTTGCTCCGCTTCCGGCGCCAACTCTCGGAACCTGTCCCACTGAAAGCGAGACAAAGAGTCAGCAATGACGTTCTCCACCCCAGGAAGATGTACCGCATAAATAAAAACATTCAACTGCAGGCATCTCAACACCAAATGTCGCAGCAGCCGAACTACCGGAGGTGATGAGGCCGTCACCCTGTTGATCATCTGCACCACCCCCAGGTTGTCACCGTGGAAACGCACCTTCAGATCCCTGAAAGCCTCGCCCCACAATTCAACCGCCAAGACCACCGGAAACAGTTCCAGCAGCACCAGGTTTGTTGTGAACCCAGCCTCCACCCAACACTGTGGCCACGGACCAGCACTCCACTTGCCTTGGAAAAATGCTCCAAAACCAGTTGATCCGGCCGCGTCAGTAAAGAGTTCCATATCAAAATTACTGACCGGGCCAGACATCCACAGCGCCCTACCATTAAAAGACTCCAAAAATGTATGCCACACCTGCAGATCCTCCCTGTAAACTTAACCAGGCGCACAAAATGTTTCAGTGACCGCACCCCAGCCGTACTTGGTCCAGGGTGATCTCCAAAAACGTAATGACCGTACTCGGTCCTTCTGTTTTTTTCAGGCGCCAAAGGAACCCCGAAGCGTTCCGCGATGTGTTCCAGCGTAGCCAGGAGCACTGCGCATATCTTGGAGGAAGCTGGGCCCACGCAGAGGAAGTAATCCAAATAGTGTATGATCGAACTTACGCCTGACACATCCCTGACCACCCATTCTAGAAAGGAACTAAACTTTTCAAACAGTGCGCATGAGATGGAGCATCCCATCGGCAAGCATTGATCCACATAGAACTCCCCGTTCCATTACACCCTAACAAACGGAAACTATCGGGGTGTACCGGCAGCAGGCGGAACGCTGCCTCCACATCAGATTTTGCCATCAATGTCTCCTGGCCATAATGACGTACCCAAACCACCGCTGCATCAAATGACGTATAACTCACAGTGCAAGCGTGGCCGGTAAGGCAAAAGGGCCACCCATTGCACCCAACGCAACTTCCTTACGCAGTTTCTCAGAAACCACATCAGGGTGCTGCAAAGCTGAGCGCAAGTTACGAGACACCGGCGGAACCACCCCCAAAGCACACAGAATCTTAAACCCCTCAGTAAAACCCCTCTCCAACAACCGTGCGGCTTGTCTATCCGGATGCCTACCTAGAAACGGCCGCATCCTTACCACCATCACCGGCGTCCTCCCTCTTGTTCGCAGACTCCAGATCGACCCTTCCCTTGCTTAAAACATCTGGACAGGGTATAGGAACCCCCACAGCCCGAACACTCATGCTTGTATCGACACGTCCCTCCAAACTTGCAGGACCCTGTATTGTATTGCCAACAGACCCCTTTTGCCTTACCGGCCGGTTGTCCTAGGGAAGACGATCCACCGGCCCCTTCTTGAAAAAACTAATTTGGGGCCCTCGCCGAAGTCATCAGCCGCATCCACAGACTAATGTCTTTGTGGTCCCACCTCAACGCCGGCCGAACCGCCATCCTCTGTCTGATCTGTTCGTCATACCTTAACCAGGCCGTGCCCCCATACACCCTATAGGCCTCCCCCACAGCATCCTGATAGCAAAAGAGGGCTGAACAATGTTCAGGCTTCTTTTCACCAATCACACTAGCCATAATGGCAAAGGCCTGCAGCCAATTCGTAAATGTCCGTGGAATCAGTCAATACCTACGTTTCTCCTCATCCTCCTTCTTGAACTCGTCCGGCTTGACCCTGTCCAAATTGAACTTTTCCAATTGAAGCAGCGAGAAAATCTCAATGTACTCACCCTTTCAAATCTTGTCCCAAACTTCAGACTTCAGGTGCGCCCCTAGTGGCCCCTCGAAACAAACATAGACCTCACACTTAGCCGCATCCGCCAACCTAACCAGGTCCTGCCTGCCCGCATCCCCTACTGCCTTGCCAACTGCCGCCTGTGGCGTGCCATCCGCAATTGCTGTCTGCACCGCTGCCACCGGAACCGCTGGCACCGCAGCAGCCACCACCTGCACCCCGTCCCCTTTTGCCAGAGGGACCCACGCCGCAGCCGGGCTAGCAGCGACACTGTCATGGTTCTCAAACCTGCCCACGAGCTCCTTAATCCCTGCCAAAAACCCTATCAATCCAGAATCCATCCCCACAACCGACCCTTGTACCAAGCCAGCTCTAGCAACCTCCCCATGGGGAACCCCCTGCCCCGCAGCCACTGCACTGCCCCCCCGCCAGGCTACCCCTATTCACCATCACACCCGACAGCCCCGTAGAAAGTAAATTTGACGGACTTACCGGGCTGCCCAGGAAGTGACCCACCAGCAGAACGTCCCGTCTCCACCGCAGCCGATCGTCTCTGGGGCAGGCCGTCGTCCTCTGAATCAGCCAGTTCACCCTCCGACCGCTGCTCCAACAGGTCCTCTTCTGCTGATGAAGGCCCACCAGGGGAAGGATCCCTGGCTGCCGCGGGTCCTGACGCCATCCGGCTCCGCCCACCAGACCCGTTCACCGACTTCCGTGCTGATTTTCCACCTTCGTGGGCATGGCTGTACGATTCGCGGGGGGGGGGGGCCCGAAGGGGCCCGCGGGTGGGGACTCCCAGAGTGACGCTGAGCTCGGAGGTTTCGGGGGAGAAGCGCTCGCGCCAAATCCCTTCCCCTGGTACCTGCACTCGCCGCCGGTACGACCAGCATCGGCCCCAAGGTCTCATGGAGCCAATCTGGGCCACATGTCGCCGCCTCAGCTCGCAGCTGGGCCAGTAAACTCTTGACATGAGACATGGCTCCCTCCCTGACAACTTTCACCCCCGCTGTGTTGCCCGGAGGAGGAGTCCCAGCCTATTTGTATCCGACCTCTGCCCCCTCCCATGCCAACTCACCAATCCAAAATTCCCTATTCCAGTACCCTGTTTCCCCAGTCATGCCAGCCCTCCGCCTATGCATTTTATTTATTTTGCTCCGGGCTTTTTCTGGAGAAAAGCACACTAATATTCAGGGATCCTGGATTACTGGACAGAAGAACAGAAATGTCCAGTATCAGTTTTTTTTTATTTTATTTACCCAGTCTTGCCACTGCCACACTAATTGCCCAGTAAAACAACTCATTTATTTCTTAATTCACGGTTCACCCAAGCAAATTTGAACTCATTCATGGTAAAATACCAATTTATTGTTTAATCCTTATCAACTATCATTGCATGCATGCATTTTGTAAACTGAAAAAAATATTTCTAACATACGATTGAGGCACTGATCTGCTGAGGTTCATCAGGCTCTATCTCCCATTAAATGTATAGGCCTCATATTCATGCACAAGCTTAATTTCTTTGTAGCGGGGTCTCCGTTGAGGCCCCATGGACTACGTTACCCAGAACACCGTTTGGCACCCAGGGTGCATTGGGCCGCCGCAGAGACACATGGGTGGGGTATAAAAGGGGAGGGAGAGGCTAAGCCCGGTCACTTTGGACACTGCACGGCTGGCAAGAGGACTTCCTGGGCAGACCTGCTGCGAGTGCAAGGCCCGAAGCCTGGGCCTTGCGCACTTCCAGAGAGCCTTCCACCTCGCTGCGGAGTCTGTGCGGCATCTGACATCTACCTGCTTCGCGGACGTCAGTAAGACCAGAGATCCAGCTGTGGCAGATCCTGTGTGTGGAGACACAGCGGTGGGAGTCCCGGACTGGGATCGAGTCCGGAGGGGTGAGAGAGCACCTGCTCACAGCTATAACCAAGTACTTTGTTAGGCCTATTGACTGCCTTGGCCCATCGTGTTATACCTGCTTTCCTGACAGGAGACTAGTTGCAGAACTGAGTTATATAGTCTCCGGGGAGTTGCTTCTATTGCCATAGACCCTTATTGGATTACAAATTATTGTTCCTGTATGTGCACCACCGATCATTTTGCATGCGAAAATTCCTCACTTAGAGACTGAGCTTTAACTGAGTCAGGCCTGACTGGGAGTTGATAGCATTGCTGTGCACCATATTGCTCACAGTGAGAATAGCTATATGTCAGTGTGTGATAGAACTATTCGTGCACTATAGTTGACTAGTGTTATTATTACTGCAGGGCTCTGCATGTATGTGTTATATGGTATTGATCGTTAACCTTTATATACAAGTAAACCTATTACAGTTAATCATTCTGGTATTGGAGTCCATTACTATATTTCACAACTGTTTGGATTATTGAGGGATTGTTCATGAACTGTCATGTACCTGGGTGTATTTGAACCGGGATCTTCCTGGTCCCAAAGCTGCAGCCTTACCTGTTGCGCTACTGAGCAGATCTGGACTTTTGGAAATGTCCTCTCAGTGTTAAACATTACCTTGGACTCACTAGCCCCACCTGCTGCCAGCTGTGGACAATTTTCAATCAAAGCAGCCCTTAAAAAGGAAGTGATGCTATCTCTCAGCGCCCGTTTGTGTGGAATAGCTCCCTGGGTGTTGTGACTGCTTTTTGATCCTGATTTTCGTGTTGAACTTCTGCCTGAATTCCTGACTACTCTCCAGCCTGCTGATTTTGTACTTCACTGCCAGCTCGTGTATGACCTTTGCCTGCCTGACCACTCTCTGGATTTCGATCGTGTACCATTTTGCCTGATCTGTTGCCAACCTAATCTGCCTGACTACGTTTTCGCCTGAATCCTCAGCACACAAGTTCCACTTTGGACACTACCTATCACAGGTACCTTACATTACAAACGGGCCACAATGACAGTGGACCCTGCTGAGATTGTTAAGGCGATTTCACGTCAGGGACAATTGATTGGAGCTCATGAACAGCATCTTTCTTCCCTGGACGCCAAGTTAGATGAACTTTGTACTATGCTTAAATCTTGTTTGCCTGCTTCCTCTGCAACGGTCCAGACTCTGGATCCTACTCCTGCTACGATCCAACCCACCTCTTCTGTACCACCCAAACTTCCTATGCCTGACAAATTTGGTGGTGATACTGAGGACTGCAGAGGCTTTTTAAATGTTTGCCGTTTGCATTTCCGCAACAACCCTGGGACCTTTAGCACTTCGTCTGCCAAAGTGACTTTTGTAATTTCCTTGTTAAAGGGGAAGGCCCTGGCCTGGGTCTCTCCTTATCTGGAACGCAATGATCCTATGCTGCAAGACGCTGACAAATTTCTGGCTTCTCTCCAGACTGTATTTGACAAGCCAGATAGAGCTTCTGCAGCTGAGTACTCACTCTTGGACATGCAACAAGGCACCAGGTCTGTGGCACAATATGCTATTGAGTTTCGTACCCTTGCTGCTGAGACTACTTGGGACTCAAGGGCATTACGTGCAGCCTTCCGAAAAGGTCTTGCAGATCGCATCAAAGACGAATTAGTCTATAAGGATTCCCCAGAAGACCTAGAGAAATTCATAGAGCTCTGTGTTCGTCTGGATGTCCGGTATCATGAAAGGTGCCAAGAGAGACTTAGAACTCGCAAGTTTCCTCGGCCAGTCTACCGTTTGGCCCCTAACTTCCAAGCACCACCTCAGCCAGAACCTGAAATCTCAGTTGAACCCCAGACACCTGTGGAACCCATGGATGTAAGCCGTCTCCACCTAACTGAGTCTGAGAAACAAAGGAGGCGTGCATTGGGCCTATGCCTATACTGTGGACTTAAAGGACATTTATTATCTGTCTGCCCTTCCCGTCCAGTAAAAGGCAGGGTCTAACCAGTGTTGGAGGAGCTGGCTTAGACCTTACAGGTATATCCTCCAAGACCAAGATTACCATTCCTGCAATTATCCATTTACCCTCTAAACTTGTCTCCTGTGAGGCTTTTGTGGATTCTGGAGCTGCTGGCATATTCTTGGACTACACTTTTGCTAAAAAAAATAATATCCCATTTGTTCCAAAATCTAGACCCCTGAACATTACCACCGTGAATGGACAACCCTTGGGAGATGGCATTGTAAAATTTGAGACTATAACAATCACCCTTCAGGTAGGTGTACTCCACAAAGAGGAAGTTGTCTTGTCTCTTATTGATTCTCCACTTCTGCCTGTTATCCTTGGTTACCCATGGTTACAACAACATAACCCTTCTTTTGATTGGGAAAATGGAGAACTAACCTCTTGGGGGTCGTTCTGTCATTCAAACTGTTTGTCTCAACCCAAAAGACTTCCTGCTTGTATGTTGGCTTCCGTGGCCGTCCCACCTACCTTGCCTCATGAATACCATGCGTTTGCAGACGTATTTTGCAAGCAAAAGGCAGAGGTTTTACCTCCACATCGTTCTTTTGACTGTGCAATTAAATTGATTCCTGGAGCACCTCTTCCCAAAGGAAGGACCTATCCCCTGTCTTTGCCTGAACAAAAATCCATGGAGGAATACATAAAAGACAACTTGGAAAGAGGTTTTATCCGACCCTCTTCTTCTCCAGTAAGGGCAGGTTTTTTCTTTGTTGAAAAAAAAGATGGGGGTCTTCGACCATGCATAGACTATCGAGGGTTAAATCAAATCACTGTAAAAGACTCCTACCCTTTGCCTCTCATTCTTGAACTGTTTGATGTACTTAAGGGGGCTGTTATCTTCTCCAAGCTAGACCTACGAGGGGCTTATAATCTAATTCGAATTAAAGACGGGGACGAGTGGAAGACAGCATTCAACACTCGTAATGGACATTTTGAATATCTGGTTATGCCATTTGGGTTGTGTAACGCCCCTGCTGTCTTCCAACGTTTCATGAATGAAATTTTTCATGATTTCAGCAACAGTTTTGTGATCATCTACTTGGACGACATTTTAATCTTTTCCAAGACTCATCTAGAGCACATCTCGCATGTAAAGCAGGTATTGCAACGACTGAGAGAAAACCATCTTTACGCGAAGATTGAGAAATGCAGTTTCCATCAAAGCCGTATTCCTTTCCTTGGATACATTATAAGTGCTGCCGGTTTCCAAATGGACCCTCAAAAACTTTCCGCTGTCTTGCAATGGCCCCAACCGACCACTTTAAGAGGGCTCCAAAGCTTTCTAGGGTTCGCAAATTACTACAGACGCTTCATCAAAGGTTTTGCCTCCATTGCGGCCCCCCTTACTGCTATGACTAAGAAAGGTACAAATTGCAAGGTATGGTCCTCAGAAGCAGAATCGGCTTTCCAGCAATTAAAAGACATGTTCAGCAAAGCTCCAATTCTTCAGCATCCAAATCCCGATCTCCAGTACATAGTTGAGGTTGATGCCTCTGAGGTAGGAGCAGGTGCCGTGCTCTCCCAGAGACAGCCTAAGTCTGGTAGAATCCATCCAGTAGCATTTTTTTCTAGAAAGTTTTCTCCAGCGGAGATGAATTACGATGTTGGGAATCGAGAACTACTGGCCATCAAATTGGCATTGTCTGAATGGCGACATCTTCTGGAAGGGGCTCCCAAACCTTTTTCTATCCTCACTGACCATAAAAACCTACTGTACCTTCAGACTGCAAGACGTTTGAACTCACGTCAGGCTCGATGGGCTCTGTTTTTCTCCCGTTTTAATTTTGTTCTTTCTTATGTTCCTGGGCATAAAAACAAGAAAGCCGATGCTCTTTCCAGACAGTTTGCTACCTCTGAAGAAGACCAACCTACCGAGCAGTATATAATCCCACCTCACAAAATTGTCGCACAGATCTCTACGGCTCTTTCCCAACAGTTACAAGAAACACAGAATTGTGTTCCCCAAGGCTTGAAGATACCACCAGGTCGCCTGTTCGTAGCCTCTAGCCTCAGAAAACCTGTACTCCTCTGGGCACATGATGGTGTTTTATCTGGTCATCCTGGTGTCACCATCACTCTTAAGACCTTGCAGCGTCATGTCTGGTGGCCTCATATGAAAAGGGATGTTACTGACTATGTGGCTGCCTGCCCAACTTGTGCTGCTAATAAAGTACCCCGTACATTGCCTACTGGACTGTTACAACCACTTTCAGCACCTCGTCAGCCTTGGACCCATTTGACTATGGACTTCATTACAGACTTACCCAAGTCCGAGGGCATGACTGCTATATGGGTCATAGTGGATCGCTTTTCAAAAATGTCTCATTTTGTGCCGCTCCCGGGATTACCTACAGCGGAAGCACTGTCTACTCTCTTCCTTTCCCATATTGTGAGATATCATGGCATACCTACCAATGTCGTCTCAGACCGCGGATCCCAGTTTGTTTCCCGATTCTGGAGAGCGTTCTGCAAGAAACTGGGAGTAACGCTTTCACTCTCTACCTCACATCACCCTCAAACAGATGGTCAAACCGAACGCATGAACCAGACCCTAGAAACCTATCTTCGACATTATGTCAATGCCTTACACTCCAACTGGTCTGAGTATTTGCCTTTAGCTGAGTTCGCCATTAATTCCCGTTGGCACAGTGCTCTTCATACCACACCATTCTACGCAGCCCTAGGCTATCACCCTCAGACTTTTCCCCTACTTCAGCCTTCTTCTGGTGTACCAGCAGCAGATCAGCGGGTTAAAAATATTCTGCTACATTGGAAAAAGATTCGCTTATTACTACGGAAGTCAGCAGGCAAGTATGCACTTTTTTCCAACAAACGAAGACGCCATATACCTCCATATGTGGTGGGGGACAGAGTTTGGCTATCAACCAAATATGTGAGACTGAAACAACCTTCTACCAAATTGGGCCCTCGATTCATTGGTCCTTACAGAATTATTGCTCGAGTCGGGCCAGTCTCCTATCGGTTGAAATTACCCTCCTCTCTCCGGATTCATCCTGTGTTCCACGTTTCCCTCCTCAAAAAAGCAATTTTCAATCGCTACTCCAGAACGCAACAGCTACCTCCTCCTGTTCTTGTTGATGGACAAAATGAGTTTGAAGTCTCCAAGATTCTTGATTCTAGAAGACAGGGTCGTGGCCTTCGGTATCTGGTTCATTGGAAGGGATATCCTGTCACAGACCGTTCCTGGGTTCCAGCCAAAGATCTGCATGCCCCTTCTCTTATTCGAGACTTCCATGCCTCCTTTCCCACTAAGCCCCGCTAGGCCCCCGGAGGGGTCCACTGGGGAGGGGGCCCTGTCATGTACCTGGGTGTATTTGAACCGGGATCTTCCTGGTCCCAAAGCTGCAGCCTTACCTGTTGCGCTACTGAGCAGATCTGGACTTTTGGAAATGTCCTCTCAGTGTTAAACATTACCTTGGACTCACTAGCCCCACCTGCTGCCAGCTGTGGACAATTTTCAATCAAAGCAGCCCTTAAAAAGGAAGTGATGCTATCTCTCAGCGCCCGTTTGTGTGGAATAGCTCCCTGGGTGTTGTGACTGCTTTTTGATCCTGATTTTCGTGTTGAACTTCTGCCTGAATTCCTGACTACTCTCCAGCCTGCTGATTTTGTACTTCACTGCCAGCTCGTGTATGATCTTTGCCTGCCTGACCACTCTCTGGATTTCGATCGTGTACCATTTTGCCTGATCTGTTGCCAACCTAATCTGCCTGACTACGTTTTCGCCTGAATCCTCAGCACACAAGTTCCACTTTGGACACTACCTATCACAGGTACCTTACAAACTGGTATAGAGCCATATATATATATATATATATACCACCCCTAGACTAGCTGTGCCAGAGAAGGGTCGAGTAGATTGCCGGGGGTTGGCTGTGCTGTGTACAGGGCCCAAAACAAACCAGCGGCTCTCTTAGTTTGGGAGTATTGCTACATGTGGGGGCTCGTCCGGGATGTGTGTGTTATATCATCTAAATTTGAACTTTGCTGCCCGGAGGAGTTCCAAATAGGTCGGCCATATTGTTCGTGGGCGGGGAGAAGAGAAAGCCCGCAAACAAATGCAGAGTATGGGAGGAGTCAGGGCGTGTGGAGAGACAAACGTGGAGATTCCGGCGCAAATTGGGCAGGGAGCAGCAGACAGTCAGGATGACCTCAAATACTCCGTGGATTTCTGTTCCTTCTACCACGGAGATGACTTCTTTTGCTGCTCCGATCATGGACACAGGAATAAGGCTAAGGCCCCGAGGACGTTTGGCTCTGTACACATGCAGAGACATAGAGGCCCTCGTGTGATCTGTCCCAGCTGTTCGGGACTGGTGGTCCACTTGAAGCCAATCGGGCGATGTGAGGCTTGCAAGGAATTCCTCTTTGTGGTGGAGCCATCCACAGAAAGGCCTCGCGCCTTCCACCTCAACTACCTCACAGGTACTGTCACGCCGGAGGGAGAGATCGAAGCCTATGTGGACATTCCTGCGCGCACTGACCGGGGCGAGGTGAAGACCCCAGCGGAGACTGAGAGAGAGAAATCCGAGGATGCTGCCTTGGTAACCACAAGCTCCCTGCTCCCACCGATGAAGAGGACAGTCGGCCTGGTAAAGGCATCCTGTGGTCGTGGAAGAGCTTTGCCCCGTCGCTTGCCTGGCCTGGATGGATCCGGAGGGAAGAGCCCTGGACATCCCTGTTCTACTAAAAGCCCAGATGAGCCAGGGGTTGAGACTGTGTGTGTGGTTGGAGGTGTTGGGAGTTCACAGTCAGTGGAGCCCATGGAGGGGGGTGATTCCGTGTCCACTGGGAATTACCTGCCCGCAGAGTTCTATGACACCTCCGACCTGGAGTCATTATCTGACGCCGGTGATGATGGGGAGATCGATGAGATCTTTCATAAGAAGGGATGGGACAAGATGCCGCTACCCTCGTCCCGTGCAACAAGGGACCCACCTATGTCCATTGGGGATAGTGTACCCCGGGTGGAGGCCTCAGAGCCTAGGGAGGAATCTGGTCCCCTGTCTACCTTTCCACTTCTTGAATCATCAGATGTTTCACCTGCTCCTGTTGTGGGAGTGCAACGTGCATCACTGCGGGCTCCTAAGCCCAAATCTACAGAGGTAGTGAAAGTGCCTCGTCATCCAGAATCCATCGTTCTGCCTGGAGAAGGAGACAGTGCCACAATGCCACCTTTGGCCAGGCTGCAGCGTCTCTTGCCAAAAGGTTGCCTGTGAATATGGATGGGAATACCCATATTTGCCTCGAGACTTTCTCTATGAGGTGGAAGTCTTGCGGCAGCGGTGGTACAATGAGTTCGTCTGGACAAGGTTAAAGGTACCTCACGCACGCATATACCTCTCATGTTCACCTACAGTTACCAGAAAATTCAAGGACTGTAGGGCAGAATGGATGCTTGGGAGGCACATCCATGCTGACAGGGTGCTTATCTGTCGGAAGGATGGAGAGAACATTGAATATAATGTGGAGACCTTTGACAAGCATTTAAAGCCTTTGTTCCCGCACCCAAAGTTCTACTTATAGGAGGAAAAGACTCCTTTATATTCTCTTTTATTGCTGGACTTTCCAGAGTGTTTTGCTGGAACAAAGGGACTGTGCCCTACCTATTTATTTTTTTTGGGGTGTTTTACTCTTTGGAGAAATGGGAGCAGTTACTGTTGTTTGTTCTCCCTCCTTCTCCTCTGTCACGTACCAAGTGTGACCAGAACTGTGCAGCTAGTAACAGAGGAACACCAAACACGTATAAGTGAAATATAAAGATTTATTAAAGATAAGTGAAATAATATATATATATATATATATATAACCACCTCCAATACCACACAGTGCACAACAACCAATAACAAACAGAACCCACAATTAATAACAGTAACAGACAAATATGTACAAGTAATGGGGAAACCAGAATCATAAACAGGGCCAGGCCGAGGTCATACACAGGGGGATCAGCAGATGGGGTAAGGATGGATCAGGACAGGGAGACAGGATCAAGCAGGGGGCAACCAGGCTGCAGAGCAGGGATCAGGGATTAGGACGGACACAACAGGTTCAGGATCAGGTTACAGGGATCAGGATACATGGATCAAGGTTCAAGCAGACAGGCTACAGGTCAGGGCACGAGGACGATACCAGGGCAGTGTGTGTATACACCTGCCGGGTATTTATAGGAATGCCTGATTAGCTTCAGGTCACACCTGATCGGAGGGAGGGCAGTCTGCTCCACACTGCCAGGATCCATCCGCTGGTGGAAACCAGTACTGCGTCCAAAAGATAATACAACACCAGCAGGGAAAGATTCTCCTGACAGTTACAAACTGCCAGGAGACACCTGCTGGTGGACCACAGTACTGCAAGATAAATAATAAATGCCACCAGCGGATGGAACCTTTCCTGACAGTACCCCCCCCTCAAAGGAGCGGCCTCCGGACGCTCCAACTAGCTGTTGCCGGAGAAAGTTCATGGCAATCAGCTGGGTAGTAGGCAAAGTCACATCCGGGCAGACAATCACATCAAGCTGGGCAGCAGGCAGGAACACCTCGGGCTGGGCAGCAGGCTCCGGGTCATCGAGCTGGGCAGCAGACAGGAACACTTCGGGCTGGGCAGCAGGCCCCGGGTCATCGAGCTGGGCAGCAGGCAGGAACACCTCGGGCTGGGCAGCAGGCTCCGGGTCATCGAGCTGGGCAGCAGGCAGGAACACCTCGGGCTGGGCAGCAGGCTCCGGGTCATCGAGCTGGGCAGCAGGCAGGGACACTTCGGGCTGGGCAGCAGGCTCCGGGTCATCGAGCTGGGCAGCAGACGGGATCATCTCAGTCTGGGCAGCGGACGGGATCATCTCAGTCTGGGCAGCGGACGGGATCATCTCAGGCTGGGCAGCGGACGGGATCATCTCAGGCTGGGCAGCGGACGGGATCATCTCAGGCTGGGCAGCGGACGGGATCATCTCAGGCTGGGCAGCGGACGGGATCATCTCAGGCTGGGCAGCGGACGGGATCATCTCAGGCTGGGCAGCGGACGGGATCATCTCAGGCTGGGCAGCGGACGGGATCATCTCAGGCTGGGCAGCGGACGGGATCATCTCAGGCTGGGCAGCGGACGGGATCATCTCAGGCTGGGCAGCGGACGGGATCATCTCAGGCTGGGCAGCGGACGGGATCATCTCAGGCTGGGCAGCGGACGGGATCATCTCAGGCTGGGCAGCAGACGGGATCATCTCAGGCTGGGCAGCAGACGGGATCATCTCAGGCTGGGCAGCAGACGGGATCATCTCAGGCTGGGCAGCAGACGGGATACCCTCGAGCCGGGAAAAGGGCTCCACAACCTCGGGCCGGGAAACGGGCACCACAACCTCAAGCCGGGAAACGGGCACCACAACCTCAAGCCGGGAAACGGGCACCACAACCTCAAGCCGGGAAACGGGCACCACAACCTCAAGCCAGGGAACGGGCACCACAACCTCAAGCCAGGGAACGGGCACCACAACCTCAAGCCAGGGAACGGGCACCACAACCTCAAGCCAGGGAACGGGCACCACAACCTCAAGCCGGGAAACGGGCACCACAACCTCAAGCCGGGAAACGGGCACCACAACCTCAGGCCGGGAAACGGGCACCACAACCTCAGGCCGGGAAACGGGCACCACAACTACAGGCCGGGAAACGGGCACCACAACTACAGGCCGGGAAACGGGCACCACAACTACAGGCCGGGAAACGGGCACCACAACCACAGGCCGGGAAACGGGCACCGGATCTTCCGACTGGGACACTGTCATCAGGGCTTCAGTTTGGAAGGCTGGCACGGGAACTCCATGTTGGCAGGCTGGCACATGGTCTTCAGGCTGGCAGGCTGGCACAGGGTCTTCAGGCTGGCAGGCTGGCACAGGGTCTTCAGGCTGGCAGGCTGGCACAGGGTCTTCAGGCTGGCAGGCTGGCACAGGGTCTTCAGGCTGGCAGGCTGGCACAGGGTCTTCAGGCTGGCAGGCTGGCACAGGGTCTTCAGGCTGGCAGGCTGGCACAGGGTCTTCAGGCTGGCAGGCTAGCTCGAGAACCGCAGACTGGAAGGCTGGCTCGAAAACCGCAGGCTGGAAGGCTGGCTCGAAAACCGCAGGCTGGCTCAAGGACCGCAGGCTGGAAGGCTGGCTCAAGGACTGCAGGCTGGAAGGCTGGCTCAAGGACTGCAGGCTGGAAGGCTGGCTCAAGGACTGCAGGCTGGAAGGCTGGCTCAAGGACTGGCTCTGGGACTGTAGGCTGGAAGGCTGGCTCGAGAACTGCAGACTGGAAGGCTGGCTCGAGAACTGCAAGCTGGAAGGCTGGCTCGGGAACTGCAAGCTGGAAGGCTGGTTCTGGAACTGCAAGCAGGAAGGCTGGTTCTGGAACTGCAAGCTGGAAGGCTGGTTCTGGAACTGCAAGCTGGAAGGCTGGTTCTGGAACTGCAAGCTGGAAGGCTGGTTCTGGAACTGCAAGCTGGAAGGCTGGCTCTGGAACTGCAGGCTGGGAAGCTGGCTCGAAGGCTGGTTCTGGAACTGCAAGCTGGAAGGCTGGTTCTGGAACTGCAAGCTGGAAGGCTGGTTCTGGAACTGCAAGCTGGAAGGCTGGCTCTGGAACTGCAAGCTGGGAAGCTGGCTCGAAGGCTGGTTCTGGAACTACAGGCTGGAGCAGGTTGGTGGGTGTGGAGGAAGGTGGGATTACTGGTTGGATTGTGTGGGTAGGGAAATACTTCCGCTTCTTTTTAGATTTGGTTACTGCAGGTTTGCACATAACGGGGGGAGTATATGGAAAAGATGGAATCGAGCAAATGGAAGAATATGGCAGGGATACGGGGACAGTGGCTGGAGGAGGTTCTTGTGGGCTTGCAGGCAGCTGAGAAGAGGCAGGTGGGTTGAATGCAGGATAGGTGCAGGGAGCAGAGACTGGATATTGATACCTGGTGGGAAGTAGTGTGTACTGAACTGCGACTGGGGTTGCCATGGGTGATGGAGAAATAGACTCTTGGGCAGGCAGGTGTCTGGCAGCAGAGATTTTTTTTTGTGGGCTGGCTGGGGCCGATTGCAAAATATCAGACCATGCTGAGAGTAGTGGCTGCACAAACTGCAGTTTACATTCTGCCTGTCTGACAAGGGATTGTACACAATCAACACACTCTATTATTTTCTGTTGGGAACAAGCTGTGTAATGTTCAAAAAAGTATGGGGAGTCATCCTCCAGAAGCCAAACCAAAGATACGACCTGATTAACATTAAAGGGGGGAGAAAAATCATCATGGCCCTCTGGGATACAAGGCAAAGCCAGCTCTGTGCAGATTTTAATTAAAGGTTGAACATCCCCAAACATCATACAGCCCTGATCAACCCAGGAGTGAGCTAAACGAATAATCTCTAGCAGCTGATCACTGGTCCACTCTTTCAGTGTCTGACGGAGATATTATACTCTGCTGGCGTCAGAGAGTGGTGAATAAGGAATCATATCAGAGTTCATTTTAGCAGAGTAACAGAACCAAAATGGGTCCTCTGTGCAGCTACTTCTGATCATTAATGGCCCTGGTATACTGTCACGTACCAAGTGTGACCAGAACTGTGCAGCTAGCAACAGAGGAACACCAAACACGTATAAGTGAAATATAAAGATTTATTAAAGATAAGTGAAATAATATATATATATATATATATATATATATATATATAACCACCTCCAATACCACACAGTGCACAACAACCAATAACAAACAGAACCCACACAATTAATAACAGTAACAGACAAATATGTACAAGTAATGGGGAAACCAGAATCATAAACAGGGCCAGGCCGAGGTCATACACAGGGGGATCAGCAGATGGGGTAAGGATGGATCAGGACAGGGAGACAGGATCAAGCAGGGGGCAACCAGGCTGCAGAGCAGGGATCAGGGATTAGGACGGACACAACAGGTTCAGGATCAGGTTACAGGTTCAGGTTACAGGGATCAGGATACATGGATCAAGGTTCAAGCAGACAGGCTACAGATCAGGGCACAAGGACGATACCAGGCAGTGTGTGTATACACCTGCCGGGTATTTATAGGAATGCCTGATTAGCTTCAGGTCACACCTGATCGGAGGGAGGGCAGTCTGCTCCACACTGCCAGGATCCATCCGCTGGTGGAAACCAGTACTGCGTCCAAAAGATAATACAACACCAGCAGGGAAAGATTCTCCTGACAGTTACAAATTGCCAGGAGACACCTGCTGGTGGACCACAGTACTGCAAGATAAATAATAAATGCCACCAGCGGATGGAACCTTTCCTGACATCCTCCCATCAAGAAAAAAAAATCAGTGACTTTGGGGCATAGCCAGTATAGGGCCACAGCACAGAGAAGTAAAGTTCATATGGATCTGACAAGTGTCTTTACCGCGGCATTGCCACCAGGTGGGGTTTTGCACAACGATTGTTTGTTTTACACTCTGCACTATACTTATTGGAGCGAATGGGTTTCTTTACGGATAGACCCATTCCTTCCAAGAAAACACATACATTATGTTAGGATGTGTGTTTTCTTTTTCTTTTTCCCTCTGCAGGAGACTCATCTATCAAGGCTGCTGAGAATGGGGTGGTCCTTAGATAGCAGAGGGGGGGGGGTGAATGTAAATGTGTAAAATTACTTAAAGTATTTTGATATAAATTTGCTGTTTTATATTCCTGTTTCCCTTTCCCATTTTAGGTCCTGGCACAATTCATGGCTAAATTTTAAGGTTTGGTTCTATGTGTAGCTTGGTCTCTGGATCGAACTTATGTTACCACTCTTTGGGAGACGTGGGTTTGCACCAGACACTGGGGACCAGTGTCAAATCACTGGGGGGAGAGTGTAGCGGGGGTTAAAATTTAGGGGGAGTGCAAGGGTGGTAGTATGACCCAATGCACTGATTGTTAGGGAATTTGGGACCATTTATGGTTCTTAGAGGACTCTGGTGGTGTGATGATCCCTGCGGCCTGCAGGTGGCGCTGTTGCCCTGGGCCGGAGTTGAACCCTCACCGCAAGACTGTGCCTTTTTGTCCTTTTCCGGCGCTTGTACAGCGGGGCGGGGAACCTGCTGTGACGCAAAGGGAGAGGAGATAAAGGGGGCGGACGCCCTGAGCACCGGGTTCAGAGTCAGAGGACAATGCCGTGCCCAGACACCTTCGGTCTGGGTGCTGGCGTTCCGGAGTTCCGGCTCAGGTGCCTTTGACCTGGCTGGAGCGGGGGATGGAGTCCATCCCAGGCACCTTTAGCCTGGGGTGAGGTACTACTGCGGAGGCCTGGGACCCAGTACCTTTGACTGGGTTCCGCGAGGGTGGAGGAATCTGAGGGGGCCCTAACACCTTGGGTGCTCGTGTCTGAGATGAGGAGGCCGGTGAGCAGAACTTCTCCGGGCAGTACAGCGCAGCATTTGCCGGTGACGGAGGGGCCTCTGGTAACTCTCTTGGATGGATGGGGATTTTGCGCTAAAGACAATAAATATCACACATGAAACACCACTGTGTCACATATTATCACTTATAAATAAAGATAAAAATAAAAATTAATATCCAATAGCGAATGGTGATGTAAATAGTGCAGAATAATAATACGTGCTAATACTTCAACCCACCAAAAACATAAATAAAGTGCAAGTGCATATATGGACTATCCAAAATGTGCCAAAAAAGTTCAATATTGCAATGAATGCTGTTCAATAAATGTCTAAAAAGGTTTTAAATCAATGGGATAATATTCCGAAATTCTGGATGGAGTCAAATTGCATGAATGATGAACAGGTTTGGAGTATTGAACCTGTAGTGAATCCTACACCTGTCTCCCAATGCTCTCACCTCATTAATATAGGTCACTGGCATAGAGTATGTTCACTGACATAGACTGTGGTCTTATCTCTCCTTTATATCTTCTCCACTCCTTTGTAATCATATGGTTGTATCATCCACCAGTCACGTTCTCTATGGATAGATGTAGTAAAGGAAGGAGGAGGGGGGAACCAAGCTCCGACCAATACCATAGGAGAGGGATAGGGAAAGAAGCCTCTGATAGTGTAGTCTGTATGATGCCGCAATCCTCCCTACGGCGTTACGTCACGCACCTCGTGACTTTTTCAGGGGAGCCTGATTGGTTGTTGAGGCATCACTTAAGTAGTGTATGAGACCGGAAATCCTTTGGACGCCATTTTCTTGGATACCAAAATAAATCATATGGGCGCCGCCATTTTTCCTGTGTTTAACTAGCGGTCAATAGCCCATATGTAATGTAAACATAGCGGAGAATGCTATTGCTTTCACTAGTCTCCTCTGCTTTATTATGGGATGGTTACATAGATGGAAGATTACTGCAATCATCTAAATGGTGACTGGACACTTATATTTAATACTACATCGCCAGATTATAATAGCCACAGCGGGCTGACTGGGCGAATATATATCATGGGAGACAATATAAATACAAAAATGAAGAGAACCACTTACTTAGATACCATGTACAAAGCTAAAATCTGTACATGTATTATCTTGTACCACTATTAGGTGTATCAAATAGGAACAAAGATGTAAAATACATCTACTGATTGTTGATCAATACTGGTTGATTTTTGTGGACAGGGAGAGGAAGGATCACTCTCCCCAAAGACAAACACTAGATCCCATGCCCTCACCCAGAAGAACATCGAGAGAGGACAGAGCAAGACAAAATCAAGGGCCAAGAGAGGAAACAGAGCAGGAAAGAGACTCAAAAAGAAAAAAGAGAGACAGAGAATGATAGGTGATAACGTTGTAAACCTGAGTGGTGCAACATTGACCACAGAGGAACTGGCCACCCTAGATAAGGGACTCAAACATGCGCCAGTAAGAAACCTCTACAAATTTGACACCTATATAGGAATCAAAAAATATATACGAAAGATCAACATTAAAAAATACATCATGAATAACCCTTTCCAGAAACGAGATACAACTACAGAGACACAAACTAAAGTAGTACATAGTAACCTGCGAAACAATTCTGTATATAATCCCAAAGTATCAGATGGCCACCATATTGAGGTTTTCAAAAACCTAGTTCTACAAGATCTGGAATCTTTAGAGCTAAAGAAGAAAAGGGACCCGATACACATCAAAACGGGAATTACGCTACTCACAGAAAGAAAAGACATCGTAATCCGCCCAGTGGACAAAGGTGGAGCGGTAGTTATACAGGCAAAAGAACAATACTCGAAGGAAATCGAAACACAATTACAACAAGAAGAAACATACATGAAGTTACGAGGTAACCCAACCAACAACTATAAAAAGGAATTACACCTCTTAATTGATTTAGGCACTAAGAAGGAGATCTTAAATAAAAAAGAATCACGATACTTAATACCGGAAGTATGCAGGATCCCAATTATTTACACAGTCCCTAAAATACATAAGAGCAAAGATAACCCACCGGGTAGGCCAATTGTAAATGGCATAGATTCTCTGACATCGAGGTTAGGCCAATATATAGATCACTTCATCCAGCCAGCAGTCCAAAATACACGTGCATACTTGAAGGACACAAAACATGTATTGCAACTGATTGACCAAATACCAATATTGGAAGGAAGAACTCTACTAGCAACAGCAGACGTTACATCGTTGTACATGATTGTACAGCATCATGAGGCTTGCCATGCCACCAAATGGCTCCTAAGAACATATAGTAATCTAGTCTGTAAACAAAGAAAATACTTGATCAGATGTTTAGACTTCTGCCTCAAATTTAATTATTTCTGGCATAGTCAGTCTTATTACAAACAAAACGTAGGTATAGCGATGGGAGCGAAGTTCGCCCCAAGTGTGGCCAATGCATTCATGGCACAATGGGAGGAAGAGGCTATATATGCAGACATGCCCCTATATTAACGTTATATAAACGATATATCGTCGACCTGATACTAATATGGAATGGAAGCAGAGAGAAGTTAGAGAATTTCCTTTACACATTGAATCAAAATGACAAAAACATTAAATTGGAATGGAAAATCGATGCTAAAACTGTGGATTTTCTGGATTTAACACTTCAACTAGAAGGAGATAAAATAACTACTAAAACTTTCTTCAAATCGGTTGATGCAAACAGCTACCTATCTTTGGAAAGCTGCCATCATAAATCGTGGCTATATAATATACCTAAGGGCCAATTAATAAGATTAAAAAGAAACTGCAGCAAGAACTCAGACTTCAATGAACAAGCCCAACAAATAGGAAGGAGGTTTGAAGAAAAAGGCTATGATCATTCATGGCTCGATAAACAGATACTAGATGTCAGAGAATTGGATAGAAACAAGATGATGCAAAACAAAGATAAAAATCGCCAACATCAAGAGGCACCGTGTCTTATCTTAGATTTCAATATACAGTATAAAGAGGTGGCTAGATTGGTGGAGCGACACTGGCACATCCTAAAAAAAGATAAGGACCTCAATCAAATTCTACCCGATAGACCTAAAATAATATACAGGAGGGCACCGACGCTCAGGGATATAATAGTCAAATCAATTGTAGTTCCACCACCTAAACCCAGCTATTCCTTTTTCAATGGGACGGGGTTTTTTAAGCAATTTTTAGTAGACTCCACGAGTTTTTAATTATTTGAATATAATTATTTAGATAACATATGTATTTATTTTATATTGGTTGTTATCCTATTCCTTGTGTGTAACATAACCAGTTGCCCTGCTGTTTTGGATCAGAAGTATGCTGCCATCCAGCCAGCAATAAGTGCACCTAAAATTAGGAATAGGAGGTTCATATTTTAATTATATTTTAATTACATTTTTAATATATATAATCAAGCAGTATTGATCAACAATCAGTAGATGTATTTTACATCTTTGTTCCTATTTGATACACCTAATAGTGGTACAAGATAATACATGTACAGATTTTAGCTTTGTACATGGTATCTAAGTAAGTGGTTCTCTTAATTTTTTTATTTATATTGTCTCCCATGATATATATTCGCCCAGTCAGCCCGCTGTGGCTATTATAATCTGGCGATGTGGTATTAAATATAAGTGTCCAGTCACCATTTAGATGATTGCAGTAATCTTCCATCTATGTAACCATCCCATAATAAAGCAGAGGAGACTAGTGAAAGCAATAGCATTCTCCACTATGTTTACATTACATATGGGCTATTGACCGCTAGTTAAACACAGGAAAAATGGCGGCGCCCATATGATTTACTTTGGTATCCAAGAAAATGGCGGCCGAAGGATTTCCGGTCTCATACACTACTTAAGTGATGCCTCAACAACCAATCAGGCTCCCCTCAAGTAGTCACGAGGTGCGTGACGTAACGCCGTAGGGAGGATTGTGGCATCATACAGACAGATCGGAATACAGCAGAGGAACAGTAAGACGGCGTTTCACATGCCGGTTACTCCATATATGCTGATTGTTTTATTTGTGATGTAAGAGTCCATTTTTTAATTTAATAAAGCCGTATATACTTTTAAAATACTACACTATCAGAGGCTTCTTTCCCTATCCCTCTCCTATGGTATTGGTCGGAGCTTGGTTCCCCCCTCCTCCTTCCTTTACTACATCTATCCATAGAGAACGTGACTGGTGGATGATACAACCATATGATTACAAAGGAGTGGAGAAGATATAAAGGAGAGATAAGACCACAGTCTATGTCAGTGAACATACTCTATGCCAGTGACCTATATTAATGAGGTGAGAGCATTGGGAGACAGGTGTAGGATTCACTACAGGTTCAATACTCCAAACCTGTTTATCAGTCATGCAATTTGACTCCATCCAGAATTTCTGAATATTATCCCATTGAGTTAAAACCTTTTTGGACATTTATTGAACAGCATTCATTACAATATTGAACTTTTTTGGCACATTTTGGATAGACCATATATGCACTTGCACTTTATTTATGTTTTTGGTGGGTTGAAGTATTAGCATGTATTATTATTCTGCACTATTTACATCACCATTCGCTATTGGATATTCATTTTTATTTTTATTTTTATTTATAAGTGATAATATGTGACACAGTGGTGTTTCATGTGTGATATATATTGTCTTTAGCGCAACATCCCCTTCCTTTTTCTTTATCACCATGTACATGTGTTAAGTGAACACAGATTGATTTGCAGCAATTGATAGTCACCTCAGTCACTATTCTGATACTCTTGAGTAGCGCGAAACAAACCCCTATTCACATCTCTTGGATGGATATCTTCCCTCTGACAGGGGCTACGCTAGCGAAGGTAATTCTGTTCTTGTTCTACATAGTCGGTGGCAGTGGCTAGGCGCCATAACCATTGGGGACATCACAATGGTTAACTCTATCTAAGGATTGTGCCTCGACCTGCTCCCTACCTATACTGAACTGTTCTATGGGTCTCAACCTGTCTGTGCTATATGACGATTTATTGCTATCAGAGAATAAATACGAGTTGGACCTTTTTCAGTGTGTGGAACTCCAGTTACTGGGAGCAAAGGGGGTCATTTGCAGTAAAGACTTGGCTCTGGGTTATGCACACGACCCGATGGTTCTGGCCTTCACCTCTACACATTAGAGGACATGGGCCGTGGTGTATCACATCCCTTCCCCCATACTCCCCCCTAGACGAGACAACAAGCCGAGAAGAAGAAGAGGTGAGAGGGGTGAGGTCGCTACATCTTTAATTTTGCAGATTTTTTTTTTACATTCTAAAAGTATCGCATTGCAGTAGTAAACTGGGACCAATATATACCAATAACAAGATTTACAGAAAAGCTCAATAAAAAATAAAAAATAAATAAAATTATATATATATTGGGGGTCAATGATATATATTTTAATCTCTAGAACACACAAAAAAGCCTCCTATATACTATATATGTATATACAATCTTTTTTACTATTTAGTCAATATTACTTCATCTTGCTCAGAGATTTCAATGGACTGACAATTGCACTCATTACACACAATTTAATCTTTATATGTTTTTCTAATATTAGTTACCGTATATACTCGAGTATAAGACGAGTTTTTAAGGGCTGAAAATAGCCCCTTCGGCTTATACTCGAGTCAGTGTTCCTGTCGGGTCGTGGGCATCCATTTTTCAAAAGTCGCGGCTTCCTCCTCGTCCGTGATAGGCGTTTGACACTGTGTTCCACTACCCCCTATCACGGAGGTCCTCTCATCTTCGGACTTTCCCAGCAGACACTGTGTTCAGTTTCTGCCTATCATGGACGTCCTCTTGTCCGAGGATGAAAGAAGGTCCGTGATTGGCGGAACACTGAACACAGTGTCTGCTGGGAAACTGAGTCCGAGGATGAGAGGATCTCCATGATAGGCGGTAGAGGAACACAGTATCAAACGCCTATCATGGACCAGGAGGAAGCCGTGACTTTTGAAAAATGGACGCCCGCGACCCGACAGGTACACTGACTATCACGGAACGGAACAGGACCAGGAGGAAGCCACGACTTTTGAAAAATGGATGCCCACAGCCAGTCAAGAATACAGGTACACTGAGGCTTCAATGGGCACAGTGAGAATGGGCACAGTGAGGCTACAATGGGCACAGTGAGAATTGGCACAGTAAGGTTACAATGGGCACAGTCAGAATGGGCACAGTAAGGCTACAATGGGCACAGTAAGGCTGCAATGGGCACAGTGAGAATGGGCACAGTAAGGCTACAATGGGCACAGTCAGAATGGGCACAGTAAGGCTGTAATGGGCACAGTGACAATGGGCACAGTAAGGCTGTAATGGGCACAGTGACAATGGGCACAGTAAGGCTGCAATGGGCACAGTGAGGTTGCAAATGGGCACAGTGAGGCGTGCAAATGGGCACAGTGAGGCATGCAAATGGGCACAGTGAAGCTGAAAATGGGCATTGTTGACCCTCTTTTCCGCTTACAGTAGCTGCTGCATTCTCACCCTAGGCTTATACTCGAGTCAATACGTTTTCCCAGTTTTTTGTGGTAAAATTAGGGCCTCGGCTTATACTTGGGTCGGCTTATACTCGAGTATATACGGTAAGTAGTTTTTATAAAACAGCTATAATTTACTTGCAATAACATTTATATTTTATATCTGAAATAGCTGGTGGTGCCGGACACCAGTTCAAAGATAAGAGCTCTCATGGTGGTAACAGAATAACTTTTATGTTGTTCATACCTTAAACAAAGTGACCTACCTTTTCCTGTGGCAGAGGCACTGGCGGGCAAAATTATATCCGACCGCGGCGATGGGAGTTGTAGCACGCGGTAGGCTCCTCAGAGTGACTGACTCCACCCCACCGGGAGCAGGGAGCTTAAGCACGTAGTCGGCGCCGCGGACTACAACTCCCATAAGCAATAGCGGCGGCCGTCTCACGCGACGTCACCTGACAGACTGACGTCTGACAATAGTGAGTCAGGATTCAGTGCTGCAGGCAGAAACTCTGACAACCGCAGTGCCATTGTTTTGGTAATTAATATAAACAGACACTCCAGTACAGTACTTAACTTGGGGGGGCACACAGTAAAATTGGGGGGAACGTGGATCCCTCAGGCCCCACCCTGGTGACGCCCATGCCGGTGATCATTTCGAGAGAGGCAAAACTTGTGTTTCTTCTAAGCAGGAACATGGATCTCTGTCTTTCTACAGTTACACCATCCCCCTCACTGTAAGAGAGCACTCCCAGGGAAAACATTTAACCCTTTGATCGCCCCAGATTTTAAACTCTTCCCTGCCAGAGTCATTAGAACAGTGACAGTGTTTTCTTTTTTTAGCACTGATCACTGTATTGGTGTCACTGGTCCCCAAAAAGTGTCAGTTAGTGTCCGATTTGTCCACCGCGATGTCCTTACACAGGAGGGGGAGTCAAAGATATTTAGGAGTCAAGAATCTTTAACCACTTCAATACCGGGCACATTCACCCCCTTCCTGCCCAGGCCAATTTTCAGCTTTCAGCGCTGTCACACTTTGAATGACAATTGAGCGGTCATGTAAAACTGTACCCAAATTACATTTTTATCATTTTCTTCAAACAACTAGAGCTGTCTTTCCATTGTATTTAATCACCACTGGGGTTTTTTTTTTTTGCTAAATAAACAAAAATAGACCCAACATTTTCTTTGTTTCTGTAATAATTTTACAAATAAATAATATTTCTTCATAAATTTAGGCCAAAATGTATTCTGCTACTTATGGAAAAATTTTTATTCTGCTGCATTTCTTTGGTGAAGATAACCCAAATCAGTCTGTAGGAAAGTTATAGTCTACAAACTATGGGATATATATATATATATATATGAAAATGTATCAATCCTGATGAATTGATAGTCGATCTCATTTTATGAGGCCCTAAAACACCAGCACAGTACAAATCCCCCCCCCAAATGAGCCCTTTTGGAAAGTAGACAGTCCAAGGTATTTAGTAAAAGGCATGGCAAGTTTTTTAAAGTTGTAATTTTTTGTCATGATTGTTTGGAAAGTACAGCAGTACAGCGTCGTCATATGACTGGTGTGGCAGTAATCAGGGACACTAACTGGTGATAGTACAAAAAAAAGAATTTGTATTTATTCTTTTTTAAAATTTTTATTTAACACACTGTGACCAGATAAATATAAAGTTACCATAGTAATATTGTACTACTCTAGGGAAGTGAGCAGAATTTTTTTTTTCTTTTACACATTATGATTGCTTATAGCAGTGAATTTCATTGCTATAAGCAAGCATTTTACTGAATGAGGTCTATTCATTCAGTTTGTTTTGTTGTGATTAGCTATGATTGGTCAGAGCTAATCACATGGTACGGATGGGCTGTGATTGGCCTGTACCATGGTCTGTACCATGTGATTGCTGTGACCAATCACAGCTAGCAACACACAATGGCATGAACACAACACTGTTTTCAACACAATCACAGCGATCACATGGTAGCGGCAGCAAGCTGGTACACTGATCAGTCAGCCCCAGGGTGGCGTGTGGGGCGTGATTTGGGAGGACGTCATATGATGTCCACCTGGATCGACAAAAGGCCAGCCTGGCCATCATATTACTATAAGCTGGGTGGGAACTGGTTAATTAAGAAAGCTCTGGGGGGTTGCCAAGAGATGGTAGATGAACTCTGTATGCTTGTTCTACCACAAATAGAGGGGACAAATGGTATTTTCCAAATGTATTTAGTAACCAATTTTCAATTAATTGGACCAGATCTCTCCCTTAAGCCTTCTCTGGATATACCCAAAATGTATATATTATTGCATCTAAGATGATTCTCAAGATCATCTAATTTGACAGCATGTAGCATTATAGCACATTTTTGGATATGCTTTATAACTTCTACTTATTTATAACTTCTACTTCGTTCCAGGAATTTGGTGTTGTAAGACCTTGGTCTTCTAAACGCATCAGTCAGTTGGCTTTACCTAGTCATATTTACGTGAAATATGGACATCAGTCACAAGATGACACCCGTCACCGTGCAGATTTGCATCGAAGTTACAATGGCATCCACCATCCCACCTTCTATATCCGGGAATACGGCGCGGACAGATCTTTGCTGCAGCTAACATGTAACAGGGGAGGAGATACTCCTACATGCCCAAACTATGGTAAGCATAGTCACTAATCAGGAAATGTGCCGCAGTGTGCAGAGACCCATTACCGGTCATACCAGGGTATTGGCTTATAGGATACCACAATGTGTAGATACAGGTGCATCTCATAAAATTAGAATATCATCGAAAAGGTAATTTATTTCAGTCATTCAATTCAAAAAGTGAAACTCATATTTTATATAGATGTGTTACACACAGAGTAATACATTTCAAGCATGTATTTCTTTTAATTTTGATGAATATATGGCTTACAGCTAGTGACAACCCAAAATTCAGTATCTCATAAAACTAGAATATTACATAAAGCCAATAAAAAAAGGCTCTTTAATACAGAAATGTTGGCTTAGTAAAAAGTCTGTCCATGTACAGTATAGTATGCACTCAGTACTTGGTTGGGGCTCCTTTTGCATGAATTACGGCATCAATGCGGCGTGGCATGGAGGGGATCAGTCTGTGGTACTGCTGAGGTGTTATGGAAGCCCAGGTTGCTTTGATAGCGGCCTTCAGCTCACCTGCATTGTTGGGTCTGGTGTCTCTCATCTTCTTCTTCACAATACCCTACAAATTCTCCAACACCAGCAGATGACATGGCTCCCCAAATCATCACAGACTGTTTAAAATTTTGCATTTCATTTGGAAATTGCAGTCCTGGAGTTTGGAGGAAGAGTGGAGAGGCACAGAATCCAAGTTGCATGAGGTACAGTGTGAAGTTTCCACAGTCAGTGATGATTTGGGGAGCAGTGTCACTACCCCCCCTCCCGTGGCACTAACACAGCCCCCCCGCCACCACCACCCGCTGTCCTTACCTTGGATGCGGGTGGTGAGAGCGTTGTGGGCTCGGGGAAAGCTGCTCCGGTGACCGGTGTCCTCTCCAGGAGCAGCTTCCGCAGTGTCCCCTCTCCTCCGGGCTAGGCGGGGCTAGGCGGCGCTAGGCATCCAATAGAATCTCCTGATGTTTTGGCCAATCGGGAAACAGATTTCATACCTTCTTCCCGATTGTCTGGGAGGAGGTTCAGTGTTGCAACAGCAAATTTTCATTTGCTGTTGCAACACACATGGGTAGGCTCCAGACGCAATGCTCTGCGTCCCGAGTCCACCCCAAGTGTGCACTTGCCACCCAGGCCAATTCGGACACTTCTCTCCTACATGTAAAAATCATAATTTTTTTGGGTTCGAAAATTACTCAGAACCCCCCAAACATTATATATGTTTTTTTAGCAGAGACACTAGGGAATAAAATGGCGGTTGTTGCAACTTTTTATCTCGCACGGTATTTGCGCAGTAATTTGTTAAACACTTTTTTTTCTGGAAAGAAAACTGTTTCATGCATACAAAAAAAAAAAAAACAGTAAAGTGGCACCGGCATCATGATTGATGATGGATCTACATTGGTGGACATTGTTTTTTCGATTTTTTTTTAAAAGGGACTTGTCAAAAACCTGTGTACTTTTTTTATTTATGTTTGACCCCAGCTCATTCACATTGGGGGGGGGATCTGATTCTGATTAGTCCCCCATGCCCGCAGACCCCCCACAACTACTGCCCAGGGTTGTCGGGAAGAGGCCCTTGTCCCCATCAAGATGGGGACAAGATGCTTTGGTGTGGGGGGGGGGGGCAGAGCCAAACCGAACAGGGGAGTGTTCGGCACATCTCTAGTACACAGGTGACACTGGTAATCCCAGATGCATGCATGATTACAGGCTCTGATATGAGACTGAATGTTCCAAGTTACATACAGTATGTAGTATATAGACTTGTGTGTAAGGAATGGCCAACCCCCACTGCAAACAACTCTATGTATGATCTTTTAAGGTTTAAGGACTTGGTCAGTTTGCAGTGACTTTCTTTTGGTTTGAGTGACTGGGATAACCAGGATATTAGAGGCTTCCTTATATATTTGTGAGGCAACTAGATAACTAATAAGGAAATATGCAATTTCCCCATCACCAGCCAGCCTGCAACAAACAGAATTGTCCTGTCTATCAGTAAACCAGGGGTTTAGTTTGCACACATTTGCAAATATATGCGTAAGCTGCAGGGCCACATCATGACACCCCATTGTACTGCAGTCCTAACTCTATACATTTTGAGAGTCTCCAAAGTTGGAGCACATATATAATAATGGATAGATTGAGGGCAGAGGAGGGTCAGGAGGAGAATGTACAGACCCTGTGTAAGTTTTGAATCTCATTCGCATCAAATTGGATCAGAAAGGGAGTGAGCATTTATGAATGAATCATTCAAAATTAGGTTCAACAGAAATAAATTTTTTTTTTTTATTCCACTAAAGTCAATGCAAGAGCATATTTGATTGTCAAGGTACCAGCCTAGTTCTTTTAATGGGAAACCAGGCACTGCAGTTGGGGACCTTTACTAATGCATAGCATGGTGAAAAGTGTGATGCAGAAGGTGGATGGGCCTTTTTATACAGCTTCAGTTGTAACATGGAAAAAATACAAATCCTTTAATTTACAGGCTTGAGGATGCTTTAACCACTTCAGCCCCGGAGGATTTAGCTGCCCAATGACCGAGCCGTTTTTGCGATTCGGCACTGCGTCGCTTTAACTGACAATTGCGCGGTCGTGCGACGTGGCTCCCAAACAAAATTGACGTCCTTTTTTTCCCACAAATAGAGCTTTCTTTAGGTGGTATTTGAATACCTCTGCAGTTTTTATTTTTTGCGCTCTAAACAAAAAAAGAGCGTCAATTTTGAAATAAAAGCAAATTTTTTTTACTTTTTGCTATAATAAATATCCCCAAAAAATATATTAATTTTTTTTTCCTCAGTTTAGGCCGATACGTATTCTTCTACATATTTTTGGAAAAAAAAAAATCGCAATAAGCGTATATTGATTGGTTTGCACAAAAGTTATAGCGTCTACCACACATAGGGGATAGTTTTATGGCATTTTTATTAATATTTTTTTTTTTTATTAGAAATGGCGGCGATCTGCGACATTATGGCGGACACATCAGACACTTTTGACGCTCTTTTGAGATTATTGTCATTTATACAGCGATCAGTGCTATAAAATGCACTGATTACTGTGTAAATGACACTCGCAGTGAAGGGGTTAACCACTAGGGGGCGGGGAAGGGGTTAAGTGTGTCCTAGGGAGTGATTCTAACTGTGGGGGTGCTGGGCTACATGTGACATGACAGTGATCACTGCTCCCGATCACAGGGAGCAGTAGATCACTGTCCTGTCACAAGGCAGAACAGGGAAATGCCTTATTTACACAGGCATCCCCCTGTTCTGAATCTCTGTGACACGATCGCGGGACACCGGCAGACATCGAGTCCGCGGGTCCCGCGGGCACAGTCACGGAGCTCGCGGCACGTGCGAGGGCCCGCACGGCACGAATTTCAAAGCAACGTACCTGCACGTTGCTTTGGGCACAGGAGCCCTTCTTACGACGTATATCTACTGACAGTGGTCGGCAAGTGGTTAAAGTTGTGTAGCGATACCTCCAACTAAGGAGGCCGCAGAATTAGATTTGGGCCCTGACTGCAGCTCCGCCAACCCCCGGCAATAGGCTCTACACCCTTCTGGCACAGCTAGTACTAACAATCAATGATATATCCTATGCAATATAATAACTAAGCAAGGACACAGTAATGAATTCTAATAGGTAAAGTGTTTTACTTATTTTCTCAATATGGATAAAGGGGGTAACAGTAATCACAGTTCAAGATAATCACTCCTAAGGGCAGCGTCCTGCCACTCTAACACACTATGTAGTAACACACGCTACAGGTGCGCCATACGGGCGACCGTTAACTAAGTGCCCTATGGCGCAGTAATCAAACACGCTAGAATCCCCACCAGGCCTGGTTCTAATATTTAACTTAGTCCTTCTTTCTTCACCGGCAGGTCTGTAATGGTGGTGCACTTTAAACAGAGTATAACTTTGTAATCCAAGGGGTATAGAACTTGGTTAAATAAAGCCGCAGGGTCAGTTCTGACAAGGCTCTTCAATAGGGATATCAAAATAACTTGTAGGCCACGGCAGTCTATAGGCCTATATACAGTAACAGTATCTTAGCTGGGCTTATGCCCTCTCACCCGCCGGACTACGGATCCAGTCCGGGAAACCTCCACCGGCCGTGTCACACACACTCAATCTCTTCAACGATCGGGTCCCCGATCCAACAAGGCTGTAGCGCACAAAGTCAGATGCCACCCAGGCTCGCAGAGGGGGGGTGGAAGGCTCTTTGGTGCAGAGCAAGGCCTCAGGCTTCAGGCCTTGCACTCCGACACATCCGCACAGGAGGATCCGTCTGTGAAGTCTCGTGTCCCAAAGAGCCCGAGCCCGGCCTCGCCTCCTCCTTTTATAACCCCTCCCATGAGTCTCTGCGGTGGAACACGTGAAGAATGGGGTTATGGGTGATGTAGTCTCTTCCCATTTTAGGGGAACACCCCGCTACACACTCCCCCCACTTAAACTCTTTGGTCCCCAAAGATAAATTTTAACAACAACTATATATAACACTGGACAATTCTGAAAACGATGTTGGGATAGGGGATTCCCACCATAACTGAGGGGTAGAATTCCCTTGCCCACAGGTCACATTATCATGGGTGGCCTGCCTAACTGTGCCAGAGAGTGAGCTGGGGTTGCCCTCCACCAAATGGACAGTGGAGGGATCCGGAATCTCAGTATTTCTCCTAGCAGTGACTACAGAGTCTTCCGAACTGTTCCCCATCTGAGGGTAGGTCAGCTTCTTAGGAGGTCGAATGAATCTTCAAGCCCTTTGCTCTCCTGGAATCTCTGGCTCTGGCGCCACAGGCTCCTCTTCCTCAGAGCAACTATCATGGGCATCTTCCCAGTAATCTGCTGAAGGACTAGAGGGGATGAACTCTGTAGCCTCTGGGTTCAGTGTTTCATCTGTGGTATCTTGGGTGACTGGAAGATCTATGATAGAAGTTCCTGGAGTTGGGGAAGACCACAGCCAATCAAGTTCTCCCTCCTCATCTCCACTAAGTTGGGAGGCTTCTCCATTTTCAGCTCGGGAGGTCTGTGACAGAGTGTTCGGCTTAGGATTATCCAAGATAGAGGCCGGTTCAGGGGAGTCTCCCACGGGAGGTATTCTAACTGCCTCCGCAAGTGGGAGCAGGTGGTTTCGATGCCATGTCTTCAGTGGGCCTACCTTTCCCTCTGGCTTCACCTTGTAGACAGGTAGGCCCGGCAACTTCCTGCAGATGACATAGGGTTCAGATCTCCATCTGTCTGCAAGTTTGTGCTTTCCGGGGACTCCCAGATTGCGCAACAGTACTCGATCCCCGGGCTGTAGGTCTTGTACCCGGACCTTCAAGTCGAAATTTCTTTTATTCCGAGCTCCCCTTTGATCTGAGGCCGCTTGAGCTTGTTCATAGGCTACTTTCAGGCTGTGTCTGAGCCTGTCCACATATCCTTTGTGGGATGTGGCTGAGGAATGGTCCAGTGAGGTGCCAAAAGCCAGGTCCACCGGTAGTCTTGCTTCTCTCCCAAACATGAGTCGATATGGGGAGTAGCCTGTAGCATCACTGATGGTGCAGTTGTAAGCATGTACTATGGCTGCTATGTGTTGGCTCCAATGTTGCTTTTTCTCGCTTTCCAGAGTCCCCAACATGTTGAGCAAGGTTCGGTTGAACCTTTCCGGCTGAGCATCTCCCTGAGGATGGTAAGGTGTAGTTCGAGTCTTCTTAATTCCCAAAGAATCCAAGAGCTTCCGGATCAGCTTACTCTCGAAGTCCCTCCCTTGGTCTGAATGGAGTCTCTGTGGCAGCCCATAATGGACAAAGTACTTCTCCATAAGTACCTTGGTCACGGTGGAGGCCTTCTGGTCTTTGGTGGGGAAAGCCTGGGCATACCGGGTGAAATGGTCGGTTATCACCAGAACATTTCCTAGTCCACTCAGGTCGGGTTTGAGGCAGAGAAAGTCAATGCACACCAGGTCCATGGGCCCTTGGCTCTGTAGATGGCCCATTGGGGCAGCTTGATGGGGCAAAGTCTTCCTCTGGATGCATCGCGCACATGAGTGGCAGTACTCCTCTACCTCTGCCCTCATGCAGGGCCAATAGAACCGACTTCTGACAAGTTGAAAGGTCCTTTCAGCCCCTAGGTGGCCATGATTGTCATGCAGGGCAATCAGAACAGTCTCCCGATGTTTCTCTGGGAGGAACAGCTGCCACTTATCTTCTGAGTCATCAGAGGGGCCCCTTCGGTAGACCACTCCCTGATGTAACTGCAACCTGTCCCACTCTTTCCTCAGCAGGCGAGCTTCTTTTGAAGGTTGACGCATGAGTCTGTTTGGATCCTGATTCTCCAGGGCCTCCAGGACCAATCTCCCCATGGGGTCTTCCAATTGGTCACACCTCAACTCCTTCTTGGACAGTCTTGGCAGGTTGTCCTCTCCCAGTTGAGCTACTCCACAGTAGTGTTTGGGGACTCCCACCATGGTAACTCCTATTTCCTCTGCTCTGGAACCTCCTCGAGCTTGGAATTCAGCTCCTTGACAAAGGGCCCGCACCCCGTCCGGTGCCACTTTGGTCCAATCTTCTACGTCACTGGTGAGAGAATGAGATCTCCTGGACAGAGCGTCTGCATCTCGATTCCCAGTCCCTGGCCTATACTTTAGGCTGAAGTTGAATCCAGAAAGTGCGGCCAGCCACCTGTGTCCAGTGGCATCCAGCTTGGCCGTGGTGAAAAGGTAGGTAAGGGGGTTGTTGTCGGCCTTCACAGTGAACTCCGCCCCATACAGGTAGTCTTTGAGCTTGTCTACTACCGCCCACTTAAGGGCCAGGAACTCCAGCTTGTGAGTGGGGTAGTTCTTCTCAGGGGGGGTCAGGCTCCGGCTCACATAGGCAACAGGCCGTTGTTGCCCTTCGTGTTCTTGGTAAAGTACTCCTCCCAGACCGTCATGACTAGCATCCACGTGCAGTTCATAGGGTTTGGTTGGGTCTGCGTAGGCCAAGACTGGTGCAGTGGTCAGGCTCCTCTTCAATACCTGGAAAGCCTCTTCACACTTCTGATTCCACTGATCTCTGATGGACTCTCCTGGCCTCCTGGGCCCCGAGCCATCCTCTTCTCCTTCAGTCTTGAGCAACTCATTCAATGGTCTAGCAATTCGGGCAAATCCCTCCACAAACCTCCTGTAGTAGTACCAGAAGCCCAAGAAGGATCTGAGTTCGGTTACTGTAGTGGGCCGTGGCCAGGAGGTAACTGCCTCCAATTTCTCAGGGTCTGTGGCCACCCCTTCTTCAGACACTATGTGCCCCAGATAGTTCACAGAAGACTGGTAGAACCGACACTTCTCAGGCGAAAGCTTAAGTCCTTCCCCACTGAGTCTTCTCAACACTTTTTCCAGCCTCTCTTCATGTTCCTCCAAGGTTCTCCCAAAGACAATGACATCGTCCAGGTATACAAGGACTTCGATCAAGTTCATGTCTCCTACTGTCTTCTCCATGAGACGTTGGAAAGTAGCTGGGGCTCCAGACAGACCTTGGGGCATCCGGTCGAATTCAAAGAACCCCACTGGGGTTATGAAAGCTGTCTTCTCCTTGTCTGCTGGGTGCATCGGAATCTGATAGTGCCCACTCTTGAGATCCATAACGCTGAACCATTTGGCTCCAGACAAGCTCTGTAGGGCATCCTCTATCCTCGGAGTGGTGTATTGGTCAGGTATGGTTCTCCTGTTGAGAGTCCTGTAGTCGATACAGAGCCTCAATGATCCGTTCTTCTTTCGGACCACCACTATGGGGGAGGCATAGGGGCTTCTGGACTCCCGTATCACACCAGTCCTCTTGAGTTCTGCAAGTTGTTCCCTCAGATCCTCCAGATCTGCTAGCGGGACCCGCCTGACCCTCTCTCGGAAGGGCTTATCTTCCTGAAGGCGGATCCGATGGGTGGCACTCCTTGCACACCCCACATCAAACTCATCCTTAGAGAAGATCTTCTCCCATCTATTCAACTGGGCCTTGGCTCTCTCTTTCCAAGCCCTGGACAGATTCGGGTTTTCCATGGACAGCTTTTCCCAAACATCCCCTCCTCCACCTGTCCTCTTCACTTCTGACAGGGTAACAGGGGCCGCCGGGCTCACCTGGCCTAGCAGCATTCTGGCTGGGATTTCAATGGGGTCTTTGGTAGTATTCCTAACACTCACTGGAACTCTATAATGGGCCTTCTTCAGGACCTTCAGCGGAATCACTTCCGGTATCACCTCCAGGCCTGAGGACTCACCCCTTGGGTCTGACTCCAGCATGACAAAGGGACCAGGCTGCTCCCAAGTAAGCTTCACAGTGGCCCTGAGACAGGTTACTTCGCCGGGCTGCAACACTACCCCTTCTCTTCCAAGTCTCCACACCTTCCCTATCCCCTCTCCAGGGGTCTCCCGCTCTTGGACCAGCCGTTGGTAGGCTGTCTTCAGCATGGGATGGATCTTGGTAGCTGCTTGTCTTTCTTCTGTCACGAGAGGGGTCAGGAGTCTTCGGACCAGGTCCGTGTTTGTCCCTATTATAAGGGAATTCTTGTTGGCTCCAGGCGGCCTAGGGCACACAACTGCCAGGGTGTCAAACACTTCGGCCTTCCCAGCCACGGATGGGTCAAAGGTCATTTTGATGGGAAGGTAGCCATCGTAAGGGAAACTCTGGGTTCCAATTCCCCATATTTCCAGCTCTTCTATCTTCTGGATAGGCAGATGACTCAGGTGCCTGTCGTAGAAGTCCCGGTATAGTAGGGTCACTTGTGCCCCGGTATCCAGGAGGCCCCTGGTGTAGACTCCCTCCACTTGAATGGGCACTATAGGGGATGGGCCTACCAGTTTCTCTGGATATGGTCCGGCAGGAGCCGCCTTCTTCAGACCTTTTCCCTTTGGACTCTCTCTTGTCCTATTCCCTTTGGACTTGAACCTTTCTTGAGCCTGGTATGCACTGACTTCCCTCCTTTTAATGGGTGTAGGAACCCGCTGAGGGGTACTATTATTTTTCTTGGGTGGGCACCCCTTTTGGGGAGTGCTGTGCCTCTTCTGAGGGGTCTCCCCCTTTCCTCCTGGAGTATAGCTTTGTTGAGGGGTATTGCGTTTCCCCTTTGGTGTTCTATCTCTCTTTTTGTTTTTCTTCGCATTCAGCTTGGAGTTTACTGAAGATGATGGGCACCCGGTTGACTCCTTCACCGGGGCCCTCTGGAGTTTCCCGCCGGCTTGCGGTTGTCTGGTCTCTTCTTCTTCTTCGGACTAGAACATGTGGCTGCAATGTGGCCAACTCCCCCACAGTTGAAGCAGACTATATCTCCCCATTCTTGTAAAGGTTCGGGTGCTGAGGCAATCGGGAACAATTCCTTCCTTGGACTTTCCTTCTTCTTGGGACACTCTGTGTCTTTTGCTATCAGAGAGGTCTATATCTCTAACACCTTGGACATCTGAGTTTTTAGGGTGTCTATCTCCGCCTCTCTTTCAGGGGTCATTACTGGATTGACCAGCACCTGTGCGGGTACAACATTTGTCTTATCCTTCTGCTGATCCTGTTGCAGCGCCTCCTCATCTCTGATGATTTTTATTAAATCAGCATAAGTCAGCAACATTCCTCCTCCCAAGGTTTTCAGGTGCAGCCAGACTGGATCGGAGCGTAGCGCTCCCTTTAAGACTTGCTTCATTCTTGCCGCATCGGCATCTTGGGGCTTCATCCCTTTCTTTAACACAATCTTGCACAGCAGCCTGTTTAGCCTTCTGACATACTCGGAAAGTTTCTCCTCCGGTTTTTGGAAAGTGTGTTCAAACTGGTAGACCATCTCTGTCACCTTGTCTAATTGACCAAACTCTTCCTGCAGCATAGCTAGACAGTCCTGCGCCGTGCACCCTGCATTCCCAAACCGGAAACTTTTCACTGCTTCTGCTGCTGCACCTTTAAGGCTTTCTAACACTCGCTGCCTCTTCTGTGCTTCAGGCACCTCCCATGCCTCCACCGCCTGTAATGCCTGCTCCACCCAGGTATCAAAATCTTCTTCCCCTGCCGGGACAGGGAGCTTCCCTGAGAATATTTTTAGTCTCCGGTAGCTAGTTTCCACATGCACCGTACTTGTCTTTTGACATTTGGCTAGCAAATCCCCTATTGCATTTATCAGTTCTGGTGATATAGCAGTGGCCGGTGCAGGTGCCACCGGGGGTGTCGCCCTGTCTTCTCTTTCAGGTGGAGTTCGGGCCGCAGCCTGTGGCGATCCCGTAGGGGATGGTTCCCTTTCTACAGTTATTGCGTGCGCCAGCCTAAATGTTCTGTTGTCTGGCGTCCGCAGACACTTGTGCTTACAAGCCTCTGGCATCCCGTCCCAATATTCCACTAATGCGTATTGATATGAGATGTTTGGGTCTGTCTTCATGTCTATCACCCACGGTGTGTGATCTGGGGACACTGAACTCATTAGTTCCTCTACCGTCTCACTCGACCATTTCTCCCCAGGGAGGCTAATGGCTATCGACTGTTTTGGCTCTGTATTAGCGGCTTTGCACCACTCTTCTACCGCTCTTGGATCCATGGGGTCCATGCCGGCACTTCTGGCGTTCGCTTGCTGCATCAGGATCCCGGACGAGAACCCCCACGTGTAGCGATACCTCCAACTAAGGAGGCCGCAGAATTAGATTTGGGCCCTGAGTGCAGCTCCGCCAACCCCCGGCAATAGGCTCTACCCCCTTCTGGCACAGCTAGTACTAACAATCAATGATATATCCTATGCAATATAATAACTAAGCAAGGACACAGTAATGAATTGTAATAGGTAAAGTGTTTTACTTATTTTCTCAATATGGATAAAGGGGTAACAGTAATCACAGTTCAAGATAATCACTCCTAAGGGCAGCGTCCTGCCACTCTAACACACTATGTAGTAACACGCGCTATAGGTGCGCCATACGGGCGACCGTTAACTAAGTGCCCTATGGCGCAGTAATCAAACACGCTAGAATCCCCACCAGGCCTGGTTCTAATATTTAACTTAGCCCTTCTTTCTTCACCGGCAGGTCTGTAATGGTGGTGCACTTTAAACAGAGTATAACTTTGTAATCCAAGGGGTATAGAACTTGGTTAAATAAAGCCGCAGGGTCAGTTCTGACAAGGCTCTTCAATAGGGGTATCAAAATAACTTGTAGGCCACGGCAGTCTATAGGTCTATATACAGTAACAGTATCTTAGCTGGGCTTATGCCCTCTCACCCGCCGGACTACGGATCCAGTCCGGGAAACCTCCACCGGCCGTGTCACACACACTCGATCTCTTCAACGATCGGGTCCCCGATCCAACAAGGCTGTAGCGCACAGTCAGATGCCACCCAGGCTCGCAGAGGGGAGGTGGAAGGCTCTTTGGTGCAGAGCAAGGCCTCAGGCTTCAGGCCTTGCACTCCGACACATCCGCACAGGAGGATCCGTCTGTGAAGTCTCGTGTCCCAAAGAGCCCGAGCCCGGCCTCGCCTCCTCCTTTTATAACCCCTCCCATGAGTCTCTGCGGTGGAACACGTGAAGAATGGGGTTATGGGTGATGTAGTCTCTTCCCATTATAGGGGAACACCCCGCTACAGTTGTATATAATGTTATGGAACAGCATGCTTTTAAGGGACTCACTCAGCAACAAAGTAGGTTGGCAGAACATATTTGGCTGTGGACTTTTTTTTTTTTTTCAATTTGCTTTGCTGACAAACAGCAGCAGCACCCCAACCTACATTTACCATATTTATCTGTGTATAACATGCACTTTCCCCCCCTGAAAACCAAGCGCAAATAATATGTGTGTGTAATACGCCAATATTTTCCATTGGGCTGCCTCGGAGGGGAAGGGGGGGGGGCCAGCGCGCCAGATTACACAGAGAGTGGGGATCTCCCACTTACTCGACTGCTGCTGTTATACGAAAGACAGCATACTAGTTCAATCCCAGGATGTGTGCTGTCTATCATAGAAGCCGGTCCAGGAGGCAGGACTTCCTATAACAGCAGCAGCCGAGTAAACTGGAGATCCCCACTCTGTGTAATCCAGCAGGTCTAATCTCCATGCACTAATAAAGCTGCGCTGATGGGCACTGATCAAGCTGCATTGATGGGCACTGGTGAGGCTGCATATGGGCACTGATCAGGCTGCATTGATGGGCAATGGTGAGGCTGCAGATGGGCAATGGTGAGGCTGCAGATGGGCACTGATCAGGCTGTATTGATGGGCAATGGTGAGGCTGCATAGATGGGAAATGGTGAGGCTGCATTGATGGGCACTGGTGAGGCTGCATTAATGGGCACTGGTGAGGCTGCATTGATGGGCACTGGTGAGGTTGCATTGATGGGCACTGGTAAGGCTGTATGGATGGGAACGGGTGAGGCTGCATTGATGGGCACTGGTGAGGCTGCATTGATGGGCACTAGTGAGGCTGCATTAATGGGACCCTTATTTTGCTTTAAAGTTCTTTATTTAAAATGTGAGTTTTTTTCCTGAAACATCCCTCTTAAAATTAAGAGTGTTATATGCCGATAAATACGGTATTTGATTACATTTGCTCAAAAAACCTTCTTTAGTACTAGGACTACATTCAAAGGCAAAAGTAGTGTTCCAAAAATACTTGTAATTTTTTTTTCTTATCAGTCTTCCTAAACAATTTAGAGGTTTGCCCCTCAGGTATTTTGATAACAGCACCCCCAGTCCTAAAGGCAGAGACACAAAATCACAGAGAGGGGCCTTTCTAAAAAAATTAAAACTATAGTCATCGGGTATGGGTGGGAAAAAACTGATAAATTCTCACCATGGATTGCCATCGTGCCTCACCACTAGAGGTTTCTCATTATATGAAATGTGTTCTTTTAAAGGCAAACAAGAAGAGGACAGAAAAGAAATGGAAAGAAGAAGACTTCAAGAGGAAGAGAATAGGAGGAGGCAGCAGCAGATTGAGCGAGAGAGGCGGATTCAGGAGGAGATTGAGAAGGAAAGTAAAGCTCTAGAAGAAAAACAAGCCCAGTTCAATAAGAAGCTGGAGATAAGAAGAAACAAAGGGTTACAAAGACAGAAAGAAACTCATATCCTTCGCCACGTGGTAGAAGATGATGCCCTTCCCATCCAAATAACTGAGGTAACATATATATATATGTAGCGATACCTCCAACTAAGGAGGCCGCAGAATTAGATTTTGGGCCCTGAGTGCAGCTCCGCCAACCCCCGGCAATAGGCTCTACCCCCTTCTGGCACAGCTAGTACTAACAATCAATGATATGTCCTATGCAATAGAATAACTAAGCAAGGACACAGTAATGAATTGTAATAGGTAAAGTGTTTTACTCATTTTCTCAATATGGATAAAGGGGTAACAGTAATCACAGTTCAAGATAATCACTCCTAAGGGCAGCGTCCTGCCACTCTAACACACTATATAGTAACACACGCTACAGGTGCGCCATACGGGCGACCGTTAACTAAGTGCCCTATGGCGCAGTAATCAAACACGCTAGAATCCCCACCAGGCCTGGTTCTAATATTTAACTTAGTCCTTCTTTCTTCACCGGCAGGTCTGTAATGGTGGTGCACTTTAAACAGAGTATAACTTTGTAATCCAAGGGGTATAGAACTTGGTTAAATAAAGCCGCAGGCTCAGTTCTGACAAGGCTCTTCAATAGGGGTATGAAAATAACTTGTAGGCCACGGCAGTCTATAGGCCTATATACAGTAACAGTATCTTAGCTGGGCTTACGCCCTCTCACCCGCCGGACTACGGATCCAGTCCGGGAAACCTCCACCGGCCGTGTCACACACACTCGATCTCTCCAACGATCGGGCCCCCGATCCGACAAGGCTGTAGCGCACAAAGTCAGATGCCACCCAGGCTCGCAGAGGGGGGGGGGGGTGGAAGGCTCTTTGGTGCAGAGCAAGGCCTCAGGCTTCAGGCCTTGCACTCCGACACATCCGCACAGGGGGATCCGTCTGTGAAGTCTCGTGTCCCAAAAGAGGCCGAGCCCGGCCTCGCCTCCTCCTTTTATAACCCCTCCCATGAGTCTCTGCGGTGGAACATCACAAGAATGGAGTTATGGGTAATGTAGTTTCTTCCCAATATAGGGGAATACCCCGCTACACACTCCCCCCACTTAAACTCTTTGGTCCCCAAAGATAAATTTTAACAACAACTATATATAACACTGGACAATTCTGAAAACGATGTTGGGATAGGGGATTCCCACCATAACTGAGGGGTTGAATTCCCTTGCCCACAGGTCACATTATCATGGGTGGCCTGCCTAACTGTGCCAGAGAGTGAGCTGGGGTTGCCCTCCACCAAATGGACAGTGGAGGGATCCGGAATCTCAGCATTTCTCCTAGCAGTGACTACAGAGTCTTCCGAACTGTTCCCCATCTGAGGGTAGGTCAGCTTCTTAGGAGGTCGAATGACTCTTCGAGCTCTTTGCTCTCCTGGAATCTCTGGCTCTGGCGCCACCGGCTCCTCTTCCTCGTAGCAACTATCATGGGCATCTTCCCAGTAATCTGCTGAAGGACTAAAGGGGATGAACTCTGTAGCCTCTGGGTTCAGTGTTTCATCTGTGGTATCTTGGGTGACTGGAAGATCTATGATAGAAGTTCCTGGAGTTGGGGAAGACCACAGCCAATCAAGCTCTCCCTCTTCATCTCCACTAAGTTGGGAGGCTTCTCCATTTTCAGCTCGGGAGGTCTGTGACCGAGTGTTCGGCCTAGGAGTATCCAAGATATAGGCCGGTGCAGGGGAGTCTCCCACGGAAGGTATTCTAACTGCCTCCGCAAGTGGGAGCAGGTGGTTTCGATGCCATGGCTTCAGTGGGCCTACCTTTCCCTCTGGCTTCACCTTGTAGACAGGTAGGCCCGGCAACTTCCTGCAGATGACATAGGGTTCAGATCTCCATCTGTCTGCAAGTTTGTGCTTTCCGGGGACTCCCAGATTGCGCAACAGTACTCGATCCCCGGGCTGTAGGTCTTGTACCCGCACCTTCAAGTCGAAATTTCTTTTATTCCGAGCTCCCCTTTGATCTGAGGCCGCTTGAGCTTGTTCATAGGCTACTTTCAGGCTGTGTCTGAGCCTGTCCACATATCCTTTGTGGGATGTGGCTGAGGAATGGTCCAGTGAGGTGCCAAAAGCCAGGTCCACCGGTAGTCTCGCTTCTCTCCCAAACATGAGTCGATATGGGGAGTAGCCTGTAGCATCACTGATGGTGCAGTTGTAAGCATGTACTATGGCTGCTATGTGTTTGCTCCAATGTTGCTTTTTCTCGCTTTCCAGAGTCCCCAACATGTTGAGCAAGGTTCGGTTGAAGAGGAGCATCTCCCTGAGGATGGTAAGGTGTAGTTCGAGTCTTCCTAATTCCCAAAGAATCCAAGAGCTTCCGGATCAGCTTACTCTCGAAGTCCCTCCCTTGGTCTGAATGGAGTCTCTGTGGCAGCCCATAATGGACAAAGTACTTCTCCATAAGTACCTTGGCCACGGTGGAGGCCTTCTGATCTTTGGTGGGGAAAGCCTGGGCATACCGGGTGAAATGGTCGGTTATCACCAGAACATTTCCTAGTTCACTCAGGTCGGGTTCGAGGCAGAGAAAGTCAATGCACACCAGGTCCATGGGCCCTTGGCTCTGTAGATGGCCCATTGGGGCAGCTTGATGGGGCAAAGTCTTCCTCTGGATGCATCGCGCACATGAGTGGCAGTACTCCTCTACCTCTGCCCTCATGCAGGGCCAATAGAACCGACTTCTGATAAGTTGAAAGGTCCTTTCAGCCCCTAGGTGGCCATGATTGTCATGCAAGGCAATCAGAACAGTCTCCCGATGTTTCTCTGGGAGGAACAGCTGCCACTTATCTTCTGAGTCATCAGAGGGGCCTCTTCGGTAGACCACTCCCTGATGTAACTGCAACCTATCCCACTCCTTCCTCAGCAGGCGAGCTTCTTTTGAAGGTTGACACATGAGTCTGTTTGGATCCTGATTTTTCAAGGCCTCCAGGACCAATCTCCCCATGGGGTCTTCCAATTGGTCACACCTCAATTCCTTCTTGGACAGTCTTGGTAGGTTGTCCTCTTCCAATTGAGCTACTCCACAGTAGTGTTTGGGGACTCCCACCGTGGTAACTCCTATTTCCTCTGCTCTGGAGCCTCCTCGGGCTTGGAATTCAGCTCCTTGACAAAGGGCCCGCACCCCGTCCGGTGCCACTTGGGTCCAATCTTCTATTTCAATGGTGGGGGAATGAGATCTCCTGGACAGAGCGTCTGCGTCTCGATTCCCCACTCCTGGTCTATACTTAAGGCTGAAGTTGAATCCAGACAGTGCGGCCAGCCACCTGTGTCCAGTGGCATCCAGCTTGGCCGTGGTGAACAGGTAGGTAAGAGGGTTGTTGTCGGTCTTCACAGTGAACTCCGCTCCATACAGGTAGTCTTTGAGCTTGTCTACTACCGCCCACTTGAGGGCCAGGAACTCCAGCTTGTGAGTGGGGTAGTTCTTCTCAGAGGGGGTCAGGCTCCTACTCACATAGGCAACAGGCCGCAATTGCCCCTCATGTTCTTGGTAAAGTACTCCTCCCAGACCGTCATGACTAGCATCCACGTGCAGTTCATAGGGTTTGGTTGGGTCTGCGTAGGCCAAGACTGGTGCAGTGGTCAGGCTCCTCTTCAATTCCTGGAAAGCCTCTTCACACTTCTGATTCCACTGATCTCTGATGGACTCCCCTGGCCTCCTGGGCCCCGAGCCATCCTCTTCTCCTTCAGTCTTGAGCAACTCATTCAATGGTCTAGCAATTCGGGCAAATCCCTCCACAAACCTCCTGTAGTATGAGCAGAAGCCCAAGAAGGATCTGAGTTCTGTTACTGTGGTGGGCCGTGGCCAGGAGGTAACTGCCTCCAATTTCTCAGGGTCTGTGGCCACCCCTTCTTCAGACACTATGTGCCCCAGATAGTTCACAGAAGACTGGTAGAACCGACACTTCTCAGGCGAAAGCTTAAGTCCTTCCTCACTGAGTCTTCTCAACACTTTTTCCAGCCTCTCTTCATGTTCCTCCAAGGTTCTCCCAAAGACAATGACATCGTCCAGGTATACAAGGACTTCGATCAAGTTCATGTCCCCTACTGTCTTCTCTAGGGATGAGCTTCGTGTTCGAGTCGAACATACGTTCGACTCGAACATCGGCTGTTTGATCGTTCGACGAAGATCGAACGATTTGGGCCGTTCGCGCCAAATTCGAGTGACGCGAACGGCCCACAATGCACTACGCCATCGCAGTGTCATCCAGGCGCTGTGATTGGCCAAGCATGCACTGTGACCCCGCATGCTTGGCCAATCACAGCGCCGGCAGCGAGGAGAGCAATGATTGGCCACAGGCAGGATGCCTGTGGCCAATTATTGCTGAGGGTGTTTAGTACACGCCCCACACTATAAAAGGCCGCCAGCACGGCGGCCTAGTGTAGTGTGTTCCGGAGCAGGGAAAGACAAGCATAGGCAGGGACAGTGACATTTATTTCTTTCTTGCTTAACCTGGATTCCTTTAGTTTAGGGAAAGAGAAGGATAGGTAGGGAGAGTGTCAGTTTCTTTCACTGTGCGAGTCCTTGTTTCTAGGGACAAAGAAGGAAAGTGAGGGGAATTCTCCTTGTGCTATAGTGTGCTTTAAAAAAACATTTTTTCTAGGGACAGAAAACTCTAGGTAGGGAGAGTGTCAGTTTCTTTCACTGTGCGAGTCCTTGTTTCTAGGGACAAAGAAGGAAAGTGAGGGGAATTCTCCTTGTGCTATAGTGTGCTTTAAAAAAACATTTTTTCTAGGGACAGAAAACTCTAGGTAGGGAGAGTGTCAGTTTCTTTCACTGTGCGAGTCCTTGTTTCTAGGGACAAAGAAGGAAAGTGAGGGGAATTCTCCTTGTGCTATAGTGTGCTTTAAAAAAACATTTTTTCTAGGGACAGAAAACTCTAGGTAGGGAGAGTGTCAGTTTCTTTCACTGTGCGAGTCCTTGTTTCTAGGGACAAAGAAGGAAAGTGAGGGGAATTCTCCTTGTGCTATAGTGTGCTTTAAAAAAACATTTTTTCTAGGGACAGAAAACTCTAGGTAGGGAGAGTGTCAGTTTCTTTCACTGTGCGAGTCCTTGTTTCTAGGGACAAAGAAGGAAAGTGAGGGGAATTCTCCTTGTGCTATAGTGTGCTTTAAAAAAACATTTTTTCTAGGGACAGAAAACTCTAGGTAGGGAGAGTGTCAGTTTCTTTCACTGTGTGAGTCCTTGTTTCTAGGGACAAAGAAGGAAAGTGAGGGGAATTCTCCTTGTGCTATAGTGTGCTTTAAAAAAACATTTTTTCTAGGGACAGAAAACTCTAGGTAGGGAGAGTGTCAGTTTCTTTCACTGTGCGAGTCCTTGTTTCTAGGGACAAAGAAGGAAAGTGAGGGGAATTCTCCTTGTGCTATAGTGTGCTTTAAAAAAACATTTTTTCTAGGGACAGAAAACTCTAGGTAGGGAGAGTGTCAGTTTCTTTCACTGTGCGAGTCCTTGTTTCTAGGGACAAAGAAGGAAAGTGAGGGGAATTCTCCTTGTGCTATAGTGTGCTTTAAAAAAACATTTTTTCTAGGGACAGAAAACTCTAGGTAGGGAGAGTGTCAGTTTCTTTCACTGTGCGAGTCCTTGTTTCTAGGGACAAAGAAGGAAAGTGAGGGGAATTCTCCTTGTGCTATAGTGTGCTTTAAAAAAACATTTTTTCTAGGGACAGAAAACTCTAGGTAGGGAGAGTGTCAGTTTCTTTCACTGTGCGAGTCCTTGTTTCTAGGGACAAAGAAGGAAAGTGAGGGGAATTCTCCTTGTGCTATAGTGTGCTTTAAAAAAACATTTTTTCTAGGGACAGAAAACTCTAGGTAGGGAGAGTGTCAGTTTCTTTCACTGTGCGAGTCCTTGTTTCTAGGGACAAAGAAGGAAAGTGAGGGGAATTCTCCTTGTGCTATAGTGTGCTTTAAAAAAACATTTTTTCTAGGGACAGAAAACTCTAGGTAGGGAGAGTGTCAGTTTCTTTCACTGTGCGAGTCCTTGTTTCTAGGGACAAAGAAGGAAAGTGAGGGGAATTCTCCTTGTGCTATAGTGTGCTTTAAAAAAACATTTTTTCTAGGGACAGAAAACTCTAGGTAGGGAGAGTGTCAGTTTCTTTCACTGTGCGAGTCCTTGTTTCTAGGGACAAAGAAGGAAAGTGAGGGGAATTCTCCTTGTGCTATAGTGTGCTTTAAAAAAACATTTTTTCTAGGGACAGAAAACTCTAGGTAGGGAGAGTGTCAGTTTCTTTCACTGTGCGAGTCCTTGTTTCTAGGGACAAAGAAGGAAAGTGAGGGGAATTCTCCTTGTGCTATAGTGTGCTTTAAAAAAACATTTTTTCTAGGGACAGAAAACTCTAGGTAGGGAGAGTGTCAGTTTCTTTCACTGTGCGAGTCCTTGTTTCTAGGGACAAAGAAGGAAAGTGAGGGGAATTCTCCTTGTGCTATAGTGTGCTTTAAAAAAACATTTTTTCTAGGGACAGAAAACTCTAGGTAGGGAGAGTGTCAGTTTCTTTCACTGTGCGAGTCCTTGTTTCTAGGGACAAAGAAGGAAAGTGAGGGGAATTCTCCTTGTGCTATAGTGTGCTTTAAAAAAACATTTTTTCTAGGGACAGAAAACTCTAGGTAGGGAGAGTGTCAGTTTCTTTCACTGTGCGAGTCCTTGTTTCTAGGGACAAAGAAGGAAAGTGAGGGGAATTCTCCTTGTGCTATAGTGTGCTTTAAAAAAACATTTTTTCTAGGGACAGAAAACTCTAGGTAGGGAGAGTGTCAGTTTCTTTCACTGTGCGAGTCCTTGTTTCTAGGGACAAAGAAGGAAAGTGAGGGGAATTCTCCTTGTGCTATAGTGTGCTAAAGCATTCCTCATCAACCATCTTTGAAATCCTTGTTTTTTGGACAGTCAGGGAAATTGTCGTTGTGCTATTCTGTGCAAAAGCAATCATCCTCAACCATATTTAGAAATCCTTAAGTAAAGGGACAGAGAAGGACACCTGAAGGTAGCCCTTATTGCTTTTTTCCCATCTCCCTGCAGGCCATCTATTAGAATGTCTGGAAGGCAAACAAGGAGAGGCAGACAGTCAGGAGGCAATAAAAGAGGGCAAGCAGGCTCTGTGTCTGGGGGCAACAGTGCTGGTCGTGGACGCGGTGCATTGTCATCAGCACATGGCCATGGGACACGCTTGTCCTTCTTTTCGGCAGCTGGACATGTTGAGCCACATCATGCCGAAGACTTGGTAGAGTGGATGACCAAGCCCTCCTCCTCCTCCTCATCCTCTCTCACCCAGGCTCAGGGTACTGGCAAAGCAGCTGCCAAAGCGTCCTCTTCCCTGGTATCAATGTCAGACTCATCATCAGTCACTCCTTCCCTAGACCCACCATGTCCTCCTCCTGAGGAGTCCCCCGAACTGTTTGAGCACAGTGTTGGGTACATGCTCCAGGAGGATGCCCAGCGTTTCGAAGGGTCTGATGATGAAACCCAGCTACAGGAAGGCAGTAGCGTGAGAGCAGACAGAGGGGATGCTCAAGAAGGACACCAATCTGGCAGTCATGTTCCAGCAGCTGCAGCATACTGCCAGATTGGCTCCAGTGATGAGGAGGGAGGGGATGATGAGGTCACTGACTCCACGTGGGTGCCTAATAGGAGAGAGGAGGAGGAGGAGGATGAGGAGGAGGCACATCTCCAACGAGGCAGGATGCCCTTTGGTGGCCAGCGTAAGGGCAGTACACCGACGGAATCACACCGCAGAGCTCCGCCTGTGCAGGGCGCTGCCTCTGCCCGTCATTCAAAAAGTTCCTTGGTGTGGGCCTTTTTTGAGGCTAGTGCATCAGATCGCACAGCTGCTGTTTGCAACATATGTCTCAAGCGTATATCGCGTGGCCAAAACATCAGCCGCTTGGGTACCACATGCCTGACCAGACATATGTTGACCTGCCATGCAGCTCGTTGGCAAGCCTACCTCAAAGACCCACACCAAAGAACAAAGCGGACCTCTCCTTGCACCGCATCAGCTGGGATCTCCAACCCCACTATAACTTCAGTCCTCTCTGAAACATGCACTGAGAGGAATGAAGGTGTAGAATTAGGTGTGTCACAGCCAAGTACTTGCGGCCACTCTGCTAGCAGTACACCGACGTCCGATTCTAGCAGGCAAATTTCCCTGCCCCAGCTGCTGGACCGTCGAAAGAAGTTCACTCCCAGCCATCCACATGCCCAGCGGTTGAATGCTAGCTTGGCTAAATTGCTAGCGCTTCAACTGCTGCCTTTTCAGTTGGTAGACTCGGCCCCCTTCCGTGAGTTTGTGCAATGTGCGGTTCCTCAGTGGCAGGTTCCCAAACGCCACTTTTTCTCACGGAAGGCTATTCCGGCTCTCTACCGGCATGTGGAAGGCAATGTCTTGGCCTCGCTGGACAGGGCGGTCAGCGGTAAGGTGCATATTACCGCTGACTCATGGTCCAGCAGGCATGGACAGGGACGTTACCTTTCTTTCACGGCCCATTGGGTCACTCTTTTGGCAGCTGGGAAGGATGCAGGACAAGGTGCAGTAGTGTTGGAGGTTGTTCCACCGCCACGCCTCCAAAATGCTACTACTGGTTGTGACACACATCTCTCCTCCACCCCCTCCTCTTCTTTTTCCTCCATGGCCTCTTCCTGTGGTTTGTCCTATGAACCAGCGGTGCTCCGTAGCCGTTCACGGGGCTACGCAAGTACGCAGGCAAAAAGATGCCATGCCGTGCTTGCGCTGGTGTGTTTGGGGGACAGAAGCCACACTGGGGCAGAGGTCCTGTCTGCTCTGCAGGGCCAGGCCGAGAGGTGGTTGACGCCACGCCAGCTTAAGCCAGGAATGGTGGTTTGCGACAATGGCACCAACCTCCTCTCCGCCCTCCGACAGGGACAACTGACCCATGTGCCCTGTGTGGCTCACGTCCTTAACCTGGTGGTGCAGCGGTTCTTGGGCAGGTACCCGGGCTTACAGGATGTCCTGAGGCAGGCCAGGAAAGTCTGTGTGCATTTCCGCAGATCTTATAATGCCAGTGCTCGCCTGGCTGAGCTGCAAAAGGAGTTGAACCTGCCCAAGAACTGCCTTATATGTGACATGCCCACCAGGTGGAACTCAACGTTGGCCATGCTGCAGCGGCTGCACACGCAGCAGAGGGCCATCAATGAGTACCTGTGCGACTACGGCACCAGGACAGGGTCAGGGGAGCTTGGTTTTTTTTCTCCACGCCAGTGGGGCATGATCAGGGATGCATGCACTGTCCTGGCACCATTTGAGGAGGCCACGAGGATGGTGAGCAGTGACAGTGCATGCATCAGTGACACTGTACCTCTTGTCCACCTGTTGGAGCACACGCTGCGTGGAATAATGGACAGGGCACTTGACGCAGAACAGAGGCAGGAAGAGGAGGACTTCCTTGCCTCTCTTGGCCCCCTTTACCCAGACAGTGTTCCTTCTGTCCCACCCATCGCACAGGAAGAGGAGGAGGAGGAGGAGGAGGAGGAGGATTGTGTCAGCATGGAGGTGGAGGCTGGCACTCAGCATCATCAGCAGCAGTCTTTTAGGGATGATTTACAGTCCCAAGAAACCAGTGGACTTGTACGTGGCTGGGAGGAGGTGGCTGCGGATCATGTCGTCCTTAGTGACCCAGAGGACTCCGGAGCGAATGCCTCAGCAAACCTACGCTGCATGGCCTCCCTGATCCTGCAAAGTCTGCGGAAGGATCCTCGTATTCTTCGGATCAAGGAGAGGGACCATTACTGGCTGGCCACTCTCCTTGATCCACGGTACAAGGGTAAGGTTGCGGACCTTATGTTACCTTCGCAGAGGGAGCAGAGGATGAGACAACTCCGGGAGGCCTTGCAGAAAGGTCTGTGCAACGCGTTCCCAGAGACTGGGAGGTTACAAACTCCTGGTCCTGGACAACGAGTTGCTGAGGCTTCGGCCAGTCAAAGAAGGAGCGGTGGGGAAGGTGGCCGTCTGACCGATGCGTTCAGACAATTCTTTAGTCCGCAGCCCCAAAGTATGATCGGTTCCAGCAACCATCGCCAGCGTCTGATAAACATGGTGCAGGAATATCTAGGGGCAAGGTCAGACTTGGACACCTTCCCCACCGAAAATCCTCTGGCTTACTGGGTCTTGAGGATGGATCACTGGCCAGAGCTTGCACAGTATGCAATTGAGCTACTGGCCTGTCCTGCATCCAGCGTTCTTTCGGAACGCACATTCAGTGCTGCTGGAGGATTTGTCACGGATCACAGGGTGCGCCTGTCCACCGACTCGGTTGATCGACTGACTTTCATCAAGATGAACCAGTCTTGGATCACCACCAGCTACCACACACCTGATGCTGATATAACAGACTAATTGATTTTAACATGTCACATCCCTTCAAGACTGATGCTGATGCTGAGTGCCTGTGCAGTTATGTTGACTGGCTATCCTCCTCCTCCGAGTCCTCAATGATACGATTGATGATGATAGCTTGGAAGATCATTTTTGTTTATGGGTGCCGCCACCAGTGGCTAAGGCCCAATTTTTCAGCCCCTGTTTTACAGGGGCGTGTAATTACAATTTTTTTAGCAATAATTTGCCATAGGGCTCATTGCTGTGCTCCAAGTACAGTATCTGTGAGGGGTTGGAGTGTTGTGGCACCAGTGCCTAAGGCCCAATTTTTCAGCCCCTGTTTAAAAGGGGCGTGTCATTACAATTTTTGAAGCAATACTTTGCAACAGGGCTCATTGCTGTGCTCCAAGTACAGTATCTGTGAGGGGTTGTAGTGTTGTGCCACCAGTGCCTAAGGCCCAATTTTTCAGCCCCTGTTTAACAGGGGCGTGTCATTACAATTTTTGAAGCAATACTTTGCAACAGGGCTCATTGCTGTGCTCCAAGTACAGTATCTGTGAGGGGTTGTAGTGTTGTGCCACCAGTGCCTAAGGCCCAATTTTTCAGCCCCTGTTCAACAGGGGCATGCAATTACAATTCTTGATCTAATAATTCACAGCAGGGCCCATTGCTGCACCCACCAAGAGTAACTGTCAGGGCTTACAGTGTTGTGGCACCAGCACCACCATCAAAGGCCCAATTTTTACTACCACTGTTCAACAATTATATGTAATTAAAATTCCTGATATAATAGTTGACAGCAGGGCGTTCCAGCACCAACCAAGAGTAACTGTGAGTGCTTACAGTGTTGTGCCAACACCAACAACTAAGGGGCCTATTTCTGCAGAGTATATACGGCAGGTCCCTACTTTCAAACATCCAACTTACAAACGACTCCTACTTGCAAACGCAAGAAGACAACAGGAAGTGAGAGGAAATCTACCACTAGGAAGGAAAATTCTCTCCTGTAAGAATAAATATGGGAGAAAGGTGTCTCCTCTGTACTGATGCTTTATCAGCAATCCTTGTTTCAAGAAAAACACCACATTTCAAAAACAGTTGTCATTGGGACGGAAAGTGAGGTGAAATGTTCTGAACAGGGGCACAGACAGCAAAACAAATGTTACAGGGGTGATAACCCTTACCTATGTTTTCCAAAAAGTTTAAAAATAGATTTTTGGGCTGGAGCTACACTTCAACAATGTACCTGTTCAAAATTACAAACACATTCTACATAAGAACAAACCTACAGTCCCTGTCTTGTATGCACCGCCTGTATACGGCTGTTCAGAGTATATAGGGCCTTTTTTATTTTATCTGCGGGGTTCCCCTTAATATCCATACAAGACCCAAAGGGGCTGGTAATGGGCTGGGGTAGGGGGGGGGGGGGGTCATGGGGTAGCTATGCCATTTTTATTAAAGATTTTCATCCATATTACCGGGACCAGACATTACATTAAAGCCGCAAGCAGTTTTAAATGGCTTTTTTTTCCTTTAGAAGTGTCATTTTGTGCAGGGACAGTTCTAAACACGGGAAACACGTGGCACTTCACAGGCATACTTTAGACACCCCCCAGGTACGATATTTAAAGGAATATTTGACTTTTTTTTTTTCACTTTATGCATCATTAAAATGACTGCTCCCGAAAAACGACCGTTTTTAAAACTTCTTTTTGCATTGATACATGTCCCCTGGTGCAGAACCCGGGTTCCCAAACCCTTTTTAGGACAATAACATGCATAATAGTTGTTATAATTAGCACTTTAGAATTCGAACGTTCGCATCCATTGTATTTAATAGGGTTCTAATGTTCGTACGAACTTTCGGTCCGTTCGCGGGTTCTGGTGCGAACCGAACCCGGGGGTGTTCGGCTCATCACTAGTCTTCTCCATGAGGCGTTGGAAAGTAGCTGGGGCTCCAGACAGACCTTGGGGCATCCGGTCGAATTCAAAGAACCCCACTGGGGTTATGAAAGCTGTCTTCTCCTTGTCTGCTGGGTGCATCGGAATCTGATAGTACCCACTCTTGAGATCCATAACGCTGAACCATTTGGCTCCAGACAAGCTCTGTAGGGCATCCTCTATCCTCGGAGTGGTGTATTGGTCAGGTATGGTTCTCCTGTTGAGAGTCCTGTAGTCGATACAGAGCCTCAATGATCCATTCTTCTTTCGGACCACCACTATGGGAGAGGCATAGGGGCTTCTGGACTCCCGTATCACACCAGTCCTCTTGAGTTCTGCAAGTTGTTCCCTCAGATCCTCCAGATCTGCTAGCGGGACCCGCCTGACCCTCTCTCGGAAGGGCTTATCTTCCTGGAGGCGGATCCGATGGGTGGCACTCCTTGCACACCCCACATCAAACTCATCCTTAGAGAAGATCTTCTCCCATCTATTCAACTGGGCCTTGGCTCGCTCTTTCCAAGCCCTGGACAGATTCGGGTTTTCCATGGTCAGCTTCTCCCAAACATCCCCTCCTCCACCTGTCCTCCTCACTTCTGACAGGGTAACAGGGGCCGCCGGGCTCACCTGGCCTAGCAACATTCTGGCTGGGATTTCCATGGGGTCTTTGGTAGTATTCCTAACACTCACTGGAACTCTATAATGGGCCTTCTTCAGGACCTTCAGCGGAATCACTTCCGGTATCACCTCCAGGCCTGAGGACTCACCCCTTGGGTCTGACTCCAGCATGACAAAGGGACCAGGCTGCTCCCAAGTAAGCTTCACAGTGGCCCTGAGACAGGTTACTTCACCGGGCTGCAACACTACCCATTCTCTTCCAAGTCTCCACACCTTCCCTATCTCCTCTCCAGGGGTCTCCTGCTCTTGGACCAGCCGTTGGTAGGCTGTCTTCAGCATGGGATGGATCTTGGTAGCTGCTTGTCTTTCTTCTGTCACGAGAGGGGTCAAGAGTCTTCAGACCAGGTCCGTGTTTGTCCCTATTATAAGGGAATTCTTGTTGGCTCCAGGCGGCCTAGGGCACACAACTGCCAGGGTGTCAAACACTTCGGCCTTCCCAGCCACGGATGGGTCAAAGGTCATTTTGATGGGAAGGTAGCCGTCGTAAGGGAAACTCTGGGTTCCAATTCCCCATATTTCCAGCTCTTCTATCTTCTGGATAGGCAGATGACTCAGGTGCCTGTCGTAGAAGTCCCGGTATAGTAGGGTCACTTGTGCCCCGGTATCCAGGAGGCCCCTGGTGTAGACTCCCTCCACTTGAATGGGCACTATAGGGGATGGGCCTACCAGCTTCTCTGGATATGGTTCGGCAGGAGCCGCCTTCTTCAGACCTTTTCCCTTTGGACTCTCTCTTGTCCTATTCCCTTTGGACTTGAACCTTTCTTGAGCCTGGTATGCACTGACTTCCCTCCTTTTAATGGGTGTAGGAACCCGCTGAGGGGTACTATTATTTTTCTTGGGTGGGCACCCCCTTTGAGGAGTGCTGTGCCTCTCCTGAGGGGTCCCCCCCTTTCTCCTGGAGTATAGCTTTGTTGAGGGGTATTGCGTTTCCCCTTTGGTGTTCTATCTCTCTTTTTGTTTTTCTTCGCATTCAGCTTGGAGTTTACTGAAGATGATGGGCACCCGGTTGACTCCTTCACCGGGGCCCTCTGGAGTTTCCCGCCGGCTTGCGGTTGTCTGGTCTCTTCTTCTTCGGACTAGAACATGTGGCTGCAATGTGGCCAACTCCCCCACAGTTGAAGCAGACTATATCTCCCCATTCTTGTAAAGGTTCGGGTGCTGAGACAATCGGGAACAATTCCTTCCTTGGACTTTCCTTCTTCTTGGGACACTCTGTGTCTTTTGCTATCAGAGAGGTCAATATCTCTAACACCTTGGACATCTGAGTTTTTAGGGTGTCTATCTCCGCCTCTCTTTCAGGGGTCATTACTGGATTGACCAGCACCTGTGCGGGTACAACACTTGTCTTATCCTTCTGCTGGTCCTGTTGCAGCGCCTCCTCATCTCTGATGATTTTTATTAAATCAGCATAAGTCAGCAACATTCCTCCTCCCAAGGTTTTCAGGTGCAGCCAGACTGGATCGGAGCGTAGCGCTCCCTTTAAGACTTGCTTCATTCTTGCCCCATCGGCATCTTGGGGCTTCATCCCTTTCTTTAACACAATCTTGCACAGCAGCCTGTTTAGCCTTCTGACATACTCGGAAAGTTTCTCCTCCGGTTTTTGGAAAGTGTGTTCAAACCGGTAGACCATCTCTGTCACCTTGTCTAATTGACCAAACTCTTCCTGCAGCATAGCTAGACAGTCCTGCGCCGTGCACCCTGCATTCCCAAACCGGAAACTTTTCACTGCTTCTGCTGCTGCACCTTTAAGGCTTTCTAACACTCGCTGCCTCTTCTGTGCTTCAGGCACCTCCCATGCCTCCACCGCCTGTAATGCCTGCTCCACCCAGGTATCAAAATCTTCTTCCCCTGCCGGGACAGGGAGCTTCCCTGAGAATATTTTTAGTCTCCGGTAGCTAGTTTCCACATGCACCGTACTTGTCTTCTGACATTTGGCTAGCAAATCCCCTATTGCATTTATCAGTTCTGGTGATATAGCAGTGGCCGGTGCAGGTGCCACCGGGGGTGTCGCCCTGTCTTCTCTTTCAGGTGGAGTTCGGGCCGCAGCCTGTGGCGATCCCGTAGGGGATGGTTCCCTTTCTACAGTTATTGCGTGCGCCAGCCTAAATGTTCTGTTGTCTGGCGTCCGCAGACACTTGTGCTTACAAGCCTCTGGCATCCCGTCCCAATATTCCACTAATGCGTATTGGTATGAGATGTTTGGGTCTGTCTTCATGTCTATCACCCACGGTGTGTGATCTGGGGACACTGAACTCATTAGTTCCTCTACCGTCTCACTTGACCATTTCTCCCCAGGGAGGCTAATGGCTATCGACTGTTTTGGCTCTGTATTAGCGGCTTTGCACCACTCTTCTACCGCTCTTGGATCCATGGGGTCCATGCCGGCACTTCTGGCGTTCGCTTGCTGCATCAGGATCCCGGACGAGAACCCCCACGTGTAGCGATACCTCCAACTAAGGAGGCCGCAGAATTAGATTTTGGGCCCTGAGTGCAGCTCCGCCAACCCCCGGCAATAGGCTCTACCCCCTTCTGGCACAGCTAGTACTAACAATCAATGATATGTCCTATGCAATAGAATAACTAAGCAAGGACACAGTAATGAATTGTAATAGGTAAAGTGTTTTACTCATTTTCTCAATATGGATAAAGGGGTAACAGTAATCACAGTTCAAGATAATCACTCCTAAGGGCAGCGTCCTGCCACTCTAACACACTATATAGTAACACACGCTACAGGTGCGCCATACGGGCGACCGTTAACTAAGTGCCCTATGGCGCAGTAATCAAACACGCTAGAATCCCCACCAGGCCTGGTTCTAATATTTAACTTAGTCCTTCTTTCTTCACCGGCAGGTCTGTAATGGTGGTGCACTTTAAACAGAGTATAACTTTGTAATCCAAGGGGTATAGAACTTGGTTAAATAAAGCCACAGGCTCAGTTCTGACAAGGCTCTTCAATAGGGGTATGGAAATAACTTGTAGGCCACGGCAGTCTATAGGTCTATATACAGTAACAGTATCTTAGCTGGGCTTACGCCCTCTCACCCGCCGGACTACGGATCCAGTCCGGGAAACCTCCACCGGCCGTGTCACACACACTCGATCTCTCCAATGATCGGGCCCCCGATCCGACAAGGCTGTAGCGCACAAAGTCAGATGCCACCCAGGCTCGCAGAGGGGGGGTGGGGGTGGAAGGCTCTTTGGTGCAGAGCAAGGCCTCAGGCTTCAGGCCTTGCACTCCGACACATCCGCACAGGAGGATCCGTCTGTGAAGTCTCGTGTCCCAAAAGAGGCCGAGCCCGGCCTCGCCTCCTCCTTTTATAACCCCTCCCATGAGTCTCTGCGGTGGAACATCACAAGAATGGAGTTATGGGTAATGTAGTTTCTTCCCAATATAGGGGAATACCCCGCTACATATACATACAGTATATAGATGGAGCACCCTCCCAGTTAGGTTAGGTACATTTAGTTCAGTGGAGCAGCTTGTGATTACTTTCGGCTGCTCTGGGCTCTGCAGGCTGCAGGTTTGATTGCTTCTGGCTGTCTTCTGGAGGCCTCCAGAATGTAGTGGGCGGGGGAGTCAAATGAGCAGCCATAAATTTACATTGCTCCAGCCAATCACTTGGGGAGAATGCCCAGATGGTGGCTGGGAGTGTGCATAATTTAGTTTGGAGCCTTAGACAGAGGGGTTCCCAGCCAGAAGGGCTTCCACCCTTCTAGGAATCTCAGCTAAATATTCTGCTTGTGATCAACAAGGTCCCAGCTCTGTACAGCTGGGGGGCCTACTCTGCTACAAACTCTTTGATGCTAAAAGAGTGGTTTCACTGGGGATCTGGTCTGGAAGATTCACTGAGGAGTCTGTCTACCTAAATCTGGAGGGAGGCATCCAAGTACCTGGGGACACGGTGAGTACAGACCTGAGTGGAGGATCCTAGTGACTGTTGCTGATATTAACCCCTGATGTACTAAAACTAAGGCTTGTCTGGTCTGGATCATTACTTAGTCCTTTTGCTGAAGGGATTGTTCAAGGGAGTAGCTGCAAAGAGACGAGTGTCCTCTCATTACTGTTCAATGTTTGGAGTATCCCGCACCTTCCCTAAGCTCCATCCAGGTTAATTGTCAATAAACGTTAAAAAAGACAACATCGAGACTGTTTACTGGGCCAGAGGAGTGAATATTGTTGTTTGCCTGGCTCCTGCTACACTTGTGGGAAAGAACCTGGGACAAAATCAGCAGCCCTTGGGATGATAATAAGGAGGCGGCTGAGGATGATTAGCTGATGATGATGAGGATGAGGATGAGGATGATGATGGTGAGCCGGTGCGATGAGCTGATGAGATTGAGATGGTGAATGGACGACGATGAGGATGAGGTTGAGGCTAATGATAATGAGGATGATAAGGATGAGGATGAGGATGATGATGAGGGGGATGAGGATGATGATGAAGATGTTTGAAGAGTTGAAGTTTTTTTTTTTTGGATGACAGGTTACTAGTAGTACAGTAAGAGCGCCCGGGTGTACCAAGATGGCCGCTACTTACCAGGCCGGATCCTTAGTTCGTGCTTCAGGCTGACGATTGTGGGTGGCCCGGTGGGGGTTTACATGCAGTCGGCCGGTAACAGGTGAAGTCCTGTGGTTTTTATCCAGCGGAATGACTTAGGGGGGTCGAGAGAAGGTCCTGAGGCCGAGGCTGGGTGGACCAAGATGGCCGCCACAGCCGGAGCTAGGCCAGAGCCGTGGTCTGTCCTGAAGGACCAGGCAGCTACAGTTGCGACTTTGGGAGGCCGGCAAAGCGGGCCCGCTGGAGAGAGGATGTGGAGGAAAAAAATTCCCAGATGGCCGGAGCTAGGCCGCAGCCGCGGTCTATCCTGCCAGCAGCTGCAGGGAAAAGAGAGATGCCCAGATGGCGGCAGGTGGCGGCGCGCTGGTGAGCTGGGGGAGATGGGATGGGGGAGCACCGGGTCTATGGGGAACCGTAGACCGTCAGGCAACGCTTGCTCGGGGGGGGGGGGGGGGGGAAGAGTGCAGCCCTGGATGGCAGGAGCTCCTTACACATACGTCCGTTCAGCTCTGTGTCTAGTGTAAGGATATGATGCTGCTGAGATATTGCACAATAATATTACTGTGCAGCCTCCTGACTGAGTCTGGGTATCTGAATGACTTAGAGTACATGTGTCAAACACAAGGCCCGTGGGCCGAATGCGGCCCGCTAGGCTATTTCATGTGGCCCTCACACCTCGCTTGCAGCTGCAGCACCCCCTCATCTCCGACCCCACCTTGTCTCAGCAGTCGGCAGCAGAGAGGACAGAACTCCTACAGATCCTGCGCCTCTCTGTGCAGCCACAGCAACCCCTCTCATCTCCTCCTCCCCTGGTCTCAGCATCCAGCCCTCCTCTGGTCCTCCTCCAGACCCTGCACTCTCTGCTTCCAAGCTCCACCCTCAGTTTCTTCCCAGCAGCAGCACATGGTAAGGGGGGTGCACTGTGATGAAAAGGGGGAATGGGGAACTCTTGACTTCTTACCAGCGTTGTGCACCCTTCCTTCAGACTTGCATCATCTGGTACAGGAGTGTGAGTGGGCTCTGTTCCTGTCTGCACCTGCCCTTTACAGTCTTACGCCTTAAGTTATATTGGTTGTATTTAGGGATGGAGTGTATTATTAAACTGCCACCATCCAAAATTACGCATATATGCAAATGCACAAAGTGTCCTGGCTTTAGTAGGAGTAATACATTTCTAGGCATCAGAGGTCATTAGGAGTAATAAATACCCCAACATCAGTGGAAGTCATTATTTCCCCAGCAGGATCAATGGGAGTAATAGATACCCCGGTGTCAGGGCCCTTTCACACCATATGCATTGGGCTGTGTTTGGAAGCCTTGCCCAAAGCTGCTCTAATGCATTGCCAGTAAATGTATTTGCCAAGTGATAGTTGCCTTGGACAATTGCTAGGAGATCAATTGACTTCGCCCTAATGTTAGAATTGCTACACTTCTCTCTTCTGTCACTAGATGGCCGGGTATCTGGTGACATTAGATAAGAAAAGAGCATTGCAAGGACATATTAAGAATGAATTGGGTATCTCAGCCAATGGGCAGGGATTTTCTTGGGTCCCTTGGCCTGTTAGGAGGGCCTATTTATTTGGGTGGAGTCAGGTAATCGGTGTTCTGTGCCACCTGGACAGCTGTCTGGGTGGACATGTGTCATATTGCCCCGGGCTGCTAGGCCAGAGACCTGAGGCTTATCTTGCTGCTAGGCTGTCTGAGGGGCCTATCCAGAAGCAGGAGAGCAGCGTAGGGTTGGGATTGCGACTTGCAGTCCAACCAGAAGTAACGGTTCTGCCAGCCGGTGAGCTTGTCGTGATCAGAGGTAGAGGGGAAGCTGTCGCCACTAAGGAACCATCCACCTTGTTACCAGGGACCATTGTGAGTAGCTGAAGCATTTACCAGAGCAGTGTTCCCACCAACCGGGGACGGTGAAGAATCGGGAAACTTCAGCAGGTGCCAAGCCAGGGATATATTATTCGACCGGACAAAATTACGAGGCTTGTACACCAATGCTAAAAGTCTAGCTAATAAAATGGGAGAATTGGAGCTGTTAGTTTACGAAGGGAGATTTGGATTTCGTGGGAATTTCAAAGAATTGGTTTCAGAGCTCACATGATTGGCTGGAAACCGTTCAAGGGTATTCTATATATCGTAGGGACAGGGAGGGTAGAAAAGGGTATGCCTGTACATCAAGAATGATGTGCAAGTGAAAGTGAGGGACGACAGTACTTATGAATAGGGATGAGCCGAACACCCCCCGGTTCGGTTCGCACCAGAACATGAGAACGGACCAAAAGTTCGCGCGGACATTCGAACACCGTTAAAGTCTATGGGACCCGAATGTCAAAAATCAAAAGTGCGAATTTTAAAGGCTAATATGCAAGTTATTGTCCTAAAACGTGTTTGGGGACCCGGGTCCTGCCCCAGGGGACATGTATCAATGCAAAAAAAAGTTTTAAAACTGCAGTTTTTCCGGGAGCAGTGATTTTAATAATGCTTAACCACTTAAGGACTGCCGCCTGTACATATACGTCGGCAGAATGGCACGGCTGGGCACAAGCACGTACAGGTACATCCTCTTTAAGATGCCCAGCCGTGGGTCACGCGCGCCGCCGGCGGCACGCTCGCGACCCAGTCCTGAGCTCCGTGACCGCGCCCGCGGGATCCGATCGCCACTGGTGTCCCACGATCGGTCACAGAGCTGAAGAACGGGGAGAGGTAAGTGTAAACAAATCTTTCCCTGTTCTTCCTTGTGAGACTGTCACTGATCGTCTGTTCCCTGTCATAGGAAACGATGATTAGTGATGTCACATGCCAAGCCACGCCCCCCACACAGTAAGAATCACACATTAGGTCACACTTAACCCCTTCAGCGGCCCCTACAGGTTAACCCCTTCACTGCCAGTGTTATTTTCACAGTAATCAGTGCATTTTTATAGCACTGATCACTGTAAAAATGACAATGGTCCCAAAATAGTGTCAAAAGTGGCCGATGTGTCCGCCATAATGTCACAGTCACGATAAAAATCGCTGATCGCCGCCATTACTAGTAAAAAAAAAATATTAATAAAAATGCCATAAAACGATCCTCTATTTTGTAGACGCTATAACTTTTGCGCAAACCAATCAATAAACGCTTATTGCGATTTTTTTATTACCAAAAATATGTAGAAGAATACGTATCGGCCTAAAATTAGGAAAAAAAATGTTTTTTTTATATATTTTTTGGGGATATTTATTATAGCAAAAAGTAAAAAATATTGATTTTTTTTCAAAATTGTCACTCTATTTTTGTTTATAGCGCAAAAAAAAAAAACTGCAGAGGGGATCAAATACCACCAAAAGAAAGCTCTATTTGTGGGAAAAAAGGACGCCAATTTTGTTTGGGAGCCACGTCGCACGACCGCGAAATTGTCAGTTAAAGCGACGCTGTGCCGAATCGCAAAAAGTGGCCTGGTCCTTTAGCTACAAAATTGTCCGGGGCTTAAGTGGTTAAAGTGAAAAAACAAAAGTGAAATATTCCTTTAAATATCGTACCTGGGGGGTGTCTATAGTATGCCTGTAAAGTGGTGCGTGTTTCCCGTCTTTATAACAGTCCCTGCACAAAATTACATTTCTAAAGGAAAAAAAGTCATTTAAAACTGCTTGCGGCTTTAATGTAATGTTGGGTCCCAGCAATATAGATGAAAATTATTGAGAAAAACGGCATGGGTACCCCCCACTCCCCCTCAGCCCATTACCAGGCCCTTTAGGTCTTGTATGGATATTAAGGGGAACCCTGCACCCAAATAAAAAAAAGAAAAGGCGTGGGGCCCCCAGGCCCTATAAACTCTGAACAGCGGTATACTGTTTATACTATATGGCCTGCCTTATATACTCTGCAGAAAAGTGGGCCCTAGGCGTTGGTGGTACCAGAACACTGTAAGCCCTCACAGTTACTGTTGGTGGGTGCTGGAACAGGCCCTGCTGTGAAATATTATATCAAGAATTGTAATTACGCGCCCCTGTTAAACAGGGGCAGAAAAATTGGGCCTTAGGCGGTGGTGGTGGTGGTGTCACAACACTATAAAGCCTCACAGATACTCTTGTTGAGGTCAGGAATGGGCCCTGCTGAGAAATATTAGATCAAAAATTGTAATTACGCGCCCCTGTTAAACAGGGGCAGAAAAATTGGGCCTTAGGCGGTGGTGGTGGTGGCACAACACTGTAAAGCCTCACAGATACTCTTGTTGAGCGCAGGAACGGGCCCTGCTGAGAAATATTAGATCAAAATTGTAATTACACGCCACTGTTAAACAGGGGCAGAAAAATCGGGCCTTAGCCACTGGTGGTGGTGCCCAGAAACAAAAATGTTTTTAGAAGCTATCAACATTAACATTGAAGAGGAATAGGATAGTCACTCAGCATAACAGGATAGTCACTCAGCATCAGCATAGGCAGTCTTCAAGGGATCTCACATTCATAGAAAAATTAATCAGCTACATCAGCATCAGGTGCTAGCTGGTGATCCAAGGCTGATTCATTTTTATGAAGGTGAACCGATCAACTGAGTCTGTGGACAGGCGCACTTTGTGATCGGTTACAAAGCCTTCAGCAGCACTGAATGTGCGTTCAGATAGAACACTGGATGCAGGACAGGCCAGTAGCTCAATTGCATACTGTGCAAGCTCTGGCCAGTGATCCATCCTCAAGAACCAGTAACCCAGTGGATTTTTGGTTGGAAAGGTCTCCAAGTCTGATCTTGCCCCTAGGTATTCCTGCACCCTGTAAATCAGACGCTGGCGATGGTTGCTGGGACCAATAAGACCTTGGGGCTGTGGACTAAAAAACTGTCTGAACGCATCAGTCAGAGGGCCACCTTCTCCACCGCTCCTTCTGTGACTGACCGAAGCCTCAGCAACACGTTGTCCAGGACCAGGAAATTGTACCCTCCCAGGCTCTGGAATTGCATTGCACAAACCTTTCTGCAAGGCCTCCCGAAGATGTTTCATCCTCTGCTCCCTCTGCGAAGGCTGGATAAGTTCCGCAACCTTACCCTTGTAACGTGGATGAAGAAGGGTTGCCAGCCAGTAATGATCCCTATCCTTGATACCACGAACCCGAGGGTCCTTTCGCAGACTTTACAGGATCAGGGAGGCCATGCAGCGTAGGTTTTTGTTTTTTTCCCCTTCCTTTTCTTATTTGTATAGGCCTAACAGAACTCTTGGATATATATAATAGCATTATAATTGTTTTTATTTAAAATGTAGGTGCGTTTGAGCACCTTTTCATGGGTCGCTGACTGTATATGATGTTTTTGTTTGCTGCCCCTGTGTTGCTGTTATGCCAAGAAGCACCTCCTTTTTTCTTTTTTCTTCTTTCTCTCACCTGCTTTTACTTTTTCCCTTGCTGCCAGTCTATGTGCGACAATTGGATTTACTGCACAGTGCGAGATCCAGTTTGTTATTGTGACCGGGGTCACGTCACTTGGGTGATCCACAATATCGCCCTCTGGCTGCTAGAGTCCCACCTACACTGCAATTTCACTGGCCGAAGGTCGTCGCGCCAGCGGCACCCTCGGCGCACTGGTTGCAATAGTCCCGCCCACATCATCATTTCATTGGCCGAGGTTCGCCGCGTCAATGACACTCTCGGCACTCTGGCCACTAGAGCCCCGCCTACGTTACCATTTCATTGGCCGTAATTCGCTACGTCAGCGGCACTCTTGGCGCATGCGCACTGGCCTTCTGACCTCCCGCAACAGCGTAATTTCCTGTAGAGATGACGTCTGTCCTGTGGGGACATATAAAAGCGGTGCACACCGCTTGAACAGTACAGCTGACTGCTTGGATTGCTCTGGACTGCTGGAAACCTCTCCTCCTTTCTAAGGCGCAGGCTGACAGGTATGTGATCTCTGCTACCACTGTGCATGACAGATATCTGACTTAAGCTCTGCACAGTGACTAATAGATACCCCTGTTCTACTTTTATCTTTTCAGCTTGCCCACCTATCATAGGCTTCCTGGGGTCAGATACCCTCTGCCCTGAATATGCACCAGGATTAACTATGGTGCATATCTAGCCCTTCTCCCTTATGTTTTGGTATCTATAGTTTCCAAAGTCAATACCTGTTGCTGCTTACCAGCAGCCTCCACCTAGCAGTATACCCAGCTGTCTTTTATTGCGGTGAGCACTTTTTTGGCCATATATTATACTTGGTCAGTTTCATTTACTGTGTCACACATGCCATGGTTGTTGACAAGGCGACCTTATATGTATATCACTTTTTTCCTTTCCCTTCAGATTTTCACCCTTATTGGTTGTTTGCCACAAACAAACAGCCAATCTAATTTTACCAAGGTATGTGTTGCATGTGGCAGCACATTCGACCTGTGAGTATTTTTTTATATAGTGTGTACTTTAGGGAGTTGGTCCTTTGTATCTTTCTTCACCAAAAAATATCCCCCTTTTTTCAGTTCTTTGTTCTATCCGGGTTCCTATTTAGGCACACCCTTCTCCTCCCTCTATCTTTCTTGTTTCATTTCACTTCCCCCCGGAAGAGGCCATAGAGGAAGAAGAAGAGGAGGGGGTGGAGGAGAGAGGTGTGTCACAACCAGTAGTAGCATTTTGGAGGCATGGTGGCGGAACAACCTCCAACAATACTGCACCCTGTCCTGCATCCTTCCCAGCTGCAAGCAGAGTTACCCAGTGCACCGTAAAAGTAAGATAACGTCCCTGTCCATGCCTGCTGGACCATGAGTCAGCGGTAATATGCATCTAATCGCTGACCGCCCTGTCCAACAAGGCCAAGACATTGCCTTCCACATGCCGGTAGAGAGCCGGAATGGCCTTCCAAGAAAAAAATGGCGTTTGGGAACCTGCCACTGAGGTACTGCACATTCCACAAATTCGCGAAAGGGGATAGAGTCTACCAGCTGAAAAGGCAGCAGTTGGAGTGCTAGCAATTTAGCCAAACTAGCATTCAGACGCTGAGCATGTGGATGGCTGGGACCGAATTTCTTTTGACGGTTTAGCAACTGGGGTAGGGAAATTTGCCTGCTACAATCGGATTTAGGTTTACCGCTAGCAGATTGCCCACAAGTGCTTGGGACATCTAATTCTACACCTTCATTCCTCTCAGTGCAGGTTTCGGAGAGCACTGAAGGTATAGTGGGGTTGGAGATGCCAGCTGATGAGGAGCAAGAAGAGGTCCGCCTTTTTTTTTGGTGTGGGTCTTTTAAGTATTGTTGCCAACGGACTGCATGGGAGGTCAACATATGTCTGGTCAAGCATGTGGTGCCCAAGCGGCTGTTGTTTTGGCCACGCTTGATACGCTTCAGACATATGTTGCAAACAGCAACGGTGCGATCTGCTGCACATGTCTCAAAAAAAGCCCACACCAAAGAACTTTTAAAAATACGCGGGGTGTCAGAAGCACCCTGCACATGTGTTGCTCTGCGGTGTAATGCAGTCGGGTGGCTGCCCTTAAGCTGGCCCCTGGAGGGCATCCTGCCTCGTTGGAGATGTGCCTCTTCCTCCTCCTCCTCTCTTCTATCAGGCACCCACGTAGAATCAGTGACCTGCTGAGGATGCACCATGTCCATGACCAGCACTGTTGGCTGTAGACACAGAGCCTGCTTGCCCTCTTTTAGTGGCCTGTGAGCGTCTGCCTCTCCTTGGTGGCCTTCCAGATATGCTGTAAAATTTGATTAGCAAAACACCGCCTAAACAGAAAGCTCATCCCTACTTATGAAGCAAGGGAGGAGGTGGGTGAAAAGGAAGGAAACTAATGGGAAAGTAATACTGGGTGTATACTACAGGCCCCCTAACCCGAGGAATGAGGAGGAGCCTGACCTCCTATCACAGTTAGGAATGGTAGCAAGGCAGGACAATTTTATTATGTAGTACACAAACCCTTTACCTGCTTTTGGCTCCTTGGCAGGAAAAAGCACACCGTGCTATGTGCCCGTACCCTCTTGTGTGAAGAGGTTAAGCGGTGTTATGAAATGGGTCTCCACAGCGAGGTTCTCCAGAGAATGGTTCTCATCTCCATGCACAATAAAGACAAGTCTCTATTTCCCCCAATAACTCCAAGGTCCACACCCATTGCAACTCCAACGTAGAGTTTATTTTCTTAAAGCACAGTCTCTAGATAGGAAAGGTTGGATGGAGAACAGAACAGCATAAGGTGTGGAAGAGGTCCAGGCACAAACTAAATATGTCTCACTACTTAGCTTCTTATGTAGACTTAGCCAATTTTGATTGTCTCCCTCAGAGAGGAGGCTAGCAGCCAGAATGGTGCTCGAACTAGATACACACAGTCTCTGCACAAACTCTGCCACAGAACTGGTGAACTTGGGTCTCTGCCATAGATCTGGTGAACTTTGGTCTCTGCCACAGACCTGGTGAACTCGGTTGCAATGTTAAGCCTCTGTTAAGGAGATGACATCCCTCCAGAGAGTTACCGGGCCCCTTCCTTTACTGTGACTTCTCACCAGTCCTTCGGAACGGTCTTCCCCCGGCCTCCTCATCTTGGATACGGGCCTCCTCGTAAGGCAGCACCCTTGGATTCCTCGATCCTTTGTGGGCCCCAGCTAAAGGTGCTGGACCAAAGGCCTCCTTGTTGCAGACCTAGGGCTAAAGGTGCCTGGGACTGATTCCCCGGACAGCAATCCTGGTCCCCGGAGGTAAGATCCCCCCCCCCCCCGGGACAGAACACGGGTACAACCCCGCACCAAAGACCCCAAACAGGCAGCGTCTGCCCCTTTTATATCCTCTCCCGGCATGCACAGCAGGCTGCCCACACCCACTGCACCACCGCCGAGAGGGGTCATCCAAAGCACAGCACTATACCGGCGGTTCAACCCTAGCCCCAGATGACAGTGCCACCTACAGGCCACAGGGAACTATACACTGATACTCCACCTGCGGTATAAATTGGCCAGCAAAGCCCTGATAATCAAAGGGTTTGAGTACAACTACCACTCAAACATTCCCCTAGATTTAAAAGCCCCGCTACAATTATAATGGGGGATTTCACTTATCTAGATATTGACTGGGCAGAAGGAACTGCTCATTCATCTAAGGCTCGCCATTTCCTAATTGTCTTGTAGGATAATTTCATCAAGGTCAGTTGGTGAATGCGCCAACAAGAAATAATGCATTACTAGACCTACAGATTACTAACAATACAGACCTGATCGCAGATGTGGAAATACGGGGCAACCTGGGAAACAGTGATTACAGGTTAATTACTTTCAGTATAAACCACAGGAAAGGGAAACACAAGGGAAATACAAGAGCCAACTTCCCTAAACTATGCTCTATGCTGCACGATATTAAATAGGATAAAATCCTAGGAACAAGGAACACTGAGGAAAAATGGGAGTGCTTTGTGAACATACTAAATAAAGGTATTATACAGTACATTCCAATGGGCAATAAATATGAAAGAGTCAAAGGGTCAGTGGCGGTGCATCCATAGTGGGCGCAGGAGCACCACCCCCTCTCTCCTGCACCCGTCACTCAACAATAGATAGATTCATGCACTGCATGAATCTATCTATTGTCGCCGCTGCCGTCCCCTATTCAGGTGTCTGGCCCCCTGTTGAGCGCCGACCATCTGAATTACAGCGGTGGGTGTGTTTTTGGAAGTGCCTCATTAGAGCCGTCGGCTCCAATAGGCTTCCTGATTAGAGTCTGTGGGCTCTAATCGGCTTCCAAATGGTTAAACAGTGGGCGCACTGCTGTGCGTTCCCTGTTTAAACAATGCTGTGTTAGGGAATTGCTTCCCTAACACTGACCCGCCTCTCAGCCCATCAGGTGCACCGGGTCTGGTCACCTGATTGGCTAATGCGACAGTCCAATCATAGCAGAGATGACATTGAGGACGGTAGAAGACATCAAGGACGGAGCATGGAGGAGGACGGCGCTGACCCGAGAAAGGTAAGTGCCGGGCGGGGGGGCAAACTGGCTGCATTTGATATGGAAACTGGCTGCATTTGAGGGGAAACTAGCTGCATTTGAGGGGGAGACTGGCTGCATTTGAGGGGAAACTGGCTGCATTTGATGGGGAAATTGGCATCATTTGAGGGGGCAAACTGGTGGCAATTGATGGACACAGTGGCGGCGTTTAATGGGCACAGTGGCGGCAATTGATGGGCACAGTGGCTGCAATTGATGGGGTTTTTTTTTCAGTTTGTTTGCGCCCCCCCCCCCAAAAAAAAAATTTGAGCAACAGCTGCCACTGCAAAGGGTAACTTCACTTTCGTGGGGGAAAAAAAAAGCAAATAAAGAAAAAATAATATAGCGTGTACAATTGCGACACAATTCATATTGTAATTGAATGTTATTAAAAATTACCTTTCCTTTTTAATCTGCAGCCTCTGTAATTTTCTGCAAAATGCAATATGGCCAACTGGAGTTGTTGTTTACACAGAATGTGTACTGACCACTCCCTACAAACATCATTTCCTGCTTGTCTGATTGACTCACCAATTTTCCCAGAAGTCTACACTAAGATACAAATCAGATTTCAGACATCCCCTGCAACAAAAATGTAATTTTTAGTGAGATACTTTCAATAGGAATGCAGGTTTAGGAGATATTAATTTTAAGACCTACAGGTAAGCTTTATTATAGGCCTTATTATAGGATTACCTGTAGGTAAAAATCACAAAGCGAGCTTTACTACCACTTTAAAGAATGGAATTTTCCATAACTGCCATGTATGGGGACAGTGCAGTTAATTCCTAGAAAGCTGTCTGGGACCTCTTTTTTTTATTGTCACTAACATTGAATTATATACCTTGTTACGTTTTAATTTAAAAACTATCCATTTATTGATATGGCTCATACAGAAAATATCTTGAAGTCTTGCTTAAAACCGTTTATTTTTCTTTTCTTTTTTTTTTTTTAACAAAGGTTAAAGATGTAGAAGAGACATTAAGCAAACTCTTGACCATGCATGGAATTCTGGAAGATGGAATAATGAAAAACAAAAGTTTAGCTGAGAGGATCATTGCACTGCAATATAAAATGATACAAGTTTATGCTCTAAAAAATAATTTAACTTTTCACGCCTTTCATAATTTGGATCATGTGTTTTGTTATGAGAATCTGTCTCTAACAGAACATGTTAGACTACTGAAAGCCCTGATAGAGGTCACCATGACCGATTCTACAACAGAAGATACTCTATCTGGAGCAACACCTATGGAAGAGAAGATGGTATTTCTGCTCCATATTGTGGAAAAGATCTATCAAGACAGTAAGACCACAGCTGGGAACATTGTCCTGAACATGATCCAAGAGTTTTCAGATGTCTGTAAGGAACAACTGTCTCTGATCCTATTTAATGGAATTTGGAATCCGGTTCAGGTATTAACATTTTACTTAGAAGCTTGCAAAGCTGGAACTTTCCAGGAGAACATAGAAATAATTCTCCATCAAGTAAAAACCTTCCAGCTTGGACTGGATATGGCAGTTGATGTTCTGAAAAAAAAAAAGCCCTTGAAATATCTGAACACAGAAATGGAAACTGATAAAGATGTGAAGACACTCATACAAGAAATGGGACAGCTGAACCATCCAGAAAACCTCCTAAATTTTCTTGAAAATGTCTTAGAAAAACTAATGCCTGATCTTCTCCATTACGCACAGAAAGATCTTGATGCCAAGATGAGAAAAGAAGCAATCCAAATGATAAGGGATTTTGACCTGATCAATCCCAGTGTGGAAGATATGGTGAAAATTTTGATTATATTATCAGTAGCAGTTGAAGACACCACAACTGTTATTTCTGAAGACAATATAAAGATTGTGGGGGGATATTTTCCTCGAGCCACTCAGTTTGCTTCTGTCATAAGTCTGCTCCTTTCCAATTCTAAGGATGTTAAAGGTTGTCTGTTGGAAATTGGTACCGGAGAAGGAAAATCCTGTATTGTGGCATTGTTTGCCTTGATACAGGCAATAAGAGGAAAAACAGTAGATATTATCACCAGTTCTCCAGTCTTGGCTCGTCGAGATGCAGAAGAATGGAGTAAACTATATGAAAAATTTGATATAACCTGCAGTGTTATTCCTCCAGTCCATGTAGATGTAGCCGCTGATTCCAAAGACCCCACTGCAGCCATTCGTGAGGCCTATAATTCACACATTGTATATGGAACAGTTGAAGACTTTGCTGCTGACATTCTGAGACAGGAATTTGAAAGACAAAAGACCCGAAATGAACGCAAGTTTGATGTCGTCATCATAGATGAGGTGGATTATATGACCTTGGACAATGGAGTGCAAATTACTTTTCTTTCTCATGATGCTACAGGCATGAGACACTTGGACCAGCTACTGACGGCAATTTGGGCAAAACTTCATAAGTGTCAAAGAATCATGGCGGAATCTGGTGAGGTTTACTGGACTCCAGGAATACAATATTTTCACAAGCTTGCAACAGATGCTGTTTTTGGACAGGAAACAACTGAACATTTCAGTTCTATTCATATTCTAGAATTTGGGGTGCAGCTCGGTTTCCTCACTGAAGAAGAACTACAGGAGTTTAAGGTGCAGACTTCTTCTGAAATAAGTGACCTACAACAGACAGAGCTAGAAAAGCTGATTGCAAAATTTGGACCACAGCAAGAGAAAGATCTGCTGAAAGTCTTTGGCAAAGTTTTGGAAGATTCCGTCCAGTTTAGGTTTTATGAACTAAAGAATGACAAAGCTTCTTTTATTGAAACCAGCTGTGATTCCGGAGAGCCAATCAGTGTCCTCCTCCTCCCACAAGGACAAGCATGTGTGCTGATGACAATAAAACAGTTGGTAAATGCCACCGTTGAAGAACTATCTCTGAAAATTAAATACTCTGATGACTACAGACCAGAAGATATCACCGATAAAGAAAATGAAAGCGTCATTCTAATCCCTAAACACCTGAAAGAGTACACCAAGAATAGACTTCCCGTCTTTGTGGAGAATGCCCTTCAGGCCATCATGATGGAAAAATGTAGAGAATATACTATAGACAGCAGAGACAAATCAAATTCACCCGAGCATCACAGCATCATTCCAATTGACTTTAAATCCACAGGCGTGTTGGAGAAAAACAAGCGCTGGGGAGATGGTCTGCAGCAATTTCTGGAACTAAAACATCGACTAGCCTTATCTCAAATATCTTGTGTCACCAACTTTATGTCCAACTTTCATTTCTTTCAAAGATACCTCTCTGGTTCTGGAATATATGGGGTGTCAGGCACTCTAGGGGATGAAGTTGATTTTACCTTTCTGAAAAAGCATTACAATACATACTGCTACCCTATGCCCACTCATCGTTACACTAAAAGGTTGGAATTACCAGTTCTGCAAGTGTTTGGAGGTCAGGAGGCTTGGATTAGGGAAATCTGTATGTTGGTGGAGAAACAAACAAGTCCAAGATGTGGGACTAAAGGACAATGTGTTTTGGTGGTTTGTGAGGATGTAAAAACTGCGGAGGAAGTTCAACGCCAGTTGATCAATCTTAGGGCAATATCCAACCCAGGGAAAATCACTATGTACACCAGAAGTGACAAACACAATGTGGAAGCAAAGAAATTTCATTCAGGTGAAGTCATTTTGGCAACAAACCTTGGTGGGCGAGGAACAGATATCAAAGTTACAGAAGAAGTGAATGAAAGTGGAGGTCTAAGTGTCATTCTCACTCATTTTCCCAGCAACAGGCGAGTAGAAAAGCAAATATTTGGACGTACATCACGTAAAGGAAATCCAGGAATGGTGCAGATGGTGTTAAATCAGAATGATCTGGCTGCTTCGTATCAGGGACAAACTGTGGAGGAAATGAGAAAACTAAGGGAAAATTATGAAAAAGAACGTATTGCCGACATGGAAAATGATGAGCTTGTGGAAGTCAACATGCGCCATGAGTTCTTTACTTTGTTTTGTGAAAGCCTGCAGAAGTTTGACCGTCATTATTCAGAGGAGAAGAAACAAGAATCTAAAATGAGTCAACAAAGCGTGGAAGAAACCTCAAAAATTGATTACCATCCGGCCCTAAACTCCTTAAAAGAGACCTGGGCTTTATGGCTCACCACTCATGAAGATGACATCAATGACCACAAGGACTTAGGACCATTAAAAGATGATCTTGGCTTAATTCTGGAGGCCAAGTCTGAGAACCTTCTACAAGGAAGAAGTGAAAATTTTTATGACTATGTTAAGGCCGCTGTGGATCGGACATGCTCACACATCAATGACAAGAAAAATGATTATGGTGCATTATCTTGTTGGGATAAAATGGAAAAAACTGACAATATGTACCGGGCAATCTCCCTTTACAATCGTGCTTTCATCACTATTAATATGGCCAAGGATGACTATAAACAAAATGCTATTACCTTACTGAGAGAAGCCAAAGCAGCTCTGGACATTTATGCCTCTGAAATTGGCAATATTAATGTCTTTGGAGACTTGTCACAATGTTCAAGATTTGAACAACACAACCATGAATCAAATTTTGACTGGCAAAAACAAACAAAGATGCAATTGCTGAATTCCTGGAAAAATTATATTGAAAATTCAAAAAAAATGTTGGAAGATTTGGACAGAGAAGGAAAAGATGCAGTAACTGAGTTGACAAGTTTGTCCACACTCTCTACAACTGAGAACAACAGTAAAGTAGAGACAGATGAGATGTACCTTCTCTATGATTATGGACTTTCCTTTGTCTATGAGGTGAAACAAAAGCCAAAGTTCTGCTTTAGTGCCCTCATTTGTTTTTTTCTTGGAGCGTTACAAATTCTAGCTGGGATATTGATTTGTGGATTAACATGTGGAGCAGCAAGTCAGTTTGGATTAGGTCTTATCTCTGAAGGTGTTAGTGACATGGTGTCCGGCATAGAAGGCATGATCAAGGGTACTTTTGAATGGGCACAATGGGCAGTATCAAAGGCCATAAGTATCGGAGTGTCTCTCTTGACAGCAGGGTACAAACTAATTTTTAAAGGCGATAAAGCAATGTTCAACATCACCAAAGACCTTCTCACTGGGACACGGACTTTCAGCTCACTAGCTAAAGATGCAATTCAATCAGGAAAGATATTTTTTTCATCAGCCACTTCTGGTCTGAAATCAGTAACATCTTCAGTAACGAAGGATGCAATCACTAAATCCTTCAAGGGACTTGCCACCAACTCAGCTGCAAAGAAAGCCATGCTTGAGGGTGCAAAATATGCTGGCATGGAACTGATCGAGCAGGGAGTATCAAAAGCAATTGACGCAGGTTTTAAAGAAGCACTTAAAAAGATTTTGGAGGAATGCATTTCAAAGAAAATACACATCACTGTGAAGAACAATAAAGATCTGGAGGAGGGTCTCATCAACTTCATTGTAACTCAAGCCGTTTCAGAGACTGCAAAGGACCAATCTATAGATTATGTAATTCCCCCAAAAAATAAAGAATTAATAAAAGAGTCAATGGAAAAACTGGTTCAGTCAGCCGTAGAAGACATCTTCAGTCATCATGAGACCTACAATGAGGTTCGATCAAACTTAGATACCACTACTAAGTTTATTGTACAAATACTAGAAACACAGGTTTCCTCGTCAATCGCAAAAACAGTTAAGCTGTGTACATGCATTACAGATCTGGGACTAGAAATTGCAGATCTTGTAAAATCTGTTCCCATTGAGCCACTAATCAATGAGAAATTAATACCTTATATTGTCTCCAATATGTCTGAAGGATCTTCCAATGTGAAAGACGCACGTAGCAAGTTTAAAGAGGTTCTCAAATTGAAAGAAGAAATGCGGGATTTAGTATCAGAAGATGTATCCAGAACTTTTATTGATCTACTGGTTGACCAAGTTTCATCTCTCGTTCAAACTACATGGGAAATCCCTTATGTAAAAAGAAATGTGACAAAAATAAAAGACAAAGCAGTGGAATTGTTTGAAAAGATACCACAGACATACTTTCATATCAACCAAAAAATAAATGTGGAACAAAAGAACAGGAATGGAGAACAAGACACCCAAATAAAGACAGAGGAAGCCAAGTCACATATAACCAAATTACTAATGGACGAGGACCAAAATCTTGACCTGGAACTCAATGTCCTAACTAAGAGTGACCTAATTGAGGGTCGAGGAGTAAACATTATATCTATAAAGGATGATGGAACAACTGTATCCACAGAATATTACCCTGGAAAGAACTCATCGTCTGAGACCATTGTGCTTCAGATGAGGTGAGGAACATGTTTTTCTCTTTTAGTTTATTAAATTGAACCCTTGCCAAGAATATGATGAAGAGTAGACCTTACAACTGCTAAGCAAGCACTAAGGGGTGCCAGCACATACCCAAGTTCACTAAGTCTGTTAAACTGAAACCATTTGCCAACTCACTACTGTGATTGGTTCCCCTTTCCATAGGAGTCATACACCGACCCATGAAAAGTAATTCATTTCATCATAAATGCCCTTTAAGAACAGAGAAGGGCTGCAAACCTTTGGCCCAGGGAGAAAGACTCAACCAACTGGCCTTTCCATGGTAGGGGTGAATTTCTGTGGGCTAAAGAAACTGTATTATTCAAATGTGCCATGGTACTGCAGTGCTGGGTGAGCATGGGGAAAGTGGGATGTTCCTGCGCTTTATTAGTACACAAATTTTCATTTTGTTCAGTGTAGCGGGGTGGTCAATTTAGGGGAAGTGTCTGAGTGGTAATTAGGCTCAGACACCTTAATTTGTTAGGGTTTATGGACCATTTTGTCCTCAGGGGATAGTGCTGGTGATGAGTTCCCTGTGGCCTGCGGGTGGCGCTGCCATTCTGGGCCAGGGTTGAACCACGAGCATGAGTGCTGTGCCTTTTGTGTCCCCTCTCGGCGGTTGTGCAGTGGGGCGGGGAACCTGCTGTGCATGCCAGGAGAGGATATAAAAGGGCCAGACATCTCCTGATCGGGGTCCACGCCCAGGCACCTTCAGCCTGGGGGTGAGTGAGGTCCACGCCCAGGCATCTACAGCCTGGGGGTGAGTGAGGTCCGCGCCCAGGTGCCTTCGGCCTGGGTGCGCGGTGTTCCTGTTATGTCTTGGGCACCTTTAGCCCGAGGCGAGGTACTATCCTGCTGTCCCTGCCGCTCAGGGAAATGGAGATCCAGGGGTTGCAGTAAAGGCCCGGCGCCCAGCACCTTCGGCTGGGGTCCACCAGAAATCGAGGAGTCTCGGGGTGCCGCCACGTGTAGGGGACCCGTATCCCAGGGTAGGAGGACCAGTCTGAAGGACCGATGCAGAGTCACGGTGAAGGGATCATTGCATCTCTCAACATTTGGTCACATGACATGTCAGAGCGGCAAAGGAAGTTGGTGCTGGAAGACTTCCCTCTGCCAGATGTTGTGAACTTAAATCTGAACAGGGATTCTGTGAATGGGAGAACTACAACTACCATTAGCCCTTCTGGCTGATGGCTCTCAATGAACTACTAGGGTGCTGATGAGCGGTTTACGTAGTTCAATGATTCTTCCTGTTATTCAGTCACTGCCTGCCTGTATGAGGTACGGGCAGACAGCTACACTGATGGTCTGCAGGAGTCTGTTCTGCTGATCGTGAGTGCAATGCTTTACAAGCTCCGAATAAAAAAATAATAAGGGAGGGGCAGGGCCGGAGCGCCAGTGATGCTCTGACCCCGCCCCATGCAGCTTGAATGCTTGGGACTCAAAGACTGCGGTATAGGAGCTGGAGTGGGAGCTGCTGAGTCGGCAGCACTGAGAGCCCGCCTGCTGAAGTAGCATTGTGGATGGTGTCATGGTGAGCCCAGCTGCCCAGCACTGTTTGCACTGAAAAGCTTGCAATGCCCGGAGAAGGGATGCTCCCTCCTCCGCCCCTCCTTCTGCCTGCTTGATTGGTATAGGTGAGTGCAGTGCTGGAGGTGGGCACAGAGCCAAAAGTTTACATGCACTGTATCTCCAATGGAAAAGGGGGTACTACATGGATAGAATAATGGTGCTGGGGGATATCAAGGGTGTATGGGGGAAAACAATGCTCTGGGGGATCTGGGGTGTATAGGGAGTAGCTATAGTGCTAGAGGTATCAGGGATGTAGAGAGGCCAAAGTGTAGGGGGTATCAGGGATGTAGTGGGGTCACAATACAAGGGGTATCTTATGGTACATGGTTACAGTGCTATCTGGGGTGTAGAGGGGTCAGAGTGCTGGGGGGATATCTGGGGTGTAGAGGGGTCAGAGTGCTGGGGGTATATCAGGGGTGTAAATGAATCAGAGTGCTGGGTGAATATCTAGGGTGTGGAGGGGTCAGAGTGCTGGGGGGATATCTGGGGTGTAGAGGGGTCAGAGTGCTGGGGGGGATATCTAAGATGTAGAGGGGTCAGAGTGCTGGGGAAATATCTTGGGTGTAGAGGGATCAGAGTGCTGGGGAAATATCTTGGGTGTAGAGGGATCAGAGTGCTGGGGAAATATCTGGGGTGTAGAGGGGTCAGAGTGCTGGGGGGGATATCTAAGGTGTAGAGGGGTCAGAGTGCTGGGGGGATATCTGGGGTGTAGAGGGGTAAGAGTGCTGGGGGGATATCTGGGGTGTAGAGGGGTCAGAGTGCTGGGGGTATATCAGGGGTGTAGAGGGGTCAGAGTGCTGGGGGGATATCTAGGGTGTAAAGGGGTCATAGTGCTGGGGGGACATCTGGGGTGTAGAGGGGTCAGAGTGCTGGGGGGATATCTAGGGTGTAGAGGGGTCATAGTGCTAGGGGGATATCTGGGGTGTAGAGGGGTCAGAGTGCTGGGGGGTAATCTGGGGTGTAGAGGGGTCAGAGTGCTGGGGGGATATCTGGGATGTAGAGGGGTCAGAGTGCCGGGGGGACATCTGGGGTGTAGAGGAGTACAAGTGCTGGGGGATATCTGGGGTGGAGAGGGGTCAGAGAGCTGGGGGGATATCTGGGATGTAGAGGGGGTCAGAGTGCTAGGGGATATCTAGGGTATAGAGGGGTCAGAGTGCTGGGGGGATATCTGGGGTGTAGAGGGGTCCGAGTGCTAGGGGGGATATCTGGGATGTAGAGGGGTCAGAGTGCTGGGGGATATCTGGGAGGGGTAGAGGGATCAGAGTGCTGGGGGAATATCAGGGGTGTAGAGGGGTCAGAGTGCTGGGGGAATATCAGGGGTGTAGAGGGGTCAGAGTGCTGGGGGGATATCAGGGGTGTAGAGGGGTCAGAGTTCTGGGGGGATATCTAGGGTGTATAGGGGCATAGTGCAGGGGGATATCTAGGGTGTAGAGGGGTCAGAGTGCTGGGGGGATATCTGGGGTGTAGAGGGGTCAGAGTGCTGGGGGGATATCTGGGGTGTAGAGGGGTCAGAGTGCTGGGGGGATATCTGGGGTGTAGAGGGGTCAGAGTGCTGGGGGATATCTGGGGTGTAGAGGGGTCAGAGTGCTGGGGGAATATCAGGGGTATAGAGGGGTCAGAGTGCTGGCAGGATATCTGGGGTGTGGAGGGATCAGAGTGCTGGGGGGATATCTGGGGTGTAGAGGGGTCAGAGTGCTGGGGGGATATCTGGGGTGTAGAGGGGTCAGAGTGCTGGGGGGATATCTAAGATGTAGAGGGGTCAGAGTGCTGGGGGGATACCAGGGGTGTAGAGGGGTCAGAGTGCTGGGGGGATATCTAGGGTGTAAAGGGGTCATAGTGCTGGGGGGATATCTGGGGTGTAAAGGGGTCATAGTGCTGGGGGGATATCTGGGGTGTAGAGGGGTCAGAATGCTGGGGGGATATCTGGGGTGTAGAGGGGTCATAGTGCTGGGGGGATATCTAGGGTGTAAAGGGGTCATAGTGCTGGGGGGATATCTGGGGTGTAAAGGGGTCATAGTGCTGGGGGGATATCTGGGGTGTAGAGGGGTCAGAATGCTGGGGGGATATCTGGGGTGTAGAGGGGTCATAGTGCTGGGGGGATATCTAGGGTGTAAAGGGGTCTTAGTGCTGGGGGGATATCTGGGGTGTAGAGGGGTCAGAGTGCTGGGGGGATATCTAGGGTGTAGAGGGGTCATAGTGCTAGGGGGATATCTGGGGTGTAGAGGGGTCAGAGTGCTGGGGGGTAATCTGGGGTGTAGAGGGGTCAGAGTGCTGGGGGGATATCTGGGATGTAGAGGGGTCAGAGTGCCGGGGGGACATCTGGGGTGTAGAGGAGTACAAGTGCTGGGGGATATCTGGGGTGTAGAGGGGTCAGAGAGCTGGGGGGATATCTGGGATGTAGAGGGGTCAGAGTGCTCTGGGATATCTAGGGTATAGAGGGGTCAGAGTGCTGGGGGGATATCTGGGGTGTAGAGGGGTCCGAGTGCTAGGGGGGATATCTGGGATGTAGAGGGGTCAGAGTGCTGGGAGATATCTGGGGGGGTAGAGGGATCAGAGTGTTGGGGGAATATCAGGGGTGTAGAGGGGTCAGAGTGCTGGGGGAATATCAGGGGTGTAGAGGGGTCAGAGTGCTGGGGGGATATCAGGGGTGTAGAGGGGTCAGAGTTCTGGGGGGATATCTAGGGTGTATAGGGGCATAGTGCAGGGGGATATCTAGGGTGTAGAGGGGTCAGAGTGCTGGGGGATATCTGGGGGGTAGAGGGATCAGAGTGCTGGGGGAATATCAGGGGTATAGAGGGGTCAGAGTGCTGGCAGGATATCTGGGGTGTGGAGGGATCAGAGTGCTGGGGGGATATCTGGGGTATAGGGGGGCCATAGTGCTGGGGAGGCATCAATCTAGCAGTGTAGTATTTTCTTTGCTGTACAGAATGATTGTTCATGTAGTTATTGCGGAGCTCCACCTAAAAGGGGAAGCTCCGCTTGTCTGCCTCCTACCTACTTGATGTCTGTTTACCTGCCCTGTCTTCATTGTAGGGGCCCCAGAGCATCACTTTGCCCAGGGGCCCATGATGCTATTAAGACGGCCCTGACCCCAATAGCCCTAGTTGAAGAGATCATGTACAACTAACAGAAGAATCTGGCCATCAGTAACTCAACTCTTCTGGAATCGCACAACTTGACTGCTTACAATGAACTGTTTTATAAGCCACCATTAGGAGGTTTCTCAAAAGTTTGAAAACCCAAACATGGTCCTTCCAGTTCTGGTGCCGTTACCCTGTGTTCTGCTTCCTACATGTGAGCTCCTGGCTGCCATCTTCCAAGTGGGCTGCTTAAAATGACCATTATGCCATATTCTCCTTAAGGTGTCACCCCAAATAGTATGGCTTCTTCCATATTAGAGATTACATAGAGTTACAAGCAGAAATGTGGACCCTGCTCCCTCTTTTTTTTTTTTAAATAACAAACATGTCATACTTACCTTCTCTGTGCAGAGTGGCACCAATCCTCCTCTTCTGGGGTCCCTCAGCGGCGCTAGTAGCTCCTCCCCGCATCGAGTGCCGACATCAGAGAAGCGCTCTCCTTCGAGGCACCCATGCAGACACAATTCCGAGTCCTGCTTCTGCATCTATTGACACAGAAAGCAGGACTCAGCCCCGCCCCACGGCGCTTGCGTCATTGAATTTAATTGACAGCAGCGGGAGCCAATGGCTGCGCTGCTATCAATCTATCCAATCAGGACACGAGACACCACCTAGAGATGGTGTGCTTGTCCCTGGGGAGAAGAAAACCGGGTTGAGGTAAGTAAAAAACGGGAGCACTGGGGGGGCTGCAGCACTACAGAAGGTTTTTCACCTTACTGCATAGAATGCAGTAAGGTGAAAAAACATGAGGGTTTACAACTCCTTTAACCACTTCAGCTCCGGAAGATTTACCCCCCTTCATGACCAGGCCATTTTTTTGCGATACGGCACTGGGTTACTTTAACTGACAATTGTGCGGTCATGTGACGCTGTACCTTTTTATTTCACACAAATAGAGCTTTCTTTTGGTGGTTTTTGATCACCTCTGCGGTTTTTATTTTTTGCGCAAAAAATAAAAAGATCAACAATTTCGAAAATTGCCCTTTGGGCCTGGTATGCATATTAAGGGGAACCCCGAACCAAGATTTTAAAAAAATTGCGTGGGGGTCCCCCCAAATTCAATTCCAGGCCCTTCAGGTCTGGTATGGATATTAGGGGAAGCCTGCGCCAAATTGAAAAAAAAAATGGCGTAGGGGTCCCCCCAAAAATCCATACCAGACCCATATCCAAGCACGCAACCTGACAAAAAAAAAAAGGGGAGGGGACGAGAGAATGCCCCCCCTCCTGAACCATACCAGGCCACATGCCCTCAACATGGGGAGGATGCTTTGGGGTCTGACCCCAAAACACCTTGTTTAACAAGGGGACCCCCAGATCCCGCCCCCCCCTATGTGAATTGGTAACGGGTACATTTCGATCGAAATAAAAAAAAGCCGCAAAAGTTCTGCCTCCATGGGAGGCGGCCGCTGAGTGACGCTTCTCCTGCCGTGACAGCTGTTATATAGCTGAGGACAGGGCCACCCGGTGACGTTTACGGGTGACCCCTCCCCCTCTGACGCCACGGGGGTTCTCCCATGGCGTCAGAGTGGGGCGGGGTCACTCCTATACATCACCGAGTGGCCCCGCGGCATTTCCCCGTGGCGTCAGAGGGGGCGGGGTCACCCGTATACGTCACCGGTATATAACAGCTGTCACGGCGGGAGAAGCGTCACTCGGCAGCCGCTTCCCGTTTTTTTTTTTTCGGGCGGGCGAGATGGATTTACTTCGCTGGAAATGTTTATTTTTTTATTTTTTAATAAAGGACTTGTCCCAAGCTGTGTCCTGTCTTTTTTACAATTTTTGACACTTTTTTGGGTGAAATGGTAGGGGGTACAAAATGGTTACCAATTTACATAGGGGGGGGGGCGGGATCTGGGGGTCTCCTTGTTAAAGGGGGCTTATAGATTCCGATAACCCCCCCCCCCACCCGCAGACCCCCACAACCACTGGGCAAGAGTTGTTGGGATGAGGCCCTTGTCCTCATCAACATGGGTGCAAGGTGTTTGGGGTGGGGGGGTGCAGAGCCCCCCACCCCAAAGCACCCATCCCCCCATGTTGAGGGCATGTAGCCTGGTACAGTTCAGGAGGGGGGGCACTCTCTCGTCCCCCCCTCTTTTCTTGCGGCCTGCCAGGTTGGGTGATCGGATAAGGGTCTGGTATAGATTTTGAGGGGGACCTTACGCCATTTTTTTTAATTTTGGTTCGGGGGTTCCTGGTAATGGACTGGTGGGGAACCCATGACATTTTTTTCAATGACTTTTTTCTGTATTGCCGAGACCTGACAATTCATTACAGCCGCGATCAGTTTTAAATTATATATATATTTTTTTTAGAAATTTAATTTTGCTTCGGGACAGTTCTAAACACAGGAAAAATGCGCCACTTTACAGGCATACTATAGACACCCCCCAGGTACGATATTTAAAGGAATATTTCACTTTTATTGTTTCACTGTAAGCATTATTAAAATCGCTGCTCCCGAAAAAACGTCCGTTTTTAACCTCTTCGCATCCGGGGCAATGTAATTTGATGGCCATAAGGTGGCTCTACAATGCCGGGAGGCCGTCTATTGATGGCCTCGGGCCGCACGCCGCTGGAGGGCGCGTCACTCAGGTGTTGATGCGCGTGCCTGGTGGCTGCGATGTCCTCCAGGCACCCGCGATTGGCAGTAACAGAGCAGCACCATGGATCTGTGTGTGTAAACACACAGATCCACGTCCTGTCAGGGAGAGGAGACCGATGGTGTGTCCCTTGTACATAGGGACAACCATCGGTCACCTCCCCCAGTCAGTCCCCTCCCCCCACAGTAAGAATCACCTAGCAGGGCACACATTTAACCCCTTGATCGCCCCCTAGTGTTAAGCCCTTCCCTGCCAGTCACATTTATACAGTAATCAGTGCATATTTATAGCACTGTTCTCTGTATAAATGTGAATGGTCCCAAAAATGTGTCAAAAGTGTCCGATGTGTCCAGTGTGTCCTGACAAAAATCGCAGATAACCGTCATTACTAGTAAAAAAAAATAAAAAATAAAAAAATGTCAAAATTCTATCCCCTATTTTGTAGACGCTATAACTTTTGCGCCAACCATTCACTATACCCTTTTTGAGATTTTTTTTACCAAAAATATGTAGAAGAATACGTATCGGCCTAAACTGAGAAAAAAAAAATATATTTTTTTTAAAAATTGGGATATTTATTAGAGCAAAAAGTAAAAAATATTGTGTTTTTTTCAAAATTGTCGCTCTTTTTTTGTTTATAGAGCAAAAAATAAAAACCACAGAGGTGATCAAATACCACCAAAAGAAATCTCTATTTGTGGGGAAAAAAGGACGTCAATTTTGTTTGGGAGCCACGTCGCACGACCGCGCAATTGTCAGTTAAAGCGACGCAGTGCCGAATCCCAAAAAGGGGCCTGGTCTTTATGCTGCGCATTGGTCCGGGGCTTAAGTGGTTAAAATTCGTACCAGACCCAAAGAGTCTGGTAATGGACTGGTGGGGAACCCATGACATTTTTTTCAATGACTTTTTTCTGTATTGCCGAGACCTGACAATTCATTATAGCCGCGATCAGTTTTAAATTACTTTTCTTCCTTTAGAAATGTAATTTTGCTGCGGGACAGTTCTAAACACAGGAAAAATGTGCCACTTTACAGGCATACTATAGACACCCCCCAGGTACGACATTTAAAGGAATATTTAACTTTTATTGTTTCACTGTAAGCATTATTAAAATCACTTCTCCCGAAAAAACTTACGTTTTTAAAACTTTTTTTTGCATTGATACATGTCCCCTGGGGCAGAACCCGGGTCCCCAAACATTTTTTATGGCAATAACTTGCATATTAGCCTTTGAAATTCGCACTTTTGGTTTTTCATGTTCGTGTCCCATAGACTTTAACAGTGTTCCGTGGCTTTCGAATTTGCTGTGAACACCGCATAATGTTCGCTATTCGGCGAACACCCGATGTTCGAGTCGAACATCGGGCTCACCCCTTGTAATAGGTGCCCTCAGAGGGGAGTATCCCATGATAAGCCACCAATGATTGTGAAACCAAGGAGTGACTTGAGTGAGTCAATGAGTGACTTTCATGCCGCGTGCACACGATCATTATTCACGGCGGTTAAAAAAACGCCGTGAATAATGACATTAAAAACGAGGGAACAGCTTGTTCCCCCCACACACGGTCGTTTTTCACGTCATTTTTTCTCTTGACGAGAAAAACGACCGTCGGTGGGCTCCGTGGCAGTGTTTCCCTATGGGAAAACTGCAGCGGAAAACATGTCGAAAAAAAAGACAAGAAAAATTAGAACATGTTCTAATTTTTCTTGTCGTTTTTAATGCCGTTTTTCTCGTCGAAAAAAACTGCAAAAAGCCCACAGACGATCATTTTTCTCGTCGAAAGGAAAAAATGTCGTTTTTCTCGACGAGAAAAACGGCCATGTGTACGCGGCATCAGACTGGCCAGAAGTGGGATATTTGCAATGGCTGACACCTTGTCAGGATCTGATAGAAGGCTGTCTTTGGAGGCAATGTACCTGAGAAATGGCACATTCTGTTGCTCAAAAGGCACTTTTGTGCCTTGGTGTATAGCCCAATCTGCATGCAATAAGACCATCTGCATGTGCCGACGATGTTCACTGAGGAAGAAAGAATAGAGAAGAATATGGTCAATATACACAATCACACACACATAGAGGGGGTCTCAAAAGATTTCATTGACAAGATGTTGAAAGACTGTAGGGGTATTACATAAGCCAAAGATAGTCATAATGTCCATCTGGGGTGCTAAATGCTAGCCTTAAAATAGCTGAATAGGAGGCTAGGTGCTAAACTGCAGCACATTCATTTGATTGTATATCCGCAATCAGACGCAGGTACAGAGCCAGGTACATGGGTAATTACAGGCAGCCTCAGAAGTGACCACCGGGGTGGTAAGACAGGTGATTGAAAACACAATAAAGGCGCTCCACAACACTCCCATGAGAATGTATGAACAGCAAAAAATGCGAGGCTCAACAGGCACCCATAAATGTTCACAAATTCACACTGAACCACAATGTCCAAAGAAAGAGCCACAATTTGTTAATGACACAATAAAAAGAGTCTTACATGGTGGAGCGCTGGAATACCAGAGCAGGTGAATGGAAGCTGGATGAGGCAGGTGTAATGTGATGATTCCAGGTGAACACAGAGCCCAGAGAGACAGATGGCCGACACCTGCGACGGAGAGGCTCGGGGAGAATTGCAACCAATGGCAACATCACCGATAGCCGAAAATCATCAGCCGCACAACATGGGTTTGTTGAGACACACCAGAGCTTGTAAGCCGGATGACAGGTTTCAGGGCATGCCCCTTTCTCAAATCACAATTCTTCTCAAGCCTCTCCGCCGCAGCTGTCGGCCACCTGTCAGCCACCTGTCACTCTGGGCTCTGTGTTCATCTGGAATCGGCACATTACACCTAATTCATCCAGCTTCCATTCACCTGCTCTGGTATTCCAGCGCTGCACCATGTAAGACTCTCTTGGGTCATTAATAAATTGTGGCTCTTTTTTTGGACATCGTGGTTCAGTGTGAATTTGTGAGCCTAGGACATTTGCATTTACAGATGCCTGTCGAGCCTCTTATTTATTGCTATTCATTCATTCTCATGGGAGTGTTCTGGGCCCCCTTTATTGTGTTTGCAATCATTTGAATGCTATTCTTGTATATCCTGTTTAAACAATGTTTATAAACAATGTTACCTTGTATGTCTCTATCTCCTGTCTGATCAATTTTTATAAACAATGTTACTTTGCATGCCTCTATCTCCTGTCCGATCAATGTTTATAAACAATGTTACTTTGTATCTCTATCTCCTGTCTGAACAATATTTATAAACAATGTAATATTTATAAACAATGTTACTTTATATCTCTCGATCTCCTGTCTGATCAATGTTTTATAAACAATGCTACTTTGTATCTCTCTATCTTCCATCTGATCAATGTTTATATACAATGTTACTTTGTATCTCTCTATATCCTGTCTGATCCATGTTTATAAACAATGCTACTTTGTATCTCTCTATCTCCAGTCTGATCAATGTTTATAAACAATGTTACTTTGTATGTCTCTATTTCATGTCTGATCAATGTTTATAAACAACGTTACTTTGTATCTCTTTATCTCCTGCCTGTGATCTTAGCTCCTGAGTCACTGCTGGGAAGGGGAAGCTAAGCTGTTGAGTCACTATTAGAAGAAGCAAGGGGTGGATGCTCACTGCTTGAAGGGGGGGCTGGTGGAGCTGAGCTACTGAGTCAATGCAAGAAGGGGGGGGGCAAGGTGACCTGAGCTTCTGAATCTTTGCTCTCATGGGTGTGCAGGAGGAGATGAGCTGTCCTTACTGGGACATGAAGCGTGGGTTACTGAGCTGCTGATTCACTTCTGGGAGGAGGGCAAGGGGAGCTGAGATGCTGAGTCACTGTTGTGAGGGGAAGAGTAGGAAAAGCTGATCTGCTGAGTCAGTGTTGGGAGGGGTGTTGAGCTGCTGAGTCATTGCTGTGTTGAGGAGCGGGGAGCCAAGCTGCTGAGTCACTGCTGTGTTGGGGAGCGGGGAGCTGAGCTGCTGAGTTACTGCTGTGTTGAGGAGTAGGGAGCTGAGCTGCTGAGTCAGTGTTGGGAGGGGAAGAGTAGGTAGAGCTGAGCTGCTAAGTCAGTGTTGGGAGGGGGGTTGAGCTGCTGAGTCACTGCTGTGTTGAGGAGTGGGGAGCAGAGCTGCTGAATCAGTGTTGGGAGGGGAAGAGTAGGTAGAGCTGTGCTGCTGAGTCAGTGTTGGGAGGGGGGTTGAGCTTCTGAGTCATTGCTGTGTTGAGGAGCGGGGAGCTGAGCTGCTGAATCAGTGTTGGGAGGGGAAGAGTAGGTAGAGCTGAGCTGCTGAGTCAGTGTTGGGAGGGGGCTGGAGCTGCTGAGTCACTGCTGTGTTGAGGAGCGGGGAGCTGAGCTTCTGAATCAGTGCTGGGAGGGGAAGAGTAGGTAGAGCTGAGCTGCTGAGTCCCTGTTGGGGGGGGTTAAGCTGCTGAGTCACTGCTGTGTTGAGGAGCAGGGAGCTGAGCTGCTGAGTCACTGCTAGAATAAAGAACAGATGAAACTGAGCTGATCATTGCTGTGAGGGGGGTTCAAAGGGAACTACACTGAGCCACTGCTGGGAGGAAGGTGCAGAATGAGTTGAGCTGCTTAGTAAATGTAGGTCAGTATACATGAAACCTAAGGAGGGGGGAGTAGTGGAAGCAAAGCTGCTGAGTCACAGCTGGGACTATGGGGAGGTGAGCTGCTGAGTTAATGCTAGAAAGAGGGATATGGTTGAGTTGAGCTGAGCTTCTCAGTCACATTTTGGAGAGGGAAGCATATGGAGTCCAGTAGCGGCCCATTCACTAGGGGTGCACCCCTCCTATCCATGCGTCCGGCCCACTGATCTACAGAACAGGTGGAGTGGAGCTGCTGGGAGGAGGATGCATGGAGAGCTGAGCTGCTGAGTCACTGCAAGGAAGGGGGTTCACGCTGAGATGCGCTGCTGATTTACTCCTGAGCGGGGGAGCAGGGGAAGCTGAAATCCTGTGTCACTGCTGTGGAAAGGGATCATGTTGAGCTGAGCTGCTGATTTACTGCTGGTAGGGAGAAGCAGAGCTAAGCGGCAGCAAGAAGAACTTGAATCACTTCATTGATTTGCTTCTGCTGTGATCTTTAAGGATGAATTGCTCCATGGTTCCTGCAGCTACTGAGGTTAGTTAGTAGTTGTTTTGAAGCGTATTTATTGCATGTTAGGAATATGCAGATAGTTGAATGTCCATTGCCTGACTGCTTTACTTTAAGAAGATAATCCTAGAATAATAATGAGACAATATGAAACCATTTACATAATTGTATTTATATTAATCTATTATTATTGTCATATACCATGTCTGTGTGTTATTTTCTTCACACTCCTTCCTCTATTGTTCTTCAGTTCTCATTTAGGACAATTAAAGTTCCGCACTGCCAGTTCAGAGGGCCATGACGTCAGCAGCGAGTGGAGTGGACTGTATGATGTCATATCACAAGTCAGCGGAGGGAAGATCAGAGGTGATGTCATCCAGACATCCATTCATAACGAGGTAATAGTATTAGAGAGTGGCCCTGTGATCCACAGAACTCATCTTCATGTCAAAATAAAAGCAAATAACAGGAATGCTTAAAAGGAATCAGTCAGGGTAACTATCACCTGACACAGCCAATGTTCCCATTCAGTATTGGGTGTTACCATGGTATCGGAGTATTTAAAAAAAAAACTTGTCAATTACAAAAAAAAAAAAAAAAAAGAGCAAACCCAGATGCAATGCACATCAGAACTACAATAAATGCCAAAAAGAGAAAGGACAATGTGTTTCCGGGGTGAACCCCCTTTGTCAAGCCTAACTGAAAAGTGTCCACAAATCTTTACATTGTTTGGGATGGGCTCTAATGCAGGCAGAAGAAGACGACCCCCTCAGAACTATTGGTTCACACTCTACCACAGCAATTAAAGTTATTTCTTATGGTTATTGATAAAACAAAATAAAAGGGAACTAAAATGGAAAGGAAAAAACAATTAAATGTACTGTAAATTTCCCAACAATTTATTGACAATTGGATCCTAAAAACTGTTACAAAACATTTTTAGACATTTATTTGTTAAAAATAGGATTTTTGTACTCACCGTAAAATCCGTTTCTCTGACGTCCATGGACTGACACAGCCTCTTAATATTTGACAAGTGGGTTTATGTCCCTGCTCGCAGGAGAAGACTGGGCAGAATGTTAGATGTTACAACATACATTCCTAAACCAGAGCTGAACAGCCCCGCCCAGGGGGCAGTCCCTCCGGACATAACCCTCCTACCTGCACCAGCAGCCCTCAGTTCGTAACAAAGCAGTACAAACCTTAAAAGAAGGGTGGGTGCTGTGTCAGTCCATGGACGTCAGAGAAACGGATTTTACGGTGAGTACAAAAATCCTATTTTCTCTTACCGTCCATGGACTGACACAGCCTCTTAATATTTGACAAGTGGGACGTCCCAAAGCAGTGTCAAAAAAGAGGGGTGGGAGCAGAACGAAAGGAAAAACCAAACTTCACTCCATTGGAGCGTGGTAGGAAACCGGAGTAGCCGGAGGAAACCCACGCAGACTGCAAACACATACCGTGTAGGTATTATAGTATGTGTGATAAACATATTGAACATGTTTATGCTGTGCATAGCGCCGAAGGCGCACATACCGTTGGAGCATGGGAGGAAACCGGAGTACCCGGCGGAAACCCACGCAGACCCAGAGGGTATAATACATACATATACTGTGAATGTATTTAGTGTCGTGTATAAACATACTGCGTATGTTTATACTGTGTATGGCACCGAAGGCGCGCACATCTAGGGAAAACCCACGCAGACACAGAGAGCAATAATGCATACATACACTGTGAATGTATCCAGTGTTGAGTATAAACGTATTGGGTAAGTTTAAACTATGGCGCAGAGGGCGCTTAATCTTCTCAGTATCGTTCCAACCTGCATATATGTGCTGCCGAAGCAAGCACCAACCTGCAGGTAAAAAACAACCTCTGACACCTCAGACCGTGGTCCTGTCAGAGTCAGAGCGTTCCCCAGGAAATGGTGGGAAACCACAGGTGCAGAGACTCTGTTGTTGCCTCACATATATTACACAGAAAGCTCACAGGGACTAGACAAATAAATGAATAAAGTCCCCCCACCATGTTGCACCGACCGGGGGGGGGGGGGGGCACTGTGTATCACTGTATTAAGCATGCTGCTCTAGAAGCAGTGTGTGAGGAAACAGTGAGGAAGCTGTGAGGAGAATCGTGCTGCGCCCTCAGGAGCCAGCACTAAAGGCCAATGGTGTAAAAGAAAAACTTTAAATGAACCAAGGGAGACTGCCTCCACCAAAGGATCTCCAGCTGCAGCCTCCAGCTTGAGAGTGTCCCTCACCATCAATAAGTTCACTACCAAGCGTCCCGTCATTTACTGACTCAGGAGTCTTCCTCAGAAGGAATGTCCTGGTCAAAAAATATACAAATATTCAGAGCTAGGGTTCTGTGCCGCAGCCATGCCCATATCTGAACCAGAGCACTCCCCTTTGTGGGGAAAGGACGCTTTTAAGCCCTCCAGCGCTCGCAAACTGCTTCCAACCTGGCACATATTAATCCAGGACTGCCGAGAACTGGTCCCTAGAGACCACAGGTGCATTAACACTGCCAGTTGCTTCTGACAGAAAGGGGGAAGCAGGTAAACCAGACTCCATAACTTGCCACTCTGAGACTTTTTTCCAAATAAAAAAGGAAAAAAAGTCCACCCTCTGGCTGCGCTGACTGTAGGGGGGTACCCAGGGGACTCACCAACCCAGTGGGGACCGCTCAGTTCCGCTGCCTGTGCTGTGCTGTACAGCGCAAGTGAGCAGTGAGGAGAATGTGAGGAGAATCGCGGCGTTTCAGCAGCCTTAGAGTCCAAACAGTAGAAAAAACGTGCGTGGCTCCAAGAAAATGGCCTTCGCAATGTAATTGCGCCATAGCGAGGATCAGCAAGATGGCCGCCATGCGCACCAGTGTAAAACACAGAAAGTGACAAAAAACATGGCGCCGGATGGCGCACAGGCCCAAAACACAGAACAACATTCCCCAGCTCCATGCAGATACCCATGAGCCCCCCCCCCCCCCCGGGACAGAGTGACCCCCAGACAGCAAAGCGCCAGAGTAAGGTGACTGAGAGCAACAAATAACAAGGGGGAGACAGGGAAAATCCCCCATACAGAGGAACACACAGCATGTACTCACCTGCTGAGGCAGAAGATACGACTTACCTGTCCCGGAAGGACCTACTGGTGTGTTCCTGACAGACCTATCACAGTTCGGTACTGAGTAGCTGTCGGCCTGGTCCACCGCGAAAGATACAGCAGGACTGTTCAATCTTATGCGGACCGCGGAGAATAAAAACCCACCGGCCACCCCTGGAGTCATGGGGCATGTCGTGAACTGAGTCTCACGCCGAAGCGAGGATCAGCACGCTCGATGGCCGGACTGGGAAGACTACGAGGATATCTTGTCCCCAACCTGTTGCTCAGCCGACAGTTGATAGAAGATCTCAAAAATAAAATAAAATTCCAAAAGGAATAAAAAATTCTTCAGGAGACTGGCTCCGAAGAGAGCCACGTCCTCTCCTCTGCTAGGCAGAAAAAAACTGAGGGCTGCTGGTGCAGGGTTATGTCCGAAGGGGCCGCCCCCTGGGCGGGGCTGTTCAGCTCTGGTTTTGGAATGTATGTTGTAACATCTAACATCTAACATTCTGCCTAGTCTTCTCCTGCGAGCAGGGACATAAACCCACTTGTCAAATATTAAGAGGCTGTGCCAGTCCATGGACGATAAGAGAAAATAATATTGTTGCGCACCCCCTAAGGAGCCGCAAGTGTAAAGGAATCCCCCACGGTGCACAGCCAAGCACACCGCATCTTCACAGCACACTTGAGTAAAAGAACAGTTCAGTGCTTTGTTTTATGTTTTATTGAGGGGAATAAACTTGGACAGGGATTGGGGTATTATGGGATGTCCACATTTTTCAGCAAAATGGAATCTTCAGGTACACAACTATATACAGTACTGTGAGGGGGCTAGCTCGGCAGCGGGTATGTGTGACCCCCGGGATGGGCTCCCCACCCAAAAACAGGCCCAGCAGACGGAGGTTGTGGTTTTCAAAATCAAAAAGGTGCGGTTTATTTTCTATTTACAGTGACAAAAACACAGCAAGGCAAAAAAAACAAACACAAAATAAATCCTGGTCAACTTGACCTCTGACTAAACTTACAGGTTTCCTAACTAACGACTGGGATCAGCCTAGTGCTGTCCTAGTCCCTGGTTTTAAATGTCCAAGCAAAATATAGCCACACAGGCTTTCTCTCACCGCACAGGGGTTCACTCTCCCTAGACAGTCCACACAGGTCTGCTTCCAGGCATGAGCCAACATCTAATGAATCTGGGCTTTCTTATAGAGGCCTAAATGAGCTGACAAGGTTCAGCTGGACTCATCAACTCCCTGTCTGCACGACGCCCAGCCCTCTCCCTAGAGGTATGAGTCATCAATGAGCCCACTAGTCTCAGCTGGGCTTATACAACTCTCCACCTAGCTGTATAAGTCGGCGTAAAGCCTGAATCTGGGCGAAATATATCTACCCCCCTGGATGCAACCAGGTGACTTTACCTTCCTGCTGTCACATACCCCCCCCTCTTGTTTTAACCTCGGGGTTGGAACACCAGCAATCAGGCATTCATGTACTCGAGACAAAGCATCCACATTCCCCATTTGAACGCCAGGGCGATGCTTTACTGTGAAGTTGAATTCCTGGAGGGCCAGGAACCACCTATTCACTCTTCTATTTGTTTCCTTGTTTTGAGCCATCCACTTTAACGGAGCGTGATCCGTAACCATGTCAAAGTGCCTACCTAGCAGGTAGTACCGAAGGGAATCTAGAGCCCACTTCACCGCTAAACACTCCTTTTCAACGGTGGCGTAATTTACCTCATGGGACTTCAACTTCCTGCTGAGGTAAATGACTGGGTGCTCTTCCCCGTTCCAGACCTGGGACAATACTGCTCCTAACCCCACATCTGACGCATCACTTTGTACGACAAAGTCTTTAGAGAAGTCGGGTGAGTACAACACTGGCTGGCTACATAAGGCTTGTTTCAAGAATTGGAATGCTGCCTCAGCCTCGGGGGTCCATTTAATCATGACCGACCCTTTCCCCTTCGTCAGGTTGGTTAGGGGCACAGCCTTAGAAGCAAAGTGGGGAATGAATCGCCGATAATACCCAGCGATTCCCAGAAAGGCTCGTACCTGCTTCTTGCTGTTGGGACGTGGCCAACTCTGGATGGCCTCGACTTTGTTGAGTTGGGGTTTTATTACTCCCCTCCCAATGGTGTACCCAAGATATTTGGCCTCCTCCTGCCCAATGGTACACTTCTTGGGGTTAGCCGTAAACCCTGCTTCCCGAACAGAGTCCAGGACTGCTTGCACTTTTGGCAGATGTGAGGCCCAATCTGTGCTATGGACAATTACGTCATCCAGGTAAGCCGCAGCATACTTCCGATGGGGCCTCAGCATCTGGTCCATTTTCCGCTGGAATGTGGCCGGCGCATTCTGTAACCCGAACGGCATTCTTTTATATTGGAACGCCCCGTCTGGGGTTACAAATGCGGTTTTCTCTTTGGCTGACTTGGCCAGGGGGATTTGCCAATACCCTTTTGTGAGGTCAAGAGTCGTCATGTATCGGGCTGTTCCCAGCCGGTCGATCAACTCATCTATACGTGGCATGGGGTAGGTGTCAAATTTTGTAACTTTGTTCAACTGACGAAAATCGTTACAAAATCGCCAGCTCCCATCCGGTTTAGGCACCAACACAATGGGACTAGACCAATCACTTTGGGACTCCTCTATCACCCCTAAGTTCAGCATTTTCTGTACTTCCTCCCGTATTGCCTCCCGTCGGGCCTCTGGGATCCGATAGGGTTTTAACTTCACCCTTTCACCGGGCGGGGTAATAATGTCATGCTCTACCCCAGATGTTTGTCCCGGCAGCTCAGAGAATACCTCCTTGTTGCGAAGCACAAACTCCTTAACCTCCTGTTGTTGGGGTTGTGACAAGGTGGCTGCGATTCCAACCTCAGGAATCACGCAACCAGTTTGAGCTGGTGACCAAGTGTCTGCGACTAGGGACTCTCTATCCCTCCAGGCTTTCAACAGATTAACGTGATAGATCTGTTCGGGCTTTCGCCTTCCTGGTTGTCTGACCTTGTAATTCACTTCGCTCACTTTTTCCATTATCTCGTAGGGGCCTTGCCATTTGGCAAGGAATTTACTTTCAACCGTAGGGACAAGTACCAATATCCTATCCCCCGGGGAAAAGGTACGGGTCTTGGCTCCACGGTTGTACACTCTCTGCTGTGCCAACTGCGCTTGGGCCAAATGTTCCTTCACGATGGGCATTACCTGTGCAATTCGATCTTGCATCAGGGCGACATGCTCAATCACACTCCTGTGGGGAGAACTCTCACTTTCCCAAGTTTCCTTGGCAATATCCAACAGCCCTCTTGGGTGTCTCCCATACAGTAACTCAAAGGGGGAGAATCCCGTAGAGGATTGGGGCACCTCCCTAATAGCAAACATCAAATAAGGAAGTAGACAGTCCCAATCCTTTCCATCCCTATCCACCACTTTCTTCAACATTTGTTTTAGGGTTTTGTTGAATCTTTCAACCAGCCCATCGGTTTGGGGGTGATACACAGATGTACGTAATTGCGTCACTTTGAACAATTTACACAGCTCCTTCATAACCCGGGACATAAAGGGTGTACCTTGGTCCGTAAGCAGTTCTTTACAAATACCCACCCGGCTAAAAACAAGAGATAGCTCTTTGGCTATGGTTTTGGCCGAGGTATTTCTGAGAGGGATCGCTTCTGGATAACGGGTGGCATAGTCCATTATAACCAATATGTACTGGTGCCCCCTAGCGGACTTGATTATAGGACCTACCAAATCCATTGCGATTCTCTCAAACGGGACCTCAATGATGGGTAGAGGGACCAGCGGGCTACGGAAGTGTGGCATCGGGGCCGACCTCTGACACACAGGGCAGGAGGAACAATAATTTTCTATGTCCTTCATCACCCCAGGCCAATAGAATCTCTGTAATACCCTCTCTCGGGTTTTCTCTGTCCCCAGATGACCTCCAAGAATGTGCCCATGGGCCAACTCCAACACCAACTTCCTGTAAGGTTTGGGCACCACCAGCTGCTCAACGGTTTCTTCTGCCCTTTTTGCCACCCGATACAGTAGGTCCTTCTCTACGCTGAAGTATGGGTAAGTGCAGGTATTATCTGGGTTCACTAACTCGCCATCTATTTTCACTACGTTTTCCCGTGCCTTTATTAGGGCGGGGTCTTTCAACTGTTCTGTGGCAAAGTTTTCCCTGTGAACCTCAAGATCAGAAAACTCCACAGACGGTAGGTTTTCGTCTGAGGAGGTGGGCTCCTCTCCAGTTTCTTGAGTCTCCCCTGCCAATACTGACAAGGGAAATTCGGGAGAGTCCTCACCACTCTCAGAGGAGTTCTGGCTATCATATTCCTGGTACATAGGGGCACCAGTGGGGGGCTCATGATCATCCCACAGTTCCCAGAACTTCGGAAAATCCCTTCCCACAATGGCGTCATGCGGTAACTGAGACACTAAGCCCACTGGATGAGAAAGGGTACCTTTGGGGGTCTCGAAACACACTGTAGTCACTGGATACTCTCGGGTGTCCCCATGCACACAAATAACGGCTACCTTGCTATTCCCAGAGACCTCTGTTTTAACTAACTCAGCCTTTATCAGGGTCACAAGGCTACCTGAATCCAGCAATACCACAACATTTCTACCATTAATACACATTTTGCATAAATGTTTCTCAGTTCCCCGAATGGCAGTGCATGCGACTGTCGCACACAGCGACTGACGTCTGCCCGTCAGAAAGTCACACTGCATGGGTTCCTCCAAAACCGGGCAATTTGCTGCAATATGTCCCGCTTGCCGGCAGCGGTAGCAAATGATCCTTCTTGCCGCCTCTTGAGCCGCTGATTTCCCAGGCTGTTCTCGCCAAACTTGGGGTAGAGCTCCCACCCTCTCACTCTCTCCACCCTTACCCCTTGGAATCATCTTATCCGCCCCTGGGGATGGTCTGGTCTTAGGGTGGAAAGTCCGAGTGTCTCTGGAAGAGGCCGTCAGGTTCTCTGTAGCCAAGTATTTCTCCACACGATCCACAAGACCATCGGCCGTCTCTGGGTCTCCATGGCTTACCCACTTTTGGATGGCAGTAGGAAGAGCTCTCAAAAACCGATCCATTACAACACGTTCCACAATCTTTGGTGCGGACAAAGTCTCTGGCTGTAGCCACTTTCTGCTCAGGTGAATGAGATCATACATTTGAGACCTGGGGGGTTTTCCAAGCTGGAAAGTCCAGTTATGCACACGCTGAGCCCGGACAGCCAGGGTGACACCCAGCCTTGCCAATATTTCAGCTTTTAGCATCACATAGTCTTTTGCTTGGTCAGGCTCTAGGTCATAGTAAGCTTTCTGCGATTCACCCGTTAACAGAGGAGCCACCAGTCCAGCCCACTGCTCCTCAGGCCACTTTTCTCTTTCAGCGGTCCTTTCAAATGTGGTCAAAAATACCTCTGGATCATCCTCTCCAGTCATTTTTGTCAATAAACGACTCACCCCAAAGGACGCGGTATTAGTGGGACGGCTTTCCTCACCGGTCTGCGGACGTTGCTGCATTACTGCTTCCATCTGTTGTTGTAGTCTCTGCTCTTGCTTCTGCAACAGGTCTATGAAGCGGGCCTCAGATTGCTGTTGGGCTTGTTGCTGAGCCTCCAGACTCTGTTGTAAAGTTGCAAGGCTCTGTTGATGAGCTTGCTGCTGGGCTGCAAGGCTCCTTTGCAAACCTGCATTTGTCTGCTGTTGATTGGCATTTGCTAGAGCCAGCTGTTTCAGTATCTCCTCCATGCTGGCTTAAAAAAAAACTGCCACTGGTTCTCCACCAACTGTGAGGGGGCTAGCTCGGCAGCGGGTATGTGTGACCCCCGGGATGGGCTCCCCACCCAAAAACAGGCCCAGCAGACGGAGGTTGTGGTTTTCAAAATCAAAAAGGTGCGGTTTATTTTCTATTTACAGTGACAAAAACACAGCAAGGCAAAAAAAACAAACACAAAATAAATCCTGGTCAACTTGACCTCTGACTAAACTTACAGGTTTCCTAACTAACGACTGGGATCAGCCTAGTGCTGTCCTAGTCCCTGGTTTTAAATGTCCAAGCAAAATATAGCCACACAGGCTTTCTCTCACCGCACAGGGGTTCACTCTCCCTAGACAGTCCACACAGGTCTGCTTCCAGGCATGAGCCAACATCTAATGAATCTGGGCTTTCTTATAGAGGCCTAAATGAGCTGACAAGGTTCAGCTGGACTCATCAACTCCCTGTCTGCACGACGCCCAGCCCTCTCCCTAGAGGTATGAGTCATCAATGAGCCCACTAGTCTCAGCTGGGCTTATACAACTCTCCACCTAGCTGTATAAGTCGGCGTAAAGCCTGAATCTGGGCGAAATATATCTACCCCCCTGGATGCAACCAGGTGACTTTACCTTCCTGCTGTCACAGTACATATGTACACTTCTACCGGTAGCAAGGGAAGAACGATACTGATTGTAGGTTATAGGTGCTGCACACCGCAAGTGATATTAAATTTGGAAAGGATGCCCAAAGGGGCTTTGAATTGCAGCAAAATATAATAATGTTCTATGGTATCAAAAAAGTATTTTATTGAAAAATATTTGTCACAATGAGAATATCTAATGGAAATAAAACATGAGCTCCATGATATAGTTTAAAAACATGTACATATTGATACAGCCTCATACAACATAGTATGATGGTCTTATGATAAAGTCATACTAAAAGCCCAGACGCGTTTCAACCTTAACAGTAGAGGTCTTCTTCTGGGGGAAGGAAAAAGAAGAAGCTCTAGAAAGAAATACATTATATAAATGAGAATGTTCAAAAAACAGAGAACACACTCAACAATAATACATGTACAATCATAATGTTAACATAAGTGAGTAAGGTGAAGAAGGAGCCTCCATCTGTGTTAGAACTAAAAGCCGACCACGGACCCCATGGCCATGACAGGCACCCTGGAGACCCCCACGTGGAGAAGGGGGTCAAAGGAAGAGACCGGGCTGCAGGTAAGCAGACGTCCTCCAGCCGGAACTGCATCGCTTTAACTGACAATTGCGCGGTCGTGCGACGTTGCACTCAAACAAAATTGACGTCCTTTTTTTCCCCACAAATAGAGCTTTCCTTTGGTGGTATTTCATCACCTTTGCGGTTTTTATTTTTTGCGCTATAAACAAAAAAAAGCGACAATTTTGAAAAAAAAGCAATATTTTATACCTTTTTGCTATAATAAATATCCCCAAAAAATATATAAAAAAACAAACTTCTTTCTCAGTTTGGGCCGATACGTATTCTTGTACATATTTTTGGTAAAAAAAATAGCAATATTGATTGGTTTGCGCAAAAGTTTACAAAATAGTGGATAGTTTTATGGGATTTTTATTATAATTTTTTTTTATTAGTAATGGCGACGATCTGCGATTTTTATCATGACTGCGACATTGTGGCGGACAGATCGGACACTTTTGACACTATTTTGGGACCATTGTCATTTATACAGCGATCAGTACGATAAAAATGTACTGATTACGGTGTGAATGACACTGACAGGGAAGGGGTGAAACACTAGGGGGCGATCAAGGGGTCACGTGTGTCCTAGGGAGTGATTCTAAATGTGGGGGGATGGGGCTACCACTGACATCAAGAAAGAGAAAGATACTGCTCCAGGTGGGTGCAATCAGGCAATCAATGTCTTCTCGGAAACCAAGGGTGCAGGCAATGCACGAAGCAGAAAATTAGGATGAATGTATGGACAGCCGCACTCCAAAAACCATTCAGGTAGCCTTTTAATTTAAAAATGCAAAGCACTACAAGTCACAGCAGACAAATTGGGGGTACAACTGACATGTTTCGCACTGGGAACTAATGCTTAGTCACAGCTATGACTAAGCACTAGTTCCCAGTGCGAAACATGTCAGTTGTACCCCCATTTTGTCTGCTGTGACTTGTAGTGCTTTGCATTTTTAAATTAAAAGGCTACCTGAATGGTTTTTGGAGTGCGGCTGTCCATACATTCATCCTAATTTTCTGCTACCACTGACATGACAGAGATCACTGCTCCCGACGACAAGAAACGGTAACTAGATGGTGGGACTTTATATGAAGCACACTACTGAATTATATGGAACAAATTATATTAAGCATAGTTTATTCTTTACAAAAGGGGCATGGCATCTTTTGTTTTATTATAGACACCCCCATACTGCGTATCTGCTCCTGACGAGTGGTATATTAACCACGAAACGCGTAGAGCTCTCCTATGATGATACGTCACAGTGTACATGCATATTATCTGTATTTTACTATCCCATTTTAATGAACCAATTATTATTATTACACTGTCTACATGCTACCCCTACAATTGCGGTTCACATACCCAAGGCTGTATACTGTTATGTTACCTTGTGAGTAGTGATGAGCCGAACACCCCCGGGTTCGGTTCGCACCAGAACCCGCGAACGGACCGAAAGTTTGCACGAACATTAGAACCCTATTAAATACAATGGATGCGAACGTTCGAATTCTAAAGTGCTAATTATAACGACTATTATCCATGTTATTGTCCTAAACAGAGTTTGGGAACCCGGGTTCTGCACCAGGGGACATGTATCAATGCAAAAAGAAGTTTTAAAAATGGCCGTTTTTCGGGAGCAGTCATTTTGATGATGCATAAAGTGAAAAAAAAATGTCAAATATTCCTTTAAATATTGTACCTGGGGGGTGTCTAAAGTATGCCTGTGAAGTGCCACGTGTTTCCCGTGTTTAGAACTGTCCCTGCACAAAATTACATTTCTAAAGGAAAAAAAAGCCATTTAAAACTGCTTGCGGCTTTAATGTAATGTCTGGTCCCGGTAATATGGATGAAAATCTTTAAGAAAAATGGCATAGCTACCCCATCACACACACCCCCCCCTACCCCAGCCCATTACCAGCCCCTTTGGGTCTTGTATGGATATTAAGGGGAACCCCGCACACAAAATAAAAAAGGCCCTATATACTCTGAACAGCCGTATACAGGCGGTGCATGCAAGACAGGGACTGTAGGTTTGTTCTTATGTAGAATCTGTTTGTAATTTTGAACAGCTACATTGTTTAAGTGTAGCTCCAGCCCAAATACCTATTTTTAAGCTTTTTGGAAAACATAGGGAAGGGTTATCACCCCTGTAACATTTGTTTTGCTGTCTGTGCCCCTGTTCAGAACATTTCACCTCACTTTGCGTCCCAATGACAACTGTTTTTGAAATGTGGTGTTTTTATTGAAACAAGGATTGGTGATAAAGCATCAGTAGAGAGGAGACACCTTTCTCCCATATTAATTCTTACAGGAGAGAATTTTCCTTCCAAGGGGTAGATTTCCTCTCACTTCCTGTTGTCTTCTTCCGTTTGCAAGTAGTAGTCGTTTGTAAGTTGGATGTTTGAAAGTAGGGACCTGCCATATATACTCTGCAGAAATTGGCCCCTTAGGTGTTGGTGTTGGCACAACACTGTAAGCACTCACAGTTACTCTTGGTGGGTGCTGGAACACCCTGCTGTCAACTATTATATCAGGAATTGTAATAACATATAATTGTTGAACAGTGGTAGTAAAAATTGGGCCTTTGATGGTGGTGCTGGTGCCACAACACTGTAAGGCCTGACAGTTACTCTTGGTGGGCGCAGCAATGGGCCCTGCTGTGAATTATTAGATCAATAATTATAATTGCATGCCCCTGTTGAACAGGGGCTGAAAAATTGGGCCTTTGGTGGTGGTGGTGGTGGTGGTGGTGTTGACACAACACTGTAAGGCCTGACAGTTACTCTTGGTGGGCGCAGCAATGGGCCCTGCTGTGAATTATTAGATCAATAATTATAATTGCATGCCCCTGTTGAACAGGGGCTGAAAAATTGGGCCTTTGGTGGTGGTGGTGGTGGCGGTGGTGTTGACACAACACTGTAAGGCCTGACAGTTACTCTTGGTGGGCGCAGCAATGGGCTCTGCTGTGAATTATTAGATCAATAATTATAATTGCATGCCCCTGTTGAACAGGGGCTGAAAAATTGGGCCTTAGGCACTGGTGGCACAACACTGCAACCCCTCACAGATACTGTACTTGGAGCACAGCAATGAGGCCTGTTGCAAAGTATTGCATCAAAAATTGTAATTACACGCCCCTGTTAAACAGGGGCTGAAAAATTGGGCCTTAGCCACTGGTGGCGGCACCCATAAACCAAAATGATCGTCCAAGCTATCATCATTAATCGGATGATTGAGGAGGAGGAGGAGGATAGCCAGTCAACATAACAGCACAGGCACTCAGCATCAGCATCAGTCTTGAAGGGATGTGACATTTTAAAATCAATTAGTCTGTTATATCAGCATCAGGTGTGTGGTAGCTGGTGGTGATCCAAGACTGGTTCATCTTGATGAAAGTCAGTCGATCAACCGAGTCGGTGGACAGGCGCACCCTGTGATCCATGACAAATCCTCCAGCAGCACTGAATGTGCGTTCTGAAAGAACGCTGGATGCAGGACAGGCCAGTAGCTCAATTGCATACTGTGCAAGCTCTGGCCAGTGATCCATCCTCAAGACCCAGTAAGCCAGAGGATTTTCGGTGGGGAAGGTGTCCAAGTCTGACCTTGCACCTAGGTATTCCTGCACCATGTATATCAGACGCTGGCGATGGTTGCTGGAACCGATCATACTTTGGGGCTGCGGACTAAAGAATTGTCTGAATGCATCGGTCAGACGGCCACCTTCCCCACCGCTCCTTCTTTGACTGCCCGAAGCCTCAGCAACTCGTTGTCCAGGACCAGGAGTTTGTAACCTCCCAGTCTCTGGGAACGCGTTGCACAGACCTTTCTGCAAGGCCTCCCGGAGTTGTCTCATCCTCTGCTCCCTCTGCGACGGTAACATAAGGTCCGCAACCTTACCCTTGTACCATGGATCAAGGAGAGTGGCCAGCCAGTAATGGTCCCTCTCCTTGATCCGAAGAATACGAGGATCCTTCCGCAGACTTTGCAGGAACAGGGAGGCCATGCAGCGTAGGTTAGCTGAGGCATTCAGTCCGGAGTCCTCTGGGTCACTAAGGACGACATGATCCGCAGCCACCTCCTCCCAGCCACGTACAAGTCCACTGGTTTCTTGGGACTGTAAATCATCCCTAAAAGACTGCTGCTGATGATGCTGAGTGCCAGCCTCCACCTCCATGCTGACACAATCCTCCTCCTCCTCCTCCTCTTCCCGTGCGATGGGTGGGACAGAAGGAACACTGTCTGGGTAAAGGGGGCCTTGAGAGGCAAGGAAGTCCTCCTCTTCCTGCCTCTGTTCTGCCTCAAGTGCCCTGTCCATTATTCCACGCAGCGTGTGCTCCAACAGGTGGACAAGAGGTACAGTGTCACTGATGCATGCACTGTCACTGCTCACCATCCTCGTGGCCTCCTCAAATGGTGCCAGGACAGTGCATGCATCCCTGATCATGCCCCACTGGCGTGGTGAAAAAAACCCGAGCTCCCCTGACCCTGTCCTGGTGCTGTAGTCGCACAGGTACTCATTGATGGCCCTCTGCTGCGTGTGCAGCCGCTGCAGCATGGCCAACGTTGAGTTCCACCTGGTGGGCATGTCACATATAAGGCGGTTCTTGGGCAGGTTCAACTCCTTTTGCAGCTCAGCCAGGCGAGCACTGGCATTATAAGATCTGCGGAAATGCACACAGACTTTCCTGGCCTGCCTCAGGACATCCTGTAAGCCCGGGTACCTTCCCAAGAACCGCTGCACCACCAGGTTAAGGACGTGAGCCACACAGGGCACATGGGTCAGTTGTCCCTGTCGGAGGGTGGAGAGGAGGTTGGTGCCATTGTCGCAAACCACCATTCCTGGCTTAAGCTGGCGTGGCGTCAACCACCTCTCGGCCTGCCCCTGCAGAGCAGACAGGACCTCTGCCCCAGTGTGGCTCCTGTCCCCCAAACACACCAGCGCAAGCACGGCATGGCATCTTTTTGCCTGCGTACTTGCGTAGCCCCTTGAACGCCTACGGAGCACCCCTGGTTCCGAGGACAAAGCACAGGAAGAGGCCATGGAGGAAGAAGAAGAGGAGGGGGTGGAGGAGAGAGGTGTGTCACAACCAGTAGTAGCATTTTGGAGGCGTGGTGGTGGAACAACCTCCAACACTACTGCACCTTGTCCTGCATCCTTCCCAGCTGCCAAAAGAGTGACCCAATGGGCCGTGAAAGAAAGGTAACGTCCCTGTCCATGCCTGCTGGACCATGAGTCAGCGGTAATATGCACCTTACCGCTGACCGTCCTGTCCAGCGAGGCCAAGACATTGCCTTCCACATGCCTGTAGAGAGCCGGAATCGCCTTCCGTGAGAAAAAGTGGCGTTTGGGAACCTGCCACTGAGGAACCGCACATTGCACAAACTCACGGAAGGGGGCCGAGTCTACCAACTGAAAAGGCAGCAGTTGAAGCGCTAGCAATTTAGCCAAGCTAGCATTCAACCGCTGGGCATGTGGATGGCTGGGAGTGAACTTCTTTCGACGGTCCAGCAGCTGGGGCAGGTAAATTTGCCTGCTAGAATCGGACGTCAGTGTACTGCTAGCAGAGTGCCCGCAAGTACTTGGCTGTGACACACCTAATTCTACACCTTCATTCCTCTCAGTGCATGTTTCAGAGAGGACTGAAGTTATAGTGGGGTTGGAGATCCCAGCTGATGCGGTGCAAGGAGAGGTCCGCTTTGTTCTTTGGTGTGGGTCTTTAAGGTAGGCTTGCCAACGAGCTGCATGGCAGGTCAACATATGTCTGATCAAGCATGTGGTGCCCAAGCGGCTGATGTTTTGGCCACGCGATATACGCTTGAGACATATGTTGCAAACAGCAGCTGTGCGATCTGATGCACTCGCCTCAAAAAAGGCCCACACCAAAGAACTTTTTGAATGACGGGCAGAGGCAGCGCCCTGCACAGGCGGAGCTCTGCGGTGTGATTCCGTCGGTGTGCTGCCCATACACTGGCCACCCAAGGGCATCCTGCCTCGTTGGAGATGTGCCTCCTCCTCATCCTCTCTCCTATTAGGCACCCACGTGGAGTCAGTGACCTCATCATCCCCTCCCTCCTCATCACTGGAGCCAATCTGGCAGTATGCTGCAGCTGCTGGAGCATGACTGCCAGATTGGTGTCCTTCTTGAGCATCCCCTCTCTCTGCTCTCACGCTACTGCCTTCCTCTAGCTGGGTATCATCATCAGATCCTTCGGAACGCTGGGCATCCTCCTGGAGCATGTACCCAACACTGTGCTCAAACAGATCCGGGGACTCCTCAGGAGGAGGACATGGTGGGTCTAGGGAAGGAGTGACTAATGATGACATTGATACTAGAGAAGAGGACGCTTTGGCAGCTGCTTTGCCAGTACCCTGAGCCTGGGTGAGAGAGGATGAGGAGGATGAGGTGGGCTTGGTCATCCACTCTACCAAGTCTTCGGCATGATGTGGCTCAACATGTCCAGCTGCCGAAAAGAAGGACAAGTGTGTCCCATGGCCATGTACTGATGACAATGCACCGCGTCCACGACCAGCACTGTTGCCCCCAGACACAGAGCCTGCTTGCCCTCTTTTTTTGCCTCCTGACTGTCTGCCTCTCCTTGTTTGCCTTCCAGACATTTTAATGGATGGCCTGCAGGGAGATGGGAAAAACAGCAATAAGGGCTACCTTCAGGTGTATACTGTGCAGGAGGCTTAGCAACAAAGACACTGACACTGTCCCCTGCCTATCCTTCTCTGTCCCTAAACACAAGGATTTGCAATATGCTTCAGCAAGATTGGTTTAGCACAGAATAGCACACTGTCAGTTTCACTCACTGTCCTACTCTGTCCCTACAAACAAGATTTAGCACAGAATAGCACACTGATAGTTTCCACGAGTGTCCTTCTCTGTCCCTAAACTCAAGGATTTCAAATATGGTTCAGCAAGATTGGTTTAGCACAGAATAGCACACTGATAGTTTCCCTCACTGTCCTTCTCTGTCCCTACAAACAAGATTTAGCACAGAATAGCACACTGATAGTTTCCACGAGTGTCCTTCTCTGTCCCTAAACTCAAGGATTTCAAATATGGTTCAGCAAGATTGGTTTAGAACAGAATAGCACACTGACAGTTTCCCCGAGTGTCCTTCTCTGTCCCTAAACTCAAGGATTTCAAATATGGTTCAGCAAGATTGGTTTAGCACAGAATAGCACACTGACAGTTTCCCCCGAGTGTCCTTCTCTGTCCCTAAACTCAAGGATTTCAAATATGGTTCAGCAAGATTGGTTTAGGACAGAATAGCACACTGACACTTTCCCTCACTGTCCTTCTCTGTCCCTACAAACAAGATTTAGCACAGAATAGCACACTGATAGTTTCCCCGAGTGTCCTTCTCTGTCCCTAAACTCAAGGATTTCAAATATGCTTCAGCAAGATTGGTTTAGCACAGAATAGCACACTGATAGTTTCCCTCACTGTCCTTCTCTGTCCCTACAAACAAGATTTAGCACAGAATAGCACACTGATAGTTTCCCCGAGTGTCCTTCTCTGTCCCTAAACTCAAGGATTTCAAATATGGTTCAGCAAGATTGGTTTAGGACAGAATAGCACACTGACACTTTCCCTCACTGTCCTTCTCTGTCCCTACAAACAAGATTTAGCACAGAATAGCACACTGACAGTTTCCCCGAGTGTCCTTCTCTGTCCCTAAACTCAAGGATTTCAAATATGGTTCAGCAAGATTGGTTTAGCACAGAATAGCACACTGACAGTTTCCCCGAGTGTCCTTCTCTGTCCCTAAACTCAAGGATTTCAAATATGGTTCAGCAAGATTGGTTTAGCACAGAATAGCACACTGATAGTTTCCCTCACTGTCCTTCTCTGTCCCTACAAACAAGATTTAGCACAGAATAGCACACTGATAGTTTCCACGAGTGTCCTTCTCTGTCCCTAAACTCAAGGATTTCAAATATGGTTCAGCAAGATTGGTTTAGCACAGAATAGCACACTGATAGTTTCCCTCACTGTCCTTCTCTGTCCCTACAAACAAGATTTAGCACAAAATAGCACACTGATAGTTTCCCCGAGTGTCCTTCTCTGTTCCTAAACTCAAGGATTTCAAATATGGTTCAGCAAGATTGGTTTAGCACAGAATAGCACACTGATAGTTTCCCTCACTGTCCTTCTCTGTCCCTACAAACAAGATTTAGCACAGAATAGCACACTGATAGTTTCCACGAGTGTCCTTCTCTGTCCCTAAACTCAAGGATTTCAAATACGGTTCAGCAAGATTGGTTTAGAACAGAATAGCACACTGATAGTTTCCCTCACTGTCCTTCTCTGTCCCTACAAACAAGATTTAGCACAGAATAGCACACTGATAGTTTCCACGAGTGTCCTTCTCTGTCCCTAAACTCAAGGATTTCAAATATGGTTCAGCAACATTGGTTTAGAACAGAATAGCACACTGACAGTTTCCCCGAGTGTCCTTCTCTGTCCCTAAACTCAAGGATTTCAAATATGGTTCAGCAAGATTGGTTTAGGACAGAATAGCACACTGACACTTTCCTTCACTGTCCTTCTCTGTCCCTACAAACAAGATTTAGCACAGAATAGCACACTGATAGTTTCCCCGAGTGTCCTTCTCTGTCCCTAAACTCAAGGATTTCAAATATGGTTCAGCAAGATTGGTTTAGAACAGAATAGCACACTGAAAGTTTCCCCGAGTGTCCTTCTCTGTCCCTAAACACAAGGATTTCAAATATGGTTCAGCAAGATTGGTTTAGCACAGAATAGCACACTGATAGTTTCCCTCACTGTGCTTCTCTGTCCCTACAAACAAGATTTAGCACAGAATAGCACACTGATAGTTTCCACGAGTGTCCTTCTCTGTCCCTAAACTTAAGGATTTCAAATATGGTTCAGCAAGATTGGTTTAGAACAGAATAGCACACTGACAGTTTCCCCGAGTGTCCTTCTCTGTCCCTAAACTCAAGGATTTCAAATATGGTTCAGCAAGATTGGTTTAGGACAGAATAGCACACTGACACTTTCCCTCACTGTCCTTCTCTGTCCCTACAAACAAGATTTAGCACAGAATAGCACACTGATAGTTTCCCCGAGTGTCCTTCTCTGTCCATAAACTCAAGGATTTCAAATATGGTTCAGCAAGATTGGTTTAGCACAGAATAGCACACTGATAGTTTCCCTCACTGTCCTTCTCTGTCCCTACAAACAAGATTTAGCACAGAATAGCACACCGATAGTTTCCCCAAATGTCCTTCTCTGTCCCTAAACTCAAGGATTTCAAATATGGTTCAGCAAGATTGGTTTAGCACAGAATAGCACACTGATAGTTTCCCTCACTGTCCTTCTCTGTCCCTACAAACAAGATTTAGCACAGAATAGCACACTGATAGTTTCCACGAGTGTCCTTCTCTGTCCCTAAACTCAAGGATTTCAAATACGGTTCAGCAAGATTGGTTTAGAACAGAATAGCACACTGACAGTTTCCCTCACTGTCCTTCTCTGTCCCTACAAACAAGGATTAGCACAGAATAGCACACTGACACTTTCACTCACTGTCCTTCTCTGTCCCTACAAACAAGGATTAGCACAGAATAGCACACTGACACTTTCCCTCACTGTCCTTCTCTGTCCCTGCAAACAAGGTTTAGCACAGAATAACACACTGACACTCTCCCTACCTATCCTTCTCTGTCCCTAAACACAAGGAATCCAGGATTAGTAAAGGAAAAAATGACACTGTCCCTGCCTATGCTTCTCTTTCCCTGCTCCGGAACACACTACACAAGGCCGCCGTGCTGGCGGCCTTTTATAGTGTGGGGCGTGTACTAAACCCCCTCAGCAATAATTGGCCACAGGCATCCTGCCTGTGGCCAATCATTGCTCTCCTCGCTGCCAGCGCTGTGATTGGCCAAGCATGCGGGGTCACAGTGCATGCTTGGCCAATCACAGCGCCTGGATGACACTGCGATGGCGTAGTGCATTGTGGGCCGTTCGCGTCACTCGAATTTGGCGCGAACGGCCCAAATCGTTCGATCTTCGTCGAACGATCGAACAGCCGATGTTCGAGTCGAACGTATGTTCGACTCGAACACGAAGCTCATCCCTACTTGTGAGATTTATTTCTTATTATGGTGTGTCTAGAATTCATTTACTTAAACTTGTGATTATCATGCATTACCATGTATGTTACGTTGGAACACTATGTACAATCATGTAATATCTAGACTCCAATTATTGCTATCTATTAATACCATTTTGCCATCCTTTTATGTGTATGCCATGCCCCTTTTGTAAAGAATAAACTATGCTTTATATAATTTGGTCCATATAATTCAGTAGTGTGCTTCATATAAAGTCCCACCATCTAGTTTCTTGTTTCACAATATCGGGGATGGAGGTGTATGTAGTCATTATCTCATATAAAGTCCCAACCCTAACCTTAGGTTTATTTCTGTTTTCATTATTTCGGGGATGGAAGCACATTACTATAACTCTATATGTACTCCTACCATTACTGTGATCTATCTATTGCCACACCGTTTTCTTTCCTCCTAGAGAGGTTAGCTCTGGCAGTCCGGGTTTAGCTTGCTTTCATCGTCCCCGGGAGTTGCGACACACACCGAGACCTCCCCCTCCCCTCCCCTTGTGGGGGGCGGGTCGGGTACTCGCTGCGTGTCGACGCCACGCTCACATGGTCGGCGGTTGACGTCATTGGTGACGCCGCACCGCCGACATGGTTGTTATTCTGCGTTCACCACGAGGGAGGTTTGAGCGCCAAACGCCGAGCGCGCTATGCTGCTTGGGCGTGACGCCGCCCCCCTCCCATGACGCTGCGTGACGTTGATGGTCACCATTGGTTCATGGTTGGTATTTATACTCTGCTTGCACCGCGCCAATACCTTGGGTTGTTTTCATTCTCTCATTACACGTCGGCACCTCCTGGACCAATTCCTCCTTTATACCCTTACAGGTACTTATGGTTTAACCCCCTTATCACCACTTTCACACTTTCACCCTGGTATCCACTAATGTCTTCTTTTGATATGTTAAAAATACTAGCCATCATGTTTTAATTAACCCCTCTTTCTAACTTTCACGTGTACTCCTCTTCCAGTTCATCAGCTGTTAAACAACTTATTATTTACCCATTGATTTCCACAGATACCTCTGGGATTTCACTATATAAGGAATTACATATGATTATATCTATCCCAGCTGTTACTGGCTACCTCACTTCCACACTACCCCTGGCTGCTGTTGCCACCGCCGTGTTCCAGGTGTTACCGTCTCAACTCCCGGGGAGGATGCTTCTCATAGCTGCCCTCCCTCTACCATTGATACCATGCTACAAACCTACCCATATACTACAGATAGGTAAGAGTGATTGGGACTTGTTTGTTCCCCCTCTTCCTTCTATATTTTATATGTTTCTCTAAAATATTCTACTATCGTAATATTTTGGCATCTTTTGTTTTATTATAGACACCCCCATACTGCGTATCTGCTCCTGACGAGTGGTATATTAACCACGAAACGCGTAGAGCTCTCTTATGATGATACATCACAGTGTACATGCATATTATCTGTATTTTACTATCCCATTTTAATGAACCAATTATTATTATTACACTGTCTACATGCTACCCCTACAATTGCGGTTCACATACCCAAGGCTGTATACTGTTATGTTACCTTGTGAGATTTATGTCTTATTATGGTGTGTCTAGAATTAATTTACTTAAACTTGTGATTATCATGCATTACCATGTATGTTACGTTGGAACACTATGTACAATCATGTAATATCTAGACTCCAATTATTGCTATCTATTAATACCATTTTGCCATCCTTTTATGTGTATGCCATGCCCCTTTTGTAAAGAATAAACTATGCTTAATATAATTTGGTCCATATAATTCAGTAGTGTGCTTCATATAAAGTCCCACCTTCTAGTTTCTTGTTTCACAATATCGGGGATGGAGGTGTATGTAGTCATCACCTCATATAAAGTCCCAACCCTAACCTTAGGTTTATTTCTGTTGACAAGTAACGGTAGATCCCTGTCATGTCACAAGGCAGAACAGGGAAATGCCTTGTTTACATAGGCATCTCCCCGTTCAGCCTCTCCGTGACACGATTGCAGGCAACCGGTGGACATTGAGTTTGCGGGGCCTGCGGTCACACTCACGGAGCACCTGGCCCGCGGGCCCACTATGCCGCGATTTAAAGGGGACATACAGGTACATCCCTTTGCGCAGCCGTGCCATTCTGCCGGCATAAAAAGTTGTGCGGCGGTCGGCAAGCTGTTAAAAAAAATAATTCTCAGACTTCTTGTCAGTAGTGTAATCAATGTCATAGATACAGCAGGGAGTATATTATCCTCTATGTATATATCTTCCAGATCCGGGAGAATTCGGAGGAGTATCTACCGCAGATCAACCGGGAGATCCAGAGACAGAAATGGAGGGACATGGCGGCTCATTACACAATCCCGGGATATGAGGAGGAAGAAAAGGAGAAAAAATATACATTTGGTCTACTTTTCTAATGACATGAAAGATGAACTCCAGACAAACAGTTAAACACACAATTGAGATACATACATGAGAGATGTTTTACCTGCCAAAGGATTTGTATTTCTGTCCATCCAGTCCTGAGATTTACACATCTCTACCATTTGTTAGAGCAGGCAGTCGGCTCTTTAGGGATAACAACCGATGCAGCTAAAAGCTGTTATCCTAAAGCAGCAGGAGAGGACTTCCCCCCCTCCCTCCCGCCACCTTCCTCCACTTATCCGGGGCCTCCCGCCCCCCCCCCCGGGAGACCTGAGCACTCAGCCGGTGCATCTGCCGGCTAGCCTGAGACCCGAACAAAGCCACATTCGGTTCTGATCAGGTCTCAAATCTACAATCCAGGAAAGCAACGTCGCAACGCCACTTCCGGTTTACTCTGCCAATGGTGCCCCCGTCCCCGCGAGCTCACGCAGCAAAGAAAACGCATATGTAAGTGGCGCCCGCAAATGTAAACTGTATTCAAATCACACATGTAAGGTATCACCGTGATCGTCAGAGTGAGAGCAATAATTCTAGCACTAGACCCCCTCTGCAACTCTAGCCTGGTAACCGTTATTATTTTTTTTAAAGCGTCGCCTATTGAGATTTTTAGGTACCGGAGTTTATCACCATTCCACGAGTGTGCGCAATTTCAAAGCATGACATGTTAGGTATCTATTTTCTTGGCGTAACATCATCTTTCACGTTATACTAAAAATTGGGCTAACTTTACTGTTTAGTTTCTTTTTTTAATTCATGAAAGTGTATTTTTTTTCCCAAACAAATGTGTTTGAAAGAACGCTTTGCAAATACCATGTGACATAAAATATTGCAACGATCACCATTTTATTCCCTAGGGTCTCTGCTAATATATATATATATATATATATATATATATATATATATATATATATATAATGTTTGGGAGTTCTAAGTAATTTTCTAGCAAAAAAAATATGGATTTTAACTTGTAAGCAACAAATGTCAGAAATGGGCTTAGGCGTGAAAGGGTTTATAAAGAAGTCTCATCGAATGCTTAATAACTTCCCCAGGGGACCAAGTAAACATTGCACTCCTTCCCATTGAAATCCATGCAGTGGGTGCTGAGCAGTAAGGTCCGATAACTACCTACCTTCCTCCTCTCCCTGCCCACTGCTATCAGACATGAAGGAGACAGGATCTGTTCAGGAGGGGGGACATAACAGAATGACACAGGAGAGCCTGCACACCCCTCCTCCTCTTAGTGCTGCCAGGGCCAAACTGTGGCTCCCCCAAATATTGCAGCCCTCTGTTTCCTCTGCTATACTCTTCTGACAGATTCACAGTGGTGTCTCCAGCTTTCATATTTAGGGGGGGGGGGGGCACATGGGAGGACAGGGATAAAAGTGGGGGTCCAACTATAAAACGCAATTTATATATACACATTTATATATATTTCAAGAATAGAATGCACTCCAGAGGTCTTGTTAGAAAGAGAGATGTTAGCTGAACATTGCAGCTGCAGGCGGCCACTTAGATTCAAAAAGTGTAATTGTTCTTTCAATGTTGGGCTAACATACATGCTCTTCCATGCCACCTATCAGGGCCCATCAATGCTGCCTATCAGTGCCCATCAGTGCCACCTATCAGTGCTCATCAATGCCGCCTATCAGTGCTCATCAATGCCGCCTATCAGTGCCCACCAGTGCAGCCTATGAGTTCTGCCTATCAGTGCTCATCAATGCCGCCTATCAGCCCCACAAATCATTGCTCATTAATGCCACCTATCAGTGCCTCCTCATCAGTGCAGCCCATCAGTGCCCATCAGTGCTACCTATCATTGCTCATCAATGCCACCCATCAGTGCCTCCTCATCAGTGCAGCCCATCAGTGGCCATCAATGCTGCCTATCAGTGCTCAATGCCCATCAGTGCCGCCTATCAGTGCTCATCAATGCAGCCTATCAGTGCAGCATATCAGTGCCCATCAATGCTGCCTATCAATGCCACCTATCAGTGCTCATCAATCCGACCTATCAGTGCCCATTATTGCCTCCTATCAGGGTAGCCTATAAGTGCTCATCAATGCTGCCTATCAGTGCAACCTATCAGTGCTCATCAATGCTGCCTATCAGTGCCTATTATTGCCTCCTATCAGTGCAGCCTATAAGTGCTCATCAATGCCGCCTATCAGTGCTCATCAATGCCGCCTATCAGTGCCCACCAGTGCAGCCTATGAGTGCTGCCTATCAGTGCTCACCAATGCCGCAAACAGTGCCACCAATCATTGCTCATCAATGCCACCTATCAGTGCCTCCTATCAGTGGCCATCAATGCTGCCTATCAGTGCTCAATGCCCATCAGTGCCACCTATCAGTGCCCATCAATGTAGCCTATCAGTGCCCATTAATGCTGCCTATCAGTGCCCATCAATGCTGCCTATCAATGCCCATTAGTGCCTCCTATCGGTGCCCATTAGTGCCTCCTATCAGTGCTCATTAGTGCCTCCTATCAGTGCCCTTTAGTGCCTCCTATTAGTGCTCATTAATGCTGCCTATCAGTGCCCATTAGTACCTCCTGTCAGTGCCCATTAGTGCCTCCTATCAGTTCCCATTAGTACCTCCTATCAGTGCCCATTAGTGCCTCCATTTCTCGATAGAACACCTGGTAGTCCTATCTCCCCTCCTTCCTCTCTCGCACGGGATGGGAGAGGAGACACATCCGATATGTCCCCCCCCCCCCCGCCGCTGCTCTCCTCCTGTGTGTGCACCACGGGAGGTCAAGTGTGAAGCTATCAAGCTCACACTTCCCGCAGTACACACACAGGATAAGAGCGGCGGGGGGGGGGTCAGGGAGAAGAGAAGGAGCTGATCGCCTGTGTCTCCTCACCCATCGCGTGCGAGAGAGGAGGAAGGGGAGAGAGAACTACTAAGGCCGGCTCTGACGTCACTGGTTGCCAGATGCCAGGCGGCTCTAGCAACCAGTGGCCAGGAACGGAGTAAGGTGGGGGAGGAGCCGGAGCCAGCGCTACGGCGGCTCAGTCCATCCCTGTCCCCTGCATTCCAGACTGTTCCCAGTCCCAGTGTTTGTTTATTTTAATTGGGGGGCACAGTATAATGTTGGGGGGCCACTGCCCCTTCTGCCCCTCCTAGTGACGCCACTGCAGCTTCATTGTGAACAAGCATCTGTGGACTAAAAAGACTGAACTGCCTGTCTTCCTCCAGCTTTGCAGAGGAGAGTGGAGTATAAACTGTCAGCTTGTGTTGTGAATGAGAGGAGCGCTGCCATTCTTAAAAACACAAATCCTCATCCTGGCAGATAATACACTTGTCTTGCATCAAGTAGTGTAGTAGCTGCAGTGTGTTGCTGAGAGTTTTTGTTTCTGTGAACAATGATGCTCCTCTCCAGTGACCGTCATTCACAACACAAGCTGACAGTTTCTAGTCCACACCCTTTTCTTGTATAGCTGGCAGTGGCAGGTGGGAGATTGGGATTCGGCTCAGTCTTTCTCTTTAGTACACAGAAGATTGTTCACTAAAACTAAGCTATCAGAGAAGTATAGCAGAGGAGGCAGAGGACTGAGATACGTAGAAGAAATTAGCACATCCTGGTATGTTTCAAGTTTTAAATTCTTTATTAGGTTACATTAAAAGTGGCACACTTGGAATGCACCGCGTTGCCGGCTAATTTCTTCTATGGATTGATGCCTTGGGAGCACTCCAGCCATGAGCATCGGCCCTCAGCAATATATGAGGAAACAGACCAGTTAAGTGTGGGTAAAGTTTCTTTGGGACTGTAATACGGGCAGAGCTGCAGAGTTTGGTCCTGGCAATGTCAAGACCAGAAGGGTGAAGGTTGTGCAGTATCTCCTGTGTGCACTCCCAGAGGAGGTGGCTGCAGATTAAAGAGGGGCGGTGACTTTAGTGCTGACTGTACCTTCCCTAAGCGAACGCCCATAATTTGGGCCTCAGCCTGGGGTGGAGCTACATCCTCCAATGACAGAAATGGACACAGATTGGTAAAGATTTGGACTGGAATACGTGCAATGTTCACTGGGTCCTCTGTGGAATTTAACAAGCATTTTAAACTTCTGGTGAAAGTTCCTGTTTAATAAATTCATAGCTGCATTATTTTTGGACTTGCCTAGTGTTTAACTATAAAGCTTAAAATAAACATAAGAGATGATTAAAAATATATATCCACAAATAAATCCTACTTGGAATTAATAAATCAAAGCAAAATAAATTTTTAAATCCCCTTTTGATTGACAGTTGTCCTTTTTTCCTCTACGGCTTCCGCTGCTTGGTTACTGTACCAAAAAACGTATTTAAAAGAAGAATACAGGGAAAAGAATGGAGATATATTATCATCCTGATGAAGAGATCACATGTACAAAATAATAACATAGAAGTTTTAATAGTTTAGGAGGGAGGAGTGTTAAATGAGGGATTACATTTCAAATAAAACACTTTGCTTGAAAGTAAAAGACATAAAGAAAAAATGTGGATGTCTTCTTTCTTTCCAATATTTTTATTAATTTCAGAGAGATACAGAAAAAAAGACATAAACTTAGCCCGCAAGGCCTTTTACATTCCATATGACAAGATATTTAATATAAACGTCAACAGGTTTTGTGTATCAGGGTCAAGGTGAGACAATGACTCATAATTCTCCTAATGGAGTTGTTAACAGTCCTATATCTAACTTTATAATAACCTTCTAATAACCCGAGATTAACCTCTTAGACACTTGAGAAAAACCTCTAATCCTGGTCTAAGCCATGTTTTATAGTTTGGATCTAGGTCGCCTACTCCGAGGCCCACTTGCGTCACTAGGGTTGGTGTCACCCGGTGCGAAAAAAAAATGGTGTCACCCCCCACCAACTATAGTCCTCCCTCAGTACAGACCCCCTCCACTAACTAAAGACCCCCCTCCCGCAGTATAGATCCCCCTCCCTCAGTACAGACTGCCCCACTAAGTATAGACCCCCCTCCCGCAGTATAGATCCCCCTCCCTCAGTACAGACCCCCCCACTAAGTACAGACCCCCCTCCATCAATATAGACCCCCTCCCTCAGTGTAAACCTCCCCCCTCAGTACAGACACCCCCACCTCAGTGCAGACCTCTCCATCAGTACAAACACCCCCACCTCAGTGCAGACCCCCTCAGTGCAGACCCCCCAGCATTACAGACACCCCCCAGTGCAGACACCCCCTCAGTTACAGACACCCCCCAGTTACAGACACCCCCTCAGTTACAGACCCCCCAGTGCAGACCTTCCTCAGTTACAGCCCCCCCGGTGCAAACCCCCCTAGTGCAGACCCCAGCAGTACAGACACCCCCTCCCCCCATCAGTATAGACGCCCCCCCTTACCTTACAGAGCAGCAGATACACACAGCAGTGTGTCCCTCGAGTGCAGGCTCCTCCTCCTCTGTGGATGTAAACAGAGAGGAGGGGGCAGCAGCTTCCTTCCGCTCCGCTGAGGGACACAGCCGGGGCACGAGCCGCTAGGCACAGGGCAGCGGGCGGGCGGTGTTAGCGTTGTGCCGCTACCCACGGGTGTCACCCCTCTGGTGGGTGTCACCCGGGTGCGGCCCGCCCCCCGCACCTGGCTAGCAACACCGCTGCCGAGGCCCCCTTTCCGCCTCACTGGGTTCATGCTGCGGAACAGAGAAACTCATCAGGTATCACCCCGATCTAGGCTAGCTCTGTGTGAGGGAAGCAGCCTAGCCTATTAATTCTGGGGGGTCTGCACTGAGGGGGTCTGCACTGAGGTGTGGGTGTCTGTACTGATGGAGAGGTCTGTTTCCCTCACACAGAGCTAGGGTAAAAAGTACCAACATTTTAATTACTATGGCTTCAGAGCATTAACTTAGTAACTTTTAAAACAAATTCTCAAATCTACCTTTTTTAAATGCATTTAAAGAGGAGAACCTAAATGGATATCTATCAAAACCTTGATTAGACAATTTGTATCTTGCAGTTTGCGGTTTTATCTAGTGTTTACCAATGTCACAGGGCCGATCCTAGGGTCGCAGGCGCCTGGGTGCAGAAATATTTCTGGTGCCCCCACATGGGCGTGGTCATCCTACTAACTCCTCCCCTTTACAATGTTTCTGTGGCAATGACTCAAACACAGAAATGTTCCCCTAAAGAGTCTTTGTTACCCTGGGATCCTCCCAAAATCTCTTAACAATAAACAAAATACAGAAAGAGAGTACTCTAATGGGACCTGGAGGGGGGTCTCACTAATGGACACAGAGAGGGCTTCTGTTAGAGAGTCTGTTAGAAAGAGCCCCCAGACATACTGCAGACACACTACAGAAGATGGTCAGAGACTGCAGACATGATACAAGAGATGGTCAGAGACAGCAATCATAGTACAGGAGATGGTCAGAGACTGCAGACGTAATACAGAAGGTGGTCAGAGACTGCAGACATGATACAAGAAATGGACATAGACTGCAGACATGATAAAAGAGATGGTCAGAGACTGTGAAAATAATACAAGAGACCAAGGCATCAAATGCAGCCTACCATTGCCCATAAAATGCAGCCTACCATTTCCCACCTAATGCAGCCTTATCAGTGCCCATAAAATGCAGCCTACCAGTGCCCACCAAATACAGCCTCATCCGTGCCCATCAAATGCAGCCTCATCAGTGCCCACCAATTGCAGCCTACCAGTGCCCACCAACTGTAGCCTACCAGTTCCCACCAACTGCAGCCTGCCAGTGCCCACCAAATGCAGCTTATCAGTACCCACCAAATGCAGCTTTATCAGTACCCACCAAATGCAGCCTACCAGTGCCTACCAAATGCAGCCTATCAGCCTGCAAGTGCCCACCAAATGCAGCTTATCAGTGCCCACCAAATGCAGCTTGCCAGTGCCCACCAAATGCAGCTTGCCAGTGCCCACCAAATGCAGCCTGCTAGTGCCCACTAAATGCAGCCTGCCAGTGCCCACCAAATGCAGCCCTTCCAGTGCTCACCAATTGCAGCCTACCAGTGCCCCTGGATCACACAGAAGGGCAACGATCTCTTGCTGTCACGGAGCTTAAATTTGAATCTGCCGGGTGGTCACTGTAACAAAGTCCTGCCTCCTAGACCAGCTCGCTGCTCCTATGATACACATCACAATGAATTTCACTGCACTGGATTAGTGTTTCATCTATTACAGGAGCCGGTCTAGGAGACGGGACTTTGTTACAGCGCTGCCCAGGGGCAGACTGACAACTCATGGAGCCCCCGGGCAATAGGAGATCATGGCCCCCAAGGTTTAAAGATGGCTGTCACCATACCCTCTACACTCCTCTCCTGTACATATTGCCCAATGTCATACCCTCCACACTCCTCTCCTGTACATACTGCCCACTGTCATACCCTCCACACTCCTCTCCTGTACATACTGCCAACTGTTATACCCCCACACTCCTTTCCTGCACATACTGCCCACTGGGCCACTGTCATACCCTCCACACTATGACAGAGGGCAGTATGTACAGGAGAGGAGTGTGGAGGGTATGACAGTGGCAGTATATACAGGAGAGGAATGTGGAGGGTATGGCATTGGCAGTATACACAGGAGAGGCGTGTGGAGGGTATGACAGTGGGCAGTATGTACAAGAGAGGAGTGTGGAGGGTCTGACAGTGGCAGTATACACAGGAGAGGCGTGTGGAGGGTATGACAGTGGGCAGTATGTACAGGAGAGGCGTGTGGAGGGTATGACATTGGGCAGTATGTACAGGAGAGGAGTGTGGAGGGTCTGACAGTGGCAGTATATACAGGAGAGGCGTGTGGAGGGTATGACAGTGGGCACTATGTACAGGAGAGGAGTGTGGAAAGTATTACAGTGGGTAGTATGTACAGGAGAGGAGTGTGGAAAGTATGACAGTGGGTAGTATGTACAGGAGAGGAGTGTGGAGGGTATGACAGTGGCAGTAAAAACAGGAGAGGAGTGTGGAGGGTATGATAGTGGGCAGTATGTACAGGAGAGGAGTGTGGAGGATATGACAGTGGGCAGTAAAAAAAGGAGAGGAGTGTGGAGGGTATGATAGTGGGCAGTATGTACAGGAGAGGAGTGTGGAGGGTATGATAGTGGGCAGTATGTACAGGAGAGGAGTGTGGAGGGTATGATAGTGGGCAGTATGTACAGGAGAGGAGTGTGGAGGGTATGACAGTGGGCAGTATGTACAGGAGAGCAGTTTGGAGGGTATGACAGTGGCAGTATGTACAGGTGTGGAGGGTATGACAGTGGCAGTATATACAGGAAAAGCGTGTGGAGGGTATGACAGTGGGCAGTATGTACAGGAGAAGAGTGGCAGTATATAGAGGAGAGGAGTGAGGAGGGGATGACTGCATGCAGGAGGGAAGTGCAGATGGTATGAAGGCAGTTGTGGGGGGATGTCTTTTAGTTAGGGAGATATTTCTTTTAGGCCACTTTCAGACTGAGGTGCTGGGCGCTTTAGTGGTAAAGCTTCGCTAGTTTTAGCGGTGCTTTACTGTAGTTTTAGCTGCGCATTTCGGCCACTAGCGGGGCGCTTTTAACCCCCGCTAGCGGCCGGAAAAGGGTTAAAACCGCCCGCAAAGCGCCGCTCCTGAAGCGCGTTGCAGGTGCTTAGGCAGTGTTGGCTATTGATTTCTAAGGATGAGCTCCGGCGTGTTCACATAGAACACGTGCAGAGCCCGCCAGGAAGTCGGCACCCGCGCTGCGCTAATCACAGACAGGGAGACATTTCCCGATCTCTGCAGCCGAGCATTGGGAAATGTCTCCCTGTCTGTGATTAGCGCATCGCGGTGCCGACTTCCTGGCGGGCTCTGCACGTGTTCTATGCGAACACGCCGGAGTTCATCCTTATTGATTTCAATGGCAGGGGCATTTTGGGAGCGGTGTATTCACCACTCCTAAACCACCCCAAAGATGCTGCTTGCAGGACTTTTTTCCTGTCCTGCAAATGCACAGCCCCAGTGTGAAAACACTCCGGCTTTCACACTGGGGCTGCAGAAGAGGCAGTTTACAGGAGCTTTTCAGGCTCTATTTTTAGTGCAAAAACACCTGTAAAATGCCTCAGTGTGAAGTGGTCTAAGTGCCAGTGTCTGAGGGGTGAATATGGAGGGGTGAAGGGAAGGTAGGGAATGCATGGGGACTGTTCTGGCTCTCGTTGGTATTCTTGCTGGAAGTGTAAAGGGCGCACATTCTCAGTACAGAAATGTTTGCATTTATATAAGCATACAGCCAGCGGAAAGTGACTATGGACTATTATTTTATTTATAGAGTGTTTAGATAGGTGGTGAGTTTTGGGTTGTACTGATTTTGACATACATCGCTGGACAGTGTATGTAATTAGAAGCAATAACTGCTGTCCCCACAGTGGCAAGTAAGCTGACCTGAATGCTCAGTCCACCCCTGTCCGCCAGAACACCGGGCATGTCAGAGAAAAGCACACAAGGAGAGGAGGCGGGAGGGGAGCACTCTGGCACTTCAGCGCCCCCCCTGCGGCGCTTGGGTGCACTGCACCCCGTGCACCCTATCTAGGACCGGCCCTGGTCACCCAAGCTGTCTTATGGAGAGGGTAGAGAGAAGAGAAGGAGAGCTATAAAGTAAGTGGGGAGAGGAGAGATAGATGAGTAGAGTAGTATTCAGGACTGTCCGGGACCTCCATTTAATGGCATATGTGACCTGGATAAAGGGGGACCCGAACGTATAGTGCCAAAGGTTCCCAGACCTTCTCGCAACGTGAGGCTGTGTCCAGTAACTTAGATACCAATTGTTCCTGGGACATGATCCACGATATTTTCCATTTGGTCGCTGAGATCGAGACCGTAGATTTCTTCCATGCGAAGGATGTCTTCTAGACTAGACTTCTACAAAATGGCAGCTGAATTTGTAGGGAGTAATGGAGGTCATGGGCATCTCAGTGTCTGACTTCTCTCTTCCTCTCAACTCAGAAATTTGCACCCCCTTCCCTTCAACCGGGAACACACAGAATGTGTACAGCGCCCCCAGAGGCATAGTTGTCAAGTGCAAAGCTGTATCTTCACCCAGGAGACTCGGGAGACATTGAGTATAGAAGGTCCTCCTCCAGGTGTCCCAACAGTTAAAAAAAATTGTTTGCATCCCTGGGAGATGATCTGCATGTAAGCAGGCTGCCATTTTCTATACACACGTCCAGCACTTCCAGGTGGGCTGGGCATCCTCACCTACAGACAGAGCTTCAGGCCAATGATTGGCTCATGCGTTAAGCTCACATCTAGTTCATGCACAGATGCAGGCCATGGACCTCATTGACTCACCTTCCTGGTCCTAAATTCTGTTAACCCCTTACACCCACAACATCTCTACACATAGGCCTCTGTTTTTTCAAGATGCAGATTAGAGCCCATGCCATATGAGAACCCGGGTCACCTGGTGTGTGATACACAGGGGGATCTTCTCTCACCACCAGGAGCGTGATTCCTGTCCTCTAAACACCAATCACCAGGTTTGAACAACTACCCACAGGTTAACTCTTCTTCACACTATAGATTAACTGTACCCATGAGATGCATTAAACACCATTCTGTTCCGATTGAGAAAATATTGACGCAAGGATTTCCTTTGCTTAGAACTTTTACTGAAACTTTTGAAGGGTTAACAAGTTGCATCAGTCCATATAATGGTAATCCTTCAGGTATTAAAATGCAATAACATTGTTTTCCATATCTTGGGTTCTGGAGAAATTTTCCACAATGTACAGGAGAGGTGCTCTGGTGCTACTTCCATTTCAGGCATGCTGCTCATTGCTAAATAGGCCATAGGCCTCCAATCGTCCCCATCGTTTCCCCCAGGGGGCGCCATCCTTCTAAGAGGAACAACCTCCTCCTACGTTGCACACATCCCAAGATGACCCAAGATGGCTCCTCCCATCCCTAAAATAGGCAGAGAGTGGACCAACCAAAAGACAACATCTCTCAGTGGGCACCAATGATGGAGAATACTAAATGTGACCCTTGCCCTCACGCATCTATAGTCTGCGAAGGAAATGACGTCACCAGACATTAGCAGCATGTCCCTGGTAATGCTGGAAGCAGTGACTGGGGATTGCAGGGGTAGAGGGATCGCTATGGTACTAGGTTGGATGGGGCTGTTGGCTGTCAAAAAGGTGCAGTTGGTGTCTAGGGTGTTGGTGCAATGTGTGGTGTGTTGAGGTGCAGTGTTAGGGGTTCTGAGGCCCAGTGACATTGAAAGTCAGGTGTAGGGGGGGTTAAATGATATGGGTTCTGGGTGGAAGGGAGGTTCAGAATCTGGGGTTCAGTGGAAGAGGTGCTGGATGGCAGAGTGTTGAGGGGTAGTATCTGGAGTAAAGATAGCAGTGGTATCCGCGCTTACTGGAAAAGATAGACTGCTGCCCCCCTTAGGTTTCCTTGAATAGGAACTGGTTAGAAAATAAGAAGAAGGGTTAGGGGTGGTTGCGCTGTCTTCTCAAAGGATACTACCACACCAAATTGTGATGTGAGGGTGAGGTCATTAATGGAACGTGATGTGGTCTCACACAATAAGGCTAAAGGCCAGTGGAAATTCCAAAAATAATAAAATAAGAGAAATAATTAAATAGTGCCTCCAAAGAGCGATCCACCAATTGATCGCTTTTCATAAGCCATGTTCCAATTCAAATGTTGAAGGTAAACTTCATATAGCCAGTGCAAATGGATAAATGCATTATTATACAGCTAAATAGTGGCCCGTGGTGGTATTTATATAAAGAGCTAGTGATACCTTAGTGTATAATATATCATAAGAAAGATGTGAAATCAATTACAAAGCATAATGAAAGAAAAAAACAACAACACATCATCGTGAATACTCCTTTGAGGAGACCAGAGTGGTATCCAATAAACAAGTGCCCCTAATGGGCAGTGCAAGTCCTAAAAGTTCAAGGTCCCTAATATCCAGGTGCAAGGGGGTCCTTTATAAAACAAAAGAGTTCAAAATAGCAAATGAAAACCAAGATAAAAAACAAATGAAAGAAAATGAGAGAAAGGGGGTCCCCAATCCACAGTGTTGGGCACCAAGGGCAACCCGGAATGGCCCCACTTATATAGTCCCCTTAGGGTAACCAGTGCTAAGCCTCGTACACACGACCGAGTTTCTCGGCAAGAACCAGCAAGAAACTTCCTAGCAGAGCTTTCTTGCCGAGTAAATCGGTCGTGTGTACGCGGCTTTCAGTTTTCTCGTCAAGAAAACAGGCAAGAATCTCGACGAGAAAAATAGAGAACCTGCTCTCTTTTTTCTCGTCAAGATTCTCGTCAGCATGTTTCTCGACGAGAAAAGTGTGTTTACACTTACCTGTCGCAGTGGAAACCCGCGCATGCTCAAAATGACTTTGACGCATGCGCGGTAGCTTCCTAGGCATGGGTAGGGTGTAGCAAGATGGCGGCGACAGCATCAAATGTGACGAGCGCACGCTCGTCGTAGTTGATGACGTCACCGCATTTGCTCCCTTCAAAGAACTGCGGGTTCTTTGAATCGAGCGTGTGTACACTCGGCCGGGACAAGTTTCTTGTCCAAGAATCTCGTCAAGAAAAACGACAAGTTTTTTCCTGACGAGATTCTCGGCCGTGTGTACGAGGCCTAATGGCGCGTACACACGATTGATTTTCTCGACGGTGAAAACACTGTCGAGAAAATAGACGGGAAAAACGAGGAACGGCTTGGTCCCCTACACACGGACGGTTTTCCCGACATTTTTTCTCTTGGTCGAGAAAAACGACCGTGTGTGGGCTCCCCGGCAGTGTTTCCCTATGGGAAAACTGCAGCGGAAAAAAATGCCGTGAATCACGACGAGAAAAGTTAGAGCATGTTCTAATTTTTCTTGTCATGATTAATGCCATTTTTCTTGTCGGGAAAAATGATCAAAAGCCCACACATGGTCGTTTTTCTCGTCAAAGAGGAAAAATTTATTTTTTCCCGATGAGAAAAATGGTCGTGTGTACACGGCATTAGTCTCTGCTTGCAATCCCAATGTGGATGTTAATAATTCCAACAAAAATATGTGACTTATAGGTGAGCTTCCTGGCTGGTAGATCTTCACTTCAAAATGGCTGACAATGGTGCTCCCCCCCTATGAGTCCACACTCACCAGACGTAGATACCACTGCAGGGGTGAAAGGCACATCAGGGGGTGGTAGATAGACTCCTTGCACTCTCCAGTTGGTCCGCTTCCCAAGGCACCGCTCCTAACCTCCAGATGTAAGTGGTTAGTTCATATATCCTTCAGCCCAGCTCAGTTGTGGAATCCGCAGTCCGGATGCTGGTCTCGGCTCTCCGGGCTCCACACTGGCCGGGTTCGTGTAATCCTGGAGAGATCCCGGGGACTCAGTGCGGGGAAAGTTAAGCCTTGTACACACGGCCGGTTTTCTCGTCAAGAAACGACAAGAAAACTGCTAGCAGAGCTTTCTTGCCGAGAAAAGCGGCCGTGTGTACGAGGCTTTCAGGTTTCTCGTCAAGAAAACTGCCCAGAATCTCGACGAGAAAAATAGAGAACCTGCTCTCTATTTTCTCGTCGAGATTCTCTAGAGTGTGTACGGCTGTCACCCTAGTGTACGCTTACCTGGAAACCTGCGCATGCTCGAAATGACTTTGAGGCATGCGCGGTAGCTTCCTAGGCATAGGTAGGGTGTAGCAAGATGGCGGCGGCATCGAATGTGACGAGCGCACGCTCGTCGTAGTCGAAGATGTCACCGTGTTCGTGCCATTCAAAAGAACGGCGGTTCTTTTGAATGGAGCGTGTGTACACTCGGCCGAGACAAGATTCTTGTCAAGAATCTCGTCAGGAAAAACTACAGGTTTTTTACTGACGAGATTCTCGGTCGTGTGTACGAGGCTTTACTTGTAGATGTTGTGTCTTTTCTCTCCATCTCCGGGCTGTGTGATGGAGGAGATCACTGCGCTCTGTGCTGTAGTATCTGAAGTGTTAAGAGACATGAAGGTTCAAAATTGTAGGTACAGAGGGTGCAGTGTAGGGGTGGTGGGAGACAGGGACATGTCCGTGTGCAGAGGTCCAGGGATTCTGGGTTCTTAATAGAGCCGAATGCAAAATCTGTCTATTTGTAAGCCTGCAGGGAGGCTTCACTTACTGAGCACCACCAGGCATGGTGTAAGTTCCTGGACTGCATTGCCCACTGATCTACAATAACTGAAAGAGGATTTAATTTGCTTGGTAAGAAGTTATTTAGCATTATGTTATTTGAAAAGTATAGTTAGCCTTTAGTCGCCCTAAAACCTATGTTGTGTCATAATCTGTGTTTTACAATGTCTTATCTCAACACACAGCACAGCGGTACATTGTGGTGTTAAGTCCAGTAGGTGCCAATGGACCTGCACTTGGGAATTGTCACAAAGAATTGCAGCAAGTTTTTTGTATATACCAATTAATTTCATTTTTAACTAATGAGGAATTCGGTGTAGAGGATCACCAAGCTTTTGCCAAAATTTGTTTGGCAGCAGTGAATAAAAATGTTAAGAGGCGGGTTTGCTTATTTTTAAAAAAAATTTGGTTTGAGATTTAATAAGGCTTCTAGTGGGTTCTTGGAAAGCTTTTTGCCAAATGTGGAAAAATGTATTGGTATATACCAGTCCAAAACTGCTTCATTCTAGGACAATCCTACCATATACCGTATGTAAGAGGGTACCAGTACTCAAGCAACCTCTAAAGCTTTTATCAGAGACTGTTGGTACTACAGGTGTTTTGTACTATATTTAATACAGTACTGAGCAGTGTTAGCAAACTAATATGTGTAGCACTTACCCCCATTTAAGGGACCGGCTGGATTTGTTGGGTCTGCAAACTATCTCCAAGGCTTCCGTTGTCAGGGTATAGAAGAAAAGTCTTTAAAAAAGGCCAATGTCCACACAAATGTAAAACCCAAACGGTCAGGCTTTATTTTACTTTGCTGAGGTGAACTTGAGAGGAAAGTGTAGAACGAGAGAAAACAAACACACAGGGGAAGGTTCAGGTACGCAACACTACTACTACTACACTACTATAACCAACAGAGGTTTGTCAACTACACCAGAGATGCCCTTCAAGGTTTAGCTGAGCATCTAGAGGCCAATTCACAGATGACCTTCCAGAACCGTATGGCCTTAGACATGGTTTTAGCTGAAAAGGGGGGTGTGTGCAAGATGATACCCGAAACTAGTGTAGCGGGTATGTACTTTTAAAACTGGTGAAGACACCAGTGATGTATAGTTCCCTGCGGCCCAGCAGGTGGTGCTGTCACTTTGGGCCGGGGTTGAACCATCGCTGCAGTGCCGTACCCTTTGTGACCTCTCGCAGCGGTTGTACGGCGGGGAACCCGCCGTGCTTGCTGGGAGAGGGTATAAAGGGGGCGGACATCTTCACCACGAGGTTGGAGTCCCAGGCACCTTCAGCCTGAGGGCTGCGGTTCGCGGTAGGTGTCCAGGCGGCCTAGGCCTGGACACCCGGAGCTCGTGTTCCATCCCAGACACCTTCAGTCTGGGGTGAGGTACTCAGCCTGAGGCCTGGGGCCCAGTACCTTCCGCTGGGTCCCGCGAGGGAGGGATCATCCTAGGGCACCCCGGGAGTGGGGCACCCGAATCCAGAGGCGTAAGGGACCGGAGGAGGGACTCACCTGAAGACCTGGTGCAGCAGATTGCCAGTGCCGGGTGAACCTCTGGAGACCGCCCGGAGGGATATCTTTCCCGAACCAGGGCCAAGTTCAAAGAGGAAGTTCAGTCCACGTTCAATGACCGGCGGCAGCGGTCCAGCTATTCCAATCAGGTCAGTGGCAGGGGCCTGCTATTAGGCCCGTGGCAGGGGCCTCAACGGTTCACCCGGTCTGTGGCAGAGACCAAAACTCACGGTCGGTGGCAGAGACCGTGCGCCAGGCCTATTCACTAGAACAGGAATAGGAGAGTTCAGTTGTGCCTGGGCCTACTCGTTCCCACACCCTCATGTTCGTCTGTCATTGGAAGTTCAACTGAGTGTGTTCACCGTATTGTGAGAGAAATAAAGGAGTGTTGGACTTTCGATTGGTGTGGGCTCTATCATTGTCAGACACGTTTCCATGGAGTAACTGAGGCTTTGTATGCAGTGGACAGACCCGGGAGGTAAATCAACTAATTTGCTCAACCCTCCTATACACACGAGGGGAGAGCTTGGCGTAGTGTTCTTGCACTCTCCTCTCCCAGATACTCCTAGACACAAGCCGTTCACAAAAGGGAAAGAGAGAGAGTGAGGCTACCGCTACATGTGGGGGCTCTGGTCCGGGATGTGTTCACGCTACAATGGAGCTGGAGTTGCTGGAATTTGAAAATGTCTGCCCGAAAGAGTACCGAGTAAGTCGGCCATATTGGCCACTGCGCCATCAGGCACACCCTCCCTGCTCAGTTCGTGGGCGTGACCCAGGGAAGGAGAAAGCCCGCAAACGGGAGTGCAAGAGGGGAGGAGTCCAATGGTGTGAAGGATTACACGTGGGGACTTTGGCGCCAACAAGGCAGTGCGCAATGGATCAGCAGAGAGTCGCCATGTTCACTAATGCATTGTGGATTCCTATTCATCCCACTACCACGAGTTTGACCACTGCTGCTCCAATAACGGATACAGGGATTCGGCTAAAGCCCCGGGGACGATTCGCCCTGTACTCATGCATGGATGTTGAGGCCCTGGGTTTTATTTGTCCCGGATGTTCGGGACTGGTGTGTCAGCTAAAGCCATTTGGACGCTGCGAGGCCTGCGGAGAGTTCTTATTTGAGGTGGAACCAACCATTGAAAAACCCAGAACCATCCACCTCAACCGCGCTACTGGCCACACCACTCATGAAGGAGGAATCGCTGCTTTTACAGCCATCCCTGCGCGCACTGCAGCGACCGCAGGGGAGGTCGCAATCACTGATGTACGGGAGAAATCCGAGGATGCTGACTCGGTCGCCACTGCTTCCCAGCGTCCACCGCCAAAGAGGAAGACCAGTTTGGTTGCCCTGTCCAGCGGTCGCGGTGGATCACCCTGCTTGCCTATGCCCGCCCGGATGGATCCGGTAGGAAGAGTCCCGGACATCCTTTCTCAACCTTGGGCCAAGGTAAGTCGGACAAAGGGACTTGGTGTTGGGGCGGAGGTGTCGGGGAGTCACGGCCCTGTGCCCGCGGGAGGTAGCAATTCAGCCTCCACTACAGGCTACTTGCCCGCGGAGGAGTGTGACACCTCCGACCTAGAATCGCTCTCCGATCCGGGAGACGATGTCATCATAGATGAGCTTTTTCGCTAAGAAGGGCTGGGACAAGATGCCTCTCTCCTCGTCCCGAAAAGTCAGGGATCCACCCATGTCTACAGGGGATAGTACACCCCGGGTGGAGGCACCAGCGCCTAAGGAGGGATCATCCCGTCCCCAGTCTGCCCTTCTACCTCCGGTGCCTCCTGCATTGGGCACCGGGGAAAAGAGACTGTTGTTGCGGCCGCCCATGCCTAGAGTGGAGGTGGTCAAGGCACCTCGTCATCCAGACGCCATCGTCCAACCGGGCGAGGGAGACCGGGCCACTATGCCTCCGATGGCGAGACTTCAGCGTCTTTTCGGCCAAAAAGTTGCTACCGAGTATGGGTGGGAGTACCCGTATTTGCCTAAGGAGCTTCTGTATGAAGTGGAAGTCTGCCGGAACCGCTGGTACGACGAATTTGTGTGGACGCACCTCCAGGTCCCACACGCCCGCAGGTACCTCGCATGTTCCCCTAAAGCCGCTCAGCGGTTCAAGGACTGTAAAGCAGAGTGGATGTTGGGTCGGCACATCCATGCTGACAGAGTGTTGATCCGACGGAAAGAGGGGGAGGATGTTGAATATCACATAGAGACTGTGGATAAGCATCTCAAGCCTCTTGTCTTGCCACATCCCAGATTCTACTTGTAGGAGAAAAGACTCCTTGCCTAGTGCTCTGTTGCTACTGAACTTTCCGTGGTTGTTTCCCGGGGAAACCCAGTGACCGTACCCATGTTATGGGTGTTTGTGGAATTGAAGGACTGTTACCGTTGTTGTTCTTCATTCTTCCATCCCGCAAAGTGATTATGGACTTTGGGGTAGTTAGAAAAAAATAAAATAAGAAAAAGAGAAGAAGATCTTCAACCATTACACTGGTGGCAGTGTTGTGCATCGATATTCACTGTTCACTCACACACTTAGAGAAGGAAAGGACTTCTCTACAGAGAGGTTCTTTCATTCTTACACAAACATATGTGTCAGGGATATGTGTGTTTAACGTTCCTTTCCCCTCTGCAGGAGAACATCTCATCAAGACCACTGAGAATGGGGTGGGTCTTAGTCAGGATGGGTGTAAGGGAATGTTGTTGTGAACATGTGATTCTGATAATATGTTATGTGTTGTTTGTTTCCTTCCTTCCCTTTTATGTCAGGTTCAGGCACAACTGTTGGTTAGCTTTCAGGCTATGATGGCCCTTTTTGGGCATGGTTTGCTCCAGACACTGGGGACCAGTGTCAAATAACAGGGGGGAGTGTGTAGCGGGTATGTACTTTTAAAACTGGTGAAGATACCAGTGATGTATAGTTCCCTGCGGCCCAGCAGGTGGCGCTGTCACTTTGGGCCGGGGTTGAACCATCGCTGCAGTGCCGTACCCTTTGTGACCTCTCACAGCGGTTGTACGGCGGGGCGGGGAGGCTGCTGTGCTTGCTGGGAGAGGGTATAAAGGGGGCGGACATCTTCACCATGAGGTTCGAGTCCCAGGCACCTTCAGCCTGAGGGCTGCGGTTCGCAGTAGGTGTCCAGGCGGTCTAGGCTTGGACACCCAGAGCTCGTGTTCCATCCCAGACACCTTCAGTCTGGGGTGAGGTACTCAGCCGGAGGCCTGGGGCCCAGTACCTTCCGCTGGGTCCCGAGAGGGAGGGATCATCCTAGGGGGCCCCGGGAGTGGGGCACCCGAATCCAGAGGCGTAAGGGACCGGAGGAGGGACTCACCTGAAGACCTGGTGCAGCAGATTGCCAGTGCCGGGTGAACCTCTGGGAACCGCCCGGAGGGATATTTTTCCCGAACAGGGGCCAAGTTCAAAGAGGAAGTTCAGTCCACGTTCAATGACCGGTGGCAGCGGTCCAGCTATTCCAATCAGGTCAGTGGCAGGGGCCTGCTGTTAGGCCCGTGGCAGGGGCCTCAACGGTTCACCCGGTCTGTGGCAGAGACCAAAACTCACGGTCGGTGGCAGAGACCGTGCGCCAGGCCTATTCGCTAGAACAGGAATAGTAGAGTTCAGTTGTGCCTGGGCCTACTCGTTCCCACACCCTCATGTTCGTCTGTCATTGGAATGTGTCTAAGGTGTTGTAGCAAAATGCCTATTTTCAAAGTGTAATATATATGTTATCACTGTTTGCTAAAATTGCTTAGCTTATTGAGCCTTAAATTTAGATCATAAGCTGGATGCTGGCTGCTCTCCTACCTTTCCCTTATTGCGAAACTGAACTGCGAAGAGTTAACAAGATATTGTGCCTCCTTCAATATGACTGTCAGGCCTCATGCCCACTGGCGTTTTTACAGCTGCGTTTTTTGCAGCTTAAAAACGCCTGTCCATGTTATTGGAAATATTTTTTTTTTTTTTTGAAAAAAAAAAAAAAAAAAAAAAAAAAACGTCGGAGCTAAAAACGCGACCGCGCGTTTTTTGCGCGTTAGTGCGCGTTAGTGCGCGTTTTTGCGCGTTTTTTGACGCTCGCGTTTTTTCCTGCCAAATTCTGACGCTGAGGAACGCACTGGCCCTGGGTTTTTTTTACAGCTTACAAACGCCTATGCTCTTTACAGCTCAAAAACGCCTAGGTGGGCATGAAGCTATAGACTAACATGGACAGGCGTTTTTAAGCTGTAAAAAACGCTCAAAAACGCGGCTGAAAAAACGCCCGTGGGCATGAGGCCTCACAAAGACATCAAAGGAAGATGATCATTACCATATATATGTAGCGATTAGGGTGACCACATTTCCAAACTACCATTCAGGGATATCCTCCCTTCCCAAAAATCACCTTGTGCTGTAACGAATCACAGCACAGTGATTAGACACAAGAGGCGGGATTTATGATTTCTCCAATCACAAGCAGGGGGCGGGGATTGTGCTCCTCCAGGCATTCCTGGCCAGGACAAGTACTGTCAGTGAGTAAAGCGGTGATGTGGCAGCCTTTTTGGGGGCATCAGATTGGCCCGGGGGGTGGCTGTGTCAGTTTCATTCTGGGACACTGTATTGTCCTGGAATGAATGTGCCCGGGACAGACTTGCAAAATGCGGGACTGTCCCGGGCAATCTGGGACACATGGTCACCCTAGTAGCACTACCCCCAGTTAAGAGAGCCGCTGGTTTGATTTCGGGCCCTGAGTACAGCTCCACCAACCCCCAGCAATCTTGTCAAGTTTCCTATGGCACAGTTAGTCTAGGAATGGTATCTATCACAATCTATACCTGATTGTACACACACCCCAACTCTCCTTCTATAATAGTTTAGCACTATGTGCAATGATAACACAATGATAGCAAGTGGTAAAATATAACTGATTTACTTTAGTTTAGAAGGCAAGGTTAAAACATAACATGTAACTTGCGTACAGAGCCCTGCAGCAATAGGTATAATTCACAATAATAGCACCACGCGGTCATCCACCACGCGCAGCTATTATTATACACAAGCCCTATGGTGCACTAAGCAATATTCTATCTCCCTTCCCTGGTCAGGCCTGACACAGAATTAACCCCAGTCTTTAGGATAATAATTTCTTTGCATGCAAACTTGAAATGGTGGTGCACGTTCAGGAACAACACTTGTAATCCACAAAGTAGGCGATCATAAGGAACACTTTACTCATCTCCAGTGGAACAGTAAATAGAGGACCGGTGGGCCAAGGCAGTCTATAGGCCTAAACACAGTACCGAGTATTAAATTGAGCAGGTGCTCGCTCACCACTCCGGACGCGACCCCAGTCCGGGACTTCCACCTGCTGTGTCTCCGCACACAGCGTCTGCAACGGCCGGGTCCCCGATCCAACGGATGCCCGTGGCAAGTAAAGTCAGATGCCACCCAAGCTCCGCCGTGTGGTGGAAGGCTCTTCGGGAATTGCGCAAGGCCCCAGGCTTCAGGCCCTGCACGCCAGCAGATCCGCACAGGAAGATCCGTCAGCAGCCGCGCGGTGTACCAAAGAGACCGAGCTTAACCGCGCCCCCTCCTTTTATCCCCACTCCCACAAGTCTCTGCAGTGGCAACATTGCACCCTGGGTGCCAAACGGGACTCTGGGAAATGCAGTCCCAGGAGTCTAAAAGGAGACCTTGATACACACTCCCCCCACTTGAACTCTTTGGTCCCCAAAGATAACTTTTAACATAAGCTACGCACAACATTAGATAAGGTTGCGTATGATGTTGGCAGAGGAAGTTCCCACCAAAAACGAGGGGGTGAACTTCCTTGCCCACAGGTCACACTGTCACTAGTGGCCTGCCTGACTGTGCCAGAGGATGAGTTGGGGTTGCCCTCCACCAAATGAACAGTGGAGAGAACTGGATGCTCTGTACTCCTCCTTGCAGTGACCACTATTTCTTCTGAGCTCTTCCCCACCTGTGGGTAAGTTAACTTCTTAGGAGGCCTTATAACTCTTCTGGCCCTTTGCTCTCTTGGGACTTCTGGCTCGGACACCGCAGGCTCCTCTTCTGGAACAGACTTGGGGGATTCTACTGGTTCTGAAGCACTTGATTCAGGAGCCGGGAGGTACATAGAATCTCTTGGGTCCCCCTCTGAGTATGTCACAGGCATCTTCCCAGTAATCCGACAAAGGACTAGATGGAACGAACTCAGTAGCTTCTGCATTCAGTGTTCTGTCTTTAGTGTCTTCAGTAGGTGGAAGATCAATAGCAGAAGTTTCTGGGGCCTGGGAAGGCCAAAGTCAATCAAGTTATTTTCCCTCATCTTCACTTAGCTCAGAGGTCTCGGTATCTTCAGCTCAAGAGATCTGGGACCGAGTGTTTGGCCTGGGAGTCTCCAGGATGGAGGCTGGTTCTAGGGAGTCCCTCACAGGAGGTATCCGAACTGCTTCGGCAAGTGGGAGTAAGTGGTTCCGGTGCCAGGTCCTCAGTGGGCCCACCTTCCCTTCTGGCTTCAACTTGTAGACAGGTATAACATCTTACAAATGACATAGGGTTCAGGTCTCCATCTGTCTGCAAGCTTGTGTTTTCCAGGGACCCCCAGGTTCCGTAGCAGTACTCGGTCTCCAGGTTGCAGGTCCTGGATCCGAACCTTCAGGTCAAAGTTTCTCTTATTGCGGGCCCCCTTTGATCTGAGGCCGCTTGGGCCTGCTCATAGGCCAACTTCAAGCTGTGTCTGAGTCTGTCCACATATCCTTTGTGGGATGTGGCTGAGGAATGGTCTATGGAAGTGCCAAAGGCCAGGTCTACGGGTAACCTTGCTTCTCTCCCGAACATGAGTCGATAGGGGGAGTAGCCTGTAGCATCACTTGTGGTACTGTTGTAAGCGTGCACTATAGCTGCTATGTGCTTGCTCCAATGTTGTTTCTTCTCGCTACTCAAAGTCCCCAACATATTGAGCAGAGTTCGGTTGAACCTCTCCGGCTGAGCATCCCCTTGTGGATGGTAGGGGGTGGTTTGGGTCTTCTTGATCCCTAAGGAATCCAGGAGCTTCCGGATCAGCCGACTTTCAAAGTCCCTCCCTTGATCCGAGTGGAGTCGCTGTGGTAGCCCATAGTGGACAAAATACTTCTCCATAAGTACCTTGGCCACAGTGGAAGCCTTCTGGTCTTTGGTTGGGAAGGCCTGGGCATACCGGGTGAAATGATCGGTTATTACCAGAACATTTCCTAATCCACTCAGGTCTGGTTCGAGGCAGAGAAAATCAATGCATACCAAATCCAGCGGGCCTTGACTTTGTAGATGGCCCATTGGGGCAGCTTGATGGGGTAAAGTCTTCCGCTGGATGCAGCGTGCACATGAATGGCAGTATTCCTCTACTTCAGCCCTCATCCAGGGCCAATAGAACCGACTCCTGACGAGTTGGAAGGTTCTTTCAGCCCCTAGGTGTCCATGATTGTCATGCAGGGCAACCAGGACAGTCTCTTGGTGTTTCTCAGGAAGAAACAGTTGCCATTTGTCTTCCAGGTCGACAGAGGGGCCCCTTCGGTAGACCACTCCCTGATGCACCTGCAACCTGTCCCACTCTTTCCTTAACAGGCAAGCTTCCTTTGAAGGATGGCACAGGAGTCTATTTGGATCCTGATTCTCCAGTGCCTCCAGGACCAATCTCTCCATGGGGTCTTCCAATTGGTCACATCTCAACTCCTTCTTTGACAGTTTTGGCAGATTATCCTCTTCCAGCTGAGTTACTCCACAGTATTGCTTGTGAACTCCTACCATGGTAACCCCTATCTCTTCTGCCCTTGGGCCTCCTCTGGCTTGAAGTTCAGCCCCTTGACAAAGGGCCCGCACCCCGTCAGGTGCCACTTGGGTCCAGTCTTCTGTATCACCGGTGGGGGCATGAGATCTTCTAGACAGGGCGTCTGCGTCTCGATTCCCAGCCCCCGGCCTGTACTTCAGGCTGAAATTGAACCCAGACAGTGCAGCCAGCCATCTATGTCCTGTGGCATGCAGCTTTGCTGTGGTGAAGAGATAAGTAAGGGGGTTGTTATCGGTTTTCACAGTGAACTCTGCCCCATACAGGTAATCCTTGAGTTTATCAACCACCGCCCACTTAAGGGTCAGGAACTCCAACTTATGAGTGGGGTAGTTTCTTTCAGAGGGGGTCAAGCTCCTGCTCACGTAGGCAACGGGTCGCAGTTGTCCTTCATGCTCCTGGTAGAGCACTCCTCCCAGACCATCATGACTGGCATCTACATGGAGTTCATAAGGTCTCTTTGGGTCTGCATAGGCCAAGACAGGAGCAGTGGTTAGGTTTTGTTTAACATCTGAAAGGCCTCTTCACACTTCTGGTTCCACTGGTCTTGGACTGACTCTCCCGGCTTCCTGGGACCCGAGTCATCCTCTTCCCCTTCCGTCTTGAGTAGCTCATTCAGGGGTCTGGCTATCCGAGCAAACCCCTCCACGAACCTCCTATAATAGGAACAGAACCCCAAGAAGGATCTGAGTTCTGTCACGGTGGTGGGTCGTGGCCAGGAGGTAACTGCCTCCAACTTCTCTGGGTCTGTGGCCACCCCTTCTTCAGACACTATGTGTCCCAGGTAGTTAACAGAAGATTGGTAGAACCTACACTTCTCGGGTGAAAGCTTGAGTCCCTCCTCACTGAGTCTTCTCAAGACTTTCTCCAGCCTCTCTTCGTGTTCTTCCAAGGTCCTCCCAAAGACAATGACATCGTCTAAGTACACAAGGATCTCGATAAGGTTCATGTCTCCTATAGTCTTTTCCATGAGGCGTTGGAAGGTGGCTGGGGCTCCTGACAGTCCCTGGGGCATTCAGTTGAATTCAAAGAACCCCACTGGGGTTATGAAGGCTGTTTTCTCCTTGTCTTCCGGATGCATAGGGATCTGATAGTATCCACTCTTAAGGTCCTTAACGCTAAACCACTTGGCTCCAGACAAGCTCTGTAGGGCATCCTCTATCCTCGGAGTGGTGTACTGGTCAGGGATGGTTGTCCTGTTGAGGGTCCTGTAGTCGATACACAACCTCAACGATCCATTCTTCTTTCTGACTACTACTATCGGAGAGGCATAGGGACTTCTAGACTCCCAGATCACACCGGTCCGCTTGAGTTCCTCGAGTTGTTCCCCCAGATCTTCTAGGTCTGCTAGTGGGACTCGCCTGACCCTCTCCCTGAAGGGCTTGTCTTCTTGGAGGCGGATTCGGTGGGTGGCACTCCTTGCACACCCCACATCGAACTCATCTTGGGAGAAGATCTTCTTCCACCTGGTCAACTGGGCCTTGGCTCTCTCTTTCCAAGCCTTGGGCAGATTCGGGTTCTCCATGGAGAGCTTCTCCAAAACATCCCCTTCTTCTCCCGTCTTCTCCCCTTCTGACAGGGCAACCGGGGCAGCAGGGCTCACCTGGCCCAGTAACATCCTGGCTGGGATCTCCATGGGGCCATCCGTAGTGTTCCTGATACTCACAGGAACTTTACAGTGAGCCTTCTTCAGAGCCCTCAACGGGACCACTTCTGGGATTACTTCCAAACCCGAGTGTTCCTCCCTTGGGTCGGGCTCCAGTATGACAAAGGGCACAGGTTGTTCCCAAGTAAGCTTCACAGTGGCTCTGAGACAGGTTACTTCGCCGGGCTGCAACACCACTGCTCTTCTTCCAAGCCTCCAGACCTTCCCTATCCCCTCTTCCGGGGCCTTCTGCTCCAAGACCAATCGCTGGTAGGCTGTCTTCAGCATGGGATGGATCTTGGTAGCTTCGGGGTCCTTCCCCTGTGCTATAGGGGTCAGGAGTCTCCAGACCAGGTCCGTGTTTGTCCCTATTATAAGGGAACTCTTGTTGGCTCCAGGCGGTCGAGGGCACACTACTGCCAGGGTGTCGAACACTTCAGCCTTCCCGGCCACAGATGGGTCGAACGTCAGCTTTATGGGCAGGTAGTCATCGTAAGGGAAGATCTGGGTCCCGATTCCCCATATTTCCAGCTCTTCAATCTTCTGGATGGGTAGATGACTTAGGTGCTTGTCATAAAAGTCCCGGTACAACAGGGTCACTTGTGCCCCAGTATCCAAGATGGCTCTTGTGTAGACTCCCTCCACTTGAATGGGTACTATGGGGGAGGGGCCTACCAGCTTCTCTGGATATGACCTTGCAGGGGTCGCCTTCTTCTGATCTTTGCACTTTCACTTGGGACTCTTTTTCTTCCAATTTCCTTTGGACTTGAGTCTTTCTTGGGCCTGGTATGCATTGATCTCCCTCCTCTTAATTGGTGTACCGACCCGCTGAGGGATATTATTCTCTTTTTTTGGTGTGTACTCCTGCTGGGGAATACTGTGCTTCTTCTGAGGAGTTTTGTCCTCTCTTTTCCTGGGCTTCTCATTCAGTTTGGAGCTCACTGAAGATGATGGGTACCCGGTTGACTCCTTCACTGGGGCCCTCTGAAGTTTCCCGCCGGCTTGCGGTTATCTGTTTTCTTTTTCTTGGGACTGGAACATACAGCTGCAATATGGCCAATTCCTCCACAATTAAAACAGATCATATCCCCCCAATCTTGTAGGGGGGTGGGCAACGGAGCGTCCGGGAACAACTCCTTCTTAGGTCCTTCTTTCTCTGGAACCTTTGAGTCTTTTGCTATCAGGGAGGTTAGCATCTCGACTAACACCTGAGACATCTGTGATTTTAAAGTATCTACTTCTGAGTCTCTTTCAGTAGCCATAGCTGATCTGACTCCCACCGCTTGGAGGGTAGTTGGTTCGGTACGTTGACTTCTCCTTTTGTCTTCCAACATAGCCTCCTCCTCCCTGACTAGTGATGAGCCGAACACCCCCGGGTTCGGTTCGCACCAGAACCCGCGAACGGACCGGAAGTTCGAACGAACATTAGAACCCTATTAAATACAATGGATGCGAACGTTCGAATTCTAAAGTGCTAATTATAACAACTATTATGCATGTTATTGTCCTAAAAAGGGTTTGGGAACCCGGGTTCTGCACCAGGGGACATGTATCAATGCAAAAAGAAGTTTTAAAAACGGTCGTTTTTCGGGAGCAGTCATTTTAATGATGCATAAAGTGAAAAAAAAAAAGTCAAATATTCCTTTAAATATCGTACCTGGGGGGTGTCTAAAGTATGCCTGTGAAGTGCCACGTGTTTCCCGTGTTTAGAACTGTCCCTGCACAAAATGACACTTCTAAAGGAAAAAAAAGCCATTTAAAACTGCTTGCGGCTTTAATGTAATGTCTGGTCCCGGTAATATGGATGAAATTCTTTAAGAAAAATGGCATAGCTACCCCATGACCCCCCCCCCCTACCCCAGCCCATTACCAGCCCCTTTGGGTCTTGTATGGATATTAAGGGGAACCCCGCACATAAAATAAAAAAGGCCCTATATACTCTGAACAGCCGTATACAGGCGGTGCATACAAGACAGGGACTGTAGGTTTGTTCTTATGTAGAATCTGTTTGTAATTTTGAACAGGTACATTGTTGAAGTGTAGCTCCAGCCCAAAAATCTATTTTTAAACTTTTTGGAAAACATAGGTAAGGGTTATCACCCCTGTAACATTTGTTTTGCTGTCTGTGCCCCTGTTCAGAACATTTCACCTCACTTTCCGTCCCAATGACAACTGTTTTTGAAATGTGGTGTTTTTCTTGAAACAAGGATTGCTGATAAAGCATCAGTACAGAGGAGACACCTTTCTCCCATATTTATTCTTACAGGAGAGAATTTTCCTTCCTAGTGGTAGATTTCCTCTCACTTCCTGTTGTCTTCTTGCGTTTGCAAGTAGGAGTCGTTTGTAAGTTGGATGTTTGAAAGTAGGGACCTGCCGTATATACTCTGCAGAAATAGGCCCCTTAGTTGTTGGTGTTGGCACAACACTGTAAGCACTCACAGTTACTCTTGGTTGGTGCTGGAACGCCCTGCTGTCAACTATTATATCAGGAATTTTAATTACATATAATTGTTGAACAGTGGTAGTAAAAATTGGGCCTTTGATGGTGGTGCTGGTGCCACAACACTGTAAGCCCTGACAGTTACTCTTGGTGGGTGCAGCAATGGGCCCTGCTGTGAATTATTAGATCAAGAATTGTAATTACATGCCCCTGTTGAACAGGGGCTGAAAAATTGGGCCTTAGGCACTGGTGGCACAACACTGCAACCCCTCACAGATACTGTACTTGGAGCACAGCAATGAGCCCTGTTGCAAAGTATTGCTTCAAAAATTGTAATGACACGCCCCTGTTAAACAGGGGCTGAAAAATTGGGCCTTAGGCACTGGTGGCACAACACTGCAACTCCTCACAGATACTGTACTTGGAGCACAGCAATGAGCCCTGTTGCAAAGTATTGCTTCAAAAATTGTAATTACACGCCCCTGTTAAACAGGGGCTGAAAAATTGGGCGTTAGGCACTGGTGGCGGCACCCATAAACAAAAATGATCTTCCAAGCTATCATCATCAATCGTATCATTGAGGACTCGGAGGAGGAGGATAGCCAGTCAACATAACAGCACAGGCACTCAGCATCAGCATCAGTCTTGAAGGGATGTGACATTTTAAAATCAATTAGTCTGTTATATCAGCATCAGGTGTGTGGTAGCTGGTGGTGATCCAAGACTGGTTCATCTTGATGAAAGTCAGTCGATCAACCGAGTCGGTGGACAGGCGCACCCTGTGATCCGTGACAAATCCTCCAGCAGCACTGAATGTGCGTTCCGAAAGAACGCTGGATGCAGGACAGGCCAGTAGCTCAATTGCATACTGTGCAAGCTCTGGCCAGTGATCCATCCTCAAGACCCAGTAAGCCAGAGGATTTTCGGTGGGGAAGGTGTCCAAGTCTGACCTTGCCCCTAGATATTCCTGCACCATGTTTATCAGACGCTGGCGATGGTTGCTGGAACCAATCATACTTTGGGGCTGCGGACTAAAGAATTGTCTGAACGCATCGGTCAGACGGCCACCTTCCCCACCGCTCCTTCTTTGACTGGCCGAAGCCTCAGCAACTCGTTGTCCAGGACCAGGAGTTTGCAACCTCCCAGTCTCTGGGAACGCGTTGCACAGACCTTTCTGCAAGGCCTCCCGGAGTTGTCTCATCCTCTGCTCCCTCTGCGACGGTAACATAAGGTCCGCAACCTTACCCTTGTACCGTGGATCAAGGAGAGTGGCCAGCCAGTAATGGTCCCTCTCCTTGATCCGAAGAATACGAGGATCCTTCCGCAGACTTTGCAGGATCAGGGAGGCCATGCAGCGTAGGTTTGCTGAGGCATTCGCTCCGGAGTCCTCTGGGTCACTAAGGACGACATGATCCGCAGCCACCTCCTCCCAGCCACGTACAAGTCCACTGGTTTCTTGGGACTGTAAATCATCCCTAAAAGACTGCTGCTGATGATGCTGAGTGCCAGCCTCCACCTCCATGCTGACACAATCCTCCTCCTCCTCCTCCTCCTCCTCTTCCTGTGCGATGGGTGGGACAGAAGGAACACTGTCTGGGTAAAGGGGGCCTTGAGAGGCAAGGAAGTCCTCCTCTTCCTGCCTCTGTTCTGCCTCAAGTGCCCTGTCCATTATTCCACGCAGCGTGTGCTCCAACAGGTGGACAAGAGGTACAGTGTCACTGATGCATGCACTGTCACTGCTCACCATCCTCGTGGCCTCCTCAAATGGTGCCAGGACAGTGCATGCATCCCTGATCATGCCCCACTGGCGTGGAGAAAAAAAACCAAGCTCCCCTGACCCTGTCCTGGTGCCGTAGTCGCACAGGTACTCATTGATGGCCCTCTGCTGCGTGTGCAGCCGCTGCAGCATGGCCAACGTTGAGTTCCACCTGGTGGGCATGTCACATATAAGGCGGTTCTTGGGCAGGTTCAACTCCTTTTGCAGCTCAGCCAGGCGAGCACTGGCATTATAAGATCTGCGGAAATGCACACAGACTTTCCTGGCCTGCCTCAGGACATCCTGTAAGCCCGGGTACCTGCCCAAGAACCGCTGCACCACCAGGTTAAGGACGTGAGCCACACAGGGCACATGGGTCAGTTGTCCCTGTCGGAGGGCGGAGAGGAGGTTGGTGCCATTGTCGCAAACCACCATTCCTGGCTTAAGCTGGCGTGGCGTCAACCACCTCTCGGCCTGGCCCTGCAGAGCAGACAGGACCTCTGCCCCAGTGTGGCTTCTGTCCCCCAAACACACCAGCGCAAGCACGGCATGGCATCTTTTTGCCTGCGTACTTGCGTAGCCCCGTGAACGGCTACGGAGCACCGCTGGTTCATAGGACAAACCACAGGAAGAGGCCATGGAGGAAGAAGAAGAGGAGGGGGTGGAGGAGAGAGGTGTGTCACAACCAGTAGTAGCATTTTGGAGGCGTGGCGGTGGGACAACCTCCAACACTACTGCACCTTGTCCTGAATCCTTCCCAGCTGCCAAAAGAGTGACCCAATGGGCCGTGAAAGAAAGGTAACGTCCCTGTCCATGCCTGCTGGACCATGAGTCAGCGGTAATATGCACCTTACCGCTGACCGCCCTGTCCAGCGAGGCCAAGACATTGCCTTCCACATGCCGGTAGAGAGCCGGAATAGCCTTCCGTGAGAAAAAGTGGCGTTTGGGAACCTGCCACTGAGGAACCGCACATTGCACAAACTCACGGAAGGGGGCCGAGTCTACCAACTGAAAAGGCAGCAGTTGAAGCGCTAGCAATTTAGCCAAGCTAGCATTCAACCGCTGGGCATGTGGATGGCTGGGAGTGAACTTCTTTCGACGGTCCAGCAGCTGGGGCAGGGAAATTTGCCTGCTAGAATCGGACGTCGGTGTACTGCTAGCAGAGTGGGCGCAAGTACTTGGCTGTGACACACCTAATTCTACACCTTCATTCCTCTCAGTGCATGTTTCAGAGAGGACTGAAGTTATAGTGGGGTTGGAGATCCCAGCTGATGCGGTGCAAGGAGAGGTCCGCTTTGTTCTTTGGTGTGGGTCTTTGAGGTAGGCTTGCCAACGAGCTGCATGGCAGGTCAACATATGTCTGGTCAGGCATGTGGTACCCAAGCGGCTGATGTTTTGGCCACGCGATATACGCTTGAGACATATGTTGCAAACAGCAGCTGTGCGATCTGATGCACTAGCCTCAAAAAAGGCCCACACCAAAGAACTTTTTGAATGACGGGCAGAGGCAGCGCCCTGCACAGGCGGAGCTCTGCGGTGTGATTCCGTCGGTGTACTGCCCTTACGCTGGCCACCAAAGGGCATCCTGCCTCGTTGGAGATGTGCCTCCTCCTCATCCTCCTCCTCCTCCTCTCTCCTATTAGGCACCCACGTGGAGTCATTGACCTCATCATCCCCTCCCTCCTCATCACTGGAGCCAATCTGGCAGTATGCTGCAGCTGCTGGAACATGACTGCCAGATTGGTGTCCTTCTTGAGCATCCCCTCTGTCTGCTCTCACGCTACTGCCTTCCTCTAGCTGGGTTTCATCATCAGACCCTTCGAAACGCTGGGCATCCTCCTGGAGCATGTACCCAACACTGTGCTGAAACAGTTCGGGGGACTCCTCAGGAGGAGGACATGGTGGGTCTAGGGAAGGAGTGACTGATGATTTGTCTGACATTGATACCAGGGAAGACGACGCTTTGGCAGCTGCTTTTCCAGTACCCTGAGCCTGGGTGAGAGAGGATGAGGAGGAGGAGGAGGGCTTGGTCATCCACTCTACCAAGTCTTCGGCATGATGTGGCTCAACATGTCCAGCTGCCGAAAAGAAGGACAAGCGTGTCCCATGGCCATGTGCTGATGACAATGCACCGCGTCCACGACCAGCACTGTTGCCCCCAGACACAGAGCCTGCTTGCCCTCTTTTATTGCCTCCTGACTGTCTGCCTCTCCTTGTTTGCCTTCCAGACATTCTAATAGATGGCCTGCAGGGAGATGGGAAAAAAGCAATAAGGGCTACCTTCAGGTGTCCTTCTCTGTCCCTGGAAACAAGGACTTGCAGAGTGAAAGAAAAAAAACACTCTCCCTACCTACAGTTTTCTGTCCCTAGAAAAAATGTTTTTTTTAATCACAATATAGCACAAGGAAAATTAACTCACTGTCCTTACAGGTCCCTGGAAACAAGGACTTGCAGAGTGAAAGAAAAAAAACACTCTCCCTACCTACAGTTTTCTGTCCCTAGAAAAAAATGTTTTTTTTAATCACAATATAGCAAAAGGACAATTCACTCACTGTCCTTCCAGGTCCCTGGAAACAAGGACTTGCAGAGTGAAAGAAACTGACACTGTCCCTACCTAGAGTTTTCTGTCCCTGGAATAAATGTTTTTTTCAGCACAATATAGCACAAGGACAATTAACTCACTGTCCTTACAGGTCCCTGGAAACAAGGACTTGCAGAGTGAAAGAAAAAAAATACTCTCCCTACCTACAGTTTTCTGTCCCTAGAAAAAAATGTTTTTTTTAATCACAATATAGCAAAAGGACAATTCACTCACTGTCCTTCCAGGTCCCTGGAAACAAGGACTTGCAGAGTGAAAGAAACTGACACTGTCCCTACCTAGAGTTTTCTGTCCCTAGAATAAATGTTTTTTTTAATCACAATATAGCACAAGGAAAATTAACTCACTGTCCTTACAGGTCCCTGGAAACAAGGACTTGCAGAGTGAAAGAAAAAAAACACTCTCCCTACCTACAGTTTTCTGTCCCTAGAAAAAAATGTTTTTTTTAATCACAATATAGCAAAAGGACAATTCACTCACTGTCCTTCCAGGTCCCTGGAAACAAGGACTTGCAGAGTGAAAGAAACTGACACTGTCCCTACCTAGAGTTTTCTGTCCCTGGAATAAATGTTTTTTTCAGCACAATATAGCACAAGGACAATTAACTCACTGTCCTTACAGGTCCCTGGAAACAAGGACTTGCAGAGTGAAAGAAAAAAAATACTCTCCCTACCTACAGTTTTCTGTCCCTAGAAAAAAATGTTTTTTTTAATCACAATATAGCAAAAGGACAATTCACTCACTGTCCTTCCAGGTCCCTGGAAACAAGGACTTGCAGAGTGAAAGAAACTGACACTGTCCCTACCTAGAGTTTTCTGTCCCTAGAATAAATGTTTTTTTTAATCACAATATAGCAAAAGGACAATTCACTCACTGTCCTTCCAGGTCCCTGGAAACAAGGACTTGCAGAGTGAAAGAAACTGACACTGTCCCTACCTAGAGTTTTCTGTCCCTAGAATAAATGTTTTTTTTAATCACAATATAGCAAAAGGACAATTCACTCACTGTCCTTCCAGGTCCCTGGAAACAAGGACTTGCAGAGTGAAAGAAACTGACACTGTCCCTACCTAGAGTTTTCTGTCCCTAGAATAAATGTTTTTTTTAATCACAATATAGCAAAAGGACAATTCACTCACTGTCCTTCCAGGTCCCTGGAAACAAGGACTTGCAGAGTGAAAGAAACTGACACTGTCCCTACCTAGAGTTTTCTGTCCCTAGAATAAATGTTTTTTTTAATCACAATATAGCAAAAGGACAATTCACTCACTGTCCTTCCAGGTCCCTGGAAACAAGGACTTGCAGAGTGAAAGAAACTGACACTGTCCCTACCTAGAGTTTTCTGTCCCTAGAATAAATGTTTTTTTTAATCACAATATAGCAAAAGGACAATTCACTCACTGTCCTTCCAGGTCCCTGGAAACAAGGACTTGCAGAGTGAAAGAAACTGACACTGTCCCTACCTAGAGTTTTCTGTCCCTAGAATAAATGTTTTTTTTAATCACAATATAGCAAAAGGACAATTCACTCACTGTCCTTCCAGGTCCCTGGAAACAAGGACTTGCAGAGTGAAAGAAACTGACACTGTCCCTACCTAGAGTTTTCTGTCCCTAGAATAAATGTTTTTTTTAATCACAATATAGCACAAGGAAAATTAACTCACTGTCCTTACAGGTCCCTGGAAACAAGGACTTGCAGAGTGAAAGAAAAAAAACACTCTCCCTACCTACAGTTTTCTGTCCCTAGAAAAAAATGTTTTTTTTAATCACAATATAGCAAAAGGACAATTCACTCACTGTCCTTCCAGGTCCCTGGAAACAAGGACTTGCAGAGTGAAAGAAACTGACACTGTCCCTACCTAGAGTTTTCTGTCCCTAGAATAAATGTTTTTTTTAATCACAATATAGCACAAGGAAAATTAACTCACTGTCCTTACAGGTCCCTGGAAACAAGGACTTGCAGAGTGAAAGAAAAAAAACACTCTCCCTACCTACAGTTTTCTGTCCCTAGAAAAAAATGTTTTTTTTTATCACAATATAGCAAAAGGACAATTCACTCACTGTCCTTCCAGGTCCCTGGAAACAAGGACTTGCAGAGTGAAAGAAACTGACACTGTCCCTACCTAGAGTTTTCTGTCCCTGGAATAAATGTTTTTTTCAGCACAATATAGCACAAGGACAATTAACTCACTGTCCTTACAGGTCCCTGGAAACAAGGACTTGCAGAGTGAAAGAAAAAAAATACTCTCCCTACCTACAGTTTTCTGTCCCTAGAAAAAAATGTTTTTTTTAATCACAATATAGCAAAAGGACAATTCACTCACTGTCCTTCCAGGTCCCTGGAAACAAGGACTTGCAGAGTGAAAGAAACTGACACTGTCCCTACCTAGAGTTTTCTGTCCCTGGAATAAATGTTGTTTTCAGCACAATATAGCACAAGGACAATTAACTCACTGTCCTTACAGGTCCCTGGAAACAAGGACTTGCAGAGTGAAAGAAAAAAAATACTCTCCCTACCTACAGTTTTCTGTCCCTAGAAAAAAATGTTTTTTTTAATCACAATATAGCAAAAGGACAATTCACTCACTGTCCTTCCAGGTCCCTGGAAACAAGGACTTGCAGAGTGAAAGAAACTGACACTGTCCCTACCTAGAGTTTTCTGTCCCTAGAATAAATGTTTTTTTTAATCACAATATAGCAAAAGGACAATTCACTCACTGTCCTTCCAGGTCCCTGGAAACAAGGACTTGCAGAGTGAAAGAAACTGACACTGTCCCTACCTAGAGTTTTCTGTCCCTAGAATAAATGTTTTTTTTAATCACAATATAGCAAAAGGACAATTCACTCACTGTCCTTCCAGGTCCCTGGAAACAAGGACTTGCAGAGTGAAAGAAACTGACACTGTCCCTACCTAGAGTTTTCTGTCCCTAGAATAAATGTTTTTTTTAATCACAATATAGCAAAAGGACAATTCACTCACTGTCCTTCCAGGTCCCTGGAAACAAGGACTTGCAGAGTGAAAGAAACTGACACTGTCCCTACCTAGAGTTTTCTGTCCCTAGAATAAATGTTTTTTTTAATCACAATATAGCAAAAGGACAATTCACTCACTGTCCTTCCAGGTCCCTGGAAACAAGGACTTGCAGAGTGAAAGAAACTGACACTGTCCCTACCTAGAGTTTTCTGTCCCTAGAATAAATGTTTTTTTTAATCACAATATAGCAAAAGGACAATTCACTCACTGTCCTTCCAGGTCCCTGGAAACAAGGACTTGCAGAGTGAAAGAAACTGACACTGTCCCTACCTAGAGTTTTCTGTCCCTAGAATAAATGTTTTTTTTAATCACAATATAGCAAAAGGACAATTCACTCACTGTCCTTCCAGGTCCCTGGAAACAAGGACTTGCAGAGTGAAAGAAACTGACACTGTCCCTACCTAGAGTTTTCTGTCCCTAGAATAAATGTTTTTTTTAATCACAATATAGCACAAGGAAAATTAACTCACTGTCCTTACAGGTCCCTGGAAACAAGGACTTGCAGAGTGAAAGAAAAAAAACACTCTCCCTACCTACAGTTTTCTGTCCCTAGAAAAAAATGTTTTTTTTAATCACAATATAGCAAAAGGACAATTCACTCACTGTCCTTCCAGGTCCCTGGAAACAAGGACTTGCAGAGTGAAAGAAACTGACACTGTCCCTACCTAGAGTTTTCTGTCCCTAGAATAAATGTTTTTTTTAATCACAATATAGCACAAGGAAAATTAACTCACTGTCCTTACAGGTCCCTGGAAACAAGGACTTGCAGAGTGAAAGAAAAAAAACACTCTCCCTACCTACAGTTTTCTGTCCCTAGAAAAAAATGTTTTTTTTTATCACAATATAGCAAAAGGACAATTCACTCACTGTCCTTCCAGGTCCCTGGAAACAAGGACTTGCAGAGTGAAAGAAACTGACACTGTCCCTACCTAGAGTTTTCTGTCCCTGGAATAAATGTTTTTTTCAGCACAATATAGCACAAGGACAATTAACTCACTGTCCTTACAGGTCCCTGGAAACAAGGACTTGCAGAGTGAAAGAAAAAAAATACTCTCCCTACCTACAGTTTTCTGTCCCTAGAAAAAAATGTTTTTTTTAATCACAATATAGCAAAAGGACAATTCACTCACTGTCCTTCCAGGTCCCTGGAAACAAGGACTTGCAGAGTGAAAGAAACTGACACTGTCCCTACCTAGAGTTTTCTGTCCCTAGAATAAATGTTTTTTTTAATCACAATATAGCACAAGGAAAATTAACTCACTGTCCTTACAGGTCCCTGGAAACAAGGACTTGCAGAGTGAAAGAAAAAAAACACTCTCCCTACCTACAGTTTTCTGTCCCTAGAAAAAAATGTTTTTTTTAATCACAATATAGCAAAAGGACAATTCACTCACTGTCCTTCCAGGTCCCTGGAAACAAGGACTTGCAGAGTGAAAGAAACTGACACTGTCCCTACCTAGAGTTTTCTGTCCCTGGAATAAATGTTTTTTTCAGCACAATATAGCACAAGGACAATTAACTCACTGTCCTTACAGGTCCCTGGAAACAAGGACTTGCAGAGTGAAAGAAAAAAAATACTCTCCCTACCTACAGTTTTCTGTCCCTAGAAAAAAATGTTTTTTTTAATCACAATATAGCAAAAGGACAATTCACTCACTGTCCTTCCAGGTCCCTGGAAACAAGGACTTGCAGAGTGAAAGAAACTGACACTGTCCCTACCTAGAGTTTTCTGTCCCTGGAATAAATGTTTTTTTCAGCACAATATAGCACAAGGACAATTAACTCACTGTCCTTACAGGTCCCTGGAAACAAGGACTTGCAGAGTGAAAGAAAAAAAATACTCTCCCTACCTACAGTTTTCTGTCCCTAGAAAAAAATGTTTTTTTTAATCACAATATAGCAAAAGGACAATTCACTCACTGTCCTTCCAGGTCCCTGGAAACAAGGACTTGCAGAGTGAAAGAAACTGACACTGTCCCTACCTAGAGTTTTCTGTCCCTAGAATAAATGTTTTTTTTAATCACAATATAGCAAAAGGACAATTCACTCACTGTCCTTCCAGGTCCCTGGAAACAAGGACTTGCAGAGTGAAAGAAACTGACACTGTCCCTACCTAGAGTTTTCTGTCCCTAGAATAAATGTTTTTTTTAATCACAATATAGCACAAGGAAAATTAACTCACTGTCCTTACAGGTCCCTGGAAACAAGGACTTGCAGAGTGAAAGAAAAAAAACACTCTCCCTACCTACAGTTTTCTGTCCCTAGAAAAAAATGTTTTTTTTAATCACAATATAGCAAAAGGACAATTCACTCACTGTCCTTCCAGGTCCCTGGAAACAAGGACTTGCAGAGTGAAAGAAACTGACACTGTCCCTACCTAGAGTTTTCTGTCCCTAGAATAAATGTTTTTTTTAATCACAATATAGCAAAAGGACAATTCACTCACTGTCCTTCCAGGTCCCTGGAAACAAGGACTTGCAGAGTGAAAGAAACTGACACTGTCCCTACCTAGAGTTTTCTGTCCCTAGAATAAATGTTTTTTTTAATCACAATATAGCAAAAGGACAATTCACTCACTGTCCTTCCAGGTCCCTGGAAACAAGGACTTGCAGAGTGAAAGAAACTGACACTGTCCCTACCTAGAGTTTTCTGTCCCTAGAATAAATGTTTTTTTTAATCACAATATAGCAAAAGGACAATTCACTCACTGTCCTTCCAGGTCCCTGGAAACAAGGACTTGCAGAGTGAAAGAAACTGACACTGTCCCTACCTAGAGTTTTCTGTCCCTAGAATAAATGTTTTTTTTAATCACAATATAGCAAAAGGACAATTCACTCACTGTCCTTCCAGGTCCCTGGAAACAAGGACTTGCAGAGTGAAAGAAACTGACACTGTCCCTACCTACAGTTTTCTGTCCCTAGAATAAATGTTTTTTTTTAAGCACACTATAGCAGAAGCACAAAACACACTGACACTCTCCCTACCTATCCTTCTCTTTCCCTAAACTAAAGGAATCCAGGTTAAGCAAGAAAGAAATAACAGTCACTGTCCCTGCCTATGCTTCTCTTTCCCTGCTCCGGAACACACTACACTAGGCCGCCGTGCTGGCGGCCTTTTATAGTGTGGGGCGTGTACTAAACACCCTCAGCAATAATTGGCCACAGGCATCCTGCCTGTGGCCAATCATTGCTCTCCTCGCTGCCGGCGCTGTGATTGGCCAAGCATGCGGGGTCACAGTGCATGCTTGGCCAATCACAGCGCCTGGATGACACTGCGATGGCGTAGTGCATTGTGGGCCGTTCGCGTCACTCGAATTTGGCGCGAACGGCCCAAATCGTTCGATCTTCGTCGAACGATCGAACAGCCAATGTTCGAGTCGAACGTATGTTCGACTCGAACACGAAGCTCATCCCTATCCCTGACTATCCGGATCAAGTCGGGGCATTCCAGGCTGCTCCCGTCCTGCCGGGTGCGTAGCATTAATGCGATGGGGTCCAAGGGTTGAGCTCCCCTCAACACCTGCTGGGCACAGGCCTCATCCACTTTTCTTGGGTCGATCCCTTTCTTCAGTAGGATCTGATGCAGGATCTTATCCAGACGTCTTATGAATTCTGACAGCTTCTTTTTCTCCTTTTGGTAGCAGTGCTCCAGCTGGTAAGTAAGTTCAGTGACTTTTTCCATCCCGCCGAACACATTCTGCCGAATGTCCAGATAATCCTGTGCATTGCAGTCCTTCTTGCTTAGCTTAAGGTTACGTATGGCCTCCAAAGCAGGCCCCTTTAAACTTTCCGCAATCCTTTGTTTTTTTTGTTGTTCTGGGACCTCCCATTCTTCTAGGGCCTGAGTGGCGCCTTCTAGCCACTCTTCAAATCCCTCTTCCACTGAAGGTACAGGTTTCTTTCCAGAAAAAGTCCTGAGTTTCCTGTATCCTGACATCGGGTAGTCTGTAGTATCCTTTTTACACTTGGCCACAATCTCCCCCAGGACAGCGCATAATTCTGAGCTAAGGGTGGTGACCGGTGCCGCCGGAGATGTCATCCTCTCTCTCTTTTCAGGTGAGACACGGGGTGTCCCTTTGCGCTTAAAGGTCTCCGGCATTCCGTCCCACCATTCTATCAGCGCATATTGATACGAGATGTTTGGGTCTGACTTTATATCCATCACCCATGGTGTATGGTCTGGGGACAGTGACACCACAAGTTGTTCTACCGTCTCTGTTGACCATTCCTCTCCTGGGAGGCTGATGACCACCGACTGGTCTGGTTCTGTCTTAGCTGCTTCGCACCATGCTTTAACCTCTAACGGGTCCATGCCGATGCTTTTGGCGTGTTCACCTGCTTTATCAGGATCCCGGACTCGGAGCCCCCACGTGTAGCGCTACCCCCAGTTAAGAGAGCCGCTGGTTTGATTTCGGGCCCTGAGTACAGCTCCACCAACCCCCAGCAATCTTGTCAAGTTTCCTATGGCACAGTTAGTCTAGGAATGGTATCTATCACAATCTATACCTGATTGTACAAACACCCCAACTCTCCTTCTATAATAGTTTAGCACTATGATAGCAAGTGGTAAAATATAACTGATTTACTTTAGTTTAGAAGGCAAGGTTAAAACATAACATGTAACCTGCGTACAGAGCCCTGCAGCAATATGTATAATTCACAATAATAGCACCACGCGGTCATCCACCACGCGCCGCTATTATTATACACACGCCCTATGGCGCACTAAGCAATATTCTATCTCCCTTCCCTGGTCAGGCCTGACACAGAATTAACCCCAGTCTTTAGGATAATAATTCCTTTGCATGCAAACTTGAAATGGTGGTGCACGTTCAGGAACAACACTTGTAATCCACAAAGTAGGCAATCATAAGGAACACTTTATTGGAGATCCTTTAACTCTTCCCTGCTACTCGTCTCCAGTGGAACAGTAAATAGAGGACCGGTGGGCCAAGGCAGTCTATAGGCCTAAACACAGTACCGAGTATTAAATTGAGCAGGTGCTCGCTCACCACTCCGGACACGATCCCAGTCCGGGACTCCCACCTGCTGTGTCTCCGCACACAGCGTCTGCAACGGCCGGGTCCCCAATCCAATGGATATCCGTGGCAAGTAAAGTCAGATGCCACCCAAGCTCCGCCGTGTGGTGGAAGGCTCTTCGGGAATTGCGCAAGGCCCCAGGCTTCAGGCCCTGCACTCCAGCAGATCCGCACAGGAAGATCCGTCAGCAGCCGCTCGGTGTCCCAAAGTGGCTGAGCTTAACCGCGCCCCCTCCTTTTATCCCCACTGCCACAAGTCTATGCTGTGGCAACATTGCACCCCGGGTGCCAAACGGGACTCTGGGAAATGCAGTCCCAGGAGTCTTAAAGGAGACCCCGCTACATATAGTTACTGTATACAGCTTTCTACCCAACTCTTACCCCCCCTATATGGACAAAAGTCTCCCCTAAAAGCTTATGGGTGTCACTCACCTAATCGTCATAATTGTCATAATATTATGTTTTTCATATGTCTCGCCCTATCTGAATAAGCGTACTATATAAGTTGTAAAAAGAGGAACAATAAACACAAGGAAGAATGTTCACTCTGTGCTCGTGTGTGTTAGTGTGACATTTCTTTATGTGTGCACACTTAACATTTAATTTGGACAGGGACAGATATAATAGTTTGGATGGTTCTGATCCGATCCAAAACAGTCACACTCGTCGCCACTCAAGCCTGAGTGGGTATTGCTCACCCGGATAGTCTTGTTTAGTGGTCCTAGCAGCTGGAATGAAGCACAAATCAATCTCTTTAGGGATACAATCAGGAATCCTCTGCCACAGGATTATCAAAAGTCCCGAACCTCACAGCCAAGCAATATATATGAACCTTTAAGCCAGATAGGTGTATTGCAGGGCTTGTAATGATGGTGGATGCCTCCTTAGGTGAGCTCCAGGCCTCCTCCCAAGATAGCAGTACCGTTGCCAGTCTTCTCTGAGGCAGGTCCTCCCCTGGTCCCCTTCCCCAAGCGTGGCTTCCCGCAGGTGGGTAGCCTAGGATCCCCCTCCGAAGGTAGAGGCCCCAACCAGCAGAGCTGGGCCTACCATGCAGCGATGCAGCCTAAAGGTGCCCGGGGCCTGACCTCACACGCACTTTGGGCCATGAGGCGCATCACACAGGATCAATGTACATTACTGCCAGGCAGTATCACACCCAGAGCAGAAGTAAATTCAACACAATGAATTGATCTGAGCCCAACTACCGGCTCAGACTACCCCTAAATTTACACATAGCGCCCCCAAATATTTTGGGGGGGCGCTACATATGGAAGATAGGTTGCCACTTTTTGCAAACAACCAGCTAATTTTGGTAATTATAAAGAGTCATGGGCTGCAAAAATATAGATACCAAATCCAATATAAAAAAAAATTGGGACAATCATGAGCCAATTTGCCCTGAGTTTGGCTGAGTAGGGTCAGGAGAACTTGAAAGAACTATGGATGCCGAACCCAAACCTTACTGAAATCAACGCAAACCGAATCTGTCAAATTTAATTTCCCATTTTTAGGCTAATAGGCAAGGGGGAGTCAAAAATAACATGAGGTGTGGGCACTGCCCTGTGGAACATTTACCAGTTTCTATAAAAAAAAAAATATATATATATATATGTTGTTGTTATTATTTTAACACCAAGGTATGGGATTATGTAACTAGAACCGGGTGATTTCACAAATGTCCCAGCTCTAATTCTGTTCTTGGGCAGTCAACATCTACATATTCCATGGTGATTGGATAAAGGTCACTCACCTACCTCTGTGGCATCACGAGTCAGTGGAAAGTTTTATGCCGCGTACACACAATCGGACATTCTGACAACAAAACCGTTGAGAATTCCGACGGAATGTTGGCTCAAACTTGTCTTGCATACACACGGTCACACAAATGTTGCTTGGAAATTGCGAACGTCAAGAACGCGGTGACGTACAACACTACGACGAGCCGAGAAAAAATAAGTACAATGCTTCCGAGCATGCGTCAAATTGATTCCGAGCATGCGTAGGGTTTTTGTGCGTCGGAATTGGATACACACGATCGGAATTTCCGACCACAACTTTTGTGGTCGGAAAAATTGAGAACCTGCTCTCATTCATTTGTTGTCGGAAATTCCGACAGCAAATGTCCGATGGAGCATATACACGGTTGGAATATCCGACCAAAAGCTCACATCGAACATTTGTTGTCGGAAATTCCGATCGTGTGCACGCGGCATTACTCTGATGGTGAGCAAAGTCCAATGTCATTAGTGCTCTGCTGATATCAACATTTTCTTTTTCATTTTTGAGGCTGTAATTGTTAATATTAACCTCATTTACAGTAACATACAGTATACAATTAACTTATTTTATAGATACAATAAAACTTCTTAATGCCCCATACACACGATCGTTTTTCTTGCCATTTTTTTTCTTGCCGTTTTTCACGTCGTTTTTTTTCATGTTTCCTCTCAAGCCTGTCTTGTGTACACACGATCATTTTAAAAAACGATCAAACAAAGCGCAGTGACGTACAACACGTACGACGGCACTATAAAGGGGAAGTTCCGTTCGAATGGCGCCACCCTTCATGTTAGTAAAGTTTGTTGAGCGACGATTCGCTCTTTTCAGTCTCGTGCTTTTCAGTCCGTGACTGCGTGACGAATGTGCTATCTCCATTACGAACGCTAGTTTTACCAGAACGAGCGCTCCTGTCTCATACTTGATTCTGAGCATGCGTGTTTTTTTTCACGTCGTTAAAGCATACACACTATCGTTTTTCACGTCGTTAAAAAAAACGACATGAAAAACGACGTGAAAAAAGAGAGCATGTTCGAAATTTTTAATGCCCGTTTTTCACGTCGTTAAAAATGCTCTGGAGCCTACACACGATCGTTTTTAATGGCCATTTTTTTTAATGGCATTTTTAACGGCATGAAAAACGATCGTGTGTATGGGGCATTAGACTTCGTTTTTTTCTTTTCTGTTGGTGGCCTCAATTCAGTAAAACTAAAATACTGCAACAAAAATTGTGGCAAAATACACTATATTTCCACTTTTTGAACTTTAATGGCATTCCAGTCTTAGTCAGTAGGGTTCAATATTGAGTTGGCCCCGCCCTTTACATCTATAACAGCTTCACCTCTTCTGGGAAGGCCATCCACAAGGTTTAGGAGTGTGTCTATGGGCTCTGAGGAAGAGGGGATCTCCCCTCGAAAACGCACCAGCCATCTGGAAGATCCTCCGGCGTGTTGGACACAGTCCTGGTGACCTGGTTGCTTTTTGTCCATTGTGGACTTTGATATGTGTAACGACGGGGGTTAACGTCGTTTAAGATATTCCATTCCCGAACACACGACAGTAGACATGTGCACAACATAAAAATTTGTTTCGTTTGGTTTCGTTTCTGTGCAATTCCGTTGATTCGTAACGATTCATAAATTCGTAAGACGTGGGTTATCGTATTCGGACTCTTTCGTATTTCCGTAAGGGTTATTTTTCTGTTGATTCGTTTTTCCGTTAGTCTAATTTTCGTTGATTCGAAATTCGTATTTACGTTATATTTTATATTCGGGCGCGTTCGTATTTTCGTAAGAACTATATTTTCGTTGATTTGCAATGATTCGTATTTTCGTGTCTAATTTGCGTTGATTGTACTTTTGTAGATTTAATTACATTCGTACTTTCGTTAGAATACATTTTCCGTTAATTCAAAACACTACTCGTCGTCATTTTGTAATTCGTACTTTCGTGAGATTGACCGGCTCATTTATTCGCACTTTCGTAACATTGTTTTCGTAGATTAGTAATCGGGGCATAATTCATAATTTTACATAATGTGTCATGTAGCGGGTATATACTTTTCTATCAGGTTTTGAAACTGGTGAGGATATCAGTGATGCATAGTTCCCTGCGGCCCAGCAGGTGGCGCTGTCACTTTGGGCCGGGGTTGAACCATCACTGCAGTGCCGTACCCTTTGTGGCCTCTCGAAGCATCTGTACAGCGGGGCGGGGAACCCGCTGGGCATGTTGGGAGAGGGTATAAAGGGGCCGGACATCTTCGTCATGGGGGTCGAGTCCCAGGCACCTTCAGCCTGAGGGCTGCGGTCCGCGGTCGGTGTCCAGGCGCCCTGGGCCTGGCCACGTGGAGTTCGTGTTCCACCTCAGACACCTTCAGTCTGGGGTGAGGTGCTTGGTCGGAGGCCTGGGGCCCAGTGTCTTACGCTGGGTCCCGCGAGAGAAGGACTTCCCAGGGGGCCTCAGGAGTGAGGCACCCAAATCCAGTGGCGTAAGGGACCGGAGGAGGGACTCACCCGAAGACCTGGTGCAGCAGATTGCCAGTGCCGGGTGTACCTCTGGTGACCGCCCGGAGGGATATCTTTCTCGAACAAGGGCCAAATCCTTATAGGAAGGTGATTCACGCTCAATGACCGGTGGCAGCAGTCCAACTATTCAACTCAGGTCAGTGGCAGGGGCATGCTAACAGGCCTTTGGCAGAGGTCTCAACAGTTCACCCGGTCGGTGGCAGCGATCAAAACTCACGGTCTGTGGCAGAGACCGTGCGCCAAGCCTATTCGCTATCACATAGTTGCCAACATTGCAAAAAAAACATCTGGGACACTTTTTTTGTATTGAGGCGAAGCCTTGCTATAATTAGGGGGCGGGGCATTCGTTTGTAGGCGTGTCATGCTGAAATGAAAAATGCGGCGCGCTTCGCGCGCCACAACGAAACATGGGCGTGGTTTACGCACGGTAGTGGGTGTGGCTTAAATGGGCGTGGTTCAAAGGGGTGTGGCTACAGTCCGAGGTGAGAGAAAGAGAGAGAAAGAAATAGAAAGAAAGAAGCCAGATCCTACACCACAATAGAAATGTGTAACAAAATTGGCAGATAAGTATACTCCAAAACACCTGTTGGCGCTTCAATCATCCCGACACCATGTTTGTTATGGTGTCAGGGTGATTGAAGCGCATTATTTCTATTATTACATTGTAATATAAAATGAAATCATTCAACTCCCCATAATGCCGAATCAGTGGGACCCTTAAGCATGTCACCTGCCACATCGCCTGCCACCAGGTGCCCCCAGCAGAGTCCCTCCTTACATCAGGTGCCCCCAGCGGAGCCTCAGTCCTTACACCAGTGTACCCAGCCTCAGTCCTTGCATCAGTGTCCCAAGCAGAGCCATAGTTACCCCCCCTGTACATAGTAACACCCCCGTTACCCCCCTGTACATAGATACTACCTGTACATAGTTACTACCGCCCCCTATACATACCCCCACTGTACATAGTTACTACTGCCCCCTGTACATACCCCCACTGTACATAGTTACTACCACCCCCTGTACATACCCCCACTGTACATAGTTACTACCGCCCCCTGTACATACCCCCACTGTACATAGTTAATACCCCCCGTACATAGTTAATACCCCCCTGTACATAGTTAATACCCCCCTGTACATACCCCCCTGTACATAGTTAATACCCCCCCTGTAAATACCCCCACTGTACATAGTTACTACCACCCCCTGTACATACCCCCACTGTACATAGTTAATACCCCCCGTACATAGTTAATACCCCCCCTGTACATAGTTAATACCCCCCTGTACATACCCCCCTGTACATAGTTAATACCCCCCCTGTAAATACCCCCACTGTACATAGTTACTACCACCCCCTGTACATACCCCCACTGTACATAGTTACTACCACCCCCTGTACATACCCCCACTGTACATAGTTACTACCGCCCCCTGTACATACCCCCACTGTACATAGTTACTACCGCCCCCTGTACATACCCCCACTGTACATAGTTAATACCCCCCCGTACATAGTTAATACCCCCCCTGTACATAGTTAATACCCCTCTGTACATACCCCCCTGTACATAGTTAATACCCCCCCTGTACATACCCCCACTGTACATAGTTAATACACCCCCTGTGCATAGTTGCCCCCCCCTTGTACATACATCGCTGGCCCGGGCTGTAATAACACCGACATCCCTTCATACCTAGGACAGCAGACAGGTCATATGTCACCAGGAGGACACAGCACACTATAACCCACATTACATGGGGATGATGATCATAGAGATCTCTGGATGGGGACATCATCCACCTACCTCCAGGGACAGCACACAGGACTGGACACACTGGGATTGCTGGGATGAGCCCAGAGCTCAGTCCTATAAGAAGACATGACGTACCCTCATTTTGGGCACCATACACACAGGCGCTCCGAATCCTTCTCCACTTCTCAGTATCTGGGCTGTGTACATAATCCCAGAACGAAGGGTCCTCTCCCCGCACACTGGTGTCTGATGCAGAGCTTACAGGGACCGCACTTCAGAGGGAAGAACACCGACACGGCACTGCAGCCGCAGAGCAAACTCCACAAGTGGCGCGATGTGTTCAGTGGAGAGTAGGAGGAGCCAATCGGTTTAAGTGTACACTGAACAGGGAAGCCGATTGGTTGCCTCTCCCATCTCCACTGAACACACGAGGAAAGGCACCTCGCGGCGGTGACGGCGGCCATGTTTCTGTAGCCCGCCGGCTGTTTTTGGCCAAAACATTCCCGATTTTCCCGGGACAAACACAAAATACCGGGAATTCATTCGGGACAAGCTCCTTCCGGGACGAGGGTCTCAAATTCGGGATTGTCCCGGGAAATTCGGGACTGTTGGCAACTATGCTATCAGAGGAATAGGAGAGTTCATTGTGCCTGGGCCTACTCGTATCCACACCCCCTGTCTGTTCGTTGAGGGAGTCCAACTGATTGTGTTTCATCCTGACATTGGAAAATAAAGTAGTGTTGGACTTTTACTGGTGTGGGGTTCATTTACTGGCAGACACTGTTCCACAGAAGAAGCGGAGGCTCCAAACGCAGAGCACCGACCCGAAAGTAAAGAGACTTTGCCAACACCACACACACATCTGCGGTGAAAGCTTGGCGTAGCAACCCCGCACTCTCTCCTCCAAGGTACCCCTAGACAAGAGCCAGAATAATCGGATATACATGAGTGAGAGAGTGGAGGCCGCTACATGTCAGAATAGGAGAAAACAAAAATATGTCAGGGATATTACAAAATACAAATATAGAAATTAGAATCTAGACAGAGTATGCTTAAGAAACAAAGAATTTCTCTCTCACAAGTCACAACTTAACTCACAAATCCAACAGAACAGTACAACCTACCCAACCACAACCTGGACTGTGGATGGAATGCACTGCAGTCTAACACAGAAAAACACACAAGGGAATAAGAAACAAGCTCATTGGAGGAAGAGACAACCTCTTCAAGGGAAGGGACAAGCTTATTGGCCATTGGCCAACGTCCAACTAATTCAGAACTAACAAAATAGAATTTCCGTTTTTTTCAAATTTTCGTTGTTTTGATTTCCGTTTTCCGAAGATTCGTAATTTTTTTTTTTTCGTTCATTTAGATTTTTGTTAATATGGATCTTTGTTCGTTATTTTCATTGTTTTGTTTTACGTTTTCCGAATATTCGTAAATTTCGCGTTTTCGTTCATTTTGATTTTCGTTATTTTTTGATCTTTGTTCGGTATTTTCGTTGTTTTTATGTTTTCGTTTTTTACTTTTTCGTATTTTCGCTGTTTCATATTTACTAAATTCGTATTTTCGTTGTTTTCCATATTCGTTGTTTTCGATTAATTCGTTGTTCATTTGTAATTTTATCAAACCGTTCATTTATTCGTATGTTTACGAATCAACGAATATAATGAATTTTGACGAATTACGAATTCGTAACTAAACAAATTGCACATGTCTACACGACAGCTACCAGACACTCCAACCAGCCGAATAAGACCCCATACAAACAATTCTCCCTCCACAAATGAGACAACTCTCTGTGTTGAGGTTTCCAGCAGGTCTGACAATCTTTAATGAGAAAACAGGCTCTTACATACACCAAAAGTATACTGCAGTAATCTAATGAACAAGGACCCAACTCCGCCCACAACATCACACAATGGTTACATAACGAGCCCCCAATACACATTATTCTGATATCCCTTAGCAGACAACAGGTGAGTTCATTAACAAATCCCTTTACAGCTTAAATGACTGATATGGATGACCTTTGCATTTCCCAGACTGACTGTCTGCTACCTTACAATATCATAAATACACCTTTGACCAGACCTAATTTACATGAGCTAATTACCTAATCCCTTTATACAATTACAGAGTTAATTATCACAATGCACAATGAAAAGATCTTTAGAAGTTAGCCTGGACTCATTTACATTACACAGGCAGCCAGGTGGTTGGAGGTGATGAGATTAACATCTTTCAATTAACCTGTTGAGTTCAAAATCAACAACCAGTAAATAGTTCTTTTACAGATGTCCTGGGGAATATTGTGGATTCATATTACAGACCCATTTTAAAGCAATCCAAGACATATTCTCAATGTCCATTATTTTCTGGCTCATACTTTCTAAGAGCTTCTGGGTTCCACGGGCCCACCCATTACAATATGCTTTTATAATCCAGTTGTTTGTGAGTATGTTTCCTTCTTTTTGATTTTGTTTTTGATTTCAATAAACATCACTTGGGTAATGCGCAAGATTGGTGCACCCTCTTTTCATTCTTTTACAGTGTTTCCGTTGGGTATCCCCTGAGCCTCGGAGGGCAGCAAGGCCTGTGCATGTACCGGGAGCCATAGTAATTCCAGGCTTCTTCCATTGCCATCGCCCCACTGTTGAGCACAGGAGATTTTGTTTGACTGTGTCTATGGGAGTGTGTGACAGGAGGGTCACTTTGGACACAGGGTGAGCCAGGAAATAATGGACATTAAGAAATATATCTTGGGCTACCTAAAATGGGTCTGTAATATTTATCCACCATATCCCCAAGGATATCTGTAAAGGACTATTTACTGTTTCTGAACTCAACAGGTTAATTGAGAGATACTGAGGTGTTCAGCCTCAATCACCTGTCTGCCTAGTGTAATGCTAATCCCAGCTTCTAAAAGACCTGTTCATTGTTTGTGGTGATGTGGATTGGGGAAATTAAGTCTGTCCTTATGTGTATTGCAGGTCATGGGTCTGAGACAGCAGCTGTAGCTAATTGACTCATGTAAATTGGGTCTGATGGGTATTGGGAGACAAAAGCTAACCTGTTGTCTTTTAGGAGGTGTCAAAATAATGTGTATTGTATCTTGTTATGTTGTGGGTGGAGCTGGACCATTGTTCATTTTAGGTTAATGCAGTATTGGATGGGTATAAAAGTTACAATGTTTTTCTCAATAAAGTCATTCGATCCTAGGAAGATACAGAGTGCGTCTCGTTCTTTGGAAGGATTAATTCCTATGGGAAGTGGTCTTCTGACTGTGGAGGATCGACAGTGAATTTGTGTCCAGGAGAGGGAAGATATTTAAACGGCGTTACCCCCTTTCGTATTTGGGGTGCCGTTACAGAGTGTTTGACCATTCTTCCAGAAGTGTATTTGTGAGGTCAGGCACTAATGTTGGACGAGAAGGCCTGGCTCGCAGTCTCCACTCTAATCCATCCCAGAGGTGTTCTATCGGGTTGAGGTCAGGACTCTGTGCAGGCCAGTCAAGTTCCTCCACCCCAAACTCGCTCATCCATGTCTTTATGGACCTTGCTTTGTGCACTGGTCCAAATCATTTGGTGGAGGGGGGATTTTGGTGTGGGGGTTGTTTTTCAGGGGTTGGGTTTGGCCCCTTAGTTCCAGTGAGAGGAACTCTTAAGGCGTCAGCATACCAAGACATTTTGGACAATTTCACGCTCCCAAATTTGTGGGAAAAGTTTGGGGATGACCCCTTCCTGTTCTAACATGACTGCGCACAGAATTCCCCAGCCCCCATATCCCAGCCCCCCCATGTGAATGAGTAGGGGTAGATAGTACCCCTTCTCATTCACCAAAAACAAGCAGTATTAAATAACAGAAAACAAAAAATAAACTGTGCTTGAGATAAAGAACAAATTACAGCTGCAACAATCAAGTGAGATATTATCACAATACAAAATGAATAAAAAATATATGTTGCGCTAAATAAACTCAAATTGTAAAATGAAACAATAAGTGAGTCAAAGGAGTCACAAACGTGACGTAAATAAGTGAATTTTGACTGTTGTGTCACCAACTTCCTCCACCTTGTGAGACCACCACCAATAATCAAGATGTGCCCTTACCAGAGAGCATTGACGACCTATTACGGGAGGTCAACATAAGCTTCTATCTGTGTAGCGGGTTATTGCCTTTTAAATCCCTCAGAGAATACATTACCCAGTACACTTTTAGGCACCCAGGGTGCCTTGCCCCGCGCAAGGACTGCTGGGGTGGACTTTATAAGGGAGAGGCGGGGGCCCAGCTCTTTCTCTTTGGACACCGCCCGCCCAGCAAGCTGAACTGCTGTCTGAGCTCCTGTGACCTTAGGCCAGAAGCCTGGACCCTTTTTCTCCAAAGAGCCTTCCAAGCGCACCGAGGAACCTGAGGGACGTCTCTCCTTGATACTGCACCTTTGCCAGGAGGACCGAAGACCCGGATGTCAATGGATTGGTGTGCTTAGTCACCGCGGCAGAAGAAACGGACGCGGACTGGTCCGGTTGGGGGAGAGAGCACCTGCTCATAAATAGACACAGTACTTTTGTTACCTTGGTGGATTACAATTCTGTTCTTCAAGTGCACCACCGTTGCTAGCGAAGATTTCCTTACAGGACTTCCACTTTAGTTCAGTCAGGCCTGACTGGGTAGCATTGACATTCCTGGGCGCCATATTGCCCACGAGGGGAAGTAGCTGCAAAGGGGACTGTTAGAGTTGCATAACGTTGAATACTTGTTTGCTTGTTAACACTGTTTATTGCAGGGCTCTGCTTATAACATGTACCCGCCTGGTTTACTGCTTACCCACTAATCTAAGTAAATATACTAGGGTCAAGCATATTGGTCAGTCTGTGTTCTTTACTTTACAGAAGAAATAGGTAAAGAAAGTTTTAAAACATTGCTGTGTATTCTTGTAATGGGATTGTGCTGCTGTGAGTTACAGGCCTCACAATCCTATCATCCCCTACTAACTGTGCCAAGGGAAGTTAGAGACGATTGCCAGGGGTTGACAGCGGCGCATTACAGGGCCCAAAATCATACCGGCAGCCCTCTTAACTGGGGGTATCGCTACATCTGGGATACTCCAAATCTGTAATGAGGTCCACTCAGCCATAAGCTCCAAACAGTCAGCGGGGGAGACATCGGGTTCTCTCAATCCAACCGTGACATCAAATCGTATAACCCAAATAAGAGATACAGTGCCTTGCAAAAGTATTCACCCCCCTTTGGCATTTTTCGTGTTTTGTTGCCTCACAACCTAGAAATAACATGGATTGTTTGAAGATTTGCATCATTTAATTTACAGAACATGCCCACAACTTTGAAGATGTTTTTATTTTTTTATTGTGAAGCAAACAACAAATAGGACAAAATAACAGAAAAAGTCAATGTGCATAACTATTCACCCCCCTAAAGTCAATACTTTGTAGAGCCGCCTTTTGCGGATGTCACAGCTCCAAGTGGCTTTGGATAAGTCTCTATGAGCTTGCCACATCTTACCACTGGGATTTTAGCCCATTCCTCCTCCTTGCAAAACTGCTCCAGCTCCTTCAAGTTGGATGGTTTTGCGCTTGTAAACAGCAATCTTTAAGTCTGACCACAGATTTTCTATTGGATTGAGGTCTGGGCTTTGACTAGGCCATTCCAACACATTTACATGTTTCCCCTTAAACCACTCAAGTGTTGCTTTAGCAGTGTGTTTGGGGTCATTGTCCTGCTGGAAGGTGAACCGCCGTCCTAGCCTCAAATCACACACAGAGTGGAACAGGTTTTGCTCAAGAATGTCCCTGTATTTATCACCATCCATCTTTCCCTCAACTCTGACCAGTTTCCCAGTCCCGACTGCTGAAAAACCTCCCCACAGCATGATGCTGCCACCACCATGTTTCACAGTGGGGATGGTGTTCTTTGGGTGATATGATGTGTTGGGTTTATGCCAGACATGGCGTTTTCTTTGATGGCCAAAAAGTTTAATTTTAGTCTCATCAGACAAGAGCACCTTCCTCCATACATTTTGGGAGTCTCCCACATGCCTTTTCCCAAACTCAGAACGTGCCATTTTGTTTTTTGCTGAAAGTAATGGTTTTCTTCTGGCCACTCTGCCATAAAGCCCAACTCTATGGAGCGTACAGCTTAAGCCCCGTACACACGGTCTGACTTTTTGCCAACAAACTTAATTTTGAGCAAGTTTGACAAAAAATCAGACCGTGTGTACGCTCCATCGGGCAAACTTTTTTGGTTTTCATCGGACAAAAGTTCGGTCTGCAAACGGACAAAATTTTGGCCAACAAAAGTCCGATGGAGCAAAGTCCAACCGTGTGTACAGAAAACCATCCGACTTTTGTCCGATGGACAAAACAAATAATGTTAAAATCAACCAACAATAGCAGAAGTTGACCAAAGGGTGGCGGTAAAGAGCAGAAAAGAGCAGAAAAACCACGTGATGTTGGAAAAAGTTTTGGGAAAGTTTGCAGAAAAGTCCTGTGGTGTGTATGCTTTGGGTGTTCCCGGCCAACTCCGTTCGGACAAAAATCCACGGAAAAGTCTGATGGAAGTCCGACCGTGTGTACGAGGCTTTATTGTCGTCCTATGTACAGATACTCCAGTCTCTGCTGTGGAACTCTGCAGCTCCTCCAGGGTTACCTTAGGTCTCTGTGCTGTCTCTCTGATTAATGCCCTCCTTGCCCGGTCCATGAGTTTTGGTGTTGGCAGGTTTGCTGTTGTGCCATGTTCTTAACATTTGGTTATAATAGATTTGATGGCGCTCCTAGGGATCATCAAAGATTTGGATATTTTTTTTTTTATAACCTAAACCTGACTTGTACTTCTCAACAACATTGTCCCTTACTTGTTTGGAGAGTTCCTTGGTCTTCATGGCAGTGTTTGGTTAGTGGTGCCTCTTGCTTAGGTGTTGCAGCTTCTGGGGCCTTTCAAAAAGGTGTGTCTATGTAATGACAGATCATGTGACACTAATGCAGCGTACACACGGTCGGAATTTCCGACAACAAATGTTCGATGTGAACTTGTTGTCGGAAAATCCGACCGTGTGAACGGCTCCATTGGACATTTGCTGTTGCAATTTCCGACAACAAATGTTTGAGAGCTGGTTCTCAATTTTTCCGACAACAAAAGTTCTTGTCGGAAATTCCGATCGTGTCTAACCAATTCCGACGCACAAAAATTCTACGCATGCTCGGAATCAATTTGACGCATGCTCGGAATCATTGAACTTAATTTTTCTCGGCTGGTCATAGTGTTGTACGTCACCGCATTATTGACGTTCGCAATTCCCAACAACATTTGTGTGACCGTGTGTATGCAAGACAAGTTTGAGCCAACATCCGTCGGAAAAAAAATCCACGGTTTTGTTGTCGGAATGTCCGATCGTGTGTACGCGGCATCAGATTGCATACAGGTGGACATCATTTCAGGAATTATGTGGACTTCTGAAGGTAATTGGTGGCACCAGAGCTTTTTATGGGCTTCATAACAAAGGGGGTGAATACATACGCACATGCCAATTATCAGTTTTTTATTTCTGAAAAATTGTTGAATGTATATATTTTTCTATGCAGGAACTGAGGAAAAGCTTGAATAGCCACACTCCCAAAAAGTTTTTTTTTTCTGGTTCTTTATTTAAAAAAACAAAGTCACATCAACACATATGACAGCAAAACACAGCAAAAAGAGCTGACATGTTTCGCACTGCAAATCAGTGCTTAATCATAGCTTTGATTAAGCAGTGCGAAACATGTCAGCTCTTTTTGCTGTGTTTTGCTGTCATATGTGTTGATGTGACTTTGTTTTTTTAAATAAAGAACCAGAAAAAAAACTTTTTTGGAGTGCGGCTATCCAAGCTTTTCCTCAGTTCCTGCATTGTTACATGCAAGTGCCTGCACCCAGGCCTCCGGATCCAGTGAGCAGATCAACAGCTACATCTGAGCGGTGATTTTTTTTCTCTCGTTTATATATTTTTCTAATTTTACTTCACCAACTTATTTAGACTATTGTGTTCTGATCCATCACATATAATTCAGATTAAAAAAAAACATGGAACTAAAGGCTGTAATGTAACAAAATAGGTAAAAAGCCAAGGGGGTGAATACTTTTGCAGGGCACTGTATCTTATAGATTATTATTTAAAGATTTTATTGCTACTGATAAAAATAAAAGATATTACAACAATGAAAAAAAAAAAGAAAAGAAAAAGGCACAAAGAATATCATTACTGTACAGTATATAATCTGGAACAATGTGTTCCTTTCTATAGGAAGGGAGGGGAAGAAAAAATACATTCCGGAACATTGGGGAAGTTATTACATAATATTGAGCAAAATGTTTGCATCATTGACTAAATTCCTCAGAGGAATTGGGTAATACAGCGTAAGAAATGTGTCCGCTATTCTCATTACTCCTGTGTGGTACATCTAGGTTTGTTTGTTCTCTAATCAGTACAATTGGGAGGGATAACTCCTAGACTGCAGTTTATTTGACAATTCATCCAACCTTTTTTGTAATAATGTTTCAATTGTATTATTTTTTTCATACATCATACTGGACACAGAGCATCATCCAATTCCTAATGAAAGGGTTATGCTGCCACCTTCAGATGGGACACTAGCAAAAAAATAGTCAGGAAGCCCCGCCCCAGATATAACGTCTCCCCATTAGGTCAGGCTTCTTTTCTTTTTTTTTTTTTGCTATTGTCTTACAGTAGGTGATGTCATTAAAATATTAAGCTGCTCAAAGGTTCCAGCTGGGATTAGGAGACTGGCATTATCCAAATCTATGTCCTATGGCAGGGATATGCAATTAGTGGACCTCCAGTTGTTGCAGAACTACAAGTCCCATGAGGCATAGCAAGACTCTATCAGCCACAAGCATGACATCCAGAGGCAGAGGCATGATGGGACTTGTAGTTTTGCAACAGTTGGAGGTCCGCTAATTGCATAACCCTGTCCTATGGCTTTTCTGTGCTCAGGAGGAACTGTACCCAGATCCCGTAGTGGACATGTCGGGACATCCTGCAATGTTGCCAGACAGCACTGGACCTAGAGTTGCCACCTATTCTTTAAGCCAAACCCGAACGCTGTAGCGGCCTGGAACACCTTTGGGTTCCCCAAGGAGAATGGTAATGCAGTGCACATAGCGTGCCAGTGGGTGTGGCCAAATTTCTCTTGCTGACATCATTGCCCCACCCCACAGTTATGACAAACCTGCCCCCAGACAGCCGCCCGCAGCCCCCTGATGGCAACAGATTTATGTGTGACTATCTTGGTTACTTTGGGAGCCACAACCCAGTCTGAATAATGTGTCCAGGTTTCAGTCAGACACAAGATTCAGAACCTGGACTGTCTGGGTGAATCCCGGACAGGTGGCAACCCTAACTGGACCCTGTATAATAAGGACTGGTAGGGAGCAATACAGGTCCAGAGCAGTAGTTCCCTGCAGGGGAGTCCCTGGTGGCCCCTGTGGCAAAGTCCACAGTGATGGGTGAAGATTGAGCCCCCTTAGGGGGGAGTCCTGCAGCCTTTGAATAGCCCTATGCCGGTACCTGTGCCCTGACTAGTGTCCTTCTCCCACATGCAGTATGACCCTTTAAATTTGGGTGGATGTTGGCAGTAGTGTTAAGCCTCGTACACACGGTCAGACTTCCATCGGACTTTTCCGTGGTTTTTTGTCCGAACAGAGTTGGTCGGGAACACCCATAAGCCCCGTACACACGGTCGGACTTTTGGCTAACAAACTTAATTTTTAGCAAGTTGGACCAACAATCCGACCGTGTGTACGCTCCATCGGACACACTTTTTTGTTTTCATCGGACAAAAGTTGGGTCTGCAAACGGACAAACTTTTGCCCAACAAAAGTCCGATGGAGCAAAGTCCGACCGTGTGTACAGAAAACCCATCAGACTTTTGTCCGATGGACAAAACAACTAATGTTAAAATCAACAAACAATAGCAGAAGTTGACCAAAGGGTGGCGGTAAAGAGCAGAAAAGAGCAGAAAAACCACGTGATGTTGCAAAAAGTTTTGGGAAAGTTTGCAGAAAAGTCCAAGCGTGTGTATGCTATGGGTGTTCACGCCCAACTCCGTTCGGACAAAAATCCATGGAAAAGTCCGATGGAAGTCCGACCGTGTGTACGAGGCTTTAGCATACACGCGCTCAAACTTTCCTGCAAACTTTCTCAAAACTAATTGCAACATCACGTGGTTTTTCTGCTCTTTTCTGCTCTTTACTGCCACCCTTTGGTCAACTTCTGCCATTGTTGGTTGATTTTAACATTAGTTGTTTTGTCCATCGGACAAAAGTCCGATGGTTTTCTGTACACACGGTCGGACTTTGCTCCATCGGACTTTTGTTGGGCAAAGGTTTGTCCGTTTGCAGACCCAACTTTTGTCCGATGAAAACAAGAAAAAAGCAAAAAAAGTTTGTCCGATGGAGCGTACACACGGTCGGATTGTTGGTCCAACTTGCTCAAAACGAAGTTTGTTGGCCAAAAGTCCGACCGTGTGTACGGGGCTTAACTTAAATGTTCTTGGGCTGTTTGGAGAGCTCCCCTGGGTTGGTGGAGCTTAGAGGCCATCCTGGTAGTTTGGCTGCCATGTTGGAGGTAGAGAAGTTCCTTCCTCCTCCCTTTGCACCTCAGTGATGAGAGCTGTGCAGGGAGGGCGGGGCCAAAGCAGGATGTGAGGAGGAGCCTGGGGAAAAAGTGGAGGAAACCTAGAATAACGGATCAATTAAGTCCAGTCTGTGGATTTAATAAATCGCTGAATCGTTCTTCCCTATTGAAGCGGAGTTCCGCCCTCTTTTTATGTTACAAATTTCTCTCTCTTCTCAGTGCTCCCCTGGTTTATATTCCTGATTGGATAGGGATTTTTTTGGGGGAGTTTCTAAATACAATTTTTTATAGATCTGGGCGGTACTTCCGGTCCAGGCCTCCTAGGCGATGATGTCATTAGGCTATTCTCATGGACTCCAGGCACATCGGCGTCTTGTATCCCAGGAGTCCACGGGAAGCGGGGGGCTTGCTGCTTTCCCCAACCGCACTTGCCAATCCAGGTTCTTGTTTGATTGACAGGTTGCCATAACAACAGGGCGAAAAACTTACGCCGCCGCCATTGCTATGGCAACCTGTAATCAAACTGTACCGCACAGTGTCACTACTATGCAGGAGCGAGATCGAGGGGTGCATGCTGGGTAGCCAGCTGCACCTAATCCCAGAAATACTTACAATGGGCTTCAGATGCCCACATCTGAGATGGCCGCCGCCGCCTTCTTCCGAGATATTACTATTTTTTAAAGTGACAAGTATTAAGACAGTTGGGACTGTATTCTAATAATAATGTGCAAGTAATGATAATCATGGGGGAGCTTTAAAAAAAAAATTGATTAGGAGGACTGAAGCTCCGCATTAATAAAAATCCTTACAGAGTTCTGCACTTAAATTAGCTGGATTAATAAATCATGTAAATTTTATAGGGTATATTAATAAAAAAAAGTTAGCTGAGCGAAGGTCACAAGTAATTTCCCAGCCACAACTAACCTTCTCTGTATCTGGTCTAATAGACTTATTTCCTGTGCTCGTCAGCTCCCTCTAGTGACCATAATGCAGTATTCACCTGAAATACCTCAATCAGGAAAATACAGAATTATGACCACTGGATGGAGCTGACGAGCACAGGAAATAAAACAAAAGGCGAGAATTTGTTACAGCTGGGTGAATACTTGTGACATTCATTCAGCAGTTTTTTATTTATTTTTTTATAAATAGGTCGCTGTGTGTAAATGATTTTAAACTCCAAGTCTGGTAGCAGATAATTCAAAAATATGTCAAATAAGTTCAGATATTGTGCAGCTCTGTTGCAGGATCACCAACTCTTAACATTACTGAGTGGTCCATATATATATATATATATATATATATATATATATATAAAATATATACAGTGCCTTGAAAAAGTATTCATACCCCTTGAAATTTCCCACATTTTGTCATGTTACAAGTAAAAAACGTAAATGTATTTTATTCAGAGTTTATGTGATAGACCAACACAAAGTGGCACATAATTGTGAAGTGGAAGGAAAATTATAAATGGTTTTTAAACCTTTTTTACAAATAAATATGTGAAAAGTGTGTGTGTGTGTGTGGGGGGGGGGGCATTTGTATGGTGCCCCCCGGAGTCAATACTTTGTAGAACCTCCTTTCTCTGCAATTACAGCTGCAAGTCTTTTTGGGTAAAAGGCCTGGCTCGCCGTCTCCGCTCTAATTTATCCCTAATTCATCGGGTTGAGGTCAGGACTCTGTGCAGGCCAGTCAAGTTCCTCCACCCAAAACTTGCTCATCCGTGTCTGCTTTGTGCACCAGTGGCGGTTGGTGCTTAAAATTTTTGGGGGGCGCAAACAAACTGAGAATAAAAAAACATCAAGCGCAGCTACTGTGCCCATCAAGCACAGCCACTGTGCCCATCAAGCGCAGCCACTGTGCCCATCAAGCGCAGCCACTGTGCCCATCAAACGCAGCCACTGTACCCATAAATTGCCACCAGTGTGCCCATGAATTGCCGCCAGTGTGCCCATGAACTGCAGCCAGTGTGCCCATGAATTGCCGCCAGTGTGCCCATGAACTGCAGCCAGTGTGCCCATGAATTGCCGCCAGTGTGCCCATGAATTGCCGCCACTGTGCCCATGAATTGCCGCCAGTGTGCCCATGAATTGCCGCCAGTGTGCCCATCAATTGCCGCCAGTGTGCCGATCAATTGCCGCCAGTGTGCCCCATCAATTGCCGCTACTGTGCCCCATCAAATGCTGCCAGTGTGCCCCCCCCCACCCAGCACTTACTTGTCTCGGCGCTGTCCTCCACGCTCCAAGTCCTCATGTCTTTTCTCGTCCTTTGCTATGACTGGACGCCTGATAGGCATCCAATCACAGCGCCTGTCGCTTCAGCCAATCAGGTGACAGGGTAACCAGACCCGAGCATCTTGATTGGCTGAGAGGCAGGTCAGTGTTAAGCCCCATACACACGGTCTGACTTTTTGCCAACAAACTTCAAGATGAGCAAGTTTTCCAAAAAATCCGACCTTGTGTACGCTCCATCGGACAAACTTTTTCGGTTTTCATGGGACAAAAGTTCGCTCTGCAAACGGACAAACTTTTCGTCAACAAAAGTCCGATGGTGCAAAGTCCTATCGTGTGTACAGAAATCCATCGGACTTTTGTCCGAGGTACAAATACTTATGCCCAGAACCAATGTTAAAATCAACCATCAATAGCAGAAGTTGACCAAAGGGTGGCGGTAAAGAGCAGAAAAACCACGTGATGTTGGGAAAGTTTGGGGAAAGTTTGCAGAAAAGTCCTGCCGTGTGTATGCTATGGGTGCGCCCGGCCAACTCCCTTCGGACAAAAATCCACGGAAAAGTTTGTTTGAAGTCCGACCGTGTGTACGAGGCTTTAGACAGGGATGGCATTTAAGTTCATGTGTGTGTAAAGGCAGGCGTCCCAATACTTTTGGTAATATTTTTATTTTTTTCCACACAGCATATGTATATCCTGTATGTACACACACAAATACAGTACATACAGTATGTCCCTTTGTTGGGAACTCTGAGGCAAGAGCTGGCCAGAAGCCAGGATACAGATTTCTGGTTTTACTACAAAACAGGAAGAACGATTTCCTAAGATGTGCGGTTTAACGTAATCTCGGAGTTTCCTCTCTATTGGCCCCCAGCACAGGATATATAAACAGCGATAAGACTGAGCACTGCACACACTGACTGTAGCTGGGGGTCCGCCTGCCATGTCTACACTGTGGTCCTATCTGCTGATCACCGCCTGTCTCCTCTATGGACTGGGCGCCGACGAAACCTCTGAAACTACTCGAGGTAAGATATTATAGGTGGAGCTCCCAATTCTTTATAGATTTAGGATGTTTTCTTATTTATCTCATGCATTTTATAGTAAGAAATGGCGGATTTAACTACCGGGAGCATGTCCTGGACGGCAGGCACATTTCCCTGATATTTGGGTTGTGGTCTCTTTAACCACTTCAGCCCTGGAAGTTTTGGCTGCTCATTGACCAGAGCATTTTTTTTTTTGCGATTCGGCACTGCGTCGCTTTAATTGACGATTGCGCGGTCGTGGGACCCGGTACCCAAACGAAATTGAAGTCCTTTTTTTTCCCCCCACAAATGGAGCTTTCTTTTGGTGGTATTTGATCACCTCAGCGTTTGTTTGTTTTGCGCTATAAACAAAAATAAAGCGACAATTTTGGAAAAAAAAAGCAATTTTTTAACTTTTTGCTATAATAAATATCCCCCAAAAATATATAAATTTTTTTTTTTTTTACCTCAGTTTAGGCCGATACGTATTCTTCTACATATTTTTGGTAATAAATTCGCAATAAGAGTATATTGATTGGTTTGCGCAAAAGTTATAGCGTCTACAAAATAGGGGATAGATTTATGGCATGTAGCGGCCTCACTCTCTCTCTCTCTTGTATCGGTTGTTTGTGGCTGTTGTCCAGGGGTACTCTGGTGGAGAGAGTTCAGGACACTACCCCAAGCTCTCACCCTCCATGTATGTGAGGTTTGAGCAAAGTCTTCTTAAATTACCTTCGGGTCTGCATCCTGCATATGGAGCCTCCGCTTCCTCCGTGGAGGTGTATCTGCCAGCAATAGAGCCCCACACCATGGCGATCTCCTTCTCCCGGCAGAACAATAGCATCTGGGTGCCGAGGTACTTTGATCACCTCCATCCTGGGCATAGGTGCCCGCAATAACAGTCTCTTTCCCCCGGTACTAGATGCAGATGGCACCGGGGGTGGAAGGGCAGACTGGGGACATGATCCCTCCTCAGGCGCTGGTGCCTCCACCCGGGGTGTACTATCCCCCGTTGACATCGGTGGATCCCTGACTCGGCGGGACGAGGAGAGAGGCATCTTGTCCCAACCCTTTTGAACAAAAAGTTTGTCTATGACGACGTTGTCTCCCAAATCGGAGAGCGGCTCTAGGTCGGAGGTGTCACACTCCTCCGCGGGCAGGTAGCCTGTAGTAGAGACTGAATCGCTACCTCCCGTGAACACACAGGGCCGTGACTCCCCGACACCTCCGCCCGAACACCAAGTCCCTTTGCCCGGCTTACCTCGGCCCATACTTGAGGAGGGATGTCCGGGACTCTTCCTACCAGATCCATCCGGGCCGGGCGTAGGCGGGCAGGATGATCCACCGCGACCGCTGGACGGCAGTGGATGCTGGGAAGCAGTGGTGGCCGAGTCAGCATCCTCAGATTTCTCCCGTGTCTCTCTAATCACGACCTCCCCTGCGGTCGCTGCAGTGCGCACAGGGACGGCTGTCAAAGCAGTGATTCCTCCTTTCTGAGTGGTGGTGCCTGTAGTGCGGTTGAGGTGGATGGTTTTTGTCTTCTCGACAGGTGGTTCCACCTCAAATAAGAACTCCCCGCAGGCCTCGCAGCGCCCGAACGGCTTCAGCTGACACACCAGTCCCGAACAGCCGGGACAAATCAAACCCAGGGCCTCAACGTCCATGCATGAGTACAGGGCGAATCGTCCCTGGGGCTTTAGCCGGGTCCCCGTATCCGTTATCGGAGCAGCAGTAGTAGTCAAACTTGTGGTAGAAGGATCAAATGGAATCCACAATGTATTTCCGAACATGGCGACTCTCTGCTGATCCATTGCGCACTGCAAGGTTGGCGCCGAAGTCCCCACGTGTAGTCCTTCACACGACTGGACTCCTCCCCTTCTTTGCCCCAGTTCGCGGGCTTTCCTCTCTCGGCCCAGGTCACGCCCAAGAACTGAGCAGGGAGGGTGTGCCTCTTGACGCAGTGGCCAACATGGCCGACCTACTCGGAACTCTTCCGGGCAGACACATTCAAATTCCACAACTTCAGCTCCATAGTAACACAAACACATCCCGGACGATCCCCCACGTGTAGCGGCCTCACTCTCTCTCTCTCTCTCTCTCTCTCTCGTATCAGTTGTTTGTGGCTGTTGTCTAGGGGTACTCTGGAGGAGAGAGTGCAGGACACTACGCCAAGCTCTCACCCTCCGTGTATGTGAGGTTTGAGCAAAGTCTTTTTTAAATTACCCTCGGGTCTGCATCCTGCATATGGAGCCTCCGCTTCTTCCGTGGAGGTGTATCTGCCAGCAATAGAGCCCCACACCATTAAAAGTTCAACACTCCTTTATTTCTTCAATGCCAGAATGAACATAATCAGTTGAACTTCCATAACAGACAGACAGGGGTGTGGATACGAGTAGGCCCAGGCACAATGAACTCTCCTATCCCTTTCTCATGCGGATAGGCCTGGCGCACGGTCTCTGCCACGACCGTGAAGTTGGTAGCTGCCACCTACCGGTTGAACTGTTTGGAGCCCCTGTCACGGGCCTAAGTAACGGTCTCTGTCACGACCTTAGAGTAACGGTCTCTGCCACCGACCTTAGAACATGGACCACCTTCCATGTGAATATGGCCCCTGTTTGGCGAGGACATCCATCCCGACGGTCTCCAGAGGCCCTAACCCGGCACTGGCAATCTGCTGCACCAGATCTACGGGAAGGTCACCTGCGCGGTCCCTTACGCCTGGATTCAGACACCCGATCCTGTGGGTGCCTTAGGATGGTTCCTCCCGGGCGGATCCCAGTGGAAGAAGCTGGGCCCCAGGCCTGAATGATGCACCTCACCCCAGACTGAGGGTGTCTGGGGTGACTCCCGAACTCCACGTGTCCAGGCCTAGGCCACCTGGACACCGACCGCTGGGCAGCAGCCCTCAGGCTAAAGGTGCCTGGGACTCGGACCTCGTGGCGAAGATGTCCGCCCCCTTTATAGCCTCTCCCAGCTAGCACAGCGGGTTCCCCGCCCCGCCGTACAACCGATGCGAGAGACCAAAAAGGGTACGGCACTCCAGCGATGGTTCAACCCTGGCCCAAAGTGACAGCGCCACCTTTTGGGCCGCAGGGAACTGGACATCACTGATGTCTCCACCCGAATCAACATACTGAAAAGTACCTACCCGCTACAGGCATTTTTATTTTTTTGTGGAACTCCGCTTTAACCACTTGCCGACTGGCGCGGTTGTGCAAGGGGACGTATCTGTACGTCCCTTTGAATTTGCCGCCGTGCTGAGCGTGCGCATGCCCCTGCGGGACCCGTGGACTGGATGTCTGCCAGTACATAATGGGCAGACGCCATTACACGGGCGCGTTCCAGGGGACCTTTGGTCCTGTAAGTGTGCCTTGTGGCCCACATGGCACAAGGTGCGCGAGTGTGTTTGGGTCTCGGGCACCTTCAGCTCGAGATTTCATTGCTGCAATGTAGGCCCAGCTCCGCTACACCTCAGAGAAGGATCCCAGGCTGCCCACTTGTAGGGAGCCCATCTTTAGGAAAGGAGTCCAGGGGAGGATCAGTCCCAGAGGAGATTAGCGACGGTACTGCTGTCTCGGGAAGAGGCCTTGAAACTCGCCCAAAGAGGGATTCATCGTCTCTGTTATCCGTGCTCCATCCTGGCTGCTAGGACCGCTCTCATAGGGACTATCTGGGTGAGCAATACCCACTCAGGCTTGAGTAGCGACGAAAGACTGACACTGAGTTCTAAGTGTTGCGTGCCTGAACCTTCCCCTACTTCTCTCAACTTCCTACTCTCTCTCTTCAAGTTTACCTCAAGTATAAAAGAATAAAACCTTGCTGATTGGGTTTTACTCCTGTGTGGACATTGGCCTTATTCTGAGAGATTTCTGCCTAGACAACGGAGAGAGGGATCCACTCTAAAGAGGTAATTGCTGCAGACCCAACAATAACACAGCTCGCTCCTCTATATACACAGGGAGGGGATACCAAGCAAGTAGCAGGTGTGCTCCGCTATTGGCGAAGAAAAGTGGGGTCTGTGTGCTACATATGTATGTCAGGTAGGTCAGTGTATATATGTCAGGTAGGTCAGGGCCATTTGAAGGAATTTGGGGGCCCCAAGAAACAATTTTAAAGTTAAGAAGCGGGGGGAGGGGGGGGGTGCTGCCGTGGGACATTGTAATTTTTTTTCACGGACAGCAGGACATCAACTTGTTAACTTGTTGAGGGGGGGGTTCTGGCGCGGTGCAACAAGTACACAAAGTTGTTGAGCAGGGGGGTCGACATTGACGCCGATCGCGGGAGGGGGGCGATCGCGGGAGGGGGGGCCATTCGTGGGAGAGGCGGGGCGATCGCGGGAGGGGGGGCCATCATGAGGTATTACAGTGGATATGCGGGGGGGGAATCTCTTACCTCCTCCACCCGTGCTGCCGCCTCGAGTCCTCTGGCTGTGTTGCCCTCTGCTGCCCTCTGCTGGGGCCCCAGGACAAGTCGGGGCCCCAAGCAGCTGCTTGGTTTGCCTGTCCTGTTCCGATGGCCCTGAGGTAGGTCAGTGTATATACGTCAGGTATGTCAGGTAGGTCAGTGTATGTATGTCAGGTAGGTCAGTGTAATGGTCAGTGTGTCAGGTAGGTGAGTTTAGTGGTCAGCATTGATGGGCACTGGTAAGCCAGGCAGCAACCAGCAAGTGAGCTTACCCCTCGCCGCACAACCCCACCACCAAGCCAAAAAAAAACGCGCCCCTATCACACCCCCCCCCCCCCCTGGTGCCGGCCTCGGACTTTGCTTCGGGCTGAAGCCCCTGGTCTTTTTGCCACCTAGCAACTCCCCTGCACGTACCCCTTTGACATTACTATTCTTCTATAATAGAAAGATGATAGTTCTCTCTTGGAAAAAGCCTACATATCCTGCTGCTCCATCCTGGAAGGCACTTACTGTATAAATAAAGCCCTTCCCTTCTATAAAGACACAGTTACTAGTAGGGGAATACCCAATATATATTGATAACGTGTGGGGTGGGTGGACGAATAGTCTATCTACAGGGTCTGAACAAGTTGGTATGCTATAATGGTTCCTGGTAGTTGCCATATTGTATATATGTAGAGTTTGATATTTTGTGACTATGTATAGTGCTTCCCTTAATTTGGTTTTTAGGTACGTACAGTATCTCACAAAAGTAAGTACACCCCTCCACATTTTTGTAAATATTTTCTTCTATCTTTTCATGTGACAACACTGAAGAAATTACACTTTGCTACAATGTAAAGTAGTGAGTGTACAGCTTGTATAACAGTGTAGATTTGCTGTCCCCTCAAAATAACTCAACACACAGCCATTAATGTCCAAACCGCTGGCAACAAAAGTGAGGACACCCCTAAGTGAAAATGTCCAAATTGGGCCCAAAGTGTCAATATTTTGTGAGGCCACCATTATTTTCCAGTGCTGCCTTAACCCTCTTGGGCATGGAGGTCACCAGAGCTTCACAGGTTGCCACTGGAGTCCTCTTCCCCTCCTCCATGACGACATCACGGAGCTGGTGGATGTTGGAGACCTTGCGCTCTTCCACCTTCCGTTTGAGGATCCCCACAGATGCTTTATAGGGTTTAGGTCTGGAGACATGCTTGGCCCGTCCATCACCTTTACCCTCAGCTACTTCTTTTGTGAGATACTGTATGTACTATCTCCAAGGTCCGTTGTTTATCAGAATTGGTAGTCATTTTATAAAAATTTTAGTTTTGGGCTAAAGATGTAGTGGAATTACTGTTATCACAGCTGTATATTAGCCTTGGAGCTTTACTGTTGGCCTTGTGCTGAGGTCTTGTTTGTAATGTGTCGCCTGGTTGTCGAGCTGTTCTTAAATGTGCATGTGTTTTCTGTTTTTGTATGGATATGAAAAAAAAAAAGAAAAAAAAAATTCAAAAGAAAAATAGGTAATTATTATTATTATTATTATTATTATTATTATCTGACTCACCCTCTACTTCCTCTTCATCATTTTCTTTGTACACAGGGCGTCCATTTCGGAGGAGAAAGGGTCCTTTTCACAGACGCTATGGGGAAGGGGAAGATGAACAAGCCGAGAAGAAAGGTACAGTGGAGACCCTTTAGAAAGAATCATCACTTGGTGGTAAAGGTGGTGGGCACAATAATGGCACTAAAATAGGTGGTGCACACAGCGGAGGAGACCAGTGGTGGTTCGACCATAAAGGGTGCACGGGCGCCGCCCCCCCTCTCCTGTCACTCTCTCTCTCACCATAGATAGATTCATGCATTGCATGAATCTATCTATGGTCGCTGCTGGTGTGGGTGGGCACACTGGCAGCAGTTGATGGGCACAGTGGCGGCATTGGATGGGCACAGTGGAGGCAGTGGATGGGCACAGTGGTGGCAGTGGATGGGCACAGTAGTGGCAGTGGATGGGCACAGTGGCGGCAATTGATGAGCACACTGGCAGCAATTGATGGGCACAGTAGCAGCAGTGGATGGGCACAGTAGCGGCAATTGATGAGCACACTGGCAGCAATTGATGGGCACAGTAGCAGCAGTGGATGGGCACAGTAGCGGCAATTGATGGGCACAGTGTCAGCATTTGATGGGTACAGTGTCAGCAATTAATGGGCACAGTGGCGGCAGTGGATGGGCGCAGTGACGGCAGTGGATGGGTGCAGTGGCGGCAGTGGATGGGCGCAGTGGCGGCAGTGGATGGGCACAGTAGCGGCAATGGATGGGCACACTGGCAGCAATTTATGGGCACAGTAGCAGCAGTGGATGGGCACAGTAGCAGCAATTGATGAGCAAACTGGCAGCAATGGATGGGCACAGTAGTGGCAGTGAATGGGCATGGTGTCAACAATTGATAGGTACAGTGTCAGCAATTGATGGGCACAGTAGCGGCAGTGGATGGGCACAGTGGCGGCAGTGGATGGGCACAGTAGCGGCAGTGGCTGGGCACAGTAGCGGCAGTGGATGGGCACAGTGGCGGCAATTGATGAGCAAACTGGCAGCAATGGATGGGCACAGTGACGGCAGTGGATGGGCACGGTGTCAGCAATTGATGGGTACAGTGTCAGCAATTGATGGGTACAGTAGCGGCAGTGGATGGGCGCAGTGGCAGCAGTGGATGGGCACAGTGGCAGCAGTGGATGGGCACAGTGGCGGCAGTGGATGGGCACAGTGGCGGCAGTGGATGGGCACAGTAGCGGCAGTGGATGGGCACAGTAGCAGCAGTGGATGGGCACAGTAGCAGCAATTGATGAGCAATATGGCAGCAATGAATGGGCACAGTAGCGGCAATTGATGGGCACAGTGTCAGCAATTGATAGGCACAGTGGCTGCGCTGGATGGGTTTTTTTTTTCAGTTTGTTTGCGCCCCCCTAAAAATTTTGAGCACCAGCCACCACTGGAGGAGACACAATAGTCACTAAGAATCCAAATAGATTCAATGACACAGCAAGAAGAAAGAAAAAAAGATGTGGGCACCGCACCTAAAATACAGAAGGATACTTTTATAGAGAAGCGGAACACAAACCAGCCACAAACACACACACACGGGAATAGAACCTTATACAGTGAAGACTCAAGTGCTGTCATTGGGGCTATTTTTTTCTCCAAGTAAAAGTCTAAAAAAAATTGAGACAATCCAAGACATAAGTTTATTCACCAGAAAGCTGTCATGAACAAGTATGTAAAATAAACTAGACTATATGCAGAACTGAAAAAATGGTTTAGTTTCAATTTAGTATTCACATAAATTTGTTTAGTTTAATTTGTTTATTTGTTTAATTAATTTTTTTTGGAATTCGTTTTGTTTTCTCAAATTAAAATCACTTCGAATTCAAATCAAATACCATTCGAATTGCGTTAGAATACGAATTCCATTAAAAATCAAATTTATTCTATTAAAAATTTGAATTTTGGAGGATGATTATATTCTTTATATTCCATGCTATTCTATTGTTTTTATTTCTATTCTATTCTTTTATTTCCTGTTCTATTCTTTTCTTCTCTTTTTTCTTTTCTATTATATTCAAATTTATTCTATTTACATTTCGGAAAACAGTTATATTGTTATATTGTTATATTCTTTCTATTGTATTATTTTATTTTCTATTATATTCTTTTCTGTTCTATTCAAATTTGAATTTATTCTATTTGAAATTTGAATTTCAGAAGAAGGTTATATTGTTTTTATTTTATTCTATTCTGTTCTTTTTTTCTATTCCATTCTTTTTTTTTCTATTCTATTCTTTTCTATTGCATTCAAATGTATTCTAGTTCCACAGGTGACTGTAGATTATCATTCCCTCAGCATGGGGAACTTTGGAAAAGTAATCTACAGTAATCTTCGCTCTGCATATAATATCTCTTTTATCTCAGCTCAGTGTAAAAAGCCGACCATAGAACATGTGGAGAGGTTCTCTGAAGACAAGGAGTTTTATGATACATCTGAAGGTATAAAAGTACACTGTGAATCCGGATATTATCCGTCATCGGACACAATGATGTGTTACACCCCCGGAGCCCCCCAGGAGTGGATTCCATCCACCGTTACCTGTCTGCGTGAGTACAACAGCACAACAATATGTGCACTTTTTTTGTCATGTGCTTGTAGGCAGGTGCAGTCTCTTTTCTCCAACGCAGGTGGCGCTCAACCACAGTTGCACTGCAGAGGGGAAGGAAGTCAAGAGGAACATATCCCTCTATGGTTTCCTGGGTCACTGGGGAAGAGATCCGTTTGGATGCTTGGGTAAGGTGGCCATCTTGGGTCAGGCCAAGTCTACCGTATATACTTGAGTATAAGCCGACCCGAATATAAGCCGAGGCCCTAATTTTACCACAAAAACTGGGAAAACTTATTGACTCGAGTATAAGCCTAGGGTGTGCCTCACTTTGCCTCATTGTGTCCATGCCTCACTGTGTCCATGCCTCACTGTGTCCATGACTAGTCTGACGTTTAACATGGGAGTCTATGGAAGGGGTGCCCGGCTTTGAAAAATCGGTGCTCCCTGGCCGTAAGTCCCCCGGACAAGAAACTTTGCAAACTTGTAGAGAAAGAGTGGGGCTACGTGTGTGCCAAGTCTGGGGTCCAGGGAACCTACGACCGGCCGATACCGGGTCCCCAAAGTCACCAGAGAAATTACCGTTTAACATAGGAGTCTATGGAAGGGGTGCCTGGTTTTGAAAAATCGTTTCTCCCCGGCTGTAGGTCCCCTGGACAAGAATCTTTGCACACTTGTAGAGGAAGAGCTATATGTGTGCCAAGTTTGGGGTCCAGGGGACCTACGGCCGGCCAGTACCGGCTCCCCAAAGTCCGGGAGATCAGGCGCAAAAAGGTGACTCGAGTATAAGCCGAGGGGGGCATTTTCAGCACAAAAAATTGTGCTTAAAAACTCAGCTTATACTCGAGTATATACGGTATTTAAGACTCTGGCTCCTAGATTTGGCGCGCAAGTGGACAGGGTAGAGACAGGTTACCCGTCTGTCAGGGAAAGTGAATAGGGGTAAGGAAAGGTTCCTGATGAGTAGGGACAGGATAGGGACACACTATCCTTCCTAGGAATCCTTCCTCATTGGGATCAGACTGGCCAGGCCACATTCCGCCCTAGATGCTGCCGATGCATCAGAACCTGCTCCGCTCTACATTTTGCACAGAACTGCGAGTGTTCCCAGCCAGGAGTCTTCCTGCTGGGCTGTTGTATCTTTGAGCCCTTCCTTCAATACAAGTTTCTTAAATTCCAACTGTACTCAGTGTTTTTTTTACGCTGCACCCACCCACATCCTTGTGTGTGTGTGGGGGGGGGGGGGCTTACCAGTGCACTCATTCCCTACAAAAAAAATGAACAGTAAATAAGGACACACAAACAAGACAGAATAGAAAATCCCCCAAAATTAATCTCGTTATCATAAATCACATCATCCAGTGATGTAGATCCTTGTCAATGACAATGAAAAAAGAAAACCCGATGACCCGAATGTGATGACGAGGAGGTCGGGGGCGGGGCGGAGGTATTGGGGACTAGACATGTGCACTGCCAAAAAAAATTTTAGTTTTCGTTTTTGTTTCATTTGTTTTTTGTTTGTTTTTTCGTTTTTCGGGTCATTCGTTATGATCGCAATTTGTAAATTCGTACATTCGTAAATTTATACATTCGTACATTCGTACATTCGTAATTATATACATTCGTAAATTTGTACGAATTTACAAATTTACGAATGTACGACTTTACGAATGTATATATTTCCGAATGTACGAATTTACAAATGTACGTTCGGAAATTTGGAAATTCGAAATTCGAAAATCCGAAAACCTGAAAATTTCGAAAATCTGAAAAAATAACTATTAAATTATAGGTATTGTAATTTCCTTTCAAATTTGGCTGTTAGCAAACGTAACGAATATAAATTTATCCAAAGTTACGCATAACCTGAAATAACAAATGCCACATCTAAACAAATGGAACGGAACAAATTAATACTAAATAATAATAATAATTAAAAAAAAATATTATTATTATTATTATTGTTATTTATTATTATTATTAATTCATTACGTTCCATTCGTTTAGATAAGGCATTCATTATTTCGGAAAACAATTCGTAACTTCGTTAAGTTCACTAACAGCCAAATTTGAAAGGAAATTCCAATACCTATAATTTAATAGTTAGTAATAGTTAAGTTATTATTAGTTAATTATTATTTCAGATTTCCGAATTTACTAATTTACGAATTTACAAATTTTCGAATGTACGAATTTACGAATGTGCGAATTTACGAATGTGCGAATTTACGAATGTACGAATCTACGAATTTTAGAATATTCGGATTTACGAATATTCGTTTAAATTTGTTAAATGAGTTTTCGTTAATTCGTATATTTCCGAATTAACGAATTTGTCGAAATTCGTTAAAAAACGAATTCGGAACGAAACGAATTGCACATGTCTATTGGTGACACCATTGTCCAAATATGGCCATGTGGCCATATTTAGCTAATAATGTCACCCCCCCTATCCCCGATCCTTTGCTTACGTACTGGGGACTCCCAGCCATGTCGTCATGAGTCACACCCTCCAGCCACATTGATCCTCATCCATGATGATGAATGACGTCACCAAAAGAAAAAACCCAATGCCCCAAACACGCCAATGACCACTGATGGCTCTCTAAATGGCCATCATCAATATAAGGGAAGTGGTGACATCATGACCATATTTGGTTAATACTTTTGCGAACCAATGAAAAGCAAGGTGCTAACACATATGTGATAATTGCAGGTGAACAAAGGATAAAAAAACAATCCAAATATACTTGAGAGTCCAAAGGTGATGTTTTTTTTATTTCTAATAATTATTAATAAATATTGCACAGTCCAAATTTTTTTCCTAAATCTTGCTGAAGAAAGCTCCAATCACCGTGCTCCTGGTCTTAAAGGTGCCTCAGATACTCCTCATATAAGTGCTCCACCACAAAGTGTACAAAATGCACGCTGACCAACAGCATCTATGATGTGCGCCTTTGGTGTCATAGGGTACCACCCTTTTTTTGCACGTTGTTTTCACAATATCTCACCTTAAAGCGGAAGTCCACCCTAAAAATAAACTTCACATTAGTAGGTTCCTTTTAATCTAAAAAAAAAAAACATTATGTTAAAAAATATATTTTTTACTTGCCTTAGATTTCCTAATCTGCCTAGTTCCTAGTCCGCGGTGGACCTACCTCTCTTCCTGACTCGCCTGGCCTCCTGGGAAATGAGTGCCATCATTTCCCAGGAGTCTGTGGGCATTACTGGGAAGGTTAGGGATTCATCGTTTTGTTATCTGCATGCTTCTGTTATCTTAGTTGTCATAACAATGGGGTGGGACGTTCCTCTGTCTCCGCCCGTTGTTATAGCAACTATACAAACTAACGGCGCTACGAGCGCCGTTTAACTGCGCATGCGCGAGATCGAGAGGTGCATGCTGGTTACCCAGCATGCACCTCTCTGAGAAAAAACAGGAAGAGAAATCAACTGGGCTTCACATGCCCATAGCTAACATGGAAATGGCCACAAGAACGCTGACAACATATCATGTAAGTTTTTGAATTGATTACTGATCAGATCGGGAACTATTGATATCTGTTACTGCATATATATTGTAATAATGTTGAGATTGTAAAAAAAAAAAAAAAATTATGGCCGGAACACCGCTTTAACCACTTCAGCCCCGAGCCAATTTTGGCTGGTTGAAGACCAGGCCCCTTTTTGCGATTCGGCACTGCGTCACTTTAACTGACAATTGCGCGGTCGTGCGACGTGGCTCCCAAACAAAATTGCCGTCCTTTTTTTTCCACAAATAGAGCTTTTTTTTGGTGGTATTTGATCACCTCTGCGGTTTTTATTTTTTGCGCTATAAACAAAAATAGAGCGACAAGTTTGAAAAAAATGCAATATTTTTTACTTTTTGCTTTAATAAATTTCCCCCAAAAATATATAATTTTTTTTTTCCTCAGTTTAGACCGATACGTATTCTTCTACATATTTTTGGTAAAAAAAAGCGCAATAGGCGTTTATTGATTGGTTTGCACAAAAGTTATAGCATCTACAAAATAGGGGATAGTTTTATGGCATTTTTATTCATATTTTTTTTTTTACTAGTAATGGCGGCGATCAGCGATTTTTATCGTGACTGCGACTTTATGGCGGACACATCGGACACATCGGACATTTTTGGCACATTTTTGGGACCATTGTAATTTTTACAGCGATCAGTGCTATAAAAATGCAATGATTACTGTGAAAATGACACTGGCAGTGAAGGGGTTAACCACTAGGTGGCGCTGTAGGGGTTAAAGTGGAAGTAAACCCATCGATTTAACAGTTTTAAAAAGCAGTTACATTCCAGGCATGCCGGGAATGCCAACTGTCACATTGGTTGTGCTCTCAATCAAACTGTCAAACCATCCAATGGCTGGTGTCATAACTGATCACATGTGCGGCATCATGGCAGTTAAAGATTGAACAGAGGCCAAGATGGCAGCTTCCTTGCCTGAAAATGATAGGAGGGTTTACTTCCACTTTAAGTGTTTCCTATTAAGTGTTTCTTACTGTAGGGGGGATGGGCTGTGTTTTACATGACACTGAGCTTTGCTCCGAGTACACGGAGCCGAGATCAGTGTCATTGTCACTAGGCAGACACAAGCATCTCCCCGCTCTATATCTCCGTGAGACGATCGCGAGGATCCCCGCGGCGATCGAGTCCGCGGGACCCGCGGTCCGACTCACGGGAAAGGCAACAGGGTCGCGAGCGCGCCGCTGGCGGCGCGACCACACGTCAGGCATTTAAAGGGCAACATACAGGTACGTGATTGTGCCTGTCCGTGCCATTCTGCCGACAAATAAGTACAGGAGGCGGTCGGCAAGTGGTTAAGAATGGTCTATAGGAAACCACCACCAGCTGATCTCCTCAAACATCAATATTTGAGACCCAGGGAGAGATAATAGTCCAGGATAGTGCGATATTGTATTATTAATAGTCAAACAAGGATATAAAATATAAATTTGCCGTTCACATTTCAAGGTACTATAGTCAGCACCAACACAACCAGCCTGTTCGATTGTCCTGCACACCGCTCAGGTCCGAGCCGGCGTGCGTTCCAAAATGACCGAATGTTCAAACCAGATCATAAACCAGAAATGACGTCACGTATGGCGACAGCAGTAAAATTACCTGATTGGGGCTCTAAGCCTCAAAAAATATCCAAAGCTAGGAATTCTTCAAACACTTTATCACTTTACCGTGCACAATGTGTATAATTATGATAACGACTTTCTTCAATCATCTCGTTCCACAGCTCTGTGTAACAGGCCGACCATTGAAAACATGGAACGTATCTCTGAAGATAAGGAGTATTATGAAAAATACGACTCGGCGGAAGTATGGTGTAAGCCGGGATTTGATCCGGAATCTTTCACAATGACGTGTATGAAACCACAAACCAGCAATGAGTGGACGAACATCGGAACCTGTAAAGGTGAGAATAGCAGCCGAAATCTGGGTTACACCTGTCAATTGGCTGGAGAACTGATTCCATTGTGAAATCTCACTAATGCCGCCTTCACACGATCGGAAATTCCGACAACAAATGTGAGCTTTTGGTCGGAAATTCCGACCGTGTGTAGGCCCCATCGGACATTTGCTGTTGGAATTTCCGACAACAAAAATTTGAGAGCTGGTTCTCAAATTTTCCGACAAGAAAAGTTATTTTATTTTTTTCCAAATTTTTTTTCATCCAAATTTTTTTTTTCAAAACTTTTTGGCACCAGGGAACAGTTTCATGACAGACAATTTTTTTCAGGGAACTGAATGATATTCATGGAGTCTGTTCTCAGCCCCCTTCACACCACAACCCCCCTTTACATCACAGTTCCCCCTTTAACTATTTCCCACCCGGCCACTGCACATATACGGCCGGGTGGGCGCTCTCTCCTGAGTGGATGTTCAGGAACGTCCCTCAGAAGGAGGGGGATCGCGCGTGCACGCGCAGCGGCGCGATCCCGTTGCACTCATGTCACCCGGACACGGCACATCTCCGGTCGGCAGGAGGGCTCTGTGATCGGCCCTCCTGATCACATGACGGCTGTGTCCAATCACAGCCGTCATGTGATGTAAATAGAGAGCCGGTTGCTAGGCGATCGTCTCTCTCCTCTCCTCACATGGAAGTAGTCGGTGAGGAGAGGAGAGCGGATCTCTGTAGCCGGCTGGTGATCAGTGAGTATGAGCTGTTTTTTACAGCTTTTAACACACTGATCACCAGCCTAGTGTCCCCACACAATGTTAACACACAAAGTCCCCAAAATATTGTCCCTAAAACACATGTCCCGACACACATTTTCCCAATTGGTCTGGGAAGGAAGGGGGTTAAAGTGCCCGGTATTGAAGTGGTTAAAGTAGTCCCACAGTGTCCTCAGTTCCCCTTACACATCACAGCCCCCCCCTTTAAATCACAGGGCCCCTTTACAGTGCAGCCCCCTGCCCCTTTACATTGATGGGACTGTAAACGGGCCCTGTGATGTAAAGGGGATTGCACTGTAAATTATTACAGTGCCCCTTTACAGTGCAGACCCCTCCCTGTACATCACAGTGCCCCTTTATATTACATTCCTGTTAGCAATCACACCCCCCCTCCATTACAGTACCCCTTGCAGTCATGCCCACTCCCCCTCTAACAGGGGAGGGCTGGCGGCCTTAGGCCTGGGGGGCAAGTCCAGTCAAGTGGCCCATTGAACCGCCGGATCAGCTCACCATCCATGGTCCACCTGGTTTTTCAATGCAGCCTCAACAGTGCCCATCAGTGCAGCCAACTCCAGTGCCTATCAATGCAGCCTGATCACTGGGGCAGGTTACATGGGGGGTATGGGGGGAGGAGCTAGGGGTGTCAGGGTCTCTCACCTCAGCGATCTCACCTCAGCAGGTCCTTGCACGCCACGGTCTCCTGGGGGGGTAACACTCCTGATCCTGGGGTCAAGTTGCAGCCAGCGCCCAGCCCTGCAGCCCTGCATCCCGACTCCCTGGCACGCCCTGCCTCTGCCTGCTTCCAAGAATCTGGTCCCAGGAAGTTGTAGTTTCCTCTGCGCTGCTGTGTTTTTCACCCACCAGAAGCTTGAGTGCGGACTACAACTCCCGGAATGCAACAGCTAGTGGTCGGCCGCCATGGCCATGCCCCCGGCCCGACTTCCTAAACCAGAATAAAAAAAAAATGGTAGCGGGCAGTGGCTGCGGGCATTTTGAACATAAGTTAGGGCGGCCTGGGAGGCAATTGCCACCCTGCCCCCTGGCCCAGCTCTCCCCTGCCCTCTAACATCACACTGCCCCATTTAAATCTCTGCCTGTGTGTCCTTTTCTGGGTCTCCCGCCCCGCCCGACTATGTCATCCTATCAGCAGGGCAGGGGGAGGGAGGAGCGTAAGACCTGGACAGAGAGCGGGAGCTGCCCAACTTGTTAATATGAAAGGACTCCCACTCTCTGTGCAGATGGGAATAGAGAGCTCCTCCTCCCCCTGCCCTACTGATAGGATGACATCGGGAGACCCAGGTGAGGACACACAGGCTCAGTGGCATGGCTGCACACCAGGAGTTGGGCGGCAGTCGCAGCTCACATCCTGCTGTGCGGCCCGGTCATCAACAGGCTACAGACCAGTACAGATAGACCCCAATGTGGTGATTTTTTTTTAGGTGACGGGTATTGTTTAATGATACAAGAGTCTAAAAGAGACTTTGAAAACCCCCCACTGCCACCTCCTTACGACATCCACTATATTGTCAAAAGTATTGGGACACCTGCCTTTACACGCACATGAACTTTAATGGCACCCCAGTCTTAGTCCGTAGAGTTCAATATTGAGTTGGCCCCGCCTTTTGCAGCTATAACAGTTTCAACTCTTCTGGGAAGGCTGTCCACAAGGTTTAGGAGTGTGTCTATGGGAATGTTTTTACCATTCTCCCAGAAGCACATTTGTGAGGTCAGGCACTGATGTTGGACTAGAAGTCCTGGCTCGCAGTCTCCACTCTAATTCATCCCAAAGGTGTTCTATCGGGTTGAGGTCAGGACTCTGTGCAGGACAGTCAAGTTCCTTCATCCCAAACTCATCCATGTCTTTATGGACCTTGCTTTGTGCACTGGTGCACAGCCATGTTGGAACAGGAAGGGGCCATCCCCAAACTGTTCCAACAAAGTTGGGAGCATGAAATTATCCAAAATGTCTTGGTATGCTGACGCCTTAAGAGTTCCCTTCACTGGAACTAAGGAGCCAAGCCCAACCCCTGAAAAACAACCCCACACCATAATCCCCCCTCCACCAAATGATTTGGACCAGTGCACAAAGCAAGGTCCATAAAGACATGGATGAGCGAGTTTGGGGTGGAGGAACTTGACTGGCCTGCAGAGAGTCCTGACCTCAACCCGATAGAACACCTGTAGGATGAATTAGAGTGGAGACTGCGAGCCAGGCCTTCTCATCCAACATCAGTGCCTGACCTCACAAATAAGCTCCTGGAAGGGGGGGGCCAACTTAATATTGAACTCTACTGACTAAGACTGGGATGCCATTAAAGTTCATGTGCGTGTAAAGGCAGGTGTCCCAATATTTTTGACAATACATTGCACTTCATTGGCAGGATTAAAAGTTTGCAACATCTCCAGGCACCCCACTCTAAAATGTAAAACATTTATATATTACTTATCAATGGTAAACTTGAGCCTGAGGCGATGCGCACAACCACCTTGATGAAATTACCATCAGAAGCCCTCCATAATGTCAGAGTCTCCCCTTCACATAAGAGTCTCCCCATTTATCAGAGGCCTCCCTATACATTAAAGACTTCCCTATACAAGAAAGCCTCTCACTTCACATAAGAGTTCCCCTACAACCTGGAGTCCTCTCATCACATCAGAGGCCCTCCAATCACAAAGCCCCCCAATTCACAGTCTCCCCATCACAGAGCCCCCCAAACACACAGCCCCATCAACCTAATCACACAGTCCCCTCTTCACGTCAGAGCCCTTTCGGCTCCAGCAGAGGGTGGGAGGTGCAGTAGGTCTGGAGGAGGTTGACTTTCCATCCTCTCTTAAATGCCATGGTGCGGGCAGGCCAGCCACCAATATAACACTAAAGAATGATGCATCGTGGCTCTAGAGCAGGGGTCTCCAAACTTTATAAACAGAGGGCCAATTCTCTGTGCCTCAGACTTTAGGGGGGCCGGACCATGGCCAGTGGGTTTAGAAAATGTCCCATCTTTAGTATTAGGGGAATTATTATTGCCCCATCAATGAAGTCAGTGGGAGGAATAGTGCCCCATCATTGGTGTCAGTAGGGGGAAATGGTGTCCCATCATTGGAGTCAGTGGGGGGAATATTTCTCCATCATTGGTGTCATTGGGAGGAATAATGCCCCATCATTGGTGTCATTGGGAGGAATAGTGCCTCATTGTTGGTGTCAGTGAAAGGAATAGTGCCCCAAGGACCGAACAAAGGCAACCAAAGCACTGCATTCAGCCCCAAGGCCACAGTTTGGAGACCACTGATTGTCACTGGTGGCTGGCCCACCATAGCAACTCTTCAATGCTAATCCAAAGAAAACTGGGTCCCGTGGTCACAACACCCCTGGGGGAGCAAAAACAGCACAAACGGCTGAGAAACACTGTCCTATGGTATTGCTCCAATTCCATACAGTCCCATCCTAACATACCGACAGAAATGGGCAAGACCACCACCTCCTACAAGATCAGCACACCTTTCTTGAAATACTTTGCACTGAGGTTCAAATAAGCAATGCTCCAATCAACATTCCTGCTAAGAGAACATGACCGTTGTTGATTGGAGCAGTGTGCAGAGACGTGTTGGACTGCTGAAGATCCAGAACCCAGCCCTCTGTGTGAAAGCAGTGGTCCGGCTCTTCAGTATGCTGCCGACAAAGGGAACAGCTTAGTACAGATCCACAGTGCTCCACTCAACAACACTGCTCAGGGATCATGACCGTTGTTGATTGCGCAGGAGACCAAGAAAACTGCACTCTGAGTGAAAGCAGCGGTCCGGCTCTTCAGTGTGCTGCCGACACCGGACTGCTTAATACCGATGCACAGTGCTTCCTTCAACAACACTGCTCAGGGATCATGACCATTGTTGATTGGAGCACTGTGCGGGGGGGGGGGGGTGTTGGACTGCAGGAGACCCAGAACACAGCCATCTGTGTGAAAGCAGCGGTCTGGCTCTTTAGTGTGCTGCTGACACAGGACTGCTTAGTACAGATCCACAGTGCTCCACTCAACAACACTGCTCAGGGATCATGACCGTTGTTGATTGCACAGGAGACCAAGAAAACTGCACTCTGAGTGAAAGCAGCGGTCTGGCTCTTCAGTGTGTTGCCGACACCGGACTGCTTAATACCGATGCACAGTGCTTCCTTCAACAACACTGCTCAGCGATCATGACCGTTGTTAATTGGAGCAGTGTGCAGGGGGGTGTTGGACTGCAGGAGACCCAGAACACAGCGCTCTGAATGAAAGCAGCGGTCCGGCTCTTCAGTGTGCTGCCGACACAGGACTGCTTAATACCGATGCACAGTGCTTCCTTCAACAACACTGCTCAGGGATCATGACCATTGTTGATTGGAGCAGTGTGCAGGGGGGTGTTGGACTGCAGGAGACCCAGAACACAGCGCTCTGAGTGAAAGCAGCGGTCTGGCTCTTCAGTGTGCTGCCGACACAGGACCGCTTAGTACCGATGCACAGTGATTCAAACAACAATACTGCTCAGTACTGCAGTGCTCTGATCATTGTTGATTGGAGCAGTGTGCAGGGGGGGGAGTGATGTTGGACTGCAGGAGACCCAGAATACAGCACTCCCTGTTATAGTAGGCGTTCGGCTCTTCAGTGTGCTGCCGACACAGGACAGCTTAGTCCAGTTGAACACCAAAATATAGTAAAAATTATAAAAAAAAAATGTTAATTAGTACTGACATTTCTGCGATTAGTTGACAAATTTCATGCAAGTACAATGTAAGTATGTACCGTTGACAAGAGGGGGTGGTTCCTTTGACTGCGCATTGGTCCTCACATGTTCCTCATAGTATAATATGGCACATTACAGAAGAAGAGAGGGCAGGATTGGTTGTCACGTTAGCTCATCATAAACTATGGTCAGCCTGACATAGACCCCACCCCCTTGTCCTCCCCTAAGGATACATTTCTCACCCCTTATCCTCACTTCGGAATGGGTTACAGGTGGTGGCCATGGACTGACCCTCAGAATCATTCGGCCCCATTACTAGTACATATTATATTTATTTGTATAACTTATCAGCATATCAGATACTTTTTAAGCCAAGAGTGTTCTGAAAAACGTACAGTTTTATGCTTCAATGGCCAGAAATGGACTAAATCACACACAGCCATTGTATAACCACCAGTGACCATCCATGTCTCATCACCTTATTCTGCAGCACAATGTAAACAACCAACCATCAAAAACGTGGGCAGACTTCTTCCAGACCAGGAATATTATAATGAGAAAGAAGTGCTTAGTATACTCTGTAAACCAGGATATTCTCCAACATCCGACACAATGAGATGTAACAACCCCAACACCCCCCAAGAGTGGAATCCTCCCATCGTTTCCTGTAAAGGTGAGTAGAAGCACTCAACAACTTTCTATAAGTACTGCTCCTCTGCTGGAGCACTCTGCTCCTTCCTCTATATCTCTCCTCGCCTGAAATACTCTGCTCTGCTGGAGGACTCTGCTCCTTCCTCTATAACTCTCCTCTCCTAAAATACTCTCCTCTGCTGGAGGACTCTGCTCCTTCCTCTATAACTCTCCTCTCCTAAAATACTCTCCTCTGCTGGAGGACTCTGCTCCTTCCTCTATATCTCTCCTCGCCTGATATATTCTCCTCTGCTGGAGCACTCTGCTCCTTCCTCTATATCTCTCCTCGCCTGAAATACTCTGCACTACTGGAGGACTCTGCTCCTTCCTCTATAACTCTCCTCTCCTAAAATACTCTCCTCTGCTGGAGGACTTTGCTCCTTCCTCTATAACTCTCCTCTCCTAAAATACTCTTCTCTGCTGGAGGACTCTGCTCCTTCCTCTATAACTCTCCTCTCCTAAAATACTCTGCACTGCAGGAGGACTCTGCTCCTTCCTCTATAACTCTCCTCTCCTGATATACTCTGCTGGAGGACTCTGCTCCTTCCTCTATATCTCTCCTCGCCTGAAATTCTCTGCACTACTGGAGGACTCTGCTCCTTCCTCTATAACTCTCCTCTCCTAAAATACTCTCCTCTGCTGGAGGACTCTGCTCCTTCCTCTATATCTCTCCTCGCCTTATATACTCTCCTCTGCTGGAGCACTCTGCTCCTTCCTCTATATCTCTCCTCGCCTGAAATACTCTGCTCTGCTGGAGGACTCTGCTCCTTCCTCTATAACTCTCCTCTACTAAAATACTCTCCTCTGCTGGAGGACTCTGCTCCTTCCTCTATAACTCTCCTCTCCTAAAATACTCTCCTCTGCTGGAGGACTCTGCTCCTTCCTCTATATCTCTCCTCGCCTGATATACTCTCCTCTGCTGGAGCACTCTGCTCCTTCCTCTATAACTCTCCTCGCCTGAAATACTCTGCACTACTGGAGGACTCTGCTCCTTCCTCTATAACTCTCCTCTCCTAAAATACTCTCCTCTGCTGGAGGACTTTGCTCCTTCCTCTATAACTCTCCTCTCCTAAAATACTCTTCTCTGCTGGAGGACTCTGCTCCTTCCTCTATAACTCTCCTCTCCTAAAATACTCTGCACTGCAGGAGGACTCTACTCCTTCCTCTATAACTCTCCTCTCCTGATATACTCTGCTGGAGGACTCTGCTCCTTCCTCTATATCTCTCCTCGCCTGAAATTCTCTGCACTACTGGAGGACTCTGCTCCTTCCTCTATAACTCTCCTCTCCTAAAATACTCTCCTCTGCTGGAGGACTCTGCTCCTTCCTCTATATCTCTCCTCGCCTGATATACTCTCCTCTGCTGGAGCACTCTGCTCCTTCCTCTATATCTCTCCTCGCCTGATATACTCTCCTCTGCTGGAGCACTCTGCTCCTTCCTCTATATCTCTCCTCGCCTGAAATACTCTGCACTACTGGAGGACTCTGCTCCTTCCTCTATAACTCTCCTCTCCTAAAATACTCTCCTCTGCTGGAGGACTCTGCTCCTTCCTCTATAACTCTCCTCTCCTAAAATACTCTTCTCTGCTGGAGGTCTCTGCTCCTTCCTCTATAACTCTCCTCTCCTGATATACTCTGCTGGAGGACTCTGCTCCTTCCTCTATATCTCTCCTCGCCTGAAATTCTCTGCACTACTGGAGGACTCTGCTCCTTCCTCTATAACTCTCCTCTCCTAAAATACTCTCCTCTGCTGGAGGACTCTGCTCCTTCCTCTATAACTCTCCTCTCCTAAAATACTCTGCACTGCAGGAGGACTCTGCTCCTTCCTCTATAACTCTCCTCGCCTGATATACTCTGCTCTGCTGGAGGACTCTGCTCCTTCCTCTATAACTCTCCTCTCCTAAAATACTCTGCTCTGCTGGAGGACTCTTCTTCCTCTATCTGTATGCCTGGATAGGAGGGCGGTGGCATGTAGAGGAACCAATCCCTCCATGTAGCCCCTGAATGCCTGCTTCTCCTCCTCTCTTTCCCACAGACATTCAGTATCTGCAGGAAGGAAATGGAGGGCATATGTTCCTCCACATGCCGCTCCCATGGCCTCCCTATCCCTGTCCTGCTGCCCCAGGCCCCTGTGTGCTTACCTGGCCCCCCTGAACCCCCTGCAGCACTGCCAGGTTTCCCTCTCCCGGGCTGCTTTGGGGGAATTGTCAGCATGGAGAGTGGGGAAGGGCCCCTTCCTTGTCTTAATGAATAGAGTCAGTGATCACTACTGATCATTGACTCTGTTTTCTTTTTTATATTCATTCATAGCTGATGCATAGTAAATTGTGTTTACTATGCTTCAGTTAATGAATGAACGGGAAGCCCTTGTACAGAGCTATTCCTGTTCATTCATTCTGTGCAGCTGAGGCTGTAGAGAAAAGGACTGATGAATGTCTCTTTCTCTGTCTCAAAAGTGAGAGATCAGGATTCTGTTTAAACCCCTGATATTTCACCAAAGTCCCCCAATAGGGGTCCTAAAAAATATGGAACAAAATAATAAAAAAATGTAATTGTAAAAAAAAAAAAAAATGGTAAAAAACAAAACAAAAACAACAAAAATATAAAAAACTACTGATACCAGTGGCGGAACTACCAGGGTCCCAATTGCGACTGGGCTCTGGCATTCCGCCACCATGGGGGGACTCCAAGAAGGCAGAAAGGTGGCCCAGCTGCAAGACTGTAATAAAGGGTCCCATGATGGGAGTAAAGGGCCCCAGGATCAGTGGGAAAGGCCCCAGTTGGGGGCCAGGGGGCTGTGATGAACCCAGGATGTCCACCGTCATTGCTTCCTCTGTCCAGAACCAGCACTATCCAAGACTCTTAAACCCACCCAGTCACCAGAAAACACCAGTCTTGGAGTACATCAGGAATAGCTTTTTTATTTGAGAGCTCACACAAATATATACACAAGGATGACAATACAAACTGCAACCAGAAACCTAATTAACATGAGCTAATTATCTAATCCTTTAGACAGCCTGGGTGACTCAGAGGCATGACCTTTCAGTTCCTAGCCTTGCTGTCTCCTAGCTCCCTAACTACAATACACATTATCATAAATCAACACAGAACTCCTTCACACAATAGCAGAGTTAATTAACACAAACAACAATGGGTGAAAGACTTAGATCCCACACTAGCCTTATTTACAATAAACACATTATAGCCGACAACAGACAGACAGGTGGCTGGAGTGAATAGCATCAGAATCTTCTATGAGCCCCAACATTATGAAGCCATCACTATAATATGGCATATACTGGGTTCCCAGAGTCTTTGTGTTTAGGGGGGACATGGACTTGAATCCAAAGTAACGTTACTTCAAGGTCCCCAGGCATACACCTCGCAAAGAGTATTGTTCCCTTTAAATCCAGTTATTTGCCCATAATCAGAAGGCAAGAGGCTAGCATTCAGTCCTCTCCAAAAGCCTCTGTCCCGGCTAGGTCTGTCACAGGGGCCCTTCATGGTTTCTTGCACTGGGGCCCTGAAGGTTCTAGTTATGCCTCTTCTCTAATTATATCGTTTCATCATCTTATTTCACAGCACGATGTAAAAGGCCAGTTATAGAACACATGCTCAATCCTTACCCGTACAAGATGTCCTACGATGAGGAAGAGGAGGTGAGAGTGGACTGTAAATCTAGACATTATCCATCCTTTGACACAACAAGGTGCGTCCACCCCCTGACCTCCCAGGAATGGATACCTGCTGTTACCTGTATAGGTGAGTGCAAGAAAGCACCAACTGTGCCATTACCTACATAACATTATTCACTGGTTAAACCAGCCTTCCATGGAAGCCTAGAGTTCCTCCAGAGGTTTTTAGTAGTGATGAGCCGAACACCCCCGGGTTCGGTTCGCACCAGAACCCGCGAACGGACCGAAAGTTCGTACGAACATTAGAACCCTATTAAATACAATGGATGCGAACGTTCGAATTCTAAAGTGCTAATTATAACAACTATTATGCATGTTATTGTCCTAAAAAGGGTTTGGGAACCCGGGTTGTGCACCAGGGGACATGTATCAATGCAAAAAGAAGTTTTAAAAACGGTCGTTTTTCGGGAGCAGTCATTTTAATGATGCATAAAGTGAAAAAAAAAAAGTCAAATATTCCTTTAAATATCGTACCTGGGGGGTGTCTAAAGTATGCCTGTGAAGTGCCACGTGTTTCCCGTGTTTAGAACTGTCCCTGCACAAAATGACACTTCTAAAGGAAAAAAAAGCCATTTAAAACTGCTTGCGGCTTTAATGTAATGTCTGGTCCCGGTAATATGGATGAAAATCTTTAAGAAAAATGGCATAGCTACCCCATGACCCCCCCCCCCCCTACCCCAGCCCATTACCAGCCCCTTTGGGTCTTGTATGGATATTAAGGGGAACCCCGCACATAAAATAAAAAAGGCCCTATATACTCTGAACAGCCGTATACAGGCGGTGCATACAAGACAGGGACTGTAGGTTTGTTCTTATGTAGAATCTGTTTGTAATTTTGAACAGGTACATTGTTTAAGTGTAGCTCCAGCCCAAAAATCTATTTTTAAACTTTTTGGAAAACATAGGTAAGGGTTATCACCCCTGTAACATTTGTTTTGCTGTCTGTGCCCCTGTTCAGAACATTTCACCTCACTTTCCGTCCCAATGACAACTGTTTTTGAAATGTGGTGTTTTTCTTGAAACAAGGATTGCTGATAAAGCATCAGTACAGAGGAGACACCTTTCTCCCATATTAATTCTTACAGGAGAGAATTTTCCTTCCAAGGGGTAGATTTCCTCTCACTTCCTGTTGTCTTCTTGCGTTTGCAAGTAGGAGTCGTTTGTAAGTTGGATGTTTGAAAGTAGGGACCTGCCGTATATACTCTGCAGAAATAGGCCCCTTAGTTGTTGGTGTTGGCACAACACTGTAAGCACTCACAGTTACTCTTGGTTGGTGCTGGAACGCCCTGCTGTCAACTATTATATCAGGAATTGTAATTACATATAATTGTTGAACAGTGGTAGTAAAAATTGGGCCTTTGATGGTGGTGCTGGTGCCACAACACTGTAAGCCCTGACAGTTACTCTTGGTGGGTGCAGCAATGGGCCCTGCTGTGAATTATTAGATCAAGAATTGTAATTGCATGCCCCTGTTGAACAGGGGCTGAAAAATTGGGCCTTTCGTGGTGGTGGTGGTGGTGGCGTTGCCACAACACTGTAAGCCCTCAGAGTTACTCTTGGTGGGTGCAGGAATGGGCCCTGCTGTGAATTATTAGATCAAGAATTGTAATTACATGCCCCTTTTGAACAGGGGCTGAAAAATTGGGCCTTTCGTGGTGGTGGTGGTGGTGGCGTTGCCACAACACTGTAAGCCCTCAGAGTTACTCTTGGTGGGTGCAGCAATGGGCCCTGCTGTGAATTATTAGATCAAGAATTGTAATTACATGCCCCTGTTGAACAGGGGCTGAAAAATTGGGCCTTAGGCACTGGTGGCACAACACTACAACCCCTCACAGATACTGTACTTGGAGCACAGCAATGAGCCCTGTTGCAAAGTATTGCTTCAAAAATTGTAATGACACGCCCCTGTTAAACAGGGGCTGAAAAATTGGGCCTTAGGCACTGGTGCCACAACACTCCAACCCCTCACAGATACTGTACTTGGAGCACAGCAATGAGCCCTATGGCAAATTATTGCTAAAAAAATTGTAATTACACGCCCCTGTAAAACAGGGGCTGAAAAATTGGGCCTTAGCCACTGGTGGCGGCACCCATAAACAAAAATGATCTTCCAAGCTATCATCATCAATCGTATCATTGAGGACTCGGAGGAGGAGGATAGCCAGTCAACATAACAGCACAGGCACTCAGCATCAGCATCAGTCTTGAAGGGATGTGACATGTTAAAATCAATTAGTCTGTTATATCAGCATCAGGTGTGTGGTAGCTGGTGGTGATCCAAGACTGGTTCATCTTGATGAAAGTCAGTCGATCAACCGAGTCGGTGGACAGGCGCACCCTGTGATCCGTGACAAATCCTCCAGCAGCACTGAATGTGCGTTCCGAAAGAACGCTGGATGCAGGACAGGCCAGTAGCTCAATTGCATACTGTGCAAGCTCTGGCCAGTGATCCATCCTCAAGACCCAGTAAGCCAGAGGATTTTCGGTGGGGAAGGTGTCCAAGTCTGACCTTGCCCCTAGATATTCCTGCACCATGTTTATCAGACGCTGGCGATGGTTGCTGGAACCGATCATACTTTGGGGCTGCGGACTAAAGAATTGTCTGAACGCATCGGTCAGACGGCCACCTTCCCCACCGCTCCTTCTTTGACTGGCCGAAGCCTCAGCAACTCGTTGTCCAGGACCAGGAGTTTGTAACCTCCCAGTCTCTGGGAACGCGTTGCACAGACCTTTCTGCAAGGCCTCCCGGAGTTGTCTCATCCTCTGCTCCCTCTGCGACGGTAACATAAGGTCCGCAATCTTACCCTTGTACCGTGGATCAAGGAGAGTGGCCAGCCAGTAATGGTCCCTCTCCTTGATCCGAAGAATACGAGGATCCTTCCGCAGACTTTGCAGGATCAGGGAGGCCATGCAGCGTAGGTTTGCTGAGGCATTCGCTCTGGAGTCCTCTGGGTCACTAAGGACGACATGATCCGCAGCCACCTCCTCCCAGCCACGTACAAGTCCACTGGTTTCTTGGGACTGTAAATCATCCCTAAAAGACTGCTGCTGATGATGCTGAGTGCCAGCCTCCACCTCCATGCTGACACAATCCTCCTCCTCCTCCTCCTTCTCCTCCTCCTCTTCCTGTGCGATGGGTGGGACAGAAGGAACACTGTCTGGGTAAAGGGGGCCTTGAGAGGCAAGGAAGTCCTCCTCTTCCTGCCTCTGTTCTGTCTCAAGTGCCCTGTCCATTATTCCACGCAGCGTGTGCTCCAACAGGTGGACAAGAGGTACAGTGTCACTGATGCATGCACTGTCACTGCTCACCATCCTCGTGGCCTCCTCAAATGGTGCCAGGACAGTGCATGCATCCCTGATCATGCCCCACTGGCGTGGAGAAAAAAAACCAAGCTCCCCTGACCCTGTCCTGGTGCCGTAGTCGCACAGGTACTCATTGATGGCCCTCTGCTGCGTGTGCAGCCGCTGCAGCATGGCCAACGTTGAGTTCCACCTGGTGGGCATGTCACATATAAGGCGGTTCTTGGGCAGGTTCAACTCCTTTTGCAGCTCAGCCAGGCGAGCACTGGCATTATAAGATCTGCGGAAATGCACACAGACTTTCCTGGCCTGCCTCAGGACATCCTGTAAGCCCGGGTACCTGCCCAAGAACCGCTGCACCACCAGGTTAAGGACGTGAGCCACACAGGGCACATGGGTCAGTTGTCCCTGTCGGAGGGCGGAGAGGAGGTTGGTGCCATTGTCGCAAACCACCATTCCTGGCTTAAGCTGGCGTGGCGTCAACCACCTCTCGGCCTGGCCCTGCAGAGCAGACAGGACCTCTGCCCCAGTGTGGCTTCTGTCCCCCAAACACACCAGCGCAAGCACGGCATGGCATCTTTTTGCCTGCGTACTTGCGTAGCCCCTTGAACGGCTACGGAGCACCGCTGGTTCAGAGGACAAACCACAGGAAGAGGCCATGGAGGAAGAAAAAGAGGAGGGGGTGGAGGAGAGAGGTGTGTCACAACCAGTAGTAGCATTTTGGAGGCGTGGCGGTGGAACAACCTCCAACACTACTGCACCTTGTCCTGCATCCTTCCCAGCTGCCAAAAGAGTGACCCAATGGGCCGTGAAAGAAAGGTAACGTCCCTGTCCATGCCTGCTGGACCATGAGTCAGCGGTAATATGCACCTTACCGCTGACCGCCCTGTCCAGCGAGGCCAAGACATTGCCTTCCACATGCCGGTAGAGAGCTGGAATAGCCTTCCGTGAGAAAAAGTGGCGTTTGGGAACCTGCCACTGAGGAACCGCACATTGCACAAACTCACGGAAGGGGGCCGAGTCTACCAACTGAAAAGGCAGCAGTTGAAGCGCTAGCAATTTAGCCAAGCTAGCATTCAACCGCTGGGCATGTGGATGGCTGGGAGTGAACTTCTTTCGACGGTCCAGCAGCTGGGGCAGGGAAATTTGCCTGCTAGAATCGGACGTCGGTGTACTGCTAGCAGAGTGGCCGCAAGTACTTGGCTGTGACACACCTAATTCTACACCTTCATTCCTCTCAGTGCATGTTTCAGAGAGGACTGAAGTTATAGTGGGGTTGGAGATCCCAGCTGATGCGGTGCAAGGAGAGGTCCGCTTTGTTCTTTGGTGTGGGTCTTTGAGGTAGGCTTGCCAATGAGCTGCATGGCAGGTCAACATATGTCTGGTCAGGCATGTGGTACCCAAGCGGCTGATGTTTTGGCCACGCGATATACGCTTGAGACATATGTTGCAAACAGCAGCTGTGCGATCTGATGCACTAGCCTCAAAAAAGGCCCACACCAAGGAACTTTTTGAATGACGGGCAGAGGCAGCGCCCTGCACAGGCGGAGCTCTGCGGTGTGATTCCGTCGGTGTACTGCCCTTACGCTGGCCACCAAAGGGCATCCTGCCTCGTTGGAGATGTGCCTCCTCCTCATCCTCCTCCTCCTCCTCTCTCCTATTAGGCACCCACGTGGAGTCAGTGACCTCATCATCCCCTCCCTCCTCATCACTGGAGCCAATCTGGCAGTATGCTGCAGCTGCTGGAACATGACTGCCAGATTGGTGTCCTTCTTGAGCATCCCCTCTGTCTGCTCTCACGCTACTGCCTTCCTGTAGCTGGGTTTCATCATCAGACCCTTCGAAACGCTGGGCATCCTCCTGGAGCATGTACCCAACACTGTGCTCAAACAGTTCAGGGGACTCCTCAGGAGGAGGACATGGTGGGTCTAGGGAAGGAGTGACTGATGATGAGTCTGACATTGATACCAGGGAAGAGGACGCTTTGGCAGCTGCTTTGCCAGTACCCTGAGCCTGGGTGAGAGAGGATGAGGAGGGGGAGGAGGGCTTGGTCATCCACTCTACCAAGTCTTCGGCATGATGTGGCTCAACATGTCCAGCTGCCGAAAAGAAGGACAAGCGTGTCCCATGGCCATGTGCTGATGACAATGCACCGCGTCCACGACCAGCACTGTTGTCCCCAGACACAGAGCCTGCTTGCCCTCTTTTATTGCCTCCTGACTGTCTGCCTCTCCTTGTTTGCCTTCCAGACATTCTAATAGATGGCCTGCAGGGAGATGGGAAAAAAGCAATAAGGGCTACCTTCAGGTGTCCTTCTCTGTCCCTTTACTTAAGGATTTCTAAATATGGTTCAGGATGATTGCTTTTGCACAGAATAGCACAACGACAATTTCCCTGACTGTCCAAAAAACAAGGATTTCAAAGATGGTTGATGAGGAATGCTTTAGCACACTATAGCACAAGCAGAATTTCCCTCACTGTCCTTCCCTGTCCCTAGAAACAAGGATTATCACAGTGAAAGAAACTGACACTCTTCCTACGTATAGTTTTCTGTCCCTAGAAAAAATGTTTTTTTAAAGCACACTATAGCACAAGGAGAATTTCCCTCACTGTCCTTCCCTGTCCCTAGAAACAAGGATTATCACAGTGAAAGAAACTGACACTCTTCCTACCTATAGTTTTCTGTCCCTAGAAAAAATGTTTTTTTAAAGCACACTATAGCACAAGGAGAATTTCCCTCACTGTCCTTCCCTGTCCCTAGAAACAAGGATTCGTACAGTAAAACACACTGACACTCTTCCTACCTATAGTTTTCTGTCCCTAGAAAAAATGTTTTTTTAAAGCACACTATAGCACAAGGAGAATTTCCCTCACTGTCCTTCCCTGTCCGTAGAAACAAGGATTCGCACAGTAAAACACACTGACACTCTCCCTACCTATAGTTTTCTGTCCCTAGAAAAAATGTTTTTTTAAAGCACACTATAGCACAAGGAGAATTTCCCTCACTGTCCTTCCCTGTCCCTAGAAACAAGGATTCGCACAGTAAAACACACTGACACTCTCCCTACCTATAGTTTTCTGTCCCTAGAAAAAATGTTTTTTTAAAGCACACTATAGCACAAGGAGAATTTCCCTCACTGTCCTTCCCTGTCCCTAGAAACAAGGATTCGTACAGTAAAACACTCTGACACTCTCCCTACCTATAGTTTTCTGTCCCTAGAAAAAATGTTTTTTTAAAGCACACTATAGCACAAGGAGAATTTCCCTCACTGTCCTTCCCTGTCCCTAGAAACAAGGATTCGCACAGTAAAACACACTGACACTCTCCCTACCTATAGTTTTCTGTCCCTAGAAAAAATGTTTTTTTAAAGCACACTATAGCACAAGGAGAATTTCCCTCACTGTCCTTCCCTGTCCCTAGAAACAAGGATTCGCACAGTAAAACACACTGACACTCTCCCTACCTATAGTTTTCTGTCCCTAGAAAAAATGTTTTTTTAAAGCACACTATAGCACAAGGAGAATTTCCCTCACTGTCCTTCCCTGTCCCTAGAAACAAGGATTCGCACAGTAAAACACACTGACACTCTCCCTACCTATCCTTCTCTTTCCCTAAACTAAAGGAATCCAGGTTAAGCAAGAAAAAATAAATGTCACTGTCCCTGCCTATGCTTCTCTTTCCCTGCTCCGGAACACACTACACTAGGCCGCCGTGCTGGCGGCCTTTTATAGTGTGGGGCGTGTACTAAACACCCTCAGCAATAATTGGCCACAGGCATCCTGCCTGTGGCCAATCATTGCTCTCCTCGCTGCCGGCGCTGTGATTGGCCAAGCATGCGGGGTCACAGTGCATGCTTGGCCAATCACAGCGCCTGGATGACACTGCGATGGCGTAGTGCATTGTGGGCCGTTCGCGTCACTCGAATTAGGCGCGAACGGCCCAAATTGTTCGATCTTCGTCGAACGATCGAACAGCCGATGTTCGAGTCGAACGTATGTTCGACTCGAACACCGAGCTCATCCCTAGTTTTTAGGAGTTCCTTGAGCAAGGGGCATTTTTTGCCACTCAGGTGCCACTGAAACCAATGAACTTTTACCTATCTGTAAGATGGGGATTATTCCCACTGACCACAAATTTAAGGGACATTCTCCTCCTTGACAATCATATTAATGTACAGTGAGCTGCAGATGAAGTAATTTTTAGCAAATTTACTAAATTGTTTCAAGGGTTCCTTCATATTAAAAAAAGGTTAAACTATGGACCTGCAAGGTGAACCCTACAAAACTTCGTCTGAGCACCAAGAGCAAAATTTGTATCCCCCACTGCACCCATATTGGTTGCCATCATCAGGACCATGGCTTTTAATTTCCAACCTGGTCCTCCTGGTCTGTGCTGTGCAGTGGATCTCTGGCAGTGGCTCCTATTGGGGTGAACTGTGGAACAGCCATTAGGGCTCTTTCACATGGGTGGACTCTGCCAGCAGATCCTTCTGCTCAGCTGACCCTTGCTGGGCAGGCCGATGACAGCAGCCCGCTTTTCTCTATGGGTGGCCGGATGCAAACAGACCATCCGATCCGCCAGACAAATAGGGAACTGATCCCCATCCGTCTGTTTTTAGCGGATTGGGTCGGATCGGATGTCGGCGGGTGTAAACGGACATATGTCCGTTTAAATCTGCTGCTCCATAGAGGGCAATGGAAAAATGGCAATAAAAAACTGACAGGGCCGCCCGTGTGAAAGGGGGCCTTAACCTAGATGCATGGTTACATTATTGTTACATTGTGTTTTGTAGCCCTTGTGTGCAGATTGAAAACTTGATCTTCACATAATGATGCCAATTCCAGCTTCCCAGAAGTTCAGATGAGAGAACCTGTCTAGGTTTTAAGAAGTCTAGAAGTCTATAGTAGTAGATCGAAAACTTGATCTTCACATAATGATGTCAATTCCAGCTCCCCAGAAGTTGAGATGAGAGAACCTGTCTAGAATCAGGAAGTCTAGAAGTTTAGATCGAAAACTTGATCTTCACATAATGATGTAAATTCCAGCTCCCCAGAAGTTGAGATGAGAGAACCTGTCTAGAATAAGGAAATCTATAGTAGTAGATCGAAAAACTGGATCTTCACATAATGATGTCAATTCCAGCTCCCCAGAAGTTGAGATGAGAGAACCTGTCTAGAATCAGGAAGTCTAGAAGTATAGTTCGAAAACTTGATCTTCACATAATGATGTCATTTCCAGCTCCCCAGAAGTTGAGATGAGAGAACCTGTCTAGAATCAGGAAGTCTCGAAGTTTAGTTCGAAAACTTGATCTTCACATAATGATGTCAATTCCAGCTCCCCAGAAGTTGAGATGAGAGAACCTGTCTAGAATCAAAAAGTCTAGAAGTTTAGATCGAAAACTTGATCTTCACATAATAATGCCAATTCCAGCTCCCCAGAAGTTGAGATGAGAGAACCTGTCTAGGTTTTAGGAAGTCTATAGAAGTAGATCAAAAACTTGATCTTCACATAATGATGTCTATTCTAGCTCCCCTGAAGTTGAGATGAGAGAACCTGTCTAGAATCAGGAAGTCTAGAAGTCTAGATCGAAAACATCATCTTTACAAAATGATGCCAATTCTAGCTCCCCAGAAGCTGAAATGAACAATGAAAGTCCAGGTTGTCATATGACGTCCTACGGGTGGAAAGTGGTTGAATAGACCTTTCAATCAAAAGGTCATATAGAGCAGGTCCTCTTTAAAGCCAGGACAGGGCTAGCACCATAGGCAGATTTAGCTCACCATCTCCTTGTTCCCCCCAACTAGTTTCATCATTGGTGACTTCATCAGGGGACACAGATCAAGGAGATGTTCTTATGTATTTATACACTCCAATACCCAAATTTTTCTTTCTCATTGACTGAATACACCAATACATTTATGCAGCATTATAGATGAGGTGGGCAGGTGACTGTAGACAGGTCCTGGCCAAAATATAACATTTATAACTCATGTGTAAATAATAAGTAAAATATGTAAAAATATATAAAACATAAAAAACTGACTGTACCTACCCATAGATGGATATGGCACCAACACCAAGATGACTTTAGCTTTTCAATGTTGTCAGGTATGACAGTGATGGAGAAAGTCACCTCTACCAGTGTCAGCGTCTGGATGTCCTGCACTCCTTCTGAATGTCCCCACCACTGGAGGTTGGAGGTAGAGTTGTGCGACGTTCACTATGGATTATGTAAAACCTTGGATACCAAAGGCAATGCAACATTCACTGATCTACAGCCGTCCTATGATTATACAATCAGCACCACTCTGCACAATAATCTGACACAATCCAAGATGGTGCCAAGACTCATCAGGACGGGGCAACCAGGTGAGAGGATTTTCGGTACTGTATACAAATTTCCTAGACGTTGATTATTCAGTCCTTTAAAAAAAAAAAGTGGAAAAAATAATCCGTTCTCCAGTTGTTGCTCTTAAAATTTATTTTATTGAATAGCCACAGTGGACAAACTCAGATTAAGTCAGTTGACGCATTTCAGCCTTTAAGGCCTTATAAGGTCATAACCACATTACAGACATAAAACTTTGAAATAAATAGTAACTTTAAAGATCACAGGCTCCACCCATTAATTGTCTTGATTGACCGCAGGCAATTAAAAAAAAAAAAGCACTGGCATCCTAATGCAACAGAATTTATGGTTATTTATTTTTGTTTTGCACAAGAATTATTTTATGGTGATCTACAACTACCAATAAGGTTCAAAGCTGCCTTGGACATCTGGATTGTGAAAACCTGAATTAGTAGGTTGAGGGTGATAACTCTAATTGAGGACAAACGAATACAATAAATTTTCAGCTTCAACTTGCTCCTGGGTAAAAAAAATAGCACTAACCATATGTAGCGCTACCCCCAGTTAAGAGCCGCTGATATTGATTTGGGCCCTGCAGTGCACCGCTGTCAACCCCCGGCAATCGGCTCTAACCTCCCGTGGCACAGCTGGTGATAGAGAGATAGGACCGCGTGATCGCAACTGTTGGTGACGCAGTCCTATAACAAACATACACAGAATATACTTTAAAACTCCTATTAAAGTAAGCGGAACTGACACCAAATGTACTTTACCCAGATATTTTACTGAGGCTAATGGGCAAGTAATAAACAACAGTATAACAAGTTGCAGATCCCTGCAACAAACAGTAATAAAGATAAACAGAGTAATCAGAATAATAAAGTTTTGCTATGCAACTCTAGCGCTGCCCTTTTACAGCTACTTCCCCTCATGGGTAGACTAACACCCAGCAATGTCTACCTATGCAGTCAGGCCTGACTGATCTAAATGGAAGTTCAGTGAAACAATATTTGCTAGCAATCTCTCGGTGGTGCACTTGAAGAACAACTTTGTAATCCCAACGAATAGTAAAGATAAAGTATCTGTCTTTAAACAGCTCTCACCACCTGGACAAGTCCAAGTCCCTTTCCTCCATCGATTCGTCTAGGAACAGGAATCCACCGACATCCAAGTCTTCAATCCTTCTGGTGTACTGCAGCAAGGAGGATTAGATGTCTCTAAGGCTCTGCTAGGCTGGCAGAGGGCTCTTTGGAAAGGAGCACACGGCCCAGGCTTCAGGCCTTGTGCACACAGCAGTTCAGCACAGAGATCCTCTTGCTAGGAGAGGGGTGTCCAAAGAGGCCGACCAAAACTCCGCCTCCCCTTTATAAAGTCTGCCCCAGCAGTCTCTGTTCTGGAGCAATGCACCCTGGGTGCTGCAAGATGTACTGGGAGATGTAGTCTCTCTCTCCTCTGCTTTCACTTCCATAATGTCTCTTTACTTCCTCCCGACTCACCTCTCACCTGGAACTTCTTGTCTCTCTGCATTAAAGGGGAACACCCCGCTACACACTCCCCCCACTTGAACTCTTTGGTCCCCAAAGATAAACTTCAACAAATACTGTTTACCATTTTGGACAATGTCGAGCATGATGTTGGCATAGGGAATTCCCACCAAAACTTTGGGATGGAACTCTCTTGCCCACAGGTCACACTACCATGAGTGGCCTGCCTAACTGTGCCAGAGAGTGAGCTGGGGTTGCCCTCCACCAAATGGACGGTGGAAGGATCAGGTTGTTCAACACTTCTCCTAGCCGTTACAACAGAGTCCTCTGAGCTCGTCCCCATTTGGGGGTAAGTTAGTTTCTTGGGAGGCCTGATGACTCTGCGAGCCCTCTGCTCTCTTGGTGCTTCTGACTCTGGCACCACAGGCTCTTCTTCAGGAGTAAGTTCAGGTAACATTGCTGGTTCTGGAACCTCTGATTCAGAAGTCGACTGACGTATGGAATCTCTAGAGTCCTCCTCAGCGCAAGTGTCAGGAACATCTTCCCAGTAATCAGCTGAGGGACTGAAGGGTATGAATTCAGTAGCCTCCGGATTCAGCGTTGCATCTGGGGTATCCCCTCCATTTGGGAGATCTATGGCGGACGTTCCCAGAGTCGAGGGAGGCCACAGCCAGTCCAGTTCTCCACCTTCTTCTGTACTCAATTGGGAGGCCTCCCCATCTTTGGCTCGAGAGGTCTGGGACCGAGTGTTCGGCCTAGGAATATCCAGGATAGAGGCCGGTTCAGGGGAGTCTCTCACGGGAGGTATTCTGACTGCCTCAGCAAGTGGGAGCAGGTGGTTCCGATGCCACATCTTCAGTGGACCCACCTTTCCTTCTGGCTTTAGTTTGTAGACAGGCAAACCGGGCAACTTCCTACAGACAACATAGGGCTCAGATCTCCACCTGTCGGCAAGCTTGTGTTTTCCAGGGACCCCCAGATTGTGTAGCAGTACTCGGTCCCCGGGCTGCAGATCTTGCACTCGAACCTTCAGATCAAAATTTCTCTTGTTGCGGGCCCCCCTTTGATCCGAAGCCGCCTGGGCTTGTTCATAGGCCACCTGCAAGCTACGTCTAAGTCTGTCCACGTATCCCTTGTGGGATGTAGCTGAGGTATTGTCTATAGAAGTGCCAAAGGCCAGGTCCACAGGTAGCCTTGCTTCTCTCCCAAACATAAGTCGATAAGGGGAGTAGCCAGTGGCGTCACTTGTGGTACAGTTATAGGCATGTACTAGGGCTGATATGTGCTGACTCCAGTGTTGCTTCTTCTCTGTTTCTAAGGTTCCCAACATGTTGAGCAGGGTCCGGTTAAATCTCTCCGGCTGAGCATCTCCTTGTGGGTGGTAAGGCGTGGTTCTGGTCTTCTTTATTCCTAATGAATCCAAAAGTCTTCGGATCAACCGACTCTCAAAGTCCCTTCCTTGATCTGAGTGGAGTCTCTGTGGTAGTCCGTAATGGACAAAATACTTCTCCATAAGTATCTTGGCCACGGTGGATGCCTTCTGGTGTTTGGTTGGGAAAGCTTGAGCATAGCGGGTGAAATGGTCGGTTATTACCAGAACATTCCCCAATCCACTCAGGTCGGGTTCGAGGCAGAGAAAGTCAATGCATACCAGATCCATTGGGCCTTGACTCTGTAAGTGGCCCATTGGGGCAGCTTGATGGGGTAGGGTCTTTCTCTGAATGCATCGTGCACAGGAATGGCAATACTCCTCTACTTCTGCCCTCATGCAGGGCCAATAGAACCGATTTCTGACAAGCTGGAAGGTCCTTTCTGCCCCTAGGTGACCATGATGGTCATGCAGGGCAATTAGTACAGTCTCTCGGTGCTTCTCTGGAAGAAATAACTGCCACTTATCTTCTGAGTCATCAGAGGGGCCCCTTCGGTAGACCACTCCCTGATGTACCTGTAGCCTGTCCAATTCCTTCCTCAACAGGCGAGCCTCCTTTGAGGGGTGATGTAGGAATTTGTTGGGATCCTGATTCTCCAGGGCTTCGAGGACCAAACTCCCCATGGGGTCTTCCAATTGGTCACACCTCAACTCCTTCTTGGACAGTCTCGGTAGGTTGTCTTCCTCCAGTTGAGTTACCCCACAATAGTGTTTGGGGACTCCTACCATGGTAACCCCTATTTCTTCTGCTCTGGAGCCTCCTCTGGCTTGAAATTCAGCCCCTTGACAAAGGGCCCGCACCCCGTCCGGTGCCACTTGGGTCCAATCTTCCCAGTCATTTGTCGTGGCATGAGACCTCCGGGACAGGGCATCTGCATCCCTATTTCCGGCTCCTGGTCTGTACTTCAGACTGAAGTTGAATCCAGACAATGCGGCCAACCACCTGTGTCCGGTGGCATCTAGTTTTGCGGTGGTGAAGAGGTAGGTCAGGGGGTTGTTGTCTGTCTTCACAGTAAACTCTGCCCCATACAAGTAGTCTTTTAGCTTGTCTACTACCGCCCATTTGAGGGCCAGGAATTCCAGCTTATGAGTGGGGTAATTCTTTTCTGAGGGGGTCAGGCTCCTGCTCACATAGGCCACTGGTCGCAGTTGTCCTTCATGTTCTTGGTAGAGTACACCACCTAGACCCTCATGGCTGGCATCCACATGTAATTCATAAGGTCTGGTAGGGTCGGCGTAGGCCAGGACTGGGGCAGTGGTTAAGCTCCTCTTCAGAGCATGAAAGGCCTCTTCACACCTTGGGTTCCACTGATCTTGAACTGACTCACCAGGCCTCCTGGGCCCTGAGTCATCCTCTTCCCCTTCTGCCTTTAGCAATTCATTCAACGGGCGGGCAATCCGAGCAAACCCCTCCACAAACCTCCTATAATAGGAGCAGAACCCCAGGAAGGATCTGAGCTCTGTTACTGTGGTGGGTCGTGGCCAGGAAGTGACTGCTTCCAACTTCTCAGGATCTGTGGCCACCCCTTCTTCAGACACTATGTGCCCCAGATAGTTCACAGAAGACTGGTAGAACCGACACTTCTCGGGGGAAAGCTTAAGTCCCTCTTCGCTGAGTCTTCTCAATACTTTCTCCAACCTGGCTTCATGTTCTTCCAAGGTTCTTCCAAAGACAATGACATCGTCCAAGTACACAAGGACTTCTATAAGATTCATGTCTCCAACAGTCTTCTCCATAAGGCGTTGAAAGGTAGCAGGAGCTCCAGACAGACCCTGAGGCATCCTATTGAATTCGAAGAATCCCACCGGGGTTATGAAGGCTGTCTTCTCCCTGTCTTCTGGGTGCATAGGGATTTGATAGTACCCACTCTTGAGGTCCATCACACTGAACCATTTGGCTCCAGACAAACTTTGTAGGGCATCTTCTATCCTTGGCGTGGTGTATTGGTCAGGGATAGTTCTCCTGTTGAGAGTCCTGTAATCGATACAAAGCCTCAACGACCCATTCTTCTTTCTGACCACCACGATTGGGGAGGCATAGGGACTTCTAGACTCCCGGATCACACCAGTCTTCTTTAGTTCTACAAGTTGTTCCCTCAGATCCTCCAGATCTGCCAGGGGGACCCGCCTGACCCTCTCTCGGAAGGGCTTATCTTCTTGGAGGCGGATCCGATGGGTGGCACTTCTTGCACACCCCACATCGAATTCATCTTCGGAAAAGATCTTCTCCCACCTGGTCAGCTGGGCCTTGGCTCTTTCTTTCCAAGCCCTGGGTAGGTTTGGGTTTTCCACGGACAGTTTCTCCCAAACATCTCCTCCGTCACCCGTCCCCTTGACTTCGGACCAAGTGACCGGGGCAGCAGGGCTCACCTGACCAAGCAACACTCTGGCAGGGATCTCCATGGGTCCTCCCGTAGTGTTCCTAACACTCACCGGAACTCTGCCATGGGCCTTCTTCAGAGCCTTGAACGGAATCACTTCTGGTATCACTTCCAGGCCTGAGGACTCTTCCCTTGGGTCTGATTCCAGCATGACAAAGGGGCCAGGTTGTTCCCACGAAAGCTTCACAGTGGCCCTAAGACAGGTTACTTCTCCGGGCTGTAGCACTACTCCTTCTCTGCCAAGTCTCCACACCTTCCCTATCCCCTCTCCCGGGGTCTTCTGCTCTAAGACCAGTCGTTGGTAGGCCGTCTTTAGCATGGGATGGATTTTGGTGGCTGAATGGTTTCTCTCTTTCACTAGAGGGGTCAGGAGTCTCCTGACTAGATCCGTGTTTGTCCCAATGATCAGGGAAATCTTGCTGGCTCCAGGCGGCCGGGGACACACAACTGCCAGGGTGTCAAACACTTCAGCCTTCCCAGCCACGGATGGGTCGAAAGTCATCTTTATGGGCAGGTACCCATCATAAGGGAAACTCTGGGTTCCAAGTCCCCATATCTCCAGCTCTTCTATCTTCTGGATAGGCAGATGACTCAAGTGCCTATCATAGAAGTCCCGGTATAGTAAAGTCACCTGTGCTCCGGTGTCCAAAAGAGCTTTAGTATAGACTCCTTCCACTTGAATGGGCACAGTAGGAGACGGGCCCACCAGTTCCTTTGGGTATGGCCGGACTGGGGTCACCTCTTTTTTTTGGCTTTCGACCCTTGCCCTGCTCCTTTTGGACTTTAATTTTTCCTGAGCCTGGCATGCATTGACTTTCTCCCTCTCAATGGGGGCACAAACCCGCTGAGGGATGTTATTGTTCCTTTTAGGTGGATGTTCCTTCTTTGGGGTGCTGTACTTCCACTGAGGGGTCTTGCCCCCTCCCTCTGGGGTACATCTTGGTGGGGGTGTACTATACCTCCTCCTAGGAGTTTTGTCTCCTCCATTCTTGGCCTTTTTTTTTAGTTTGGAGCGCACTGAAGATGATGGGCACCCGGTTGACTCCTTCACCGGGGCCCTTTGGAGTTTCCCGCCGGCTTGCAATTATCTGTTCTCTTCTTCTTTGGGCTGGAGCATACGTTAGCAAAGTGGCCACTCCCTCCGCAGTTATAGCAAATCACCTCTTCTCGGTCCTGTAGGGAGGCCGGTGCTGAGGTGTTCGGGAACAACTCCTTTCTTGGGCTCGGTTTCTCTCGTCTTCTCTGATCTTTCTCCATCAAAGAGGTCAGCATCTCCAACACTTGGGCCATTTGCGATTTCAGAGTGTCAACCTCCGCATCTATTTCTGGGCTCTTGACCGAATGGACAAACACTGGTACAGGTGTGACATTCGCCTTGGCCACCTGCTGATCTTCCTGCAGCGCCTCTTCGTCCCTAATAATTTTTATTAGATCAGAGTAGGTTAGTGACATTCCTCCTCCTGAGGTTTTCAGGTGCAGCCAGACCGGGTCTGAGCGCCGCGCTCCCCTCATGATCTGCTTCATGCGTGCTTCATCTGCATCTTTGGGCAGCATTCCCTTCTTCAGTACAATCTTGCATAACTGCCTGTTCAGCCTTCTAACATATTCTGACAGTTTCTCATTCGGCTGCTGGAGAGTGTGTTCAATTTGATAAATCATCTCTGACACCTTCTCCAGCTGACCAAACTCTTCCTGCAGCATGGCCAGGCAATCTTGAGCTGTACAGTTTTCATTTCCAAACCGGAAGCTCCTCACCGCTTCTGCCGCGGTACCTTTCAGACTTTCTAAGACTCGCTGTCTCTTCTGTGCCTCAGGCACCTCCCATGCTTCTACTGCCTGCAATGCCTGTTCCACCCAAGTGTCAAAATCTTCCTCCCCCGCAGGGACGGGGAGCTTCCCTGAGAAGGTGCTAAGCTTCCGGTAACCGGCCTCCACATGCACCGTACTGCTTTTCTGGCACTTAATTACAAGGTCTCCTAGAGCATTCAACAATTCAGGCCCTATAGCGGCCAGCGGTGATCCCGGGCTTAATAGTTCCTTAAGCTTTTCTGCTTTAGGGGATAGTGGTGGAGATAATTGTGGGGGTGATGGCTTTGGTGTCTGAAACCATTCTTCCTTCACTGGCAGCGTATGTATCAAGTGATAGATCTGATTATCTATGGCTTGTATACTCTGACTTTTAAAATGCTCTGGGATTTCCTTTTTCCATTCTACCAGTGTGTATGTAAACGAGATCACTGGATCTGGCCTAAAATCCATCACCCATGCTTTGTGGCTCGGAGACAGTAACAATACGAGCTGTTTTATCTCCTCTTCCTTCCATCTTTCCCCCGGGAGTACAATGACTACCGCCGCGGTTGGATCGGCGCCAATCGCTGCGCACCACTGTGACATTGCCAGCGGGTCCATGCTGGTACTTCTGACCGGCTTGATTGCAGCGTGCAACGTACAAGGATCCCGGACTCGAGCCCCCACGTGTAGCGCTACCCCCAGTTAAGAGAGCCGCTGATATTGATTTGGGCCCTGCAGTGCACCGCTGTCAACCCCCGGCAATCGGCTCTAACCTCCCGTGGCACAGCTGGTGATAGAGAGATAGGACCGCGTGATCGCAACTGTTGGTGACGCAGTCCTATAACAAACATACACAGAATATACTTTAAAACTCCTATTAAAGTAAGCGGAACTGACACCAAATGTACTTTACCCAGATATTTTACTGAGGCTAATGGGCAAGTAATAAACAACAGTATAACAAGTTGCAGATCCCTGCAACAAACAGTAATAAAGATAAACAGAGTAATCAGAATAATAAAGTATTGCTATGCAACTCTAGCGCTGCCCTTTTACAGCTACTTCCCCTCATGGGTAGACTAACACCCAGCAATGTCTACCTATGCAGTCAGGCCTGACTGATCTAAATGGAAGTTCAGTGAAACAATATTTGCTAGCAATCTCTCGGTGGTGCACTTGAAGAACAACTTTGTAATCCCAACGAATAGTAAAGATAAAGTATCTGTCTTTAAACAGCTCTCACCACCTGGACAAGTCCAAGTCCCTTTCCTCCATCGATTCGTCTAGGAACAGGAATCCACCGACATCCAAGTCTTCAATCCTTCTGGTGTACTGCAGCAAGGAGGATTAGATGTCTCTAAGGCTCTGCTAGGCTGGCAGAGGGCTCTTTGGAAAGGAGCACACGGCCCAGGCTTCAGGCCTTGTGCACACAGCAGTTCAGCACAGAGATCCTCTTGCTAGGAGAGGGGTGTCCAAAGAGGCCGACCAAAACTCCGCCTCCCCTTTATAAAGTCTGCCCCAGCAGTCTCTGTTCTGGAGCAATGCACCCTGGGTGCTGCAAGATGTACTGGGAGATGTAGTCTCTCTCTCCTCTGCTTTCACTTCCATAATGTCTCTTTACTTCCTCCCGACTCACCTCTCACTTGGAACTTCTTGTCTCTCTGCATTAAAGGGGAACACCCCGCTACACATACATCAAACAATGCCGTCCTAAAAAATAAAAATAAAAAATAGTCACATTTTAATTAATGATTCTTTGAAAAAAATTATTGAAAATTACAATTTTTTATTTTATTTTATATATATTTTTTTTACATTTATTTATAATTTTATATAATAGTATTAATATACTTGTGTGTATATGTATATACATTATATAGCACGCACTGCATCTTCCCCTTGGCTCACTGGCAGGAAAGACACACCACCATGCTACCTGCCCGTACCCTCTTGTGTGAAGAGGTTGAGCGGTGTCACAAACTAGGGTCCTGCAGCAAGGTTCTCCCTTCAGTTGGTTCTTGTCTCTCACCGAGATGTGAGGACAAGTCTTTATATCCCCAAGTAACTCCAAGGTCCACACCAGTAGTAAACTCCAACGTAGAGTTTATTTCTTTATATGCAAAGTCAATGAATTAAAAGGGTGGATAGAAGACAGGTTAGTAAGAGTTTGGATATAAGTCCAGGCACAAGACAAATTATGAATTCACTACTCGTTCCTCAAGTAGGCTTAGCTCACCCGGATAGTTCCCTATGAAAGCGGATCCTAGCAGCCGAAGTGATGCTCGGGACGTTTTTTTAGTTTTCCCTTTCTAGATGCGACTAGGAGATTCTCTGCCACAGAACCGTTGATCCCAATCCTCTGGTGTTGGATGGATCTAATCCCTCCAGAGAGTTACCAGGCCCTTCTTTCGCCGTGAACTTTTCACCGGTCCCTCAGAAGGGTCCTCCCCCAGCCTCCTCATCTCAGAACGGGTCCCCATGCCAGAGGCACACTGGGATATTTCTCCTTCCAGGACACGGGCCCCAGCTAAAGGTGTTGGGCCCAAGGTTGTTGCTGCAGCCCCAGGGCTAAAGGTGCCTGGGACTTATGCGTACGCAGGCCCCTGGCCAGGAGGGCCAGATACCATGTACCAGGACTCCAACTCTGGAACAAAGACCAAACCCCTTTACAAGCAGCGTCTGCCCCTTTTATATCCTCTCTCGGCGTGCACAGCAGGCCGACCACGCCCACCACACAACCACCAAGAGAGGACATCCAAGGCACAGCACTATACCAGCAGTTCAACCCTGGCCCATTATGGCAGCGCCACCTACAGGCCACAGGGAACCACGCAACAGTATACTACCTGCGGTATAAAACAGAATGTCCTAACAATTAAGGTGGTCTGAGCCCAACTACAGCTCAAACCTTCCCCTAAATTTAGGTATAACAGGGTTAAATTTGGGGACCCCGCTACATATATATGTAGCGCCCTCCTCACTCCCCTCTTATCTTCTGCTCGTCTGTCTCTTGTCTAGGGGTATCTTAGAGGGGAGGGAGCGGGGACACCACGCCTGGCCTTCACCACAGGTGTCAGTGCGGTATAAGCAAAGTTCTTTTACCTTCGGGTCAGTGCTGTGCACCTGGGTTGTACTCCGAGAGTCACCTCGAACAATGTCTGTCAGGAAATGAGCCCCACACCATTGAAGTCCAACACTCTTTTATTCCTCTCAGAATGAACACAATCAGTTGAACTCCCTTGTAGAAAAAGAACAGGAAAGGAGGTGTGGATGCGAATAGGCCCAGACACAATGGCTTCTCCACTTTCTTCCCTGAAAGTGGGTTGCGGTCTCCGATTTGAGGGGGAATTTCCTTCCAGGCGGTCTCCGACGAGAGGCTCACCTGTCACTGGCAATATGCTGCGCCTGGTCTTCAAGTGAGGAGCTCTCCCCGGTCCATTACGCCTTCCGGATTCGGGCACCCAATCCCTGGGTCCCCTAGGATCTCCTTCCCTCGCGGAACTCAGTGTTGGGCACTGAGCTCCGGACATCCATCCGAGTACCTCACCCCAGGCTAGAGGTGCCTGGGATGGAACACGATCTCCGGCTGTCCTCTAGGCCTAGGCCGCCTAGAGGACCGACGCAAACCACCGTCCACAGGCTGAAGGTGCCTGGGACTACGACCCCGTGACAAAGATGGCCGGCCCCTTTATACCCTCTCCCAGCAAGCACGGCGGGTTCCCCGCCCCACCATACCGCTGCTGAGAGAGGACAAAAAGGAGGCTCGGCACACAGCGATAATTCAACCCCCAGCCCGTGGCGACAGCGCCACCTGGTGGGCCGCAGGGAATCACACATCACTGGTGTCACCGCCAGATTCAAATTACACCCGGGAAAGTACATACCCGCTACATATATATATACATATACAGTGGAACCTCGGATTATGAGTATAATCCTATCCAGGAGAATGCTTGTAATCCAAAGTACTTGCATATCAAAGCGAGTTTCCCCATTGAAGTCAATGGAAACAAAAATAATTTGTTCCGCATTGACTTCAATGGATTGGAATCCTGCATGCGGCCAGAGCCGGGGGGAGAACTTCGGAAACAGCCGGAAAGGCCAGAGGACAGCTCGGCTGACCTTGACAAACCTCAGAAAGGCTTGGGAACGTAGTATTTCCGAGTCTTTCTGAGCATTCCCGAACGGCTCCTGAATGGCTACGATCGGCGCCGTTCGGCTCCGGTGCCTCCCCCACCTCAGGCCAAACGCGGTACTGCACACCACTTCGGCCTGAATCCTACTCGTTTCACTAGACAATACTCGCAAACCGAGTTAGGATTTTTCAAAATCCAGTGCTCGTATTGCGAAACGCTCGTTCACCGCGTTACTCGCAATCCGAGGTTCCACTGTACTGTTAGCACATACAATCATATATATTGGGCCTTTTGTTAATGTTTGAAGCATCCGAAAGCACATAATAACGACATAATGAATGATCCGAATTGATTCGGAACCCATTTTGTTTTTATTCTAGCGAGGAGAGTGTGAATTCTATCAAGATTCTTTTTGTATTGGGATTGAATTTGAGAGATAATTTGTTTAATTTGCATGTGTCTGTTGGGAATGGGAAAATTAGTTCAACTTAATAACATAACGAAAAAAAAAGTATTAATTCGGATTCATTTGTTTTATTTGGATGAGAGCGGTGCGCTAGTGTCTTTGACTCTTGGATAATCAGCCGATTCTTTTTGCATTAACTTTTTCTATTATTATAGAAAATGCGCTACGTATGAAATGGAAACGCATTGCAATAAATACAGGAAGGTATAAAAGAGAAATAAGATGATTCCTACTTAGTGTGTTTGTGTTGGATGGAGGTGGATCCATCAGAATCTTTGAATCATAACATAACAAATGAATCTGTTCACATATTTTTTTTTATAATTTCCGATTGCCTCTTGAGGAATCAGGAAGATTTTTTTCCCTTGTCGGAGCAAATTGGATCATGCGTTGCTGTTTTTTATTTATTTATTTTTTACATTCCTCTGGATCCATTGTGGGTAAGGGATTGTGTATGACCCCTGTCACACTGAGCCGCCCATAGCGTCGGTGGTAAAATGGCGCTATTTTTACCGCCGACGCTATGGGCGCATTTCGGCCGCTAGCGGTGCGGTTTTAACCCCCTGCTAGCGACCGAAAAAGGGTTAAAAACCACGGCAGAGCGCCTCTGTAGAGGCGCATTGCCGGCGGTATAGCCGAACTGTCCCATTGTTTTTAATGGGCAGGAGCGGTAAACACACCGCTCCTTCACCGTACCAAAGGGCTTTTTTTACCGTCCTGCTAGCGCACCGCTCCAGTGTGAAAGCCCTCGGGGCTTTCACACTGGAGAAACAGCAGCGGCTGTTTAGGGTCCGTTTGCAGGCGCTATTTTTTAGCAAACCGCACCAGTGTGAAAGGGGCCTTAAAGATAATTTTTTAATAAAATCTTTTTTTTTGTAATGTTGTTAAAAACTATAAAAATAGGATTTTTTGTACTCACCGTAAAATCCTTTTCTCTGACATCCATGGACTGACACGGTGTCTCTTTACACTTTACACGTGGGTTATGTCCCTGCTTGCAGGAGAAGACCTAGGCAGAATGTGAAATGTTATACATACATTCTAAAAGCCAGAGCTGAACAGCCCCACCCAGGGGGCCGTCCCTCCGGACATAACCCTCCCACTACAGTCAGAAGACTTCAGTTCGTAACAAAGCAGTACAAACTTAAAAGGAAGGGTGGGTGCCGTGTCAGTCCATGGATGTCAGAGAAAAGGATTTTACGGTGAGTACAAAAAATCCTATTTTCTCTTACCATCCATGGACTGACACGGTGTCTCTTTACACTTTACACGTGGGATGTCCCAAAGCAGTGTCAAGAGGGATGGGAGCAGTATAAATGGAAAAACCAAAACTTCACTCCAATAAGGCAGAGCTCCTCAACGGAGGAGTCGCAACTATAAACAGCGGCCTGCAGCACCCTGCGGCCGAAGGAAGCATCCGAAGATGCAGCCACATTAACCTTATAAAACTTAAAAGGCATGAACAGACGACCAGGTCGCCACCTTGCACACTTGTGCAACCGACGTTTGATGTCGGGAAACCCAGGAAGCACCAATTGTCCTGGTGGAATGCGCCGTAACCGGAAAGGGAGGCGCCCGCCCTTTGAGAGCATAGGCTTGAATGACGGTTTGTCTGATTCCCCTAAAAATGATGGCAGACGAAACCGCTTGGCCCTGTTATGGACCAGAGACAGTCACAAATAGTGAGTCGGACTTCCGAATAGAAGCAGTAGCAGACAGGTACACCCGTAAGGCTCGTACCACCTCCAATATGTGCAGCGCAAACTCTCTGGGATGCGATGGGTGAGGACACAAGGACGGGAGGGCAATGTCCTCATGTAGGTAAAAGGTCAACACCACCTTTGGCAAAAAAGGAAGGTCACGGATGCAACACCGCCTTATCCTTATGGATGACTAAATATGGCGACTTGCAGGACAAAGCCGCCAACTCAGACACTCGTCAAACAGAAGTGATTGCCACTAAAAAGGCCACCTTCTGAGACAAGACAAGAGGGGAATATCCCGGATATTCCCAAAAGGAGGTTCCTGGAGGACCGAGAGCACCAAATTCAGATCCCACGGTGGGAGAGGAGGCTTGACAGGAGGGAGCACATGGCGAACCCCCAACACAAGGTGCTAACCAAGAAAATGACCCGCTAGAGGTCGCTGAAAGAAGACGGCCAAGGCCGAAATCTGACCCTTGATGGTACTCAAAGCAAGCTTTTGGGTCACTCCACACTGCAGAGGACGCAGGATTCTGGGGACGGAATACGTCCGAGGAGGCAAGTCCAGCGCTTCGCACATGGCGATATAAGCTTTCCAGGTACGGTAATAGATCTGCCTGGAGGAAGACTTCCGTGTCCTTAACATGGTCAAAATGACCGAGTCCGAGAGACCTCGGTCCCTCAGCACCTGGCTTTTAACAGCCCTGCCGTTAAAGCCAGAGACTGTAAGCCGGATGAAACATAGGACCTTGAGACTGAAGGTCCTCCCTCATCGGCAACCGCCAGGGAACGTCCGCGACGAGACGTACCAGATCAGCGTACCAGTGATGCTGAGGCCAATCCGGAACAATTAGGATCGCTGGAGTTTATATCAGGCGATAAGGACCCTATGGGGCCACCAACGCATCCGAGGCATCGCCCAAGGATCCCTGGATCTGGCCACAACCTCGACCCTTGCGATTGAGTCGAGAGGCCATCAGGTCCACATCCGGCGTGCCCCACCGTTGGTAAAGGAGTTGAAATATGCAAGGACCACTCTTCTTGGTCCGGTGTCTGGCGATTGGCGACTCAGATAGTCCGCCTGCCCATTGTCTATGCCCAGAATGTAAAATGGCCTACAGAGCCGGCACGTTTCTTCCGGCCCACTTCAGGATACGGACTACCTCGGAAGTCGCAGCTGAGCTCCGAGTTCCCCCTTGATGGTTTACATACGCCACCGCCGTGGCGGTGTCCGACTGGCTCCTGATGGAGCGACCCCGTACTCTCTCTGACCTGAGGAGAGACACAGTCCGATGGCCCGTATTACCAGAACAGTGATTGGTAAACGGGCTCGTCCGGAGTCCAAGGCCTGAGCCGACAGGATTCCCCAGACTCCACCCCAGCCCGTCAGGCTGGTGTCCATCATGAGTGCCGTCCATTGGATGGGAGGGGAACGACTTTCCGGACCGAAGAGCCGAAGAGCCGAGGATCTCAACCACCATGTCAGGGGCGCCCTGACCAGGTGAATCACCTGGATCTGAAGATCCAAGGACAACGGGGATTTGTCCCAGGTGGACAAGATCTCCTTCTGCAATGCCCTGGTGTGTGATTGGGCATACGGAACGGCCGCGAAGGAGGCCACCACGAGTCTCAGGACTCTCATGCAAAAAACGGATTGACAACCATTTTTGGGATGTCAGCACCCGCACCGCAGACTGAAGTGTCAGCAACTTCTCCAGAGGTAGGATACCTTTGCCTCCAAGGAGTCCAGAATCAGAACTAGATACTCCAGACACTGAGTCGGGACCAGGACTGACTCCTGAATGTTCAGGAACCACCCGAGTCCCTGAGGGTCTAATTGACGATAGTCACCTTTCCTCTAAGTCTGATCCACTTTCTGCTCTTAGCAGAAGATCGTCCAGATAGCCCACGACAGCAATACCTCGCTGTAACAGAAGGCTAGAACCGGAGCAAGCACCTTGGTGAACACCCTTGGTGCCGAGGCTAGGCCGAAAGGAAGAGCCACAATCGATAGTGGACTTCGCTGATCGCAAAGCGCAGAAACTTCTGGTGACTTGCGCAGATCGGAACATGCAAGTAGGCGTCCCTGAAGTCCAAGGACGCCAGAAGAAAATCCCTTTGGTGGAGTGTAGCGATCACCGTGCGAATAGATTCCATGCGGAATTTCTGCACCTTCTCGAAGACATTCAGGGCCTTGAGGTCCAGGATAGGTCGAACCACGTCCTATTTTTGGGACGACAAACAGATTCAAGTAGAATCCCTGAAAACTCTCCTGTGACGGAACCGGCACAATCACTCCGGACCTGATCAAATCCTGTACAGCCCCCAAGAGGGCTGCCCGACAGGTAGGAAGGAGAGGAAGATTTGAGGGAAAGAATCTGTCTGGGGGCCAGGATCGGAATACTATCCTGTATCCTGAGGTGACCTCCTCGCACACCCACCAGTCGGAGATTCGGGAGGACCACCGATTCGTGACCTGCAAAGTCGTCCCCCCACCCCAGAGTCGGGCGGAGGCAAGACTTCACGCGGAGGTGGGCTTGGGAGCCGCATGTTCGGCTTACGCACCCAGGGGCACTTGTGCCCACCAGCCGCACTGCCGTCAGTCTGAGAGGGCCTACCCGTGGACTCTGACTGACGAAAAAAAAACCTTTTGCTGGAAAGGAAGGCCCCTGTTTGCGGCGGGCCTCCTCACCCTTGCTAGTCTAAGGAAGAAGAGTGCTTTTACCTCCCATGACATCCATGACGATGTCATCCAGAGCAGCACCGAAAGGTCTACCACCTTTAAATGGTAGATCCGTCAGGAGCTTCCTAAGGCTAGGTCAGCAGACCAGCACTTCAACCAGATAAGACGACGCAATACCACCGCCGAGACAGAGGCCCTGGATATTAAAGGGGCCACGTCCAACGTGGCGTCGCACACATAAACCAGGCCCTGAACCAGTTGGTGGGCCAAAGCAACTGTGTCTGGAGGAAGATTATGCTCCTGTACAGCTAGGTGCAACATTTTTGCCCAACCTGTAAGTGTTTAAGACACAAGGGTCGCCGCTACCACAGGCCGTAGGGCGGATCCCAACAAGGCAAACATGGCTCTGCTCACCACTTCTGACCTCCTGTCAGTGGGGTCCTCAAATGCAGGAGTCCCCTCCATCGGGAGAGTGATGGCCTTGTTCAACCGGGCGACTGGAGGGTCGACCCTGGGGGAGAAGCCCACTTTTTAAGTAGGGCATCTTCAAGGGGTATCTGATAGACAAACGCCGCGGGACCATAAAAAAATTCTTCTGCGGCTTTTCCCAGACCTTATCAATGAACTGGTCAAAGAAAGTACATATGGAAAAACCTCTTTAGAAGGCCTGGCCTTAAAAGAACCAAAGGAGACTGTATCCGCCTGAGGTTCTGCATCCGCAGCATTTTAGCTTGAGAGTGTCCCTCACCGCAGTCATGAGTACACTAACAAGCGCCCTGTCATTTACTGACTCAGAACTGGAGTTTTCCTCATAAGGAATGTCCTGTTCAAAACCATCCAATACATTCAGAACTAGGGTCCTGAGCGGTAGTGGCTAGGCCCATATCTGAATCAGCGCACTGCCCTCATGAAGTAAAGTGGGGAGAGGGCGCTTTTTTGCTCCCTTGCGCTTGCACACAGCTCACATCCTGGTCAGAAATGATTCCAGGACTGCCCACAACTGGTCCCCAGGGACCGCAGGTGCTGAAGCACTGCCTGTTGTCCACTGACATTTAGGGGAAGCTGGTGACAGAGACTCCATATTGCCCCCCTCTGAGACTCCTCAGATAAAAAGTCCACCCACAGGCTGTGCTGACTGAGGAGGGGGCGCCCAGGGGACTCACCAAACCGGACCAGGGACCGCTCAGTTCCGCTGTCTGTACAGCGCTGTGTCAGCGCTGGTGAGCTGTGAGGAGATTGTGAGGAGATTTGCGCTGTTACAGCAGCGCTAGAGGCCAAAACTAGTGCTGAAGAGCGCACGGGCTACAAGAAAATGGCCGCCGCACTTCACTGAGGCGATCCGCGGCAAGATGGCCGCCATGACTCAGCAAAAGTGAAAAAAACAGCACACACACAGCGCCACTCGGCGCTCAGGCCCCAAAACACACAAAAAAAGGCCCCAAGCATATCTGCAGACCAGCATTAGCCCCTCCAAGAACAGTGTGACCCCCAGGCACCCCACACAGCACCAGCAATGGTGACAGAGAGTGACAATGAAATACAGGGGGAGACAGGGAAAATCCCCCACAGAGAAACACACAGCCTTTTGTACTCACCTGCAGGCAGGAGAGACTACTTACCCGTCCCCTGAGGGACCCACTGGTGTGTTTCTGACAGGACTATCACAGTGCAGTACTGAGTAGCTGTCGGCCCGGTCCACCGCGAAAGATACAGTCAGTCAGGAACTGTTCAGTCTTGAGAGGACCGTGGGAGCATGAAAGCAAACCCGGCCACCCCTGGAGTCATGGGGCCTGTCGTGAACTGAGTCTCACGCACACAAGGCGAGGATCAGCACGCTCGATGGTCGGACAGGGAAGACTACGAGGATATCTTGTACCCAACCTGTTGCCCAGCCGACAGTTGATAGAAAAATCTCAAAAATAAAATAAAAAAGAATTCCAGAAAAGGAATAAAAATAGGTCAGGAGACTGGCTCCTGAGAGAGCCACGTCTTCTCCTTCTGCTAGGCAGAAAAAAACTGAAGTCTTCTGACTGTAGTGGGAGGGTTATGTCCGGAGGGACGGCCCCCTGGGTGGGGCTGTTCAGCTCTGGCTTTTAGAATGTATGTATAACATTTCACATTCTGCCTAGGTCTTCTCCTGCAAGCAGGGACATAACCCACGTGTAAAGTGTAAAGAGACACCGTGTCAGTCCATGGATGGTAAGAGAAAGGTTTTTTTTTTTTTTTTTATTTAGAGAGAAGGATTATTCTTGTAATAATCTTATCCTGGATAACTTACAATTTAGGTCAATACCAACTGTAACAACTCTTGGTGCTCGGTGGGATCAACCAAAGCAGAATTTGTCATCTTTGATTCCCTCTTCTACTGCACAGATACAATTAGAAATGAAAGCGCTCCCTGTATATTGTTCAATAGCAGGGGGTCGGCAAGTCAATGATCGCGATCGATCAACTACGGGGAGCCGACTGGTTGATCTTGACCACGGCTCTGTCTCCCCCCATTCTCCGCCACTCTCACCAGTTTATGAAATGTTAACTCCCGCGGCTCCTGCTCCCACATTCCACCCAGCACTATGCTGTCTCCTTACCTCCACCCTGCTGTACACACACTGGCAGGTAGGAAGCGCTTCCTACACAGCCTGTGTGTATATCGGGGGGAGGAGACACTGTTGGAGGGGTCAGAGGACACTACAGTAAGGAGGGAGGGATTTCAGGATACTACTGGGGTTATGGGGAGGCAGGGGGCAGAGGACACTTTGTGGGTTGGGGGGCACAGGACACTGTCATGGGGGGGCAGAGATGACACTACAGTGGGGGGGGTGGTAATGTGAAGGGGCAGAGGACACTGCATTTGGGGGGTACAGGACACTACTGCATAGTTGCCAACATTGCAAAAAAATAAACCGGGACACTTTTTTGCATGTAGGCGGAGCCTTGCTATAATTAGGGGGCGGGGCATTTGTAGGTGTGTCACACTGTAGTAGAAAAATGGGCGTGGTTTACATGGGTAGTGGGAGTGGCTTAAATGGGCGTGGCTCAAAGGGTTAGAGTCTAATGCCGCGTACACACGATCATTTTTCCCATCGGGAAAAATTTAATTTTTTCCTTTGGACGAGAAAAACGATCGTCTGTGGGCTTTTTGTCATTTTTCCTGACGGGAAAAATGGCATTAATCACGACGAGACGAATTAGAACATGCTCTAATTTTTCTCATCATGATTCCTGTCATTTTTTTTCGTGGCAGTTTTCCCATAGGGAAACACTGCCGCGGAGCCTACACATGGTCGTTTTTCTCGCCAAGAGAAAAAATGACGGGAAAAACGGCCGTGTGTAGGGGAACAAGCCGTTCCCTCGTTTTTCCCGTAGTGATTCACGGCTGTGAAAACACGATCATGTGTACGCGGCATGAGATGAATGAGGGATGGAGGGAGAAAGAAAGGGAGGGAAGGAGAGAGAAGGAAGGATGGAGGGACAGCAGGCCCAGATCCTACACCACAATAGAAATATGAGTATTCCAGAGTTTAACAATCAGCAGATAAAGATACTCCAAACACCTGGTGTTAGCGCTTCAATCATCTCGGCACCATGGTTGTTATGGTGTCAGGATGATTGAAGCACATTATTTCTATTATTACATTGTAATATAGAATGAAATTATTCAACACACCATAAGGCTGAATCAGTGTTAGCCCCGAGTGTGTCACCTGCCACGTCGCCTGCCACCAGATGCCATCAGGTGCCCCAGCGGAGTCCCTCCTTACATCAGACATACCCAGCGGAGTCCTTCCTTACATCAGGCGTCCCCAGCGGAGTCCTTCCTTACATCAGACATACCCAGCGGAGTCCCCCCTTACATCAGACATACCCAGCGGAGTCCTTCCTTACATCAGACATACCCAGCGGAGTCCTTCCTTACATCAGGCGTCCCCAGCGGAGTCCCCCCTTACATCAGACGTACCCAGCGGAGTCCCCCCTTACATCAGACATACCCAGCGGAGTCCCCCCTTACATCAGACATACCCAGCGGAGTCCCCCCTTACACCAGGCGTCCCCAGCGGAGTCCCCCCTTACACCAGGCGTCCCCAGCGGAGTCCCCCCTTACATCAGACGTACCCAGCGGAGTCCCCCCTTACATCAGACATACCCAGCGGAGTCCCCCCTTACATCAGACATACCCAGCGGAGTCCCCCCTTACACCAGGCGTCCCCAGCGGAGTCCCCCCTTACACCAGGCGTCCCCAGCGGAGTCCCCCCTTACACCAGGCGTCCCCAGCGGAGTCCCCCCTTACACCAGGAGTCCCCCCTTACACCAGGCGTCCCCAGTGGAGTCCCCCCTTACACCAGGCGTCCCCAGCGGAGTCCCCCCTTACACCAGGCGTCCCCAGCGGAGTCCCCCCTTACATCAGACGTACCCAGCGGAGTCCCCCCTTACATCAGACGTACTCAGCGGAGTCGGAAAGGGGCGGGGGTGGGCGGCCCCGCAGCAGCTTTATTTTCTATTGTACTAAAAACCCCGTGTTTTGGTCTTCTTAAAGATGGCGGCCGGCGGAGACATTGTCTCCGCCGGCCGTGGACCTCTAGCGGCGGCGGCGGAAAATCGCAAAAAACGGGAAAACCCGGATTGGCCGGGACATTTCCCGGGACAAAATAAATCCGGGAAAAGGGTTTGAATCCCGGGAATGTCTCAGCCAATCCGGGACAGTTGGCAACTATGCTACTGTGGGAGGGAAGTGATGTAAAGGGGGCTGAAAATGCTATGGGGGTCAAAGGACACTACAGTGTGGGGGGGGGGGTGATGTAAACAGGGCTGAGGACACTGCGATGGGGGTACAGGACACTACAGTGGGGGAGGGTGATGTAAAGGGGGAAGAGAATGCTATATTTGGGGGTACAGGACACTATAGTGTGGGGTGATGTGAAGGGGGGCGAGGATGCTGCTTTTGGGGGGGCACTACTGTGAGGGGAGGGTGACAGAACACTGCTATGGGGGGGGGGGCAGAGGACACTACAGTGGGGTGGGGGGGTAAAGTGAAGGGGGGCAGAAGACACTGTTTTTGGGGGGTACAGGATACTAAGTGGGGAGGGTGATGTGAAGGGGTCAGAGGATGCTGTTTTTGGGGGTACAGGACACTACAATGGGGGGTGGTGTGAATTTGGGGGGGGCACTACTGTGGGGGGGGGGAGTGGCAGAGAACACTGCTATGGTGGCCGATGACAATACAGTGAGGGGGGTGATGTGAAGCGGGCAGAGGACACTGCATTGGGGGGTACAGGACACTACTTTGAGGGATGGGGGGGCAAAGGACACTACAGTGGGAAAGGTTGGGGTGATGTGAAAGGGGGCAGAGGACACTGCATTAAGGGGGGACAGAACACTACATCTACGTCTTTTTATTGGGAGATTGATAGATCTTATTTTATTTTTTTAAAGGTGCCGCCTAGTAACCCCCCCTCCCCCCTGGGGGTCTTTGCTTTCCTCCATGTTGTCAAGGTAGATCTCAACCCCTGCTCTATTGGTAGAACGAGTACCATGTTTGTAGCTGTATCTGAATCTTGGCTTTGTTGTCTCTCCAGTCTCCGGCCAGTTAGACATCGTGAAATTTCCCACCATGGAAGATAGCACCTTGAGATGGACCGTTCCTTACAAGTGGGAGAACATCACCGGCTTTAATGTAAGTATTCATTTATAGCCGTACCCCATCATGGCTAGGTCACAATTGTTGGGAGATCATGTCCCTTCAAATCTCCACTGCCACCCGGAATGAACACTGGATGTTCAGAAATCACAATGTAACCTGTGAGCTGATCTGGAGGATTTCCATTAAGAATTATATCAGTAGATGCTCTTCTTTTATTCAGTTTGTTCAGTAGATGAACATTTTATTTTATTATATTGTATCCCTGGACTATAATGCCCCATCATTTCCAAAATTAGAGCCCACATACAAGGTTTTTTTGTTTTGTTTTGTTTTTTTAACCCCTTTGCGCCTAAGGGGTAAAACCAATGTTAATGCCTAAGCACAATTTTGCAACATTGACATGTGTTAGTAAAACTGTACATATCATCACAACTACTTTGTGCATCCAAGTGGATTATACCTTGTTTTTTTCAGGACAAATTGGACTTTAATTTCTTGGTAAATGGTAATGGAAATCTCCTGATTTTTTTCCATTACCAAAGGAAAACTGGGCCAAAATAGTAAAACAAAATTATATAGTTTTTAAAATTTAGCTGTCTATTTATTGCTGCAACCATAACTTACCACCAAAGAACACCCCAAAATAAATTTCCCTGCTCCTGGCAATCGCAGTGATACCACATATGTGTATGTTAGTTGTTTTTTGAACCCATAGTACCCATAGTACAGCCCAGAAGCAATAGTGCGCATTTTGCTTTTTCTTTTATCCTACCTAAAACACACCGACACTGATACTAATAAATAAAAAAAATCCTGTCTAAAAAATGCTGACCCTGACCTTTGACCCAAACACTAACCCTGACACTGACCTAGATCAAATCTTGTATATTTTTATTATTATTTTCATAATTTTTTTTCTTTGCAAGGAAAGAGAGAGATACGATGCATCTCTCTTCTCCATTCACAGAGAGAGAGAAAACAAGGGGGTGGGCTTCCCAGTGACTGATCACTGTGGTAGCCAATCAGAGGCTATCACAGCGATGAGGAGACCCGGAACCGGGTATTCCAGGTCCTGATCGTTAGTACGGGGCTCTTGGTGAGACACCGGTATCTGTGCTGGGAGATACACAAATATGCAGCCCCACGGAAAAAAGCCCAGTCTAGTGTGGCCACATATTTGTGTTAGGTCGGCATCAAGGGGTTAATTTGGTTTATCTAATTCTATTACTAACTCATTTTTTTTTCACCTCTTCTTATAGCTGACTATCTCAGCCAGGAGGGACTACGATCGGTCATTTGCTATGGATGACTCCACCTGGTTTCCCCCCATTGTAACAGAATATAAAATCCCCTTCCAGTATGGGGCCACCTACACCATCTCCCTCCGAGCATTCACATCAGCCGGAGCCGAAAGGATTAGAGAATGGATTACCGAAACCGATATTGGAGGTAATCTTATCCAAATTATTGATTGGCTAAAACATAAGTTGATAACGATTGCCCTTTGATGTGCTTGTTACAATTACCACTATGGAAAATGTCATCTTACAGCATTTATTCCTATTCAAATTTTCTGTAGCTGTCCCAGCCAAGGGTCAGGCTTGAAGGTCAGTAACCATAGCAGTAGAGAGGCTTCCACCGACCAGCTGGATAAGTACAGAAGCAGGGCACCCTGGTGGAAGACACGGGCCCATCTGAGGTGTGGGGTCAAAGTACTAACTGGTACTTACCAGAGCTCCTGATGGTGGAGATGGGTTTTCGTTGCATGTTAGTACCAGGTCGTGGCCCCTTAGGGTTGCCCCACCAAGAGGTGAGCAAGAGCGGATCCAGTAGCAGATATAACAGGTAGGAATAAGCAGAAGCGTAGAGCTGGGAGATTGATGTTTTTTGGTCCTCCTCTCCTCCTGTAGCTACCACACAGCCATGGGCGTCCACAGGTAGGGGTAAGGGGAGTCAAGTGCCCGCCCCCCCTGGAATCAGAGATCGGATCAGCACTGTTAAATTCAGCACAGTGGCGTCGCTATGGGGGTGCGGGCAGCCCGCACCCGGGTGCCACCCGCCAGTGGGGTGACACCGTCAAAGTGCTGTCAAGACCCCGCATCAGCGTAGTGTGACTGCGCCTCTTTTTCCTGGCTCAGTCCAGCAGAGAACTTGGCAGCCCTATGACAGTAAAATGGGGGTTGCAGGTTGTCAGAGGTTTCCCCGGCTCGCCCCCCCCTTTCTCCTGTCAAGGAGAAGAGACGACGGCTCTCACTAGGTTCTCCACCCAGCTTCCTGCCTGCTCCGTTCCTTCCCAATTGGCCATAACTGAGGGCCAATCAAAGGAGACTAGGAGAGAAGAGCATCATGGGACATGTGGTCCCAAAGATTGGCGGCCCCATTTTCCACAGGGAGGAGCCTGGAAAAAAGCTGAGGGAGTGAGTGCTACAGGACAAAGAAAGATGAGTGTGCTGGGTGGAAGCCAGAGAGAGAGCCACGCTGCCCAGCGCCACCAGAGAGAGAGCCACGCTGCCCAGCGCCACCAGAGAGAGAGCCACGCTGCCCAGCGCCACCAGAGAGAGAGCCACGCTGCCCAGCGCCACCAGAGAGAGAGCCACACTGCCCAGTGCCACCAGAGAGAGGGCCACGCTGCCCAGCTCCACCAGGGAGAGAGCCACGGTGCCCAACTCCACCAGGGAGAGAGCCACGCTGCCCAACTCCACCAGGGAGAGAGTCACGCTGCCCAGCTCCACCAGGGAGAGAGTCACGCTGCCCAGCGCCACCAGGGAGAGACCCATGCTGCCCAGCACCACCAGAGAGAAAGCCACGCTGCCCAGCGCCACCAGAGAGAAAGTCATGCTGCCCAGTGCCACCAGAGAGAATCAAGCTGCCCAGCGCCACCAGAGAGAGAGCCATACTGCCCAGCGCTACTAGAGAGAGAGAGACTGAGCCACTGCCAGTGTACAGACATGCTACACTACTGACCAGAGTCGACCCCCTGGGACCCCAGAGTGAGTGATCATCCACCCGGAGGGATCACTGCTGTAGTTTTGCTGGGTCTTGTAAGAGGGCCTATCGGCCATTATCCATTACTTATCCTAGGGACTGTACTACGTCTGCAGTCTCTGACCATGATAATGTGATTATGACATTATCGAAAAGGGGCGGCACATGGGTGACCCTAAAATGATGCCCCCCTGAAAAAAGTTCTGCGGATGCCCATGCACACAGCCAATTGCTTACATCACATCCAGGCTGCAGGGTTTTCTGGTGACGTCATCTCAGGTTCTTGTGTTCTTCTAGCACAGCCATTTTGTTGGATCCTACAGCAGCATTGTGTCTAGGAGTCCTGTGGTTGCCATGCTTGGTATTGGCTTTCCTGGGTTTGATGGCCAATTTTTTTACCCTCTCACCTTGAACTTTGGGTTGTTTACAAAAAACATACACGTCTGGTGTAAGCCAATGGTATGTAAGTGAGCTGCTCAGGCTGCTAGGAAGTGTAGTCCGGTGACCAGGGAAATGTGTGTGTGCCGCTAAGGCTTGGTGGTAAGGGGTATGTGATCAATGCTTCCGCAGCTGCTCCTAGAGTGCTGACAGGGGATGGAACCCGTCTTGGCTCCTGTGAGGCTTCAGAGAACAATGGGGTGACCCCTAAAGGTCCTGGAGTGGTGTGTAGAGTGGTAACCTCAGCCTGGACTCCAACCAGGCCACGCCCCTTAATGTGTTTTACTCTGCCCCCAGAGGTTAGTCATGGCTCTGGTGGGGGTGGAGTGAAACGCGTTGGGCCGTGGCCAGGTTGGAGTCCAGGTTGAAGTTACCACTCCAGGACACCTACATGTCTCTGAAGTGTAGCCCTGTGCCCGGCACTGTGAGGAGCCCACCCACGCTCCAGACAATGACAGATAAGAGCAGAAGATCCTGGGAGCCTCACATCAGAACAAGACCTGCTGTGTGTAGACAAGTAGCAGTGTCAGCCTGGACCCACACCAAGCCACACGCCCAACAGGTCTATCCCCATGAGTAAGCTCCAGTGGGCGGAGTGAAATACATTGGGGATGTGGTCTGCTGGGGGTCCAGGCTGAGACTACCACTTGTCTACACACAGAAGGTCTTGCTCTAATGTGCGGCTCCTGGGATCTTCTGCTCTTAACTGGTGTACGCCACCACTCTATCTCAGCACTCTAGGTCCCCTGCCACCATTTTCTTGCATAATGTCATCAGGAGTCCAGCTGTTACTTCCGGGTTCTTTGAGCCAGCCCCCCGATGACATTCAGATACCCGTGTACAAGGCAGCAGAGTGTTCTCGACACTTGCATGGTGAGACGCAGATTGCCCTGAAGCCTCCTGGGTGTGTGACGTTAGTATCCCAGGAGACAGTAGGCAGTGGGGTGACATCATTCCCACCTAGGCAAGAAAGCAGGAAGTGTGGGGGTTGGGACTCCCCCATAAAATAGTTTTCAGTTGTGTAAAGTGTGAGGAGGGGTTGGGGAGGAGAAAATAAATAGCAAGGTATAAGAGAAGGTGAGGGTCCACTATAAGCTCTCTGGTCTTCTCTTATCCCTTATAAATGTTATTGTGTATCCATTCCATATATCGGGGTGCAGATCTCCCCATGGAAACGTGATTGGATGTGTAATTGATGATACGACTGGAGTTATAAGTAGGGAAGAAATCAATGTCATGTCCGTATTTCTTTCAGATCCTCCTCAACATCCAAAGGATACGCTCAGAGGGAACACGCTACAGCTGTACCCGGTCCCTGCAGCGAATGGACCAATCAGGTGAGAGAGTTATGTATTCTGTAGACTTGTTCTCTTTCCTATAAAAATAATAAACATGTTGTACTTACCTCCTCTGTTGCAGTGGATTTGCACAGAGCAGCCCCGTTCCTCCTCTTCTCGGGTCCCTCTTCGGTTCTCCTGGCCCCTCCCATCTGTTCAGTGAACCCACAGCAAGCAGCTTGCTATGAGGGGCACCCAAGCCGAGTCACAGGTCCGTGTGTCCACTCAGACACAGAGCCCCTTCTCTCCCCTGATTGGCTAGCTGACTTTGACAGCAGCGGGAGACAATGGCACCACTGCTGTGTCTCAGCCAATCAGGGAGGGAGAATCTCGGACAGCTGAGATATTTGTGGATATCGCTGGAGAGAGATGGGGCTCCGGTAAGTGTGTATGTGTGTGTGGGGGGGGGGGGGGCTGGGTGGTGGCGGCTGCTGCACACCGAAGGATTTTTATCTTAACGCAGAGAATGCACCTTCTGCCTTTACTACCCCTATAAGTTAATCATTTTGTTTTGTCATATTTGTTATGTTAGAATGATTCATTTTCAGAATTAGCTTTGTATATTCAGATTCGTTTTAAATTCACATTTATTTGAAATTCAAATTTGGATGACAACTATAATCATTCTATTCTATTCAAATGTATTTAATTGTTTTCTATTCTATTATTTTCTATTTAATTCCATTCTGTTCTTTTATTTTTACTTTTTATTTAGTTTGATTCTATTCTATTCATATCTCTTCTATTCTATTTGATTCTATTCAATGTTATTCTTTTCCATTCTATTCTTTTATATTTCGTTATATTCCTTTATTTTCTATTCCATTCTTCTATATTCTATTCTATTTTGTTTTCTATTCTATTCTCTTTTATTCTATTCTTGTCCTCTTATATTCTATTCTGTTTAATTCTATTTGACACAACCTCAAACTAACTGGAGGAAAGTTCAATATGAATCTTAGAAAGTATTATTTTACTGACAGGATAGTTGATGATTGGAATAAACCACCAGCAGAGGTAGTGAGACAGTCAACAGTAAATGGCTTCAAACATGCTTGGGATAAACAAAAATCTATAGTCAGACAACAAGGAAAATAAATAAATAAATAAATAAATAAACAAAATGGGCAGACTCGATGGACTACTCCAGGCGTAGGCAACCTCGACCCTCCAGCTATGGTGAAACTACAAATCCCATCATGCCTCGGCCTCTGGGAGTCATGTCTGTGATTGTCGGGGTCTCGCAATGTCTCATGGGATGTGTAGTTTCAAAACAGCTGGAGGGCCGAGGTTGCCTACCCCTGGACTACTCAGTCTTTTTCTGCCGTCACTTTTCTATGTTTCTATTTTTCTATGTTTCTACCCCTTCATATTGTATTCTATGATGTTCCCTTATATTCTATTTTATTCTATTCTATTCCTTTATTTTCTTTTCTATTCTATTTTATTCTATTCTATTTTCTATTGTATTCTATAAAGCAGCCTAAGTAGGAATCATCATCTTATTTCACTTTTATAGCTTACTGTATTTATTGCAATATGTTTCCATCTCAAATTCAAATTCATTTCAGATAATTCGATTTGTTAGAATTTATTTCAGATTTGCAGGAAACTTGTTACTTTTATTCTATCCTGTTCTGTTCTATCCTATTGTATTATTTCTATTCTATTTGATTCTATTTGTATTCTACTCTTCTTTATTCTATTCAGCAGCCTAAGTAGGAATTATCTTATTTCACTTTTACACCTTACTGTATTTATTGCAATATGTTTACATTTCGATTTTGAATACATTTTTGAATAGGAATTTGGATAATTAGGTTTGTTATCATTTATTTTGGATTTGTCATGTACCTTATTTAGCAGAGCCTGACGTGTAGAGGGAGGCCTCTCTTATAGCCCTGGATCAGGTACCACTCATGGTGAGACAGTGGCCACACTGAGGTGGGGGGGGGGGAGAAGGAGAGAAGGTATGACTGCCTGTAAGTTGTCCAGCTGAGCATAGCCATGAGTAGCAGATGCTTGGCCAGAGATGGATCAGATGGCCAGAACAGCGCATGGAAGCAGGAGTGGTGGACCCCAGACTGGGCAGGTGGCAGTTGTATGGCAGGAAGCTGGCAGGTAACTAGTGCTGGAGAATCCGCCAGCAAAGGCAAGTGAGGAACCAACAGGGACCAGCTAGCATGCGGAGCAGGACAGACGTATAACTCGATGTGTGGTTAAACAAGCCAGGTCAGCAATAAACGGTCAGATATGGGCATGGACGGCATGCAGAGAATGGTCAGGATACAAAGGTCAGCAACAGACGGTCAGATATGGGCATGGATGGCATGCAGAGAATGGTCAGGATACAGGCAAAGGTCAGCAACAAACGGTCAGATATGGGCATGAATGGCATGCAGAGACTGGTCAAGATACAGGCAAAGGTCAGCAACAGATGGTCAGATATGGGCATGGACGGCATGCAGAGAATGGTCAGGATACAGGCAAAAGTCAACAACAGGCGGTCAGATATGGGCATGGATGGCATGCAGAGAATGGTCAGGATACAGGCTAAGGTCAGCAACAGACGGTCAGATATGCGCATAGACGGCATGCAGAGAATGGTCAGGATACAGGCAAAGGTCAGCAACATTTTAAGCAGGCAGATGAGCAGGAGGCAGAGCAGAAACCAGAGACAAGCCAAGGTAAGGGCAGGTAGCATTCAAGCGTGGTCAAGACGAGCCAGGTCAACCACAGGATTCAAGCACAGGAACACATACAGGAACATGGGAATAGCTGTAGATCAGATCAGCACCGGCTAGAACAACTGTTGCAGTTTAAATAGTCCCATTGGAGCCAATATTAGCAGCTCACGCCCATATGCGTACATCTATGCACAGCCAAGCGAGTACCTGCGCATTTATGTGCACATTGAGCCTTGACCTGTACTATGGCTAGTGTCTTCCTGACAGCATTCCTTTGTTTTTTTTTGTTTTTTAATTATTTTTATTAGTTTTTAATACAATACAGTACAATGTAACTACATACAAAGACACACATCTTACATAGAAAAAAATATCCGGGTAGGCCACTTACCCACCCGGCATGTGCCATGCTTGGCTTTACTTACTCAGACTAACATAGTCTTCCTAATCTTCCTAATTCAGTATCTATAACCCCCCCACCCCCACCCCCCTCCCGTCTTGACCAAAGCCCGGCAGTCGAGCAATTTAAGCATTAAACCTTAGAAATAAAATAAAAATTTATAAAAGAATAGCCAGTATCTGTACCAAGTTCCACTCATTTCAACAATAAATATCAAAACATGCTTTATCCCCCCACCATACCCATTACACATTAGTAGTTGACATTGACATATTAATCAGTAATACTCACAATTATGTCTTATGCAGTACTTTCGGCAAATTGTGAAAACGTAATTATAAAGAACTCCATACAACCCACTAACCTATATCATTAATCAACCCACCGTTGCCGATGAGTCTAACCAGGCCCGCCAGATCTTCATAAACTTTTTTGCACAACCCCTAGTTTTGTAAGTGGCTTTATATAAATGGATAACGGAATTGACCAGGCCTTTCCAGAATGAGATAGTAGGGGCGCTAGGGTTCTTCCACTTTAATAAAATGGCCTTCCTACCATAAAATAACCCAATATTCAGCAAAGTTCGGAGAGCCAAAGACGGAACCACCTCCTCCACCAGCCCCAGGAGACAAACCCTAGGTGATAGAGGAACCGGGACACCGAGCACCTCCGACAGGCATCCCACCACCCCAGCCCAGAAAACCTGAACCAAAGGGCAGGTCCAAAAAATGTGCTCCGAGTCCGCCGGAGTGTGCGGCCACCGCCAGCATTGACCACCAGAGGACGGATATATACGAGTAAGTCTAGCCGGGGTGAGGTACACTCTATGTAAGAATTTGAATTGAATTAGACGGTCCCTAGCCGAAACCAAGTGCCTAAAAGGATGGTCCCACATCTTTTCCCAATCCTCCCCTTGTATTCCCGGAATTTCTCTTCCCCACCTCTCTCTACATCTAATGACCCCCAGGGGCGATTTAGTAAACAAGGATTTATACACCGTTGATAGAGGTTTGATCAGGTCCTCATCTTTCAGAAGGGTCTCTAGTGCTGACGGAAGTAACTCAATTCTCCGGCCATCAAACTGCGCCTGAAAAGCATGACGCAGTTGTAAATAGCGGAAGAAGAAGGAATTTGGCAGGTCATGTCTATCCTTTAATTGGTCAAACGAAATAAGTTCACCTTCCCTAGTAACATCCTCCAGTAATTTAACCCCCCTGCATGCCCATATCATAGGGTCGGGAAGCGAGCAAAAGTCTGGAAGGTTCGGGTTCAGCCACAATGGGGCCGAGGGCGACACTCCTGTATATGACGGGGACATTAGGAGGGTAGTAGCCCCCCATGCCCTAACCGTGGCCTTCATTGAGACTGTTAGAGGTAGACTAGACCTAGGACCCCTATAGAGAGCCAACCTCAGGCTCTCATATGATCCCAGATGTGCCGCCTCCAAGACTGTGGCAGCATCTCCCTCGTCCGCCAACAGCCAGCGCCTGGCAAACACCATCTGGCCTGCCATATAATATTTCTGCCAGTCTGGAAGTGCCAACCCACCCTGCCCCCATGGCTCCTGCAGGACCGCTATACCGATACGAGGTGATTGCGGGGACCACAAAAAGGATCCTACTATTCCATTTAATGTAGTAAAAAAATGCTTGGGGATCCAAACCGGGGAGTGACGCAGGAAATATAGAATCACTGGGAGAAATTTCATTTTAATAAGACTAATTCGTCCAATCAACGAGAGAGGGAGCTTCCGCCATACCTGTGTCTTTTGTTTGAGACTTGACACCAGTGGAAGAAGGTTAAGGGTCATGTAATCATTAATTTCTGCTGTAACCCTGACACCTAAATAAGTGATAGAGGTCACCCACTGCAATGGCAACTCATTATCCCTTGATGACTGAGCTTCCGGACCCAGCGGCAGAATGGAGGACTTGCCCCAATTCACCCGTAGGCCCGAAAAGGAGGCAAATTGATTCATAATTTGTAAGGCGGCTTTGAGAGAAGGTCCCGGGTCCCTGAGGAACAGTAGCAAGTCATCTGCGTAGAGGGCCACACATTCCCTAATGGAGCCGACCTGCATACCCCCCACTCCATTGGATTGTCTAAGAGCTCTGGCAATGGGCTCCATCATCAGCGCGAAAATAAACGGTGATAGCGGACACCCCTGTCTGGTACCCCTGCCCAAGGGAAAAAACTTGGAGACTGTTGCACCCAGCCGAATCGCCGTCCGAGGATCCCCATATAGCATAGTGATCCACCGACGGAAACCAGGTCCGAACCCCATTACCTCCAACACCCTGTTCATATAGTCCCAATCCACGGAGTCGAAAGCCTTTTCTATATCGATCGTAACAATTACTTTGGCAGGGGCATCCGTTGCATCAATTTGGAGATGCGTAAACAATCTCCTCAGATTGGTGTCTGTGGACATGCCCGGGATAAAACCTGTTTGGTCAATGTCGACCAGAGTTGAAATAACCCCGGCCAACCTTGACGCCAGCACCTTTGCAAGGATCTTCAGATCCGCATTCAAAAGTGCTATGGGGCGATATGACGAGCATTCCAGGGGATCCTTCCCCGGCCTCAAGAGGAGGACCATGTAAGCCTCCATCATCGAGGCCGGTAAGGCCCCATGCTCCCAGCAGTGCCGGAAAAGAACATTGAGCCTAGGGGCCAAACGAGACCTAAAAGCCCTGTAGAAGTCCGCCGGAAATCCATCAGGCCCCGGCGCCTTCTGTGGAGGGAACGAGAGCATGGCTGCTTCGATCTCCAGGGCAGAAATGGGTTCATCTAAAGCTGCCATATCAGTATCCGACAATTTTGGCATAGACAAGGACCGCAACAATTCCTCCAATTCTAAAGGGTTGTAAGGTGGAATGGGCGAGTATAGTGTTGAATAAAATTGTACAAATTCCTCCAGTATCTCCTTGGGGTCAGTGACTAAGGATCCCCCCCTAGTCCTCACCACCGGTACACAGACCGGTGTCTTACAATCAGCAGCAAGGTTAGCCAGCAACTTACCATTTTTATCCCCCTCCGCAAACACCACCTCCGGCCTTTGCCGTATCTCAGTGTGTGCCAAGTTTGTAAAGTGCAATGCCACCGAACGTTGAGCCTCCAATAAGGAAGCATAATTGACCTCCGAGGGCGAGTCTGCCTGCCTCTTTGCCCTCTCTCATTCATGGGCCATGAGAAGCTCACGCTCTTGTCCATGCTCCTTTCGGACCGCCTTAATGGCAGAGATGCACTCCCCCCTCGCCACTGCTTTAAAAGCATCCCATACCACCGGGGGCTCGGCCGAGCCCTCATTATCGTCCCAGTAAGCGGACATTAACGTTTGCATCTGTGCAATCACCTGGTCCTCCAGCAACCACCCCGGCGCTAATTTCCAACCTCCCTTCCTACCCCCTGCAGGAAAGGCTAAAGTGACTAGAAGTGGATTATGATCCGACGCTCCCCCAGGTAAGTAGTCAGACTCAGATACCAACGGAAGGATCAGAGAATTACCAAACGCCAAATCGATCCTAGCTGAAGATTTGTGAGTAGAAGACAAATGAGAGTACGACACAGTATCCGGATGCTTCCATCTCCAAAGCTCAGTCAGGCCCGCCAGTGACGCCCAGGAGCTGAGGTCCACCGACGCCGATCTACCAGCGTTGGAGGAATCCAGCACTGAGTCTAAAATGGCATTGTAATCCCCCAGGAGAATCATTGGGAGATGGAGATGGGGCGCCAGTCTAACCAACAAATCACACAGTAGGGTCACCTTGAAAGGAGGGGGTAAATACACATTGACCAGCAGCAATTTATGAGAATATATATCCAAGAGGACTGCCACATATCGACCTCCCGGGTCTGTAAATACTTTGTGAATGTTGCATGGGATTGATTTGCTTATTAGAATGGATACCCCTCTAGCGTACGTAGAGTACGTAGAATGCATTGCCCTTTGTATCCAGGGCCTGCGCAAGGACAATATTTTACTCCCCTCTAAATGTGTCTCTTGCAGGAGGACGATATGTGGTTTGACCTGCTTGAGGTACTGAAATACAGCCGCCCTCTTAAATTTGTTATTTAAACCCCTGACATTCCAGGAAAGTATTTTATGTTTGCTATCCATTGATGAAAACAAAAAAATAGGAAACCCACACAATTATAAGTACCGGAGGAGGGGTAGGCGGGGTTAGCACATATTTCAATAGTAACAGTATATTCAGTGGTGGTACAGAACAAATATAACCCCCATGGCCTTGGTCAAGAAAACAAAAAAACTCCCCTGCTGTCATACCAGAAACCACTAAACTATTAAAAAACTGGAGCACAAAAACTAAAAATTTAAAAAAAAAAAAACTTGTCCGGTATGCAGCTTGATCCCTGAAACGAACAACCCCGTAGAGGTTCAGCCTGACGTGTCGATAGTCCGGTATTCGAAAAAAAGAAGAAGAGAAAAAATAAAAAAGTAAAAGCACAAAGTTGACCGTGTCCGTCACACCAGATTCCCGACCTTTCTATGACAGGATGCGTGCAGCTAACCTTGCACTGGGAACCACATACCGCGATAACCTAAAACAAGGAGTGCACTATATTACTAGTTACCACTGCACCAATTCAGAGTTAATAATCCATTGAAACAGCGAGTTACTCCCCAAAAGGAAAAAACAAGTTTCAAACAAAAGGATATCACTCCAAGGGAGAACCCCAGTCCGGATAGTACTGAAAAGTTTGAGGCTATTCCATAGTAAGAGAGGAAAAAATAAAGTACAAAAGCAAGAAGCAAAACCATAAATGGGTCAATCAGATCCACCCGGCAACCTTCAGGAACCACTGTGAAAGAAAGATTTTTCGTGTACAGCAACATCACTGGGCACGATCAAGCCACTCACAGGCATCGTGTGGAGTATCAAAAAACTTCACGGATCCCTTGTATTGCACACGGAGACGGCTGGGGTACAGCATACTGTATTTCAGCTCCCTCTCACGGAGCCTCATTTTCACGTCCGTGAATGAGCGACGCCTCCTCTGAGTCTCCGCCGAGAAGTCCGGAAACAGCATGATGCGGGCGTTCTCATACTTCAGGTCTGGATGCTTCCTTGCTTCAGCCAGCAGCATGTCACGGTCCCTATAGTTTAGGAACCTGACCAGGAAGGGACGCGGTGGGGCGCCCGCTTTCCAAGCTCCAGTGGGCACCCTGTGAGCCCGTTCAGCTACATAAGTGGGGGGGAGGTCACCCAGGCCTAATAAAGTTTTGAAAAACTGTTCAGCAAAAGTAGTTGTGGCAACCCCTTCAGCTCCCTCAGGTAATCCCACCACTCTTACGTTATTCCTCCTTTGACGGTCCTCGGCATCGTCCGCTCTGTGTTGCAGCATCCGGACTACGCTTTCCAGCTCTGACAGCTGTGAGCCCTGGGTGTGTGTAACATCTTCCACCCCCGATATGCGATCTTCCGCAGTAGTCAGACGGCCTCTGATCTTATCCAGATCATGTCGGATGAGACTACATTCCGAGGCCAGGCAGTCAATACGGGTCACGAGTTCCGCCTTGGACGCCGCTATGGCCTTGAGAATCGGGCCTGTTATAGCCGCCGCGTCCACCTCGATCTCGGGCGTGAGGAGTGAAGGGGGCCCAGAGACCCGCGGAGCCGCATCAGCCGCCTGCGCCATCTTGGAAGCAGCGCGCGAAACCGCAGGAAGCAAGAAGGAGTGGGCGGAGTCAGCCGCCATGCTGGTCTGAGAGCGGAGCTGTCTCTGCTCCATCTGTGGCTGGTTAAGGAGTTTCAGGAACTTCTTGGAAGCCGAGGACGGCATAATTACGTGCCTCGTCTGTTCCCCCAGGTCTGGTAGTAGGTGCAGCGGTTGTCAGAGCGTACGGTCAGCCGCTATCAGGAGAATAGACCGGAGATAAGCCGGTGCTCTGGGAGAACACGTCCTACCGCAATCACATCCGCCCACGCCCCCGACAGCATTCCTTTGTTACTATTGTATAGACATGTGCTATTCGTTTTGTTCCGAATTAGTTTTTTGACAAAATTTGACAAATTTGTTAATTCGGAAATATTAAAACTTAACTAACTTTTCCGAAAATTCGAAAATCTAAAAATTCGAAAGAACGAAAATCTGAAATTCGAAAAATCTGAAAATTTAAAAAACCTGAAAATGTGAAAATTAAAAAAACGAAAAATTTGAAAATTCAATAATCCAAAATAATAACTAACTAACTAATAATAACTATTACTAACCATTAAATTATAGGTACTGGAATTTCCTTTTGAATTTGGCTGTTAGGGAACGTAACAAGTACAAATTTATCTGAAGTTACGAATTATCCGAACTAACGAATGCCACATCTAAACCAATTGAACGTAACAAATTAATAATAAATAATAATAATAAAACATTTTTATTATTATTATTAATTTGTTATTAATTTGTCACGTTCCATTCTTTTAGATGCTGCATTTGTTACTTCAGATAAATTCATATTCGTTACGTTCACTAACAGCCATATTTGAAAGGAAATTCCAATACCTATAATTTAATAGTTAGTTAGTTATTAGTTAGTTATTATTTCAGATTTTCGGATTTTCATTCTTATTTTCGAATTTTCAAATTTTCGTATTTTTACGAATTATTGAAATAACGAATACTGCATCTAATAGAATGGAATGTAACGAATTATAATTTTTCCGAAGTTACGAATTTACCTAAAATAACGAATTTAGATTATAACGAATAACACGGAAAGCAAACAAACAAACAAACAAACAAAAAAAATTTATGAAACGAAAACTATCACATTTTTCGGCAGTGCACATGTCTAATATGATACTTTTCATTGGTGGGTATGTAGGACCAGCACTAAAAGTAATACATTTATGAATGGATCCAAAAACTACAAATATCAGATCTTTGATTAACTCTTACTTCTCTATCCACAGCTCTTATGAAGTGATTGTCTATCCGGCCCAGGATCGGAATCTAAGTATGGACTGTCTTGGATTCATCAACACCCCGTACAACTCCAGCGTGACTCTAAGTGGTTATACAGCGGCTGTCATTCCTGCAGAGACCCTCACCGAACCCAGAACCTTCATCCTGGGGGATAACCACCATTATAATGGGTTCCACAATGTTCCTCTTATATCCAACCACAAATACACTGTCTACATTCGGGTCACCAGCCGCTGGGGGAAGGTGAGTTATTTGACTTTATTATCCACGAAAGTGTAAGAAATGATTTGTTTTTCTAAGCACACAGTTACAAAAAACTACTACCATTGCCAATGATAGGCTACAAAGTTTACTGAACAGTGGAAGAAAGCTAAATATTCTATAATCTATTCTAGACAGGTCAGCTGTCATACTTTATTGGTGGTCACACTTATGTAGTCAGCGAAGCATCTACTGCGAGGCCAACAAGGCGTTTGCCTTGGGCGGCATTTTTCAGGGGGGCAGTGCCACCCCCAGACAGAAGGGACACTACGAGCAGTGGTGTCACTACGGGAGCACAGACTGTACCTGGGTGACCCCACCAAAGGGGTGACACCAGGGGCAGCCTCAGACTGATCGTTCAGTGACAGGGAAGCAAAGCGGAAGCAGGAGGTGTCGGTGGCTGCAGCTTCCGATCATGGAAGTAGCCCACTTGGCAGAGTAGGTCCGAGTCCCGGGCTGTGATCGTGCCTCGGCAGTCTCGCTACACACAGCTGGTAAAAAGGATCCGATGGGCTGTAGGAAGGTGGGAGTCTGGTGTAGTTTTTTTTGAGGGGGGATGCGAGAACCTCCTGGTGTAGTATGGGGGATAGGGGAGCCCCCTCTCCCCCCATCTTTCTCTCACCCCATCTCTCTCTCTTACCCCTCTCTCTCTCACCCCATCTCTTTTTCACCCCCCTCCCTCTCTCACCCCCTCTCTCTTTCTCACCCCCTCCCTCCCTCTCTCAACCCGCCTCTCCCCCTACCTATTCCTCCTCTCCCTTTCACCTCCTCTCTGTCTCTCTCCCCCCACCTCTTTCCTCCTCCCTCTTTCTCTCTCACCCCCTCCTTCTCTCACCCCCTCTTTCTCTCTCTCAACCCCCCTATATTCCCCCTCTCTTTCTCCCCCCATCTCTTTCCTCCTCCCTCCCTCCCTCTCTCTCTCACACCCTCTTTCTCTTTTAACCCCCCACTCCCACCCCCTCTTTCTTTCCCCACTTCTTTCCTCCTCCCTCTCTCTCTCACTCCCCTCTCTCTCTTCCACACCCCTCTTTATCTCTCACCCCCTCTCTCTCACCCCCTTCTCTCTCTCCCCCCCACCTCAGAAGAGGTGGAGCTCTAATATAAAGAAGTGTAGCATAAAGAAGAAAGGGTGGAGTTTACAGATGTTGGGGTGGGTCTTAAACAGGAAGGAGTGGGACAAATTTACATGGGGCACCCGATTTTAGTCCTGCCTAGGGCAGCACAAAACCAAAATACACCACTGTAAGTAGTTGAGTAACAGAATAGTACAATAAGTAGATAGTGAGCAAATGTGTTAGGCAGTAAACACACAAAGGCTTGGCGCTTTGTGTCAAAATGAATTTTGCAGTTAAATGTTCATGAATAATTGGTATGTAGTGAAGCTTCCATTGACTGGTCATGCTCAGATGCAGACGTGGACTCCTTTAACTTCCACAATCCATTGGGCTCTTGGACATGACCAGGGAAATGTTTCCCTGGTTCCCCCCTTATGCAGCTATGAGAGAGCACACCTGATGAGGCAGAGGTGTCTGGACATGTGATCTGCATGTGGGCGGGACTCAGTGCTTGGTACCCACCAGGGAAGAGAACTCAGATATTGCCATAGATCAGGGGTGCCCAACCATTGGCCTGCAGAGCCCTCGGATGTGGCCCACGACCGCCTGCTCTGGGATGGTGAGTTGGTAACTCCAGATCGTGGCCCACGACTGGTTACCAAGTCGCTTAAGTGGCCCTCACTCTTCAAAAGGATGGGCAACCCTGCCTTAGAGTATATAAACATGAGGACATTGAAGAAGTATAACAGAAGCTACACACACGGCTACACTGGGCCAAAGTAATTACAAGGAACCTTACAGCAAATATCCTTAAACAATTTTGACACCCAACAGCTTCCGACAGAGGAGGCGGTTGAAGGGCAAACCAGGAACAGGGCACCTGAAGAAGGAAAGTCTGTTGCCCACGACTCGGAAACAGTCCCTATTCTGTCCTTCCTCCACAAGAACCTGTCCCTGCACTAGGCAATCTCTCCTAAACCAGTAGGGGTTCTGTCCCTGACTTGACCACATGCAGAATATGTGACACCCAAAGAGGGATAGTGCTATTTATTAGCACTGCCCACTTCAAAGATGGCCGAAGAGGTCAGCTAGGGTAGCAGCTTCCAATCAGACAAATGAGACCTATGGAGGCCTTAGAGGAATATGGGAACCCCCTTATCCCCTGCTCTCCCTGCACAGAGGCTGCGGAACTGTGCCACCCTTGCAGGGAGGCCAAACTACACCTGCCTACATGTAGCCAGACGTATGGTCCTCCACTATTAATCTCAGCCTGTACATCCGGGCAAAAGCCTAGTAGCAAACTGCACTGCTCCAGTTGCTGCCAGAGCATTGTGGTTCTTATAGGGTGGCCCTGAATCTCCAGCCACCTCCTTGAACTCCTTAACTGTGGTTCTAACCTAGATATCGCTCCAGCTGTTCGCCTGTGTACCCAGACCTACCTTTGACTTCAGCCAGAGCAACAGCATCCAATCGGACAGCTGCTTCCCTGATGACACCTATGGAGGCATAAGAGGAATATGGGTCCCCGATAAAGTAGATAAAGCACTCACATTGCCTCATCCGTAAATAATTGTGGGAATACAAAAATAGGGGACCCAAAGGGTAACCCCAGGTCGGACTTTAACGGGAACAGTAAACAATAGGGATATACAAAAATTCTCTTTAATAAAACATAGACACATACATGGTATACAAAAGGACAAAAAAAGTTGTTAAAAACCATATACATAGAAATACATAGTATGTGATATGAGCCCCAGTGCATCAATGTGTTTCACCGTTAAGCTTCATCAGGACGCATTCAGGATTCATTGGTTGCAAGAACAAGGAAAGCGGGTCTCACTACCTTGCAGGAGAGTCAGTCTTGGTCAACATATAGTTAAAGGCATTTTGTCCCATATAGGAAGAATGGGTTGGCTCACAGGGAGAGAGCAATTCTCATAACAGGGAGTAAAGGGAAACAGATGGCTCCTAAGTTAAGGTGTCCTCGTGTGTATGGCTCTCCCTGCACGGCGGCCACCGAACAGCGCCACCTTTGCAGGGAGGCCAAACTACACCTGCCTACATGCAGCCAGGTGTATGGCCCTCCACTATCAATCTCAGCATGAGTACATCTAGGCAAAATCCCAGCAATCCGCACACCCATGATGTCATCACTTTATTGTACCAATAACCGGTACACAGCATATCCCTGCCATTAAAACTGGCCTTTGCTGACGCGTTTCACCACAATAGTCTTAGTCAAGCAGCCAATCTACAAAGCTGATGGGCTAAGGCATGTCCCAATGTACAAGCATAGGATATAGCTGCAGTTGCCAATCTGAATGTTGTACAGGGAGAAAAAAGAATAGTCATGTGGCAGCCAGTGACAGTCTATAGTATTCCTCTTCACTCCTCACCTGGCAGCTACATAAAAGGTTATGTAGGAAGGGAAGGGGTGGAGGAGCTGGGCCAGCCTAGATAGTATTAGACGCTCTCAGAAAAGGAGAGGTATATGACATGTCAGGAGGGAGGAGGCTGTGTTAGGGGATTGACTCTTCCTGGAGTTGTCACATTTTCAATCAACAGCAAGATGCATGTGAATAAAAAATAATTTCTGGAAAGGAAAAACATAAACGGCTACAGATACTTGATTTTTTTTTTTTTGACCTGCAATTTTTTCAGTTGGTGACAGGGTCTCTTTTGTAATTTCTGTGGCTTTTTTCTCAACACAAGAAACGTATCTTCACGTAGAATCAGACGTTGTGTATAACACTGGTAATGTTCTGCTGCTTTCCTTGGCAGGTGAAGAAGTCGTCCTGTGCGTTTGCTGGAGTCACTCAAGGTCAGTTGGCTTATAATGTTCTGCACTATATATCCTAATATTCCCCTATGGATAATATGGGTCTGAGCTACAGGGGGGGGAATCATCATCTTATCTGTGGGACTATGGGACTTTGGGACTCGGGAATATAAGACTACGTACTATGGCACTATGTACTATGGCACTATGGACTATGGCACTATGGACTATGGTACTATGGTACTATGGACTATGGACTATGGTAATATGGACTATGGTAATATGGACTTTGGGACTTTGACACTGGGGACTATGAGACTATGTATTATGGTTCTATGAAATATGGGACTAGGGCTATGGACTATGGGACTATGGACTATTGCACTGTACTATGAGACTATGCCCATTTGTACTATGGGACTATGGTACTGGGGACTATGAGACTATGTTCTATGGTACTCTTAAATTTGGGACTAGTGCCATGGACTATGGGATTATGTACTATGGATTATGGTACTTGTAATGGCACCCCAATCTCAAGGGGTATTAACGCCGTTTACGAGGTTCCCTCTCCTAGACACACATCCACTCGCTACCGATATCCACAGCTAAACGACCCTTTCCTATAGGAGCCGACCCCTCTGGAAGGAGACGAGACACACTCTGTCTCTTCTGTAGTAGGAATGAATTTATTATTGAGAAACATTGTAACTTTATACACAATTCAAGGCACATGATTTAACATGAACAAGGGCCCAGCTCCACCCACACATCCCAAGACTCAACACCTCATCCTGACGTCTGCTAGGCTTCAAAAGATCCCAACACAATAGAATATACGATCTCCAATACACATCTTTTCACAAAGGGTTGGCAGCCAGTCTGTCTGGCACTTTACAATACACACAAGGACAGACTTAAATGAACAATAGAAATGCAAAACAACTTAATTCCTCACAGCAATGATACTTAACCCCCACATACAGTATACATCCAATCTATATACAATGTATATACAGCCTTGAATATGGCTATCATAGACCATATTGGGGTTTTCATTCACCCTGTGCCCCTAATAGAGACACAGGGTGATTGACACATAAGAGCCATTGGGGAAGCTGGCGCAAGGGTATTTCATACTTCCTAAGCGATTCTGAGTCCCCCGGGCCTTCCCGTTACATCTCTCCTCTTTCGGCAGGAGACTAACAGAGGGGGGAACCCCAGACGGGTTGACTCCGAAGTTAGTCCATAGGTCCCTTCTTCTAATGCCGGTATCCACACAGTACCCCAAATAAATTTCTCCAAACAGAGAATCGCTTACCCAGCCAACCTCTGCCTCTCTCAGAGAACACACCCGCCGCTGGGGAGAGGCCTGGACTGGCCCTTCTCCCTGGAGTCCTTTCTGCCGCTGGAGAGAAGACAGGGTGACTGGGCTCAGTCCGTCATGCTGTTGGGGATCTGGGTCGACTGCCCGGCATCCCTGTGGTATACAAGTGGAGACTGAAGTCCCATCCACTTGTGGTAGGTGAAAATCTCCCAGTGCTTGCAAAGCAAGGCTGACATCCTCCTGTCTCAGTGTCACACCATTTTCTGGGGTTGTGTCAGTGAGGACTGAAGTCCCATCCAATACCACAGGAACTCCCTCTTCTGTTAGTTGGGAGCCGAGGCCCGTGGCGCTCGGCTCTGTTGCCAGCTCTTCTGCTGGGTTGCTGTGAGTGGAGACCGCAGTCCCATCCACCGATATCCGCTCAAGTGGCAGTTGTGTGCAGCGGCCAGTAGCATTCTGCCCTGCTGCCAGTGATTCAGCTGGGAGTAAAAGCTTTACTGCCTCAGCTTGTTGCTGGGGAGAGGGGCCAACTGCCCCGGCTCCCTGAAACTCCACAGTGGTTTCCGGTGCTGGGCAGAGGTGGGTATCACTCTGCCCTGTTGCCAGCACTTCTGCTGGGGACTCCACACCATCTGCTCTGGTTAACTGTTGGGGGGGGAGATGGCCTGCTTCTCCTCCCTGCATCTCTCGCAACCTCCTTCCGAATTCCTCTTCCATGGCGGCTGGTTCTTTAGGCGTTGTCCCCGATTGCCGTATTTGCGCCATTCTCTGCTCATGTTGCCACTCATCCTGCCGCTCGATGTCTCTAATGGCTTCCCGTATGGCGGTCTCTGATGGGTTAGCACCATACAATGCCAACCGCTGTCGCACTCGTTGCTGAAACAAATCTTCAACTGACCGGGGTCCTGCATCACCCTCCTTCGGCTGCATCGCTGGCCAGTCACTGTGGTGGTTTGGAGTGTCCCAGGAACTGGAGGGAAAATCCCGCTGCTGCCAACCAATGTAACGGCACCCCAATCTCAAGGGGTATTAACGCCGTTTACGAGGTTCCCTCTCCTAGACACACATCCACTCGCTACCGATATCCACAGCTAAACGACCCTTTCCTATAGGAGCCGACCCCTCTGGAAGAAGACGAGACGCACTCTGTCTCTTCTGTAGTAGGAATGAATTTATTATTGAGAAACATTGTAACTTTATACACAATTCAAGGCACATGATTTAACATGAACAAGGGCCCAGCTCCACCCACACATCCCAAGACTCAACACCTCATCCTGACGTCTGCTAGGCTTCAAAAGATCCCAACACAATAGAATATACGATCTCCAATACACATCTTTTCACAAAGGGTTGGCAGCCAGTCTGTCTGGCACTTTACAATACACACAAGGACAGACTTAAATGAACAATAGAAATGCAAAACAACTTAATTCCTCACAGCAATGATACTTAACCCCCACATACAGTATACATCCAATCTATATACAATGTATATACAGCCTTGAATATGGCTATCATAGACCATATTGGGGTTTTCATTCACCCTGTGCCCCTAATAGAGACACAGGGTGATTGACACATAAGAGCCATTGGGGAAGCTGGCGCAAGGGTATTTCATACTTCCTAAGCGATTCTGAGTCCCCCGGGCCTTCCCGTTACATCTCTCCCCTTTCGGCAGGAGACTAACAGAGGGGGGAACCCCAGACGGGTTGACTCCGAAGTTAGTCCATAGGTCCCTTCTTCTAATGCCGGTATCCACACAGTACCCCAAATAAATTTCTCCAAACAGAGAATCGCTTACCCAGCCAACCTCTGCCTCTCTCAGAGAACACACCCGCCGCTGGGGAGAGGCCTGGACTGGCCCTTCTCCCTGGAGTCCTTTCTGCCGCTGGAGAGAAGACAGGGTGACTGGGCTCAGTCCGTCATGCTGTTGGGGATCTGGGTCGACTGCCCGGCATCCCTGTGGCATACAAGTGGAGACTGAAGTCCCATCCACTTGTGGTAGGTGAAAATCTCCCAGTGCTTGCAAAGCAAGGCTGACATCCTCCTGTCTCAGTGTCACACCATTTTCTGGGGTTGTGTCAGTGAGGACTGAAGTCCCATCCAATACCACAGGAACTCCCTCTTCTGTTAGTTGGGAGCCGAGGCCCGTGGCGCTCGGCTCTGTTGCCAGCTCTTCTGCTGGGTTGCTGTGAGTGGAGACCGCAGTCCCATCCACCGATATCCGCTCAAGTGGCAGTTGTGTGCAGCGGCCAGTAGCATTCTGCCCTGCTGCCAGTGATTCAGCTGGGAGTAAAAGCTTTACTGCCTCAGCTTGTTGCTGGGGAGAGGGGCCAACTGCCCCGGCTCCCTGAAACTCCACAGTGGTTTCCGGTGCTGGGCAGAGGTGGGTATCACTCTACCCTGTTGCCAGCACTTCTGCTGGGGACTCCACACCATCTGCTCTGGTTAACTGTTGGGGGGGGGGGAGATGGCCTGCTTCTCCTCCCTGCATCTCTCGCAACCTCCTTCCGAATTCCTCTTCCATGGCGGCTGGTTCTTTAGGCGTTGTCCCCGATTGCCGTATTTGCGCCATTCTCTGCTCATGTTGCCACTCATCCTGCCGCTCGATGTCTCTAATGGCCTCCCGTATGGCGGTCTCTGATGGGTTAGCACCATACAATGCCAACCGCTGTCGCACTCGTTGCTGAAACAAATCTTCAACTGACCGGGGTCCTGCATCACCCTCCTTCGGCTGCATCGCTGGCCAGTCACTGTGGTGGTTTGGAGTGTCCCAGGAACTGGAGGGAAAATCCCGCTGCTGCCAACCAATGTAACGGCACCCCAATCTCAAGGGGTATTAACACCGTTTACGAGGTTCCCTCTCCTAGACACACATCCACTCGCTACCGATATCCACAGCTAAACGACCCTTTCCTATAGGAGCCGACCCCTCTGGAAGAAGACGAGACGCACTCTGTCTCTTCTGTAGTAGGAATGAATTTATTATTGAGAAACATTGTAACTTTATACACAATTCAAGGCACATGATTTAACATGAACAAGGGCCCAGCTCCACCCACACATCCCAAGACTCAACACCTCATCCTGACGTCTGCTAGGCTTCAAAAGATCCCAACACAATAGAATATACGATCTCCAATACACATCTTTTCACAAAGGGTTGGCAGCCAGTCTGTCTGGCACTTTACAATACACACAAGGACAGACTTAAATGAACAATAGAAATGCAAAACAACTTAATTCCTCACAGCAATGATACTTAACCCCCACATACAGTATACATCCAATCTATATACAATGTATATACAGCCTTGAATATGGCTATCATAGACCATATTGGGGTTTTCATTCACCCTGTGCCCCTAATAGAGACACAGGGTGATTGACACATAAGAGCCATTGGGGAAGCTGGCGCAAGGGTATTTCATACTTCCTAAGCGATTCTGAGTCCCCCGGGCCTTCCCGTTACAGTACTGGTATAGACTATGGGACTGGGGACTATGAGACTATACACTATGGGACTTTGGGACTGGGGACTATGTACTATGGTACTATGCACTATGAGACTTTGGGACTGGGGACTATGTAGTATGGTACTATGTACTATGGTACTATGGACTATGTACTATGGACTATGTACTATGGCACTATGGACTTTGTGACTTTGACACTGGGGACTATGTTCTATGGTTCTATGAAATATGGGACTAGGGCTATGGACTATTGCACTATGTACTATGAGACTATGACACTTTGTACTATGGGAAAATGGTACTGGGGACTATGAGACTATGTTCTATGGTGCTCTTAAATTTGGGACTAGGGCTTTTGACTATGGGACTATGTACTATGGATTATGGTACTAGTATGGACTATGGGACTGGGGACTATGAGACTATGTACTATGGTACTGTGCACTATGGGACTCTGGGACTATGTACTATGGTACTATGCACTTTGGGACTGGGGACTATGTACTATGGTACTATGAAATATAGGACTATGTACTATGGGACTGGGAGCTATGAGACTATGGATTATGGGACTATGAAATATGGGACTATGATCCTATGTACCATGGCAGCCCTCAAAATTTACACTCGCACGCGCATTTTGAGGGCTGGCGAGAAGAGCTGCCTGGGGGGGGGGCGAGCACCGCCGATCACAGAGGGGAAGAGAGGAGAGCCGCCACTGGATGATCATAGCAGGGAACATCACAGCTTTCGTTTCAATAGCTGTGTGTTCCCCCGCTGTGCGCAATCACATAAACCCCTCCTCTTTTTCCGGGACTTTGATAGACAGATCACCCGTCCAATCCTAGGACAGGTGACATGTATCAAAGTTCCCCGTACAAGGGGAGGGGCTTATGTGACGGCACGCTGCGGGGGAACACACAGCTATTGAAACGAAAGCTGTGATGTTCCCTGCTATGATCATCCAGTGGTGGCTCTCCTCTCTTCCCCTCCACAGGTAGGCTGCAACATGGGACACAGGCTGCAACATGGGACACAGGCTGCAACATGGGACACAGGCTGCACATGGGACACAGTAATATGGGACACAGGCTGCAATAATATGGGACACAGGCTGCGTGGTGGGCACAGGCTGCATTGGACACAGGCTGCATGGTGGGCACAGGCTGCATTGGACACAGGCTGCATGGTGGGCACAGGCTGCATTGGCGGGCATGGATAAAGTTCTTAATATTTTTATAACTTAATTGCATATGTAGCGCTACCCCCAATTAAGAGAGCCGCTGGATTTGTTTCGGGCCCTGTGTACAGCACCGCCAACCCCCGGCAATCTATCTTGACCCACTCTGGCACAGTTAGTCTAGGGGTTATCCTAATATCACAATCCAACAGTTTTGCAAGGGTAACCTCTTTGCATAAAGATAACACACTGGTAGCAAGTGATAAAGTATAATGTTTCTTTACTTTGGGTAAAAGGCACAAGGTAAACACATAACACATATATGTCTGTAGAGCCCTACAGCAGAAAATATAACACAGGCGATTACCCGCCAAGTACAGCTATCTCTATCTATGCGCCCTTATGGCGCAGCAACAAAAGTTCTAACTACAGATCAGGTCTGACCCAGCTATAGACTCAGTCTCTGGAAGATCTATTTCTTTGCATGCAATTGACCGGTGGTGCACAACAGGAACAATACTTTGTAATCCAATGGTGGGAGAATAAAAGGGAGAACGGACCACTCACAGGAGACTACTCAACTCCGTTCCGCCACGAGTCTCCTGTGGGACAGTAAATAGAACCAGGAGGGCCAAGGCAGTCTCTAGGCCTAGCCAAAGTACAGTTATATGAATGAGCAGGTGCTCGCTCACCACTCCGGACGCGATCCCAGTCTGGGACTTCCACCTACTGTGTCTTCGCACACAGTGTCCACAACGGTCGGGTCCCCGGTCCAACTGATGTCCAAACTCGGCAAGTCAGGTGCCACCCAGGCTCCGCAGTGGGGTGGAAGGCTCTCTGGAAGTTTGTGCAAGGCCCTGGCTTCAGGCCCTGCACTGCAGCAGATCCGCACAGGAAGACCTGTTGATTGCAGCGCGGTGTCCAAAGAGGCTGAGCTCAGCCTCGCCCTCTTCCTATATAGCCCCTCCCATGAGTCTCTGCGGTGACTAAGTGCACCCTGTGTGCCGAACGGGGTTCTGGGTAACGTAGTCCCGGGGCCTTAAAGGAGACCCCGCTACACATAAAACATTAAAGTGTAATTTCATGAGATAATTTATGAGGGCGGGTTTAGGGGCAGGGCAGGGTAGGGGTTGGGCGGGGCAACTGGTGGCGAGTAACCCTTGAGGCCTGGCTAGTAGCTCAGGACTTGAAATTTTGAGCCCTGTACTATGGTACGTGACACAATCCTTGCACTAACATACCAACCCCAATTAGAATCAAATTAATGCCATCACATATTCACTATATTTAGACAAGAATGATGTCATTACACGCCCACACTCACCACCTACACTCTGGATCACTCTCTCTCCAATTCTCATACAATTCACATATTTTTTCACACTGATAGCTCACGGATAAGCATTCTGATGATAACGACATAAGAGGACATTTATTTACATAGTAGAAATATATAACATACATTCATACTCAAAACAATTAGAAACCCTTTCCCTTTTTTTTTTTTTTTTTGCCGCCTGTGTTTGCACCTCGCTTTTCACTCCGCCACAATCAATACACATTTTTCTATATAACCTTTTTATTAAATTATGTTTCTTGGGAATTGCATCAGTGGCGGCCGCTCCATAAGGGCCGATGGGCGACATCTATGCGTCCGGCCCCTTGATCTACATACAGGGCGCCAGACTATGGATTCCAATGGGGGGGGAGTGTTTTTTTGAAGCACGTGATTAAAGCCAGAGGCGCTACACCCCGAGTACACCCACTTGTGTGGCAATAGCGAATGAATATCAGGAAGCCCCTATTGGCCAGGGAGTCTTAGGACTCCCTGGCCAATCGTGTCTCAGGACACACTTCCTGTTCCTGTGTGGCCGGGAGGAGAATGTCCCATTGTGTACTCGCTGGAGCGGTCCGGCTCTTCCTTCCCACTAAGGCACATTCAAAATGTCTAGTGTCTCCCCCGCGAGGGGGGTGGCAGGCTACCGCCCCCTTTTGTCTCCCATGGTGGGGGGTGGCTGGGTGGCGGGTTAACCCCTGCCGTATTGCTCCCGTGGTGGGGGGGTGTGATGTTATTTTGTACCTCCCCCTCCACCAAAATTTTGAGCACCAGCCGCCACTGAATTGCATCACAGGTTGCTCTCTGTCCCTAAAAGCATTGTTTGTTGTAAGCCAGTCCCTCGACAGCCCATGGAATGATTTGGATCAACTTTTAACAAGTCTCTGGTTACAAGACTACTTTCCACCCACCAGCAGTAAAAATACCAAATATGTCCACATGGACAGTTATATATTGTGATATGTTACAATTCTAAGTTTTTGATGTATCTTTTAGATAAAATAATCCCCCTGAAGAAGACCACGACTGCATTGGGTGGAAACGCGTCAGAGTTTAAGTCCGTGGCTGGAATATTGTATTGTTTGAGTATATCCACCCTACTCTTTCACTGTTGCTACGTTTGATGGATTATGTCTTACAAATTTTCAGCCGGAGCTCATATTTTTAAACCTTGTGAATTTTATTTATTTGTACAATAAAAATACTTTTACACAAAACTCATCGCAATTGACAATTTTTTTTGCTGCTAAAAAACCCAGGGGGTGGGAACTATCTTGTTTCTTTGAGACAATGAACTATGAGACTATGAGGCTATGGACTATGAGACTATGAGACTATGAGACTATGGACTATGGACTATGAGACTATGAGACTATGGACTATGGACTATGAGACTATGAGACTATGAGACTATGAGACTATGAGACTATGAGACTATGAGACTATGAGACTATGAGGCTATGGACTATGAGACTATGAGACTATGAGACTATGAGACTATGGACTATGGACTATGAGGCTATGAGACTATGAGACTATGAGACTATGAGACTATGAGACTATGAGACTATGAGGCTATGGACTATGAGACTATGAGACTATGGACTATGAGACTATGAGACTATGAGACTATGGACTATGAGACTATGGACTATGAGACTATGAGACTATGAGACTATGAGACTATGAGACTATGAGGCTATGGACTATGAGACTATGAGACTATGGACTATGAGACTATGAGACTATGAGACTATGGACTATGAGACTATGGACTATGAGACTATGAGACTATGAGACTATGAGACTATGGACTATGAGACTATGGACTATGAGGCTATGGACTATGGACTATGAGACTATGAGACTATGAGACTATGGACTATGAGGCTATGGACTATGAGACTATAAGACTATGAGGCTATGGACTATGGACTATGAGACTATGGACTATGAGACTATGGACTATGAGGCTATGGACTATGGACTATGAGACTATGAGACTATGAGACTATGAGACTATGGACTATGAGGCTATGGACTATGAGACTATGAGACTATGGACTATGAGACTATGGACTATGAGACTATGAGACTATGAGGCTATGGACTATGAGACTATGAGACTATGGACTATGAGACTATGGACTATGAGACTATGAGACTATGGACTATGAGGCTATGGACTATGAGACTATGAGACTATGAGACTATGGACTATGAGACTATGGACTATGAGGCTATGGACTATGAGACTATGAGACTATGAGGCTATGGACTATGAGACTATGAGACTATGAGACTATGAGACTATGAGACTATGAGGCTATGGACTATGAGACTATGAGACTATGGACTATGAGACTATGAGACTATGAGACTATGAGGCTATGGACTATGAGACTATGAGACTATGAGACTATGGACTATGAGACTATGGACTATGAGACTATGGACTATGAGACTATGAGACTATGAGGCTATGGACTATGAGACTATGAGACTATGAGACTATGAGACTATGAGACTATGAGACTATGGACTATGAGGCTATGGACTATGAGACTATGAGACTATGAGGCTATGGACTATGAGACTATGAGACTATGGACTATGAGACTATGGACTATGGACTATGAGACTATGGACTATGAGACTATGAGACTATGGACTATGAGACAATGAACTATGAGACTATGAGACTATGGACTATGAGGCTATGGACTATGAGACTATGAGACTATGGATTATGAGGCTATGGACTATGAGGCTATGGACTATGAGACTATGGACTATAGACTATGGACTGTGGGACGATGGACTATACGACAATGGACTGTGAGACTGGGGACTATGAGACTATATACTATGGACTATTATCTTATGTACTATGGACTATGATCCTATGTACTATGGGACTGTGATACTATGGAATATGGGACTATGATCCTATGTACTATGGGACTGTGATACTATGTACTATGATCCTATGTACTATGGGACTATGATCCTATGTACTATGATCCAATGTATTATGATCGTATCTAGTATGGGACTATGATACTACGGACTATGATCCTATATACTATGGACTATGGGACTATGACTCTATGTACTATGGGACTGTGATCCTATGTACTATGGGGACTGTGATCCTATGTACTATGGGGACTGTGATCCTATGTACTATGGGGACTGTGATCCTATGTACTATGGGACTGTGATCCTATGTACTATGGACTATGATCTTATGTACTATGGGACTATGACTCTATGTATTATGGACTATGATCCTATGTACTATGGGACTATGACTCTATGTACTATGGGACTATGACTCTATGTACTATGGGACTATGACTCTATGTACTATGGGACTATGACTCTATGTACTATGGGACTATGATCCTATGTATTATGGACTATGATCCTATGTACTATGGGACTATGAAACTAGGGCTCTTCACCTGGAGTCACCTGTGATTTCCATGTATTTCTGTGAATATAAATAAAGTTTGATGTCTTATGCCTGTTTCTTGTATTCTCAGGGCTGATCGGCACATGAAGCGTCTGGCTGCACTGCATTATACTCCCCGAGAAGGATTATTTTCCTACAATGTATCAGAGAACTCCTCCTTCCATCCATGGAATGGAGGAAACACACATACCTGAGCTGTGTTAGCTGCCAAATGATTTGTAATTTTTTTTCCATCCATCCATTCCTGAGATTTACACAGCTCTGTCACACAGCACAGCCCTTTCTGACAGGACAGGGACAGTTGCAGTCCAGTCTTGTCCCTTCCGAAGCCTGTGATTGGACAGTGAAAGGAGAAGCAGCAGACTGACAAGCTAACACCTCTTCTCTCCTCCTATAGACATGCTTTTCTCAGGTGTTTGCTGGTCTGAGCCAAACATAGATACATAAATAAATGGAATGACGTATTCATGAAGACAGAGCCGTGTTGTGTCTTTCTATATCTGCCCGGAGTTCTGCTTTAATCATTCACTTCCCTCTATAGATCTATCTAAGGGGTCACACGCAGGGCCGTCATCAGGGGGGTACAGCCCATACACTTGTAAGGGGCCCAAGCATCTGGAGGGGCCCGGCCGACTGGCAGGGATGTGAGAAGGCAAGGGTGGGGGCAGAAGAGCTCCGTGAATGCTTCTGTATGTGTGTGAGTCGGCAGCTGCTGCTCTGTGTCATTGAGCTCACATCGGGCTCTTTGCTGCCCCCTTTGGCCATTTCCTGCATGTGAACCCCTCGTGTGAGCTGCCTGTACTCAGGAGCTGCAGTCCAGCATACAGTACACTATCTGTGTCTCAGTCACATGTGTAGACAAGAGCTGGGACTAGGAGGACCATCTTACAAGTAAGGGCTGTTGTACAAGTGAGGGGGGGGTGGCTGTGTGTGTGTACATGCCCGTGTGTGTGTCATATATACACATGATAGGGGGGGGGCTGAGAGGATACAGGTGAGGGGGGGACTGAGAGCATACAGGTGTGAGGGGGGGCTGAGAGCGTACAGGTGTGAGGGGGGCTCAGAGCGTACAGGTGTGAGGGGGGCTGAGAGCGTACAGGTGTGAGGGGGGCTGAGAGCGCACAGGTGTGAGGGGGGCTGAGAGCGTACAGGTGTGAGGGGGGCTGAGAGAATACAGGTGTGAGGGGGGGCTGAGAGCGTACAGGTGTGAGGGGGTCTAAGAGCATACAGGTGTGAGGGGGGCTGAGAGCGTACAGGTGTGAGGGGGGGCTGAGAGCGTACAGGTGTGAGGGGGGCTGAGAGAATACAGGTGAAAGGGGGGGCTGAGAGCATACAGGTGTGAGGGGGGCTCAGAGCGTACAGGTGTGAGGGGGACTGAGAGCGTACAGGTGTGAGGGGGGCTGAGAGCGTACAGGTGTGAGGGGGGCTAAGGCACTGAAGGACTTGGTGGGATAGCTAGAGGGCAGATTAGGTGGGATGGCCAGTGGGCGGGCCCTGGGGAATATTGGTGGTCAGGCTTTGGGGGGGGCCAGGTCCAAAGCTGTGTAAGGGGCCCCACAATTTCTGATGGCTGCCCTGGTCACCCGTACTTTATAGCTAAATCTTGACTTTTCATTTTTACTGAATATAGCTGGATAGTAACATTTATAGGTAAAGTTGATCCGGGGAAAATCCGATTGCCTCTCGGGGGATCAGGAAGACATTTTTTTCCCTGCTGTAGCACATTGGATCATGCTCTGCTGGGGGTTTTCACCTTCTTCTGGATCAACTGTGGGTGAAGGATTGTATATATGGGATTGTATGATTTTATTTATTTATTTTTGAATTGCCAGGGCGATTAAGGCCTCCAGGGTATGGGTACACTGACCCGGGCAAGCTCGTCATTCCATTGGGTGTCCGCACTCCAACATCTGAAATCTGAGACATAATCCTTGGCTGCTTGCCAACCCTGTTGAAGTGCATGGTGGGCTGCTTCGGCCGTTACGTTCGTCATATAGCTGCGCCATTGTGTTGAAAAAGGATGACATCTCCTGATCCTGTACATCATTCTTCTCCAGCAACTGGTGGGCCCAGGACTGAGGTTCCCCTTGCAGGAGAGCGATGATGAACCCAACCTTGGTGGCCTCTACAGAAAAGGTTCAGGGTTGGAGCGCAAAATATAACTGGCAGGCGGTGCGGAAGGCCCAGAACTTCCTCAGATCCCCGGAGAATCGTTTGAGTGTGGGAACCCATGGTTCTGGTGGCAGCATCATCACTGTAGGTGGAGGAGCCGTCCGGGCTGGAGCTGGACTGGTTGGGGAGCTCCGCGGGGTAGCCAGGGACTGTACCCGTTCTTCCCAGTGAGTATAACCCTCTTGCAGGGCATTAACGGCCTGTGTAAGAGCAGCGAGTATTTGGAAAATTTCCTCCATGGGAGAGGGTACTCTTGCAGGCTTTGTCATGGCTGTATGATACTGTCATGTACCTTAAGGTAGAGCCTGATGAGCAGAGGAAGGCCTCTTTTACAGCCCACTGAGTTTGCAACAGCGGCCGTGAGAGCATGGTGAGGTAGGAGTGCCTAGGGTGTTCTCTGTAGCAGGGAGACACTTGTAGCAGCCAGCAGCAGCAGTGGAGCTGCGATTAGTGGCTGTGGATGCAGGCACTCGTGGATACAGGGGTGCTGTGGATGCAGGCTGGTTGCTGGTGCCAGGTAACGTGGATGCGGGTACGTGGAGGCTGTAGCAAAGGGAGGAGACTGGTGCAGAGTCAGACAAGCCAGGTCAGATACAGAAAAATGAGGTACATCAGAGATATCAATAAGAATGGTAAAGTTAATGCAGAGGTTTGGCAAAAGAGGGTCCAGAAATAAGACTGAAGAAAGGTCAAGCAAGCCGAGGTCAGGAATGGAGAGGATCAGATGAGTCAGGAAGCTGGGTCACAATTAGATCAAGGGCAGGCACTGGAAACAGGATACAGGGGAAAAGCTGCAGATCAGACAGCAAAGGCCCTAGTGCATATGCCATCCCTATATACTGCAATTGGCCCCAATGCTAAAGGGGCGCGTGCCTGCCAGGAGAGACTTTATTGGAATTGTGCCCACACATGCGCAATGGCCTCTGCACATCTGCTATCCTATGGCCAGCAAGTCCCTGACACCCACCCTGTGTCATTATGCAAAGGAGGGGGGATTGTCCCCTGAGTGTATATCTCTGTACGTGTGTTTGAATAAACAGTTTTGCTTCTCTACACTGCTGTCTTGACAAGTGAATGGGAGAGCTATAGGGGTCTTGGATCGTGCTGGTACTGAACAAAAGAAGCATTTAGGGCGGACATAATCCTGTTGAGAACAGGGGTCCGTGACATTGGTTGGCAGTAGTAGGACTGTGCTTCCTGGCTGTGAACATGTCCAAACCACCACCAGGATCCAAGGTTGGGATAACAGACTTCGGTCGTCCCAGCGGAGATATGGACCTAGCATCAGAGTTGCATCAGAGTTGCAGGGGCTGCTGCAGAACGCCCTTTCAGCAATCCCCAGGACTGTGTCTGTGGATCAGTACCTGGAGATCAGGCAACGGATTCGGGTGCAGGTCTGGCTTGCAGCCTACAGGTCGCTGGTAGACACAAGGGCAAGTGCTTTCCAACCCCAGGGCAATGGGCCAGTGACCAACGGAAGTTACGGATGTCATTCCAGGGAGAACGGCCCCAGGACCAATGGGTGTCTGAGTTGGACAGGCTGGTCCAGCAGGAGATAGAGCTGGACAAACGGTATCAGGCTCTGCAATGTCACGCAGAACAGGAATATTTAGGAGAGACAACAGAATGCTCTCCGGAGGGATAAGACTTTGGTGGCCCTGGATTGCTGTGGGAGAGCCTTACAGATGGTTTTGTGTTTGGCGATGAAGGGACACCTACCCTTGAGAACCTGTGAGATTATAGAGATTCTATGCTTGCAGGGGTCTCAGAGCTTAAACCAGACCTGGAATATTTGCTAAGGAAGGAACAGCATCTGGAAAGGGAATACAGGGAACTGCTAGAACTCGTTCAGCAGCATGCCCTAGAATTGGCAATGGAAACTCTGGGAGATTGCCATCCCCAAACCTGAAGCGCTGACAACAGGGCAGAGCTCTAATAACTTCTACCCAGCACTGATAACATCTTCTAGGTTCCACAGACAGGGGATGGTGAACCTCTACCCCCAGACACCAGTTACAGAGACAGGGGATTTAATAGACTTGTCTGCTGAGGAAAGCAACCTAGTGAACCTCCAGAAGAGCTGTTATCAGGGCCGAACATCACTGAGCTCTGCCCAGCACCAACAGCATCTTCTTCGTTCTACGGACAGGGGATGGTGAATCTCTATCCCCAGACACCAGTTCCAGAGACTGGGGATTTAATAGACTCCTCTGCTGAGGAAAAACAACCTGGCGAGCCTCCAGCACAAGAGCTGGCATCAGGGCCAAACATCACTGAGCTCTGCCCAGCACCAACAGCAGCTTCAGCCTCCCACAACAATGACAGAGACATGGGATTGCCTGCCAACAGTATCTGTGGAGTTGCCAGAAACTTCTCCATCTGAAACGCTGCCAACTGGACAGAGGGTCCAAGACCTCTGCCTCACACCTGTGGCAGTTCCGGAGGCCCAGGGTGAGAAGGTGGCGGTCACTCCCCAACAGTCGTCCAGGTCGGAGGAAGCGATCTTTCCTCCCCAGCAAAGATTTGTGCACCTGGGACACAGTACCAGAGACATGTCGTCCCAGCAGCCAGATGAGGGTAAGGGAGATGGAGCAGCCGGCTCCCCTTCCCAGCAGCAGACAGCCCCCAGAATGATGCCACCAACCCAGTAGAAGAGCTGGCAACAGAGCAGAGTGCTGCTGGCCTCTGCCCTCAACTAACAAAATATGCAATATCCACCTGTATACTCCAGGGATGCTGGGCAGTCGGCCCAGATCCCCAACAGCATGACAGAGTTAGCCCAACCACCCTGTCTTCTCTCCAGTGGCTGAAAGGACTCCAGGGGGAAGGACCAGTCCGCACTTCTCCCAAGCAGTGGGTATGTTCTACGAGAGAGGCAGAGGTTGGCTTGGTGAGTAATGCTCTGTTTGGGACAATGTGTTTGGGGTACTGTGTGGGTATGGGCATTGGGGGGACTGGAACTGCAGCCTAACTTTTAAGTCAACCCGTTTGGGGTCTCCTTCTGTGTTAATCTTCTGCCGAAAGGGAAGATGTGTGATGGGAGTCACTTTGGGCTCTGGAAACTCCTTGTCCAGCTCCCCTGACCCCTTCTATGTGTAAGATGCCCTGTGTGAATTAGGGGCACAGAGTGACCGAGAACCCCAGTCTGATCTGCACGGACCAGACTCACTGTACAACCACACCGGACTCAGCATTTTGCTTTACCTGTGTTATCCAGGGTTCTATATGTGTGATTTGGGTTGAAAGAAGGAAGGGGTTCTTTCACTTGGGACATTAATGTTTGTGAGCAATATCCTTCAAGAAATGTATGAAGATAGATGATTTCACCTTTCAGACTGCTACATGGTTTGAGGTGGGGTGGGGTTTGTTATGTGTTTGCTACGTGGCTGTATCCCATTGTTCTATTGTTTCTGTCTTCCTTGGGAGCAACCTATTGTGGGATGTATTTGTGTTCCTAGCATGTAGACCGGGGGCAGGGGGAGGGAGGGGGGAATTCCTCCAACACCCCTCCCTGCTGATAAGACAGTCTACTGATGAGAAGTTTGAATACACCTGTGTGTCTCTTGCTACCCGTCCTGTGTCTCTATGCAAAGGAGGGGGGCTTGTCCTCTGAGTGTATATCTCTGTACATGTGTTTGAATAAACAGTTTTGCTTCCCTACACTGCTGTCTCGACAAGTGAATGGGAGAGCTAAGGGGTCTTGGATCATGCTGGTACTGGACAAAGGAAGCATTTACAGCGGATATAATCCTGTTGCGGACGGGGGTCCGTGACATTGGCTTTCCATAGAAAATGAATGAATTGGGCCTTCAGATAATGAAAACGTCTTGTCTACTCATGGAAGAGTTGGCCAACATTCTAGCCAACTGGATCTCTACGATCAAGCTGTGCTGAGCTAAGGCTGGTCCCAATTCTGGATGGGGCTCTCTAAATGATATTTACCTGTAGTTGTAATGTGTTTTACACAGAATTATTGGTTCCTTGATTGCTTTAACACTCTCTGTCAATTCTCCTGTGTTCACATGGATTTATGAAATGGAGATCCTGAGGTCTACTGGTCATAGAGAAGCCATGATACTGACCAGGGAGGTCACACTCGACTTGTTGCGTCCTAAGAATTTTTGGGTTTCAGAATTTTGAGTAGATCTTTACATTTACCACAAAAGAGGAAGTATTACTCTCTTATATGTGTCGTTGGTCAGAATCTCAGTGAGTTGCTTCCTCTGTCAGTGTGTGATGTACAGAACGGGCAGTGATAAGACTGAGCACTGAGCACACTGACTGTAGCTGGGGGTCCGCCTGCCATGTCTCCACTGTGGTCTTATCTACTGATCATCGTCTGTCTCCTCTACCAAGTGACAGCAGATAAAGGTATGACACAAAATTTATTACTATGACAGGCTGAAACTGATTCTTTATATATTATTTTTAGTTACATAGTTACATAGACGGTTACATAGTTACATAGTTGGTGAGGTTGAAAAAAGACACAAGTCCATCAAGTCCAACCTATGTGTGTGATTATATGTCAGTATTACCTTGTATATCCCTGTATGTTGTGGTCGTTCAGATGCTTATCTAATAGTTTCTTGAAACCATCAATGTTCCCCGCTGAGACCACCGCCTGTGGAAGGGAATTCCACATCCTTGCCGCTCTTACAATAAAGATCCCTCTACATAGTTTAAGGTTAAACCTCTTTTATTCTAGTTTTAATGAGTGGCCACGTGTCTTGTTAAACTCCCTTCCGCAAAAATGTTTTATCCCTATTGTGGGGTCACCGGTACGGTATTTGTAAATTGAAATCATATCCCCTCTCAAGCGTCTCTTCTGAAGAGAAAATAAGTTCAGTGCTCACAACCTTTCCTCATAACTAATATCCTCCAGACCCTTTATTAGCTGTGTTGGCCTTCTTTGTACTCGCTCCATTTCCAGTACATCCTTCCTGAGGACTGGTGCCCAGAACTGGACAGCATACCCCAGGTGCGGCCGGACCAGAGTCTTGTAGAGCGGGAGAATTATCGTTTTATCTCTGGAGTTATCTGTGATTATGGAATATTATGGTAAATAACAGCAGAGAATTATCCTGGGCTCACCAGGGAAGGGACCTTCATACCTCCATCACACATTGATGTGCAAGCGTGATAAAATAAGTTTAATGTTAGCTATTGGAGCCTTTTACATTGTTAACAACATCATGCGTACGAAAAAAACCTAACCTTTTTCTGACCACCTAATGCAGTGGTTGTCAACTTGCAAGGTAAAGGGGGCCTCACATTTGGCCCCTAATGTCTGCAAAGGGCTGCATATAATATTTATTAGGTATAATGCTACATAAAGCTGTCACAGACTAGAGAAAATGGTCAGAGATTTTTCTACTGGAGAGGTCTGAGACTGAAGCCATGCAATAGGAAACCATCAGAGACTAGGGACATTTTGCATGAAATAATTAGACAATTGTAGCACACCCCCGTAGGAGCTGCTGGTTTAAATTTGGGCCTTGCACATTACCTCAGTATTCGTTGTCCAGGGGAAGAAAATCTGTAAGAACTCCAATGTCCACACAAGATGTAAAATCTTCTGCTGTGAGGTTTTATTTTCTTTTGTATAAAACATAGGAAGAATAGTAGAAGGATGAAGGGAAAGGGGTAGGTTTTGGCTCACAGTACAGATCACTGGGGGAAAACTCCTCACTATAAAGTCATTCACCACTCCTCCTTGAGTGGGTATTGCTCACCCGGATAGGCCCCTCTCACCTGGCCTAGCAGCCGGACTGATGCACGGACAATGATCAGGACCAGTCTCTGCCCAGACTGGTTGTGCACAAGAATGGATAATCCGGGATCCTCTGCAACAGGACTGGGCTCCCCCCAGTCACCTGCCCTATATCTATCCATCAGCATACATGTGCTTCCATTGAGGAGACCTTAAATTTTAGAGTTAGGACTGCAGTACACAGGGAGCCTTGACGCGGCCTGCAGCTTACACATGTATTTGCAAATGCGTGCAACTAAACCCCTGTTTTTAAACGCACTGTTAGACAGGTGAATTTGTTTTGTTGCTGATTGGTTGGTAAGTTGAGCTTGGATATTCTGTGTGTTTTTTTATTGACATGCGTCCGCCCATCCATTGCTCCTTGCTGTGAAGACCAGTCATAGATGAGGGCAGTGACATTTTTGTCCTCTGCCACAGGACTTAACGCCCGGACTTCCAGCCAAACAGTCAAAAGCCTTTAAGCCAACCCGGCAGACTGCAAGGTAAACTTTAGCTGAGGTGCATCCTCCAATAGATTTACCAGGCCCTCCTCAAGACACCAGCCTTCCGCTCTGTCTTTTCCAGGACAGATCCTCCCCTAGTTTCCTCCATTGAGTGGCTTCCTCCTGCAGGACGGACAGCCCAGGATCACCTTCAAAATGTAGGCCCCAGTCAGCATAACTGGGCCTACTTGGTAGAGTTGCAGCCTCGGACCAACATGGTGCCGAGGCCGAAATCACACAACACACTCCTCGCGCCAGGAGGGCTGCGAGGGGAAGAAGGACCCCAAAAGATGGTGTCTGCCCCTTAAGTACCCTTCCCCAGCATGCTCAGCGGGTAGACCACGCCCACTGAACTGTTCCCGGGGGAAGGTACCCAATGCACTCTGGCCTCTCAGTCTTCCCCATTGGCCTGAGGTGGTAACGCCACCTACAGGCAAACAGTGGGAAGTCTTTCTGATAAAAAGTCATAGCCGGAACAGAGGCTGATTTAGCATAATCACTTAAATCTGAGCCCAACTATTGGCTCAGATACCCACCAAATTTGACATAGCGCCCAGTCATTGGGAGCAGGGCGCTACACAATTATGGGACCCTTTACAAATCAATGCTCCCTCTAAGGGTCGCACTTCAAACACCAAAGTGCCACATGTGACCCTCAGGCCGCAGGTTGGCACCAAGGATTGAATGCATATGTGTGGCAGGATGGGACAGGTAGTCCTTAACACCGCTCGTGCCCCACATATGTGTCCATGGTGCACTGCTCTTCTGTGCAGAGAAACTCTGGCTCCATAAATATGGGGTGTGTGAACAGCCACACTGAGCAGTGGCACATCCAAATTTAGTCACATCTGAATGCAGCAGCCTAATCACCCGTGTGAATGAAGCCCTACTGTTCACATTAAACACCAGAATGGGTAACAATTTGATCTCAGTGATTGTGACCGTGGAACGAGTGTTGGTACCAGATGGACATGTTTGAGTATTTCTGTAACTGCTAAACTCTTTGTATTTTCACATAAAAGTCCCCACAGAAGTTTTTTCCAACCAGAGTTCCAAGAAACCTAGGATTCCTCCAGAGGTTGCTAGGGCTTCCTTGAGAAATTAGCAATTTCTGCCTCTGAGATAAGAAACCATTTACAACAATGATCTTTTAGCCAACTGTCAGGCAAGGATTTTTGACTACCTATATAAGGGGATATTCTTCCAAGCAGGGCTGGTGCAAGGATTCTCGACACCCTAGGCGACAGCTCATTTTGCTGCCTCCCCCTTGGCTCCACCTCTGACTCCACCCCCTTTTCCCTGCCCATGTATACCCCATCTTTTTAATGAAGTGCCCATCAAATGCAGCCTCACCAGCGCCCATCAAATGCAGCCTCACCAGCGCCCATCAAATGCAGCCTCACCAGCGCCCATCAATGCAGCCTCACCAGCGCCCATCAAATGCAGCCTCACCAGCGCCCATCAAATGCAGCCTCACCAGCGCCCATCAATGCAGCCTCTCCAGTGCCCATCAAATGCAGCCTCACCAGCGCCCATTAATGCAGTCTCACCAGCGCCCATCAATGCAGCCTCACCATCGCCCATCAATGCAGTCTCACCAGTGCCCATCAATGCAGCCTCACCAGCGCCCATCAATGCAGTCTCACCAGTGCCCATCAAATGCAGCCTACCAGCGCCCATCAATGCAGCCTACCAGTGCCCATCAATGCAGCCTACCAGCGCCCATCAATGCAGCCAACCAGTGCCCATCAATGCAGCCTACCAGTGCCCATCAATGCAGCCAACCAGTGCCCAACAATGCAGCCTACCAGCGCCCATCAAATTCAGCCTACCAGTGCCCATCAATGAATGTTTGCTTGCTTCCATTCTTTCGGGAGTCAGGACACAGACACAGTCCTCCGCCAGCGCTGCGCCTCTGACACTATGTGTGAATGGAGCGGCGGCTGCCTGCTGATGCTGAGACTTGGTTGCTTGCTGCAGAGAGAAGTGAGTAGTAACATCAGTGGTCGGGTGCCCTAGGCAGCAGTGCGCCCTAGGCGGCTGCCTAGTTTGCCTAGTGGTAGCGCCAGTCCTGCTTCCAAGTGACTATTTCACAAACGTATTAATTTGCACAAATTTGTACCAATACTAATGTATTGTGAGCTGTAATTATATTATTTATCAGTAGGAGTTCTCTGAGTCTGAAATCTATTTCAAGGGTTCTTCCATGTTTCAAAGGTTGAGAAAGACTGGTTTAGAGTTTGGGAGGGAACATCTTACATGAATATTGAACAGGATAGGGATTTTCAAGGTGCTACATCTATTATCCAAACACAGCTGTTAAAATAAATAGCGTTTATTACAAATGTATGGTAAAATCCATGGTGTATTAAAGACAACTCAATATTAAACCCTACGGACTAAGACTGGGATGCCTTTAAAGTTCATGTGTGTAAAGGCAGGCGTCCCAATACTTTTGGTAATATAGTGTACATGTCTATGACAAGGGAAATATCTTGTTGATGAGAGAGGTCAGAGGACAATGTACAGACTGGATGGAGGTGACAGAAAGGTTCAGATAACGTAGATATTGTACTATTGTACTGAGCAGGAAAGCATCTAAGAATGTACAACATTTTGAACCTAAGGCCTCATGCACACTGGACATTTTACAGCGGCTGTTTTTGGCTTCAGACATTTTTTTCTAGTCAATAAACTCCACATCATGTTATCCTGTGTGTCCATCCACACATAGGCTGTTATCAACTGTTTTGGGCAGGGGTATTTTTGGGCCGTAAAAAAAAAATCCTGGTCCTGGGAGGAGTTTTCTAGCTGTAAAAAAAGGTCAAATGCCGATAAAAGCCAATAAATGCTCAAAAACGCGTCTCACCAGCATTTTTGAAAGTTTAATACATTAACCACTTCAGCCCCGGACCATTTTGGCTGGTTAAAGACCAGGCCCCTTGTTGCGATTCGGCACTGCATCGCTTTAACTGACAATTGCGCAGTCATGCGACATGGCTCCCAAACAAAATTGACGTCCTTTTTTTCCCACCAATAGAGCTTTCTTTTGGTGGTATTTGATCACCTCTGCGGTTTTTAATTTTTGCGCTATAAACAAAAATAGAGCGACAATTTTGAAAACAATGCAATATTTTTTACTTTTTGATATAATAAATATCCCCAAAAAATATATAAAAAACATTTTTTTTCCTCAGTTTGGGCCGATACGTATTCTTCCACATATTTTTGTTAAAAAAATCGCAATAAGCGTTTATTGATCCCCATGCATTTTTTTTTTTTTTTTTTATCAATGGCTTTCAATGACTTTTCTCTGTATTGCCGGGACCCGACAATTTCCTTCAGAAATTACATTTTGTGCAGGGACAGTTCTAAGCACGGGAAACAAGCGCTACTTTACAGGCATACTATACACACCCCCCAGGTACGAAATTTAAAGGAATATTTCACCTTTATTGTTTCACTTTAAGCATTATTAAAATCACTGCGCCCGAAAAAATGGCCGTTTTTAAAACTTTTTATTGCCTTGATACATGTCCCCTGGGGCAGGACCCGGGTCCCCAAACACTTTTTATGACAATAACTTGCATATAAGCCTTTAAAATTAGCACTTTAGATTTCTCCCATAGACTTTTACAGGGTGTTCCGCGGCTTTTAGAATTTGCCGCGAACACCCCAAATTGTTCGCTGTTCGGCAAACTAGCGAACAGGCAATGTTCGACTCAAATTCGAAGCTCATCCCTAGTGGAGAGTTGTAGTTCCTGTGTCAACAGTGGGTGTCTCCCAGCAGCCATTGGATCTCAGTAGGGATGAGCTGAACACCCCCCAGTTCGTTTTCGCACCAGAACCTGCGAACGGACCAAAAGTTTGTGCGAACTTTAGAACCCTATTAAATACAATGGACGCGAACATTCAAAATCAAAAGTGCTAATTATAATGGCTAATATGCAAGTTATTGTCCTTAAAAGGGTTTGGGGACCCGGGTCCTGCCCCAGGGGACATGTATCAATGCAAAAATACGTTTTAAAAACGTCAGTTTTTCGGGAGCAGTGATTTTAATGATGCGTAAAGTGAAAAAAAAATAGTTAAATATTCCTTTAAATATCGTACCTGGGGGGTGTATAAAGTATGCCTGTGAAGTGCCACGTGTTTCCCGTGTTTAGAACTGTCCCTGCACAAAATGACATTTCTAAAGGAAAAAAAGCCATTTAAAACTGCTTGCGGCTTTAATGTAATGTCTGGTCCCGGCAATATGGATGAAAATCATTGAGAAAAATGGCATGGGTACCCAGCTGTGAAATATTAGATAAAGAATTGTAATTACATGACATTGTTGAACAGTGGTAGGAAAAATTGGGCCTTTGGTGGTGGTGGTGGTGGTGTTGCCACAACACAGTAAGCCCTCACAGTTACTCTTGGTGGGCGCAGGAATGGGCCCTGCTGTGAATTATTAGATCAATTGAACAAGGGGCATACAGTTTTTGCCTTAGGCACTGGTGCCACAACACTGCAACCCCTCACAGATACTGTACTTGGAGCACAGCAATGAGCCCTGTTGCAAAGTATTGCATCAAAAATTTTAATTACACGCCTCTGTTAAACAGGAGCTGAAAAATTGGGCCTTAGGCACTGGTGCTGGTGCCACAACACTGCAACCCCTCACAGATGCAGTACTTGGAGCGCAGCAATGAGCCCTGCTGCAAAGTATTGCATCAAAAATTGTATTTACACGCCCCTGTTAAACAGGGGCTGAAAAATTGGGCCTTAGGCACTGGTGCTGGTGCCACAACACTGCAACCCCTCACAGATACTGTAGTTGGAGCACAACAATGAGCCCTGCTGCAAAGAATTGCATCAAAAATTGTAAATACACGCCCCTGTCAAACAGGGGCTGAAAAATTGGGCCTTAGGCACTGGTGCTGGTGCCACAACACTGCCACCCCTCACAGATACTGTAGTTGGAACACAGCAATGAGCCCTTCTGCAAAGCATTGCATCAAAAATTGTAAATACACGCCCCTGTTAAACAGGGGCTGAAAAATTGGGCCTTAGCCCCTGGTGGCGGTGCCCAGAACCAAAAATTTACTTTCAAGCTATCAGCATGATTATTGAGGAGGAAGAGGATAGTCATTCAGTATAACAGGATAGTCACTCAGCATCAGCATAGGCAGTCTTGAAGGGATCTGACAGTTTCAAAAAAATTATTCGGGTTACATCAGCATCAGGTGCTTGGTAGCTGGTGGTGATCCAAGACTGATTCATTTTTATGAAGGTCAGTCAATCGACCGAGTTGGTGGACAGGCGCACCCTGGGATCGGTTACAAAGCCTCCAGCAGCACTGAATGTGCGTTCCGAAAGAACGCTGGTCGCAGGACAGGCCAGTACCTCAATTGCATACTGTGCAAGCTCTGGCCAGTGATCCATCCTCAAGACCCAGTAACCCAGAGGATTTTCGGTGGGAAAGGTGTCCAAGTCTGATCTTGCCCCTAGGTATTCCTGCACCATGTAAACCAGACGCTGGCGATGGTTGCTGGAAGTGATCATACCTTGGGGCTGCGTACTAAAAAATTGTCTGAACGCATCGGTCAGACGGCCACCTCCTCCATCGCTCCTTCTTTGACTGACCCGAGCCTCAGCAACAAGTTGTCCAGGACCAGGAATTTGTAACCTCCCAGTCTCTGGGAATGCATTGCACAGACCTTTCTGCAAGGCCTCCCGAAGATGCTTCATCCTCTGCTCCCTCTGCGACGGCAAGATAAGGTCCGCAACCTTACCCTTGTAGTGATCAAGGAGGGTTGCCAGCCAGTAATGATCCCTCTCCTTGTCCTTGATCGCACGAATACAAGGATCCTTCCGCAGGCTTTGCAGGATCGGTGCAGAGTCCTCTGGGTCTCTGAGGACGACATGATCCGCAGCCACCTCCCCCCTGCCACGTACATGTCCATGGGTGCCTTGGGACTGTAATTGATCCCTTGAAGACTGCTGCTGAGTGCTAGTCTTCACCTCCATGCTGACACAATCCTCCTCCTCCTCCTCTTCCTGTGTGATAGCCGGGCCAGCAGGAACACTGTCTGGATAAAGGGGGCCTTGAGAGGTAAGGAAGTCCTCCTCTTCCTCCCTCTGTTCTGCCTCAAGTGCCCTGTCCATTATTCCACGCAGCGTGTGCTCCAACAGGTGGACAAGAGGGACAGTGTCACTGATGCATGCACTGTCACTGCTCACCATCCTCGTGGCCTCCTCAAATGCTGCCAGGACATTGCATGCATCCCTGATCATGGCCCACTGGCGTGGGGAAAAAATCCAAGCTCCCCTGACACTGTCCTGGTGCCATATTGCAACAGATACTCATTGATGGCCCTCTGCTGCGTGTGCAGCCGCTGGAGCATGGCCAACGTAGAGTTCCACCTGGTGGGCATGTCACAGATTAGGCGGTTCTTGGGCAGGTTGTAATCCTTTTGCAGGTCAGCCAGCTGCGCACTGGCATTATATGACCGGCGGAAATGCCTACAGAGTTTCCTGGCCTGCTTCAGGACCTCCTGTAAGCCCGGGTACCTGCCCAAGAACCGCTGCACCACCAAGTTAAGGACGTGAGCCAAACAGGGCACATGGGTCAGTTGTCCCTGTTGGAGGGCGGAGAGAAGGTTGGTGCCATTGTCAGAAACCACCTTTCCTGGCTTAAGCTGGCATGGTGTCAACCACCTCTGAGCCTGCCCCTGCAGAGCTGACAGAATCTCTGCCCCAGTGTGGCTCCTGTCCCCCAAGCACACCAGCTCAAGCACCGCATGGCATCTTTTTGCCTGCGTACTTGCGTAGCCCCTTGAACGCCTACGGAGCACCGCTGGTTCCGAGGACAAAGCACAGGTAGAGGCCATGGAGGAAGAAGAGGAGGGGGTGGAGGAGAGAGGTGTGTCAGAATCACCAGTAGTAACATTTTGGAGGCGTGGTGGCCGAACAACCTCCAACACTACTGCACCTTGTCCTGCATCCTTCCCAGCTGCCAGCAGAGTCACCCAATGCACCGTGAAAGAAAGGTAACGTCCCTGTCCATGCCTGCTGGACCATGAGTCAGCGGTAATATGCACCTTACCGCTGACCGCCCTGTCCAGCGAGGCCAAGACATTGCCTTCCACATGCCGGTAGAGAGCCAAAATCGCTTCTGGGGGAATAAGTGGCGTTTGGGAACCTGCCACTGAGGAACCGCACATTCCACAAACTCGCGGAAGGGGGCGGAGTCCACCAACTGAAAAGGCAGCAGTTGAAGTGCTAGCAATTTAGCCAAGCTAGCATTCAACCGCTGGGCATGTGGATGGCTGGGAGCGAACTTCTTTCGGCAGTGCAGCAGCTGGGGCAGGGAAATTTGCCTGGTACAATCGGACGTCGGTGTACCGATAGCACATTGTCCGCAAGTACTTGGCTGTGACATACCGAATTCTACCCCCTTATTCCTCTTAGTGCAGGTTTCAGAGAGGACTGAAGGTATAGTAGGGTTGGAGATCCCAGCTAATGAGGAGCAAGGAGAGGTCCGCCTTGTTCTTTGGTGTGGGTCTTTTAGGTGTGCTTGCCAACAGACTGCATGGCAGGTCGACATATGTCTGGTCAAGCACGTGGTGCCCAAGCGGCTGATGTTTTGGCCACGCGAGATACGCTTTAGACATATGTTGCAAATGGCAATGGCGCGATCTGCTGCACACGTCTGAAAAAAGGCCCACACTAAAGAACTTTTGGAATAACGCGCAGAGCCAGAGACAGCAGCACCCTGCACATGCGGAGCTCTGCGGTGTGATGCAGTCGGTGTGCTGCTCTTAAGCTGGCCCCTGGAGGGCATCCTGCCTCGTTGGAGATGTGCCTCCTCCTCCTCTCTCCTATCAGGCACCCATGTGGAGTCAGTGACCTCATCATCCCCTCCCTCCTCATCACTGGAGCCAATCTGGCAGTATGCTGCAGCTGGGGGAACATGACTGCCAGATAGCTGTCCTTGTTGGGCACCCCCTCTCTCTGGGCTCACATTACTACCCCCTCTCTCTGAGCTCACGTTACTGCCTTCCTCCAGCTGGGTTCCATCATCGAAGCCTTCAAAACGCTGGGCATCCTCCTTGAGCATGTACCCAACACTGTGGTCAAACATTTCGGGGGACTCCTCAGGAGGACATAGTGGGGCTCAGGAAGGAGTGACTAATGCCATTGAGCCGAGGGAAGAGGCCGCTTTGGCAGCTGCTTTGTCAGACAAAGTACCCTGAGCCTGGGTGAGAGAGGATGAGGAGGAGGAGGACGGCTTGGTCATCCACTCTACCAAGTCTTAGGCATGTTGCGGCTCAACGTGGCCAGCTGCCGAAAAGAAGGACAAGCATGTCCCACGGCCACGTGCTGATGAGGATGCACCGTGTCCACGACCAGCAGCACTTTTGCCTCTAGACACAGAGCCTGCTTGCCCTCTTTTATTGCCTCGTGACTGTCTGCCTCTCCTTGTTTGCCTTCCAGACATACTAATGGCCTGCAGTGAGATGTAGCTGCACAAAGGTGGGATGTATATATATATATATATATATATATATATATATATATATATATATATTTGTCTGTACTAATAATGCAGCTATCAGAATCAACTGCCTGCTGTGGTATTAGTATGGGAAAAGCAGCAGCAGCAGTAGCAGTTAGTTTTAGGTGAAAACTGTGCAGAGAGGGACATAGTACACTAACTTAAAATACTTGCAGCTCTCTGCTTGTGGTTTTATTATGAGAACACCACTATAATAGTCATTAACTGTATTCAGGTAAGCTTTAGGTGAACGCTATGCAAAGCACACAGTACACTAAGTGAAACACTGACTGTCTGCATCTAGCACAATCACCTGCCTGCCTGTCACAGTATAGAGAAAACCAGGAATGGATCTAGCTAAACTGAATAGTGTATAAATATATATACAACACCTAGGATGCATATGTATCCTCTACACACTCTAACTGCAGCTAACTGACTCGCCTGCCTGCTCTATCTAACTCAATATAAATGACACTGACTGTCTCTGTAAACTCTCTCTTTTCACAACTCCAACACACTACACAAGGCCGCCGAGCCAGCGGCCTTATATAGTGTGGGGCGTGTACTAAACCCCCTGAGCCATAATTGGCCAAAGCCACCCTGGCTTTGGCCAAATACGGCTCTCCGTTTTTTCTGCGTTGTGATTGGCCAAAGCATGCGGGTCATAGTGCATGCTTGGCCAATCATCAGCCAGCAATGCACTGCGATGCCGCAGTGAATTATGGGCCGTGACGCGCCACTCTAATTTGGCGCGAACGGCCCATAATGTTCGCAATTCAGCGAACAGCCGAACATGGGTTCGACTCGAACACGAAGCTCATCCCTAGATTCCAGTAATCAGTTTCCACCTGGTACTGGCTGCTGGGAGGGTATTTAGTGCCTCTTGCATCAGTGTTTTGCATTTCTTCCAGATACTGCTTGCCACTTATCCTGAGCCTGGATCCTGATCTTGCTCCTGCCCTGCATCCTGTACCCTGCTGCCTCTTTCCTGCTACCCCTGTACCTGATCCAAGTCCTGGTCGCCCCCCCCCCTCCTTGAATCTCCGGTATTCTCTGTGATCCTCATTTGTATATATTGCATTATAGTTAGGTTGTTAGGTATTTTGTCACTTGGTTTATGGTTCACTTTTATCTTTATGTTTGCTGGTATTTGGATGGATTTTGGTTTCACTGTAAATAAATCTTACTTAAAGCATACACAGTCTGGTCTCAGATCTGGCCATCCCTGACACATTGGCTCCCCCTGCTGTCAGTCAAAGCCTGTTAGGAGGGAGTGGGGGCGAAGTTGAGCCGCTCTCTGTATGTTTTTATAGATGCACACAGCCCACCTTGGGATGAAGCTTGCAAGAGTGCCCCCATAGTAAGCAGCTTGCTATTGTAACACTCGAAGCAGAGGAGGAACCAAGAGCGCCGGTGGGGGACCCGAGAAGATGAGGTGCATAGAATGTACCGGTACTTCTGCCTTTACAACTCATTAAGAGGTTAATAAACAATGCTACTTTGTATCTCTCTATCTCCTGTCTGATCAATGTTTATAAACAATGTTACTTTGTATCTCTATCTCCTGTCTGGTCAATGTTTATAAACAATGTTACTTTGTTTATAAACATTGATCAGACAGGAGATAGAGACATACAAAGTAACATTGTTTATAAACATTGATCAGACAGGAGATAGAGAGATACAATGTTATTTTGTATCTCTCTATCTCCTGTCTGATCAATGTTTATAAAAAATGTTACTTTATTTCCCTTTGTGGTTGATTTATTAAAAGCAAATGGGTTATTCGCTTTTCAAGGGAATTTTCCCCCAAATCTTAGTGAATGAAGTGAAGCTCTGCTTACTTCCCTCATCCATTCATTTCCCAGCAAAAATACAGTTTTTTTTATTTCCCTTTTATGAACACCCACACAGGTTGAACTGGATGGACTGGTGTCTTTATTCAACCTTACATACTATGTGATTGGGTATTCTTTGCAAAGACAAATGTCACCACATTCACTAAGCTCTGGAGAAAATAACCTTGGAAAGTGAACATGTTTGCCAATAGTAAATAAACCCCACTAATCCATTAGATCGCAGGTCATTGTTTGTTTACATAATATGTGTCTCAGTTTTCAGTATCTTTCATATAACTCACCCCTCATTATGAACATTCACCAACAATGGGGCACTATTCCTCCTACTGATACCATCAATGGGGCGCTATTCCGCCCACGGACACCATCAATGGGGCACTATTCCTCTCACTGTCACCATTAATGGGGCTCTATTCCTCCCACTGACACCATCAATGGGGCACTATTCCTCCCACTGACACCATCAATGGGGCACTATACCTCCCACTGACACCAAAAACCGGATATTATTCTCCCCATTGACACCAACAATGGGGCAGTATTTCTCCCCCTGACACCAGTAACAGGGATTATTCCTCTTGCCATTAACTAAAGGCACTCACACACCATGGGGTGTTCTTCACACTAACTCCAATAATGGAACAATATTCCTTCTACTGACAGCAATGATGGAGCACTATTTCCCCCAATTACAAAGAAACAATGGGGCACTACTCCTCCTACTGACACCTTGAATGGGGCACTATTCGTTATACTGACTCCTGAGTATGGGGCACTACTCATTCCACTGACCCCAACAATGGGGCACTATTCTTCAACTGACACCAATGCTGGGGTTTTATTCTTTCTCCCGCTAACTTCAGGCTCTAAGTCATTTTTACCCCCCACTTACTCCCACTAACCCTCTAAGATCAGAAAGGCAGTACACTGGCCCTTTGTTTAGAAAGATTGATGATCCTTGCTTTACACTAGAATACACTGTGAAATGATTTTTACAATGCATTATGTAAAGGGAACATTCATCCATAGTTTACAGGCTTCATTCAAACAAGCGCCATTGGCAATACTTCTGAAACAGAGCAAAGCCCGAATGTCCCGGAAAATATACCATGCATGGTAGACACAGCAAGAAAGACATAAATCCCTGAGCATACAAAAAAGTCTGGAATCTTTCAATGACGTTTTTGGAGCAACTTTTTCAGCATGAAAGATGACATGATTTCCTTTCTTGTAGGGTTTGCTTATGATTAGGGATGAGCCGAACGCCCCCCGGTTCGGTTTGCAGCAGAACTTGCGAACAGGCAAAAAATGTATTCGAACATCCGAACCCCGTTAAAGTCTATGGGACTCGAACATAAAAAATCATGAAGTGCTCATTTTAAAGGTTAATATGCAAGTTATTGTCCTAAAAAGTGTTTGGGGACCCGGGTCCTGCCCCAGGGGACATGTATCAATGCAAAAAAAGTTTTAAAAACTGCAGTTTTTTCGGGAGCAGTGATTTTAATAATGCTTAAAGTGAAACAATAAAAGTAAAATATTTGCGCTCTCTCTTTTTTCTTTTTTTTTGGCGCAGGGTTCCTCTTAAAGTGGAAGTAAACCCATCGATTTAACAGTTTCAAAAAGCAGTTACATTCCCGGCATGGCGGGAATGCCAACTGTCACATTGGTTGTGCTCTCAACCAAACTGAAAAACCTTCCAATGGCTGGTGTCATAATTGATCACATGTGCAGCATCATGGCAGTTGAAGATTAAACAGAGGCCAAGATGGCAGCTTCCTTGCCTGAAAATGATAGGAGGGTTTACTTCCACTTTAATATCCATACCAGAGCCAATCGGCCTGGTATTGGAATTTGGGGGGACCCCCACGCATTTATTTATTTTATTTTGGTTCGTTTTTTTCAATGACTTTTATATGTATTGCCGGGACCTGACAATTGATTACAGCCGCGAGTGAGTTTTAAATGACTTTTTTTCCTTTAGAAATGACACTTTGTGCAGGGACAGTTCTAAACACGGGAAACATGCGCTACTTTACAGGCATACTATACACACCCCCCAGGTACGAAATTTAAAGGAATATTTTACTTTTATTGTTTCACTTTAAGTATTATTAAAATCACTGCTCCCAAAAAAACTGCAATTTTTAATACTTTATTTGCATTGATACATGTCCCCTGGTGCAGGACCCGGGTCCTCAAACACTTTTTATGACAATAACTTGCATATTAACCTTTAAAATGAGCATTTTTGATTTCTCCCATAGACTTTTAGGCCTCATGCCCACGGACGTTTTTACAGCTGCGTTTTTTACAGCTTAAAAACGCCTGTGCATGTTATTGTATAATTAAAAAAAAAATAAAATAAAAAGTCGGAGCTGAAAAATGCGACCGCGGCGTTAGTGCGCGTTTTTGAGCGTTTTTTGACGCTCGCGTTTTTTTCTGCCTAATTCTGACACTGAGGAACGCACTGGTCCTGGGTTTTTTTTACAGCTTAAAAACGTCTATGCTATTTGCAGCTCAAAATTGCCTAGGTGGGCATGAAGCTATAGACTAACATGGACAGGCGTTTTTAAGCTGTAAAAAACGCGCAAAAACGCAGCTGTAAAAACGTCCATGGGCATGAGGCCTTACAGTCCCACAAGAAAGTTAAAGGACATGACTGGTTCTCTTCACTAAGGCTGCAGGAAGTGGTTTGATTGGAGGATCTGCACCATGAAAATGATGGAAGAATTGGCTTACAGGACTATGCAAATCCACAGATTGCACTTTATTATTTCTGAATCCATGGATGAACCATTGTCCAATCTGCCGAAAATCCTGCAATTCTTCATGGATCAGTCCAAGCTACAAGGAGATATTCAGGAGGATCAAAAATTGAAAAATGGGAGATTTTACAGATTTTTATCATTGAAGGGCAGTCACCCTTTAATTCCATCTATTATATTTCCACCTCACAGAAGAAGGAACTCTATAAAATGAAACTAACACCAGCTCTTGTATCTAGAGTGTCAAATTGACAAAATTACACATGAGCTAAAAGATAAATAAAGCCTTCTGCCAAGCCAGAAAGAAGAAGTCCCTGAATAAATCTCTTCTTAGTTTAAAGAAGAAGTCTCATAAACCATTTGTATTGTTGCAGTGTATCCAGAGCTACAGTGGTCCACAGAGCAACACCCGCTCCCCCCCACCACCACCACTGTTCGACCTCACTACCGTGAAGAAGGCAAATAATTAATTATCACATATTTACAGCGCTGGTCTTGGGCACTAGGATCTTGCCTGATATGAGCGCCATCATAGCACAAACAGAGGGAGGAGCATAGGCGTGCGCAGCCTATTGCATTAGGGTGTGCACCCAAAGCTCAAACACACGTTTGTGTGTGTGTATATATATATATATATATATATATATATATATATATATATATACACACACACACACTATATTGTCAAAAGTATTGTGACACCTGCCTTTACACACACATGAACTTTAATGACATCCCAGTCACTGCCATCTGACGCTCCATAGAGTTGTATGGAGCGCCCGTTCAGGTCCGCCCAAAAAAACTGACAGGTGGACCTAAACGGTGCGCCCGAGTGAAAGGGGCCTTATACAGTATGTCTTATTTTCAGTGTGATGTGTATTATATGTGTTGTTACATATCACAGAGACCGCTATTGTGGTAATTGTAACGGGAGGGCCCGGGGAACCCAGAATTTCTTAGAAAGTATGAGATACCCTTGCTTCAGCTTCCCCAACGCCTCTTATGTGTAAACCACCCTGTGTCTCTAATAGGGGCACAGGGTGAATGAGAACCCCACTATGATCTGTGCTAGTCAGATTCAATGCTGTATATACATTGTATATATTGTGTGTATATTGTGTGTTGGCTGTTGTGTACTATTTGCTGTGATGGGGTGGGGTGTGATTGCATTCTATTGTCTATTGTGGCTTGTGATAATTAAGTCTGCTACTGTGGTGATGTGAATTGGAGCTGGTAGACCGTCTGGCTGCCTATTATGGGATGTTTAAGTGTCTTTCTGTGAGGAGGGGGGGGGGGGGAAATCACAGTTTAACCCGCCCTGTTCCCCAAGGATGGGAGGGAAGGGTTTTGAAGAGAAATGTGTTACCATGTGCTTGTAATAAAGAGTCATTCCCTGTTTTGGAACTTCAACACAGAGTGGTTGTCTCGTCTGTGGAGGGAGAAGTATTTGTTTGGGGTCTTATTCAGCTGGTTGGAGTGTCTGGTAGCTGCTGTGTGTTTAGGAATGGAATATATTTAAACAACCTTAACCCATGTCGTTACATTTCTCTCCCCTTTCGGCAGGAGACTAACACAGGAGGAGACCCCAGACGGGTTGACTCCGAAGTTAGTCCATAGTCCATAGTTCCATTCCACTAATGCCGGTATCCACACAGTACCCCAAATAAATTGCTCCAAACATAGCATTACTTACCCAGCCAACCTCTGCCTCTCTCAGAGAACATACCCGCCGCTGGGTAGAGGCCTGGACTGGCCCTTCTCCCTGGAGTCCTTTCAGCTGCTGGAGAGAAGACAGGGTGACTGGGCTCAGTCCATCATGCTGTTGGGGATCTGGGCCAACTGCCCTGCATCCCTGGGGTATACAAGTGGAGACGAAAGTCCCATCCACTTGTGGTAGGTGAAAATCCCCCAGTGCTTGCAAAGCAAGGCTGACATCCTCTTGTCTCAGTGTCACACCATTTTCTGGGGTTGTGTCAGTGAAGACCGAAGTCCCATCCAGTATCACAGGAACTCCCTCTTCTGTTAGTTGAGAGCAGAGGCCCGCGGCACTCTGCTCTGTTGCCAGCTCTTCCGCTGGTTTGCTGTGAGTGGAGACTGCAGTCCCATCCACCGATATCAGCTCAAGCTGCAGTTGTGTGCAGCGGCCAGTAGCATCCTGCCCTGCTGTCAGTGATTCAGTTGGGAGTAAAAGCTTTACTACCTTAGCTTGTTGCTGGAGAGAGGGGCCAACTGCCACGGCTCCCTGGAACTCCACAGTTGTTTCCGTTGCTGGGCAGAGGTTGGTAGGACTCTGCCCTGTTGCCAGCACTTCTGCAGGGGACTCCACACCATCTGCTCTGGCTAACTGTTGGGGAGGGAAAATGGCTGCTTCTCCTCCCTGCATCTCTGAAATCCACTGGGAAAGAGGAACTATCACCTTCTCACCTCAGGCCTCCAAAACTGCCACGGGTGTAGAGCAGGGGTCTGCAGTACTCTGTCCCGCTGCCAGTACTTGAGCAGGAGATGCATAATCCATAACATCCTCTGAACAGTCCATTAAGTCCATATATTCTGTAATCTGTGGCTGGGGAGATGAGCCAACTACCCTAGCTCCTTGGAACTCCACATCATCCACTTCGACTTTAGGGATGGCAATCTCCAGATTTTCCACTGCCGATTCTTCAGCCAGGATTTCAGAGTTGTCAACTGGTATTTCCTGATTGTCCCAGGCAAAGGTAGCACCACTCTGCTGCTGAGCAGATTCTAGCAGCTGTCTGTAGGCGATCTCCAGCTCCCATTCCTGAACGGCCAGAAACTCCAAATCTTCCTCTGCCCAGTGCATTTCCGAGACATTCAGTTTTCACTCTCTGTGCTCCATTATTTCCTCCAAACGCCACTCCCGATCACTCCCAAAGTCAGGGTCACTGGACAGCCTCCAATACAACAATCCCAGGCCATCATAGTCAAAGCCTTCCGTGGGGCTGTCATCCGCTGACCATGGGCACTCTTGGGCTACATACCACCGGAGGGCTCTGTAGCTCTCGTCCAACCGCATCTCTGCCCGGATCAGCCTGCTTAACTCAGCTGTCCACTCCTGCTTTGGTTGTTCCCCCAATAACGGCATTCGTACTTCATACTGCGACCAGTACCTTACATAGATGGAGGGGAGAATCTTTCCCTGGTGTTGCTGCTCGAGAGCCAGCGCTTTCTTCCAGAGTTCGCAGCGAATCGAATCAGACCATCCCAGCAGGACCTCCTCTGATACTGGTCCTCTATGCTGTATCTGCATCTCTTGTAACCTCCTTTTGACTTCCTCTTCCATGGCGGCTGGTATCTGTACCTCTCCTCTCCTTGCAGTTGGTGCTGCTGTGACTTCTGCTGCTGCAGCACATTTTTGATGTAGCCAATTTGCGTCCACAGCCGCTATAACTAGGTCTATGATCTCCGCTGGAGGGTTAGGACCATACTGTGCCAGTCTTAGTTTAACAGCCCGATCAAAACTTGCCTCTTTGGGTGTCCTGTCTGTTACGCTGGGCCTTTCCGTTATGTTGGGTCTCTCGGCTCTATCCATTTCGACTAGTTCTTCGATAATGTCTCTTTTCTTACGGTTGTTGGCCGGTCGGCCCCGGTTCTCCAGTAAGTCCTTGAGGGAAGAGAGCTTTAGCCATTCCTACTGTGCCTCCATTGGCCTGTGTCCTCTTGTAGCTGTCCTTCCGGCTGTGGGAATCAATCCGCTGCTTGCCACCAATGTAACGACAGGGATTAACGTTGTTTAAATATATTCCATTCCTAAACACAAAGCAGCTACCAGACACTCCAACCAGCTGAATAAGATACCAAACAAATTCTTCTCCCTCCACAGACGAGACAACCACTCTGTGTTGAAGTTCCAAAACAGGGAATGACTCTTTATTACAAGCACATGGTAACACATTTCTCTTCAAAACCCTTCCCTTCCATCCTTGGGGAACAGAGCGGGTTAAACTGTCCAATGACAATGGTGATACAGGTCAGATGTGTTCAAACTTCTCCTTCAGTAAACAGTCTTAGCAGGAGGGGTCATTCCCCCCCCCTCACAGAAAGACACTTAAACATCCCATAATAGGCAGCCAGACAGTCTACCAAGTTCCAATCCACATCATCACAGTAGCAGACTTAATTATCACAAGCCACAATAGACAATAGAATGCAATCACGCCCCACCCCATCACAGCAAATAGTACACAACAGCCAACACACAATATACACACACTATATACAATGTATATACAGCATTGAATCTGACTAGCACAGATCATAGTGGGGTTCTCATTCACCCTGTGCCCCTATTAGAGACACAGGGTGGTTTACACATAAGAGGCGTTGGGGAAGCTGAAGCAAGGGAATCTCATACTTTCTAAGAGATTCTGGGTTCCCCGGGCCCTCCCGTTACAGTAATATTGAAGTTTATTGAGGTTTTCATACATTAGATGGTTCCACCATTATTGGTAAGTTATTGTTTAGTAGGTTAGCGATGCACTTTTTTTTTGTGGTGTGGGAACACACATCAGTGCTTAGTGGCAGGCCTTTTACTGGCACTTTTTTATTTTACCTCCAGTAGATTATTGTAAATAGTAGTGTGGTGATTACCTATTATACTAAAGCCTTAGACAGAATAAAGGTGGATAAAGCACCTGGACCAGATGGCATACACCCACGGATCCTAAAAGAATTGAGCTCTGTAATTTCAAAGCCATTGTATCTAATTTTTAGGGACTCATTAATGACAGGAATAGTACCACTGGATTGGCGCAGGGCCAATGTGGTGCCTATATTTAAAAAGGGAACAAAGTCTTTACCAAGTAACTATAGACCTGTTAGTTTAACTTCCATAGTTGGGAAGATACTGGAGAGATTAATAAAAGACCACATAGATGAGTTCTTGCTGGAAAAAAAACTATTTAAAGGAGCACTATACCTTTTTTTTTTTTTGCTTTAAAATAACAAACATGTTATACTTACCTCCACTGTGCAGCTCGTTTTGCACACAGTGGCCCCGATCCTGGTCTTCTGGGGTCCCTCGGCGGCTGTCTTGGCTCCTCCCCGCAAGGACTCCACACCTTAATGCGAGTGAGCTCGCATGGTGTGGAGTGATTGCGGGCGCGCTCCCGTGATACAGCGGCGGCCATAGCCGCCGACTGTATCACTCGGCCCCGCCCCCCGGCGTGCCGCGTCATTGAATGTGATTGACAGCAGCGCCAGCCAATGGCTGCGCTGCTTTCAATCTATCCAGTGTAGCCAATCGGCGGCCAGGCAGAAAAACGAAGAGGATGACGGGGACGAGCATGGGACTTTCGAGGGGCCAGGTAAGAAAAACGGGGGCTCGGGGGGGGGCGGTATTGTCGAATGTTTTTTCACCTTAATGCATAGGATGCATTAAGGTGAAAAAACATGTAACTTTACTACTCCTTTAAGCAACAGACAGCATGGATTCATGAAAGACAGAAGTTGTCAGACAAACCTGATTTCTTTTTATGAAGAGGTAAGTAAGACCTTGGACAGAGGCGTGGCTGTGGACGTGGTATACTTGGATTTTGCAAAAGCGTTTGATACAGTTCCCCACACACGGCTCATGTGTAAGGTAAAGTCTACAGGATTGGAAATATCAGTTTGTAAATGGATAGAAAACTGGCTAAAAGACAGAATTCAGAGAGTCGTGGTTAATGATTCTTACTCTGAATGGTCTAAGGTTATCAGTGGTGTACCCCAAGGTTCAGTGTTGGGACCCTTACTTTTTAATATCTTTAAATGATATTGGGTCTTTGCAGATGACACTAAGCTATGCAGTGGAATAACGTCCTTACAGGATGTCGCCAATTTACAAGCCGACCTTGTTCCCCTCTCTAATTGGGCGACTATGTGGCAGATGAGGTTTAATGTTGATAAATGTAAAGTTATGCACTTGGGGGCTAAGAATATGAATGCATCATACATACTAGGAGGAGTACAACTGGGGGGATCCGTAGTGGAAAAGGATCTGGGGGTTTTGGTAGATCATAAGCTCAATAATGGCATGCAATGCCAAGCTGCAGTTTCCAAAGCGAGCAAAGTCCTTTCTTGTATTAAGAGAGGTATGGACTCCAGAGAGAGAGATATCATTTTGCCCCTGTTCAAATCATTAGTAAGGCCTCATCTGGAATATGCAGTTCAGTTTTGGGCCCCAGTTCTCAAAAAGCATATCGGAGAACTAGAGAAAGTGCAGAGAAGGGCAACCAAACTGATAAGAGGCATGGAGGAGCTCAGCTATGAAGAAAGATTAGAGGAACTGAATTTATTCACTCTTGAGAAGAGGAGATTAAGGGAGGATATGATTAACATGTACAAATATATAAGGGGTCCATATAGTGAACTTGGTGATGAGTTATTCACTTTACGGTCAACACAGAGAACAAGGGGGCACTCTTTACGTTTAGAAGAAAAAAGATTTCATCTCCAAATACGGAAAGGTTTCTTCACAGTAAGAGCTGTGAAAATGTGGAATAGACTCCCTGCAGAGGTGGTTCTGGCCAGCTCAGTAGATTGCTATAAGAAAGGTCTGGATACTTTCCTAAATGTACAGAATATAACTGAGTACTAACAGTTCTAGGTAAAGTTGATCCGGGGTAAATCCGATTGCCTCTCGGGGGATCTGAAAGGAATTTTTTCCCCTGCTGTAGCAAATTGGATCATGCTCTGCTGGGGTTTTTTGCCTTCCTCTGGATCAACTGTGGGTATAGAATTGGGTATATGGGATTGCACGATATTTTTTTATTTTATTTATTTATTTATTTATTTTTTATGGTTGAACTGGATGGACTTTGTCTTTTTTCAACCTGACTAACTATGTAACTATGTAACTATGTAAAGATCGGCATGTGGCATTAATAAACATCAACATATCTTAGTTGTGCCCCACCAGGCCGGCAACCCATGGACAATGTGCCTGTCTGCTGAGTTAATCTCCCCATCCCTGCACTCTTGCACTGATTGGCAGCAATGATTGGCACTGATAGGCACCACTGATTGACAGCACTGATGGCCACTGATAGGTGGTACTGATTGGCAGCACTGATTGGCAGCACTGATAGGCAGCACTGATGGGCCCTGATTGGCACTGATAGGCTGCACTGATTGGCACTTATAGGCAGCACTGATTGGCACTGATAGATAGCACTGATTGGCAGCATTTAGTGGCACTGATGGGCACTGAAAGGCAGCACTGATAGGCGACACTGAATGGCACTAACAGGTGGCACTGATTGGAAGCACTGATTGGCAGAACTGATGGGCACTGATAGGCAGCACTGATGGGCACTGATAGGCAGCACTAATTGGCACGTATGGGCACTGACTGGTGGCACTGATTGGAGGCACTGATAGGTGGCACTGATTGTCACTGATAGGAGGCACTGTTTGGCACTGACAGGTGGCACTGATAGGCGACACTTATTGGAATCACTGATTGGCACTGATGGGCACTGATAGGTGGCATTGGTTGGCACTAAAAGGTGGCATTGATTGGCACTGACAGGTGGCACTGATTGGCACTGACTGGCACTGACACGTGGTACTGACAGGTGGCACTGATTGGCACTGACAGGTGGCACTAATTGTCACTGACTGGTACTGACAGGTAGCACTGACTGGCACTGACATGTGGCATTGACAGGTGGCACTGATTGGAAGCACTGACTGGCACTGAAAGGTGGCACTGATTGGAAGCACTGACTGGCATTGACAGGTGGCACTGATTGGCACTGACAAGCAGCACTGGCACTGTTTGGCACTGACAAGCGGCAATGGCACTGATTGGCACTGACAAGCAGCACTGGCACTGATTGGCACTGACTGGTGGCACTGATTGCCACTGACTGGTGGCACTGACAGGTGGCACTGACAAGCGGCACTGGCACTGATTGGCAATGACTGGTAGCACTGATTGCCACTGACTGGTGGCACTGACAGGTGACACTGACAAGCGGCACTGGCACTGACAGGTGGCACTGATTGGCACTGACAAGCCACACTGGTACTGACAGGTGGCACTGATTGGCACTGACAAGCGGCACTGGCACTGATTGGCACTGACTGGTGGCACCAATTGGCACTGCCTGGTGGCACTGATTGGCACTGACAAGCGGCACTGGCACTGATAAGCGGCACTGGCACTGACAGGTGGCACTGATTGTCACTGATTGTCACTGACTGGTGGCACGGATTGGAAGCACTGACAGAGGAGAGGGGGGTATCACATTGAGCAGATATTGGTGCTTGTAAGATCCGCTCAGTGTGTGACACTGTCATCTGATGTAACTGCTTGTAGGGAGAGAGAGGAGCTTCATAATTCTGCTGTGATATGGGGGTGGGCGGGACTGAGCAGCTATCGAATATCAGCCATTATTGGGCTGTTTAAGAAAAGGGGCGAGGCCATATACATAGCAGTACGCCCATTCCCCCTCCTATTGACTGGGGTTCGATAGCTGCTAGGCCCCGCCCCCCACCCCGAAGTCAACACTGAAATCTGACAGATACTCTGTCTCCCTGCAAGCAGTTACAATACAGGAGGACAGTGTCACACACAGAGCGAATCTTACAAGCCCCAATATCCGCTCAATGTGATACTGTCTCAGCATGGCAATTCGAAGCAGCTTTTCACAGCAGCCCAGCGGGTGGACGGTGTCAGTAGAGCAGTGGACGGTGTCAGTAGAGCAGTGGACGGTGTCAGTAGGGCAGTGGACGGTGTCAGTAGGATGGCGCCAGTAGGGCAGTGGACGGCGTCAGTAGAGCAGTGGTCGGTGTCAGTAGGGCAGTGGACGGCGTCAGTAGAGCAGTGGTCGGTGTCAGTAGGGCAGTGGTCGGTGTCAGTAGAGCAGTGGACGGTGTCAATAGAGCAGTGGACGGTGTCAGTAGAGCAGTGGACGGTGTCAGTAGGGCAGTGGACTGTGTCAGTAGAGAAGTGGACGGTGTCAGTAGGGCAGTGGATGGTGTCAGTAGGGCAGTGGATGGTGTCAGTAGAGCAGTGGATGGTGTCAGTAGGGCAGTGGACGGCGTCAGTAGGACAGTGGACTGCGTCAGTAGAGCAGTGGATGGTGTCAGTAGGGCAGTGGATGGTGTCAGTAGAGCAGTGGATGGTGTCAGTAGGGCAGTGGATGGTGTCAGTAGGGCAGTGGACGGCGTCAGTAGGACAGTGGACTGCATCAGTAGAGCAGTGGACGGTGTCAGTAGGGCAGTGGATGGTGTCAGTAGGGCAGTGGATGGTATCAGTAGGACAGTGGACTGCGTCAGTAGAGCAGTGGACGGTGTCAGTAGGGCAGTGGATGGTGTCAGTACAGTAGGGCAGTGGACGGTGTCACCCGGGGAGAACTGTATATATGGATGTGTATGGGGGGTGGGAACTGTATATATGGGGGGGAGAACTGTATATATGGATGGTGTATGGGGGAGAACTGTATATATGGATGGTGTATGGGGGGTAACTGTATATATGGATGGTGTATGGGGGAGAGAACTGTATATATGGATGGTGTATGGGAGGGAGAACTGTATATATGAATGGTGTATGGGGGGGAGAACTGTATATACGGATGGTGTATGGGGGGGACTGTATATATGGGGACTAAATATATGGATGGTGTATGGGGGGAACTGTATATATGGGGGGAGAACTGTATATATGGATGGTGTATGGGGGGCACTGTATATATATGGGGGACTGTATATATGGGGGGGGAGAACTGTATAAATGGATGGTGTATGGGGGGACTGTATATATGGTGGGGGATAACTGTATATATGGAGGGGAGAACTGTATATATGGGGGGAGAACTGTATATATGGGGGAACTGTATTTATGGGGGTGAGAACTGTATATATGGGGTGGAACTGTATATATGGGGGGAGAACTGTATATATGGGGGAACTGTATTTATGGGGGTGAGAACTGTATATATGGGGGGGGACTGTATATATGGGGTGTGTAACGGGAGGGCCCGTGGAACCCAGAAGTTCTTAGAAAGTATGAGCCAGAAAATAATGGACATTCAGAATATGTCTTGGATTGCTTTAAAATGGGTCTGTAATATTAATCCACAATATTCCCCAGGATATCTGTAAAGGACTATTTACTGGCTGTTTGATTCTGAACTCAACAGGTTAGTTGAGAGATGTTGATGTCATCACCTCCAACCACCTGGCTGCCTGTGTAATGTAGATTGAGTCCAGGCTAACTTCTAAAGATCTTTTCATTGTGGATTTTGATAATTAACTCTGTAATTGTGTGAAGGTGTATTTATGATAATGTGTATTGTAAGTTAGCAGACAGCCAGTCTGGGAAACGTAAAGGTCATGCATAGTAGTCATTTAAGCTGTAAAGGGATTAGCTAATGAACTCACCTGTTGTCTGCTAAGGGATGTCAGAATAATGTGTATTGGGGGCTCGTTATGTAACCATTGTTTGATGTTGTGGGTGGAGTTGGGTCATTGTTCATAAGGTTAATGCAGTATCATTTTGGTGTATATAAGAGCCTGTTTTTTAATAAAGATTGTCAGACCTGCTGGGAACCTCAAGACAGAGCGTTTGTCTCGTTTGTGGAGGGAGAATTATTTGTATGGGGTCTTATTCGGCCGTTGGAGTGTCTGGTAGCTGTCGTGTGTTCGGGAATATAATATCTTAAACGGCGGTAACCCCTGCCATTACAGGGGGGAGACCTGTATATATGGGGGGTGAACTGTATATAAGGGGGGGAGAACTGTATATATGGGGGGGGTGATCTGTATATATGGGGGAGAACTATACATTGGGGGGGGAGAACTGTATATATGGGGGAACTGTATATATGGGGGGGAGAACTGTAAATATGGGGGGGAGAACTGTATATATGGGGGGGCTGTATATATGAGGGGGGTGAACTGTATATATGGGGGGGGGAGAACTGTATATATGGGGAGTGAACTGTATATATGGGGGGACTGTATATATGGGGGGGAGAACTGTATATATATGGGGGGGAAGTATATATGGGGGAGAACTGTATATATGGGGGAACTGTATATATGGGGGGGAGAACTGTATATATGGGGGGTGAACTGTATATATGGGGGGGAACTGTATATATGTATGGTGTATGAGGAGGAGAGGGAGAACTATATGGATGGATGGATGGTGTATGGGAGGGGGTGGCAGAACTGTATGTATGTATGTATAGTGAATGGTGGGGGGGACAGAAACTTACCTTACAAGCTGAGCTCCAGTCCCAGTGTGATCTCTGCCGCACACTTCAAATTCCAACAGAGCAGCAGGGAGTGGGGAGGCTCCACCTTCAACCCAACCTTCTTGTCCCTTCTGCAGCTGACCAGAGGACAGTACCCTGCAACATGGAGGAGGCTCCGCCTCTGCCTCTGTGTCCCGTCTGCAGAACACTGAGCGAACGGAGTCGGAGGTGCACTGACAGTGCAGGGGCCAGGGTGGGGGGGGGTATTTGGTAGATATGGAGGCACTAAGGCAGCAGGAGCAGACATCAAGCGGACCCGATGTCAGCGCACGCCGGCCGTGGAGGCACAGGCACAGGGAGCCACTGGTGGGTCTGAATAATGTTCCCGGGTCTCAGGCGGGCAGAGACCCGGGCACATGTTTCAAAACCCGTACTATCCGGGTGAATCCCGGACAGGTGGCAACCCTAGGGGGGGGGCTGATGATCTTGTGTGACCACAGTGACACAGATTTAGTGCTGATAGGAGCTCTCACTAACTGTAGCTCTACCTATATTCAACAATAGTGGCATCAACAAATTGGGCTTCTGGCAGGGGAGGAGTTGTTAGACAGTAATGGAAGAATTAAAAAATAGATTTTTCTGCACAATACATTTTAAGTGCTCACTGGACTTCTTCTTTAATGCTAGATTCATGCATTCAGTAGGTCCTACGTTTGCGTGGACACAGCAGCCCATTAACTAGAATGGGCTGCTGTACCTTCGAGGAAACGCAGTAAAAATGTCCCTGTACCTTTTTTTTCTTAATGCAGCTGCAGAGAAATTGTATGGTGCTTTTGCACAATGCGATTTCTCGCACCCTAAAACACCCTGCATTTTCAGATGTGTAGAGGTATCATTAAAAATAAATGGCAGCCCTATGCGTCTGCAAAAGAGCAGCACATTTTGGCTGCAGGTGGGGGAACAGATGGTACTTACACGCTGTCCCACACTTGACACCACCCGCACAAGTGTGAACGTAGCCTTAAAGGTAAATGTACAGAGTGTTGAACTAATGATGGTGGAAGTGGTCATCAATCACTGTGCAATAGAAAAAAGAAAATTGCAGCATTTCATTGACTACAAGGAATCTGTGTCTTCCCACATGCCTTCATTCCTCTTCCATAACACAGTGCCATTGCCTGCAGCCTTGTAGTCACAGGAGGGGGCAGGTGATGGGTTCCCACAATATCGGGACTCCATAATCTGCTCCATACTGATGGCTTCCTGATGAATGTTCTAGTAATTGATTTCATAGGATACTGAAGACAGATCTCAGGAAGATCCCTTAATGAGGAGATCAGACCATGGTCCATATACAACTGAAAGGTCCCAATAGGAGAGATTTACTAAAACTGGAGCACCCAGAATATGGTGCAGCTGTGCATGGTAGCCAATAGGCTTCTAACTTCAGCTTGTTCAATTTTTTTTATTTAATATCTTTTTATTGTTTTTTTAACAACACATCACATATTTACAATACAGTACATATGACACATACACACTCTCAATATTTCCAAACAGTAACAAAAAAAAAAACAAAAAAAAAAACAATACTCTACACTCCTATATATAAAAGGCCCGGCCATGAAATCTCCCAATGCCTAGGGGAATCAAGGCTGGGCGGGAGAGAGGGCAAGGAGTAATCAGAAATAGAAACAGAGCCGCGAGGAAGGGGGAGAGATAAAAAAAAAAAAAAAAAAAAAAAACCCTTCTACCTACTAACAAAAAGACAAGTATTTGAACCTGATATAGGCTATGTAAGTAAAAAAAGAAAAAAAAAGTGTCAATTCCTATGTGTAGAGACAAAAAGTGACCAGGATGTGGAGGGGGAAGGAAAAAGAGGGGGGGGGGGGGGGAGGGAAGAAAATTAAGAAAAGAGGGGAGGGAAAGTGTCAATACCTATGTATAGAGACAAAAAGTGACCAGGTTGTGGAGGGGGAAGGAAAAAGAGGGGGGGGGGGGAAGGGAAGAGAATTAAGAAAAGAGGGGAGGGAAAGTGTCAATACCTATGTATAGAGACAAAAAGTGACCAGGTTGTGGAGGGGAGAAAAAAAAAAAGAGGAGGGGAAAAAACTGCTTCATACTAACAAAAAGACAGGTATTAAAACCTGATATAGGCAAAATGAATGACCAAGTGACAAAACATATGTGTATAGTCATAAAGTGAACAACCAACAAAAAAAATAAAAATAAAAACCTTCTATCTACTAACAAAAATACTTATAAGTGATACTCTAATATGGGTACTCTATAAAATGAGATAGTACCAAACACTTCTACTAATTAAAAGTAGAGAAAAAAAAAAAAAGGGGGGGGGGAAAGGGAAGAGGATTAAGAAAAAGGGGAGGGAGGGGGAGTAATATTATTTTCTCCCCGGTGTCTTATAAGTGATACTCTGGTATGGGTGCTCTTAAAAATAGGATAATTCCAAACACTTCTACTAACTAAAAACCTAGTGTTAAATTCTGCCAAAAAAAGAAAAAAAAAAAGAAAAAAAAAAAGAAAAGGGGGGTGAAAAGGAGAGGGGAGTAGGGGCCACCTTATTCTCACCCCAATATCTTATGTAGTGAAACTCCAATACTAGTGCCTTTTATGGTGAAGTGATTCCGAAAACTACCTCAAACTAAAAGTCTAGTGTTAGGGTCCACTCAACACAAAAAAAAACAAAAAAAAAAACCCCCCCCCCCTCCTCTCTGTGTTCGTTAATTTTACAGTATGTATCTCCTTCCTCATTGTTATTTAACTATTCTCTCCTGTATAATTTATCTTAGCTTCACTTAAGGTCCCTCTCGGAGCATACAAATATATAAAAAAAAAAAAAGGAGGGGGGGAAGAAGGGGGGATGGGAGGGGATAATTAGGAAAAGGGACAGAGGAAAAATAGGAAAGAGAAAAAAAGGGAAAAAGGGAAAAATAGGCCGGCATGCATGGTGTCTAGCGATATATATATTGCTCCATATAATTTATAGTCTCTTAAGGAATAAGCCCATCAGTACCCCAAATAGCTCGATCTTAAACTCCAAGTAACTTATCCAGTATATATGGGTTAAGTCTTAGTGGCGTTGTGCCATTATTTCCCTATAAGTTGAGGTGTCCTTGAACTCCATCCACGGAGTCCAAGTTGAGATGTGTCGTTGATAAGTGTCCTTGTTATAATGGGTAATATCTTCCATGAGATGGACCTCTGATATTTTTTGGAACCACTTTTTCATGGATGGAGTCTCAGGTTGGCCCCAAAGGGTAGGTATTAGTGCTTTGGCCGTATTAAGCAGATATGGTACTAGAGAACATTTATATTTTCTGACAGGTTCCCTAGTAGCATGGAAAAGAATGGTCCATGCATCCATAGTGAGATTAGTATTGGTTATTTGTTGAATAATTCGAATAATGCTAAACCAGTAGGAGCGAATATGTGGGCACGACCACCATATATGTGCGTGGGTTGCTCTGTTCCCACAGTTCCTCCAGCACAGTGGGGAATTGGCGGGGAACATCTGATGGAGCCTTGATGGAGTATAGTGCCATCTAGTTAGCAATTTATAATTAACCTCAGCCGACTTAGATGCAATTGAAGAAATATGAGTCAACTGCAGAACTTTATCTTTTTGACTATCTGGGATACATGATTCCAAATCTGTCTCCCACTTAGCAAGGAAAGGAGGATAAGTGTCTTCTTGGAGTTTACTAAGTGATTTATAAAATGCAGAGATACTATGTTCAGGTAATTCCGTTGAGTTGAAAACTTCCTCAATGCTGTTTAGGTCCTGTATACCTTTGAGCGGCTGAGGCAAAGTTCTAAGAAACGCCTGCATTTGGGTGTATCTCCATTTGTCAAGAAACGTAATCGGCTTATGGTCAAGGATTTCCTTAAGGGGCTTGGGAGCATTTGCTCGCAAGACCTGGTGTAATAAAAGGGGTCCTTCTGGCGACCATGTCTTATATCCCGGATCTAATAGACCGGGTAAGAAATAATCATGTTCCAAAAGCGGTAGCAGAGGAGAAGCATTCCAGCTGGAATGACGCTGCCCTCCGTCACCAGTTTCGCATAGGCCTTTCTGACCCATTGAAGGACGAACTGGCTAGGGTAGGAATACCAGAAAATTTGAACCTACTGATCGATCTGACAATTCAGATCGACCGACGCCTGAGGGAACGGAGGGTTGAGAGGGCCACGGGCTTCACCCGGCCGACCTGGATGCTTCCCTGGGTCCCCAGTCATCCGCACCCAGCTTCTGCAGCACCCTTGACCCCCTCGTACGATGCTCCTGAACCCATGCAGCTTGGGGTCCTCCGCCCTTCCCTTACTCCGGAGGAACGCCAACGCCGACGCGCGCACAACCTGTGCCTGTACTGCGGGGAGCCCGGTCACTTCGTTAGGAACTGTCTCCTGAAGTTCCGTAAGGGCTTGTCAGTATTCCCTGCTGTGATCAACCCTCAGACTAAATCCTCCTCTCACTTCGCTCTTTCTATCTCCCTGCAGCTCCCAGGAAGGACCCTGCAAGTCGTTGCAATTATTGACTCTGGGGCTTGTAGTTGCTTCATGGACTCAACTTTTGCCCGTACTCAACTTATTCCTCTACTTCCCAAGACCCATGGACTACGGGTTCACCTGGCTGATGGGTCCCTTATCAAGTCGGGGCCCGTGGTCGAAGAGACGGCTCCCCTACCTGTCACTGTCTTCTCCTCTACCGGGGTGCACCGAGAATATCTACGGCTGGATATTATCTCCTCTCCACTGTTCCCCATAATTCTCGGTATGCCCTGGCTACAAGCCCATAATCCTACCATTAACTGGGTCATGGGGGTGATCACGTTTCCTTCCTCCTACTGCCAACGGTCCTGTGGCTCACACAAACCCCCTGGGCCTGCCACCTTAATGTGTACCGACACTGAGGCCGGAATACGTCAGGCCATCCCTGACGCTTACCTGGACTTTCTCGATGTGTTTAGTAAACAGGGGGCAGAGACACTACCACCCCACCGAGCCTACGACTGCCCCATTGATCTACTTCCCGGAGCAGCTATTCCTTTCGGTAGGATTTTCCCTTTAACGGAGGTGGAACAGGGGGCCCTGAAGGACTACATCGATGAGAACCTTTTAAAGGGGTTCATTCGCCCCTCTACGTCGCCAGCAGGCGCAGGCATTTTCTTTGTAGAAAAGAAGGACCATACCCTCAGGCCATGTGTGGACTACCGTGAACTAAATAAGGTCACCATTAAAAATCGTTATCCTCTTCCTCTGGTACCAGAGTTGTTCCAAAGATTGGGAGCGGCCGTTATTTTCACTAAGCTTGACCTCCGGGGAGCCTATAACCTGGTCCGAATCAAGGAGGGCGATGAGTGGAAAACCGCCTTCCGCTCCCGGTTCGGACATTTCGAATATTTAGTGATGCCCTTCGGGCTGTGCAATGCCCCTGCCACCTTCCAGTATTTAATTAATGATGTTCTTCGGGACTTTTTAGATCTCTTTGTGATTGCTTATTTAGATGACATACTAATCTTCTCTTCCTCCCTTGACTCTCATCGCAGGCATGTCAGAAGTGTGTTAGACCGGCTTCGGCAGCATAAACTATATGCGAAGGCTGAGAAATGCGAGTTTGAGCGGGAGAGCATAGCATTTCTGGGATTAATCATCTCTGGCGAAGGCATCAGGATGGACCCACAGAAGATCACCGCAATCTTGGACTGGCCAGCGCCAGTGGATAAGAAGGGAATCCAACGGTTCGTTGGATTCGCCAACTTTTATCGTAAATTCATCCGGGGGTTCTCCGCCATCATTGCACCCATTACTCAGCTAACCAAGCAAGGTACCCGCTTCCACTGGTCCCCTGAGGCCCAAAAGGCCTTTGAGGATCTCAAAGGGCTCTTCACCTCTGCATCCATCTTAAAACACCCAGATTCCTCCCTACCATTTGTACTTGAGGTAGATGCTTCTGAGGTTGCAGTAGGGGCAATATTGTCACAGAGGCAAGGAACCAAGGCTTTGCTTCATCCGGTGGCTTTCTTTTCTCGCAAATTATCTGCGGCAGAAAAGAACTATGACGTGGGAGACCGGGAACTCTTGGCGATTAAGTCCGCCCTGGAAGAATGGAGGTACTTACTTGAAGGTGCTGCTCACCCGATCTTAGTATTCACCGACCATAAGAACTTAGAGTACCTGAAAACTGCAAAAAGACTAAAACCACGACAAGCCAGATGGGCCCTGTTTTTTTCCCGGTTCTCCTTCCATGTGACATACCGCCCCGGTGCCAAGAACACTAAACCTGACGCCTTGTCCCGAATGTTTCATGGATCCAAAGAACTCTCCTCACCCGATACAATCCTCGCTCCTGGGAATTTTCTCCTACTTCAGGAGGACCTACTCTCCCGGATCAGACAAGCCACCACTAGACAGGAACCCTCTCCTGAACTGGATCTGCAAACCAAGGATGGATTACTCTGGCACCAAGACAGGATATTCATACCAGAAGAACTAAAGATAACCGTGCTAGAGCTCTGCCACGATCATGCCCTTGCTGGGCACTTTGGCGTGGCTAAAACCACTGAGTTGGTACAACGTACCTTCTGGTGGCCTCGACTACGCGAGGATTGCAGGAGGTTCGTGGAGTCCTGTACTACATGTACCCGGAATAAAGGGTCCAGATCCAAAGCCTGGGGACTACTGAAGCCCTTACCCGTTCCAGAGAGACCGTGGAAAATGCTTTCTATCGACTTCATAGTTGAACTCCCCCCGGCTGAGAATCACACCACCATCTTTGTGATTGTGGACCGTCTGTCCAAGATGGCACATTTTGTTCCTATGAGAGGGACCCCCTCGGCCCCGGAAACTGCACAAATGTTCATTAAAGAAGTCGTCAGGCTCCACGGGGTACCTGCTAATATAGTCTCCGATCGGGGGGTACAATTTACCTCCCGGTTCTGGAGGTCCCTCTGCAAGACTCTGGGAATAGAGCTATCATTCTCTTCGGCTTACCACCCTCAAACCAACGGACAGACTGAGAGAACAAATCAGACCCTCGAGCAATATTTGCGTTGTTTCTCCTCCTTTGCTCAGAATGACTGGCTCTCCCTGCTTCCGCTAGCGGAGTTCTCCTACAATAACTCCATCCACTCCGCAACTAACCAGACCCCATTTTTTGCGAACTTCGGGTTTCACCCCACATTTCTGCCCAACTCTCTCCCTGAGTGCTCAGTGCCCGCAGTTCTGGAAAAAGTGAATTTCTTCTCCTCTAACAACCAGCTTCTACGCGAAGCCATGGCAAGAACTCAGGAGTATAACAAGACGGTCTACGACAGGAGGAGACGGGGTGAATTAGCGCTGGCACCGGGCGACCAAGTATGGCTTTCCACCATCAATCTAAGATTGGCTTGCCCGTCCAAGAAATTGGGCCCCAAGTTTCTAGGGCCTTTTCCTATCAAAAGGAAAATCAACGAGGTGGCCTACGAGCTGGAGCTCCCCGACTCCCTGAGGGTCCACCCTGTTTTTCATGTTTCTCTATTGAAACCGTCAGTCTCCAACCCATTCCCAGGTCGGACCCCGACTCGCCCTGATCCCGTCATCATAGACGGGGAACAGGAATTCGAGGTAGAAGCTATTTTAGATGCACGAAGAAGAAATAGCCAGAGTCAATTTTTAATAAAATGGAAGGGTTACGGACCAGAGGAGAACTCCTGGGAACCCGAAGAGAACATTCACGCCAAAGACCTGATACAAGCCTTCAGGAGGTCTCACCCCGAGAAGTTTGCTCCTAGGGGCATCCGGAGGCTGCCCCTTGGGGGGGGGGGGCAATGTCATGGAAACCCTGTCAGGAACAGATGCCCTGGACTTCCTGGTTCCCGCCCCCGCAGGTGACGCCCGAAGGGCTATTTAAACTCCTCACTTGCAGACAGTCCCTGCTGTCTGCTCTACAGCGTTTATCCCAAGTGACCTGATCTGCCTTGTTTACCTGTATCTGACCCGGCTTCCTGTGACCCTCCTGCTATCTGCCTGTACCTGACCATCGGCCTGTTTTCTGACTTCGGTATTGCCTGATCCTTTTGTGCCTCGCTGCCTGCCAGTTTACCCGGCCCCGGCTTGTCTGACGATCCTGCCTGACCTTGGCTCTTGTTCACCTGCTGCTGCCTAGTGGTTCCAGTTTACCTGCTGTGCCTCCCGGTCCGGGTCATCTGCTGAGTTCCTGGTTCCTGTCTGCTCATCTGCTGGTTCCTGTCTGCTCATCTGCTGGTTCCTGTCTGCTCATCTGCTGGTTCCTGTTCACCTGCTGCTGCCTAGTGGTTCCAGTTTACCTGCTGTGCCTCCCGGTCCGGGTCATCTGCTGAGTTCCTGGTTCCTGTCTGCTCATCTGCTGGTTCCTGTCTGCTCATCTGCTGGTTCCTGTCTGCTCATCTGCTGGTTCCTGTTCACCTGCTGCTGCCCAGTGGTTCCAGTCTACCTGCTGTGCCTCCCGGTCCGGGTCATCTGCTGAGTTCCTGGTTCCTGTCTGCTCATCTGCTGGTTCCTGTCTGCTCATCTGCTGGTTCCTGTTCATCTGCTGCTGCCCAGTGGTTCCAGTCTACCTGCTGTGCCTCCCGGTCCGGGTCATCTTCTGAGTTCCTGGTTCCTGTCTACTCACCTGCTGTAGTTCCTGGTTCCTGTCCACTCACCTGCTGTAGTTCCTGGTTCCTGCCTCCTCACCTGCTGGTTCCTGATCACCTGCGGTAGTTCTTGATCCTGCCAGGCACTCGTACCCCTTCCACCTCCGTGCTTCCTGTTATATCACCAGGGGCCGCCGGTGGGAGCCGTAAGGGAGGCCTCCCTCTGCTAACCGGGCTCGTCACCGTCAGGTACGTGACACCCTGATAGGGGCCGCAGCGCAGCGAAGTTGTTCTAATCAAGACTCCTGCAACCCCTGGTCATAGCACAGGGGGTGTAGGGACTACAATCCGGATAGTGCCTCGGCCTGCTCATCCCACCGTATCCTGCCATACATTGTTTGTTGTGGAGCTACGAAATAAAACTAACAGTTGGACTGTGATCGGTGTATGGACTCTGTTGATGGGAGCAAAAGGGAGATTCCAGCATAGCAGGGCTAAGTTCCGCAACCCAACGCACATTTGGCCCGAGGAAGATATTGATACTGGCCTTCACCTCACCCACAGCCGTGGGGAGGACATGGGCCATAGCGCACCTCACTCTCGAAACCCAGGTACCCCTAGACGAGAGCTATCGGATAACCGATAAACATGTGAAGGGGGTGAGGCCGCTACACGTGGGGGCTCGTCCGGGATGAAATGTGTATTGATCCTAAGGGTTGGAACGGCTGTGTCTGGACTTTGCTGCCCGGAGGAGGTCCAAGCAGGTCGGCCATGTGATTGGCCAAAGTGCATCCCTGCTCGGAGTTGTGGACATGACCCTAAGTCGGGAAAGGCCCACGCGGAGGAGCGTGAAAAGGGAGAGGTCCAGCCGTGTGAAGTACTACATGTGGGGACTGTTAATGCACTGCGCCACGAGGCACCCCATGACTGCGCAATTTGTGGGAGGAGACTGAAGGAAGCCCGCGAAAACGTGCAAGTCGTGGGAGGAGTCTGACCACGTGTGGAGATACACGTGGAGACTCCGGCGCGAGGTGAGCGCGTGATGGAAGAGCAGGTGATCGGGATGGCCTCAAGCTCCCCGTGGATGCCGGTACCTTACCCCACGAAAATGACTGCATTTGCTGCGCCCATTACAGACACGGGGATAAGGCTCAGGCCCCGAGGACAGTTGGCTCTGTATTCATGCAGAGACACGGAGGCCCTCGGTGTGATCTGTCCCGGATGCTCGGGACTGGTGGTCCAACTGAAGCCGTTCGGGCGATGTGAAGCGTGCAAAGAATTTCTTTTTGAGGTCGAATCATCCACAGTAAGGCCCCGGGCCCTTCGCCTCAACTGCATCACAGGAACCGCCACTCCGGAGGGAGAGATCCAGGCCTTTGCGGAGGTCCCCGTGCGTGCTGACCAGGGCGACGGGACTGCCCAATCAGAGACTGAGAGAGAAAAATCAGAGGACGCCGCTTCGGTCACCACAGACTCCCTGCTCCCACCCCCGAAGAGGAAAGTCGGCCTGGTACAGGCATCCTATGGTCGTGGTCGAGCTTCAGCCTGCCGCTTGCCTGGCCTAGATGGCGCCGGTAGAGAAGAGAGTCCCGGACATCCCAGTTCTTCAGAAGGTCCAGGTGAGCCAGGGGCTGGGACTGTGGTGTTGGTTGGAGGTGTCGGGGGTCCACAGTCGGTGGAGCCCGCAAGGGAGGGTAGCCTTCCGTCTACTAGAGACTACCTTCCCGCCGAGATGTATGACACCTCCGACCTAGAGTCGCTGTCAGACTGTGGGGATGACGGAGAAATAGACGAACTTTTTCACCGGAAGGGCTGGGACAGACGCCCGCTACCTGTGCTGAGTAAACCACAGGATTCCCCCATGTCCATAGAAGACAGTACGCTCCGGGCGCAGGCCCCGGAGTTCCCGAGGAAATCTAATCCTCCGACCAACCTTCCTCATTCAACTACATCACCCGCCCTGATGGAGGGGACGCAGCGTGCTTCGTTGCGGGCACCAAAGACAAAGCAACCCGAGATGGTGAAGGTACCTCGGCACCCGGAGGCCATCGTACAGCCAGGAGAAGGTGAGCGAGATGTGATGCCGCCTCTAGCCAGGTTGCAGAGACTTTTCTCCCAGAGAGTCGCCCGTGAATATGGGTGGGAGTACCCCTACTTGCCTCGGGACTTATTGTATGAAGTCGAGGTCCTGCGACCAAGGTGGTATGACGAGTTTGTATGGGAAAAGCTTAAAGTACCCCATGCCAGGCGATACCTGTCATGTTCGCCGCCCGTGTCTAAAAAGTTCAAGGACTGCAGAGCTGATTGGAGACTTGGGCGCCATATTCATGCTGATAAGGTGCTCATCTGTAGGAAAGAAGGAGAGGATGTCGAGTATTCGGTGGAAGTGTTTGACGGGCACCTGAAGCCTCTGTTTCTGCCGGATCCAAGGTTCTACTTATAGGAGAAGTGAGCTCCTGTCTTGTTGCTGTTGAAACTTTCTGGAAGAGACATTCCCAGACGCCTAGAACTGTGCCCTACTTTTGTTTTGATTTGGGCTTTTCTTTTACTCACTGGAGACTTGGGAGCTGTTGTTTTTTTTTCTCCCTTTTCTTCATGTGCCAAAGGCAGAGACTTTTGGGGTAGAGTCAGAGTAGGAAAGCAGGAAGAATGAAGATCTCACCAAGTGTCATTACCGCAGCGCTGTCACCAGGTGGCAGTGTTGTGCAACGGTTGTTCGAAATGTTACACATGCATTACTTACTTATTGGAGTGAGCGGGTCTCTCGGCTGACGGACCCACTCATGCCAAGTGAACACAGAGTGTTAGGATGTGTTTTTTTTTGTTTCCCTTCTGCAGGAGATTCGTCGGTCAAGACTACTGAGTATGGGGTGGTTCTTAGACAGTGACGGGAGGGATTGTATATGTGTACATGACAGATGTTTTATACAAAGGTTTTATTGTTTTATAGTTCCCTTTCCCTGGAGCAGGTCTTGGCACACACAGTATCCAAAAATTTGAGGGATAGCCTCTGGGGCCCACTTCATGTCACCACTCCTTGGGAGACATGGGTGTGCACCTGACACTGGGGACCAGCGTCAAATCACCAGGGGGAGTGTGTAGCGGGGTCTTCAAAGTTAGTGGGATACACCTGGGGGTAGAGTGACCCAGGTGTGTAATTATGACAGGGTTTAGACCCCTTTTTGTTATTCGTGGAGGATTGGGTGGTGCAATATTCTCCTTGGCCTGTGGGTGGCGGGGTACCTACAGGCTCGAGGTAGAATCACTACCACAGTGCTACCCTTTTTGTCCCTTCCTGGAGATGGTACGGCTGGGGCGGGGAACCCGCCGCGGTGTCAATGGGAGGGGATAAAAGGGGGAGACACCCTCGCCACGAGGTCTGTCTTCAGGGATCATCTCTTCACGTACCCAGGCGCCCTAGGCCTGGGTGCGGGCGGTTCAAGGTTCCGGCCTGGGCACCCTAGGCCTGGCCGGAATGAAGCTGGAGTTGGAGTCCATCCCAGGCACCTTCAGCCTGGGGTGAGGTACTTTGTAGAAGGCCTGGGACCTGGTGACTTCGACCGGGTCCCGCGAGGGTGAAGTGATTCCAGGGTGCCCCTTGCGAGGGGACCCGCATCTGAGGTGAGGAGGCTGGGGAGGTCACCCGTCTGAAGACGGTGACGGACGGGCCTCCGGTAACTCCCTTGGAGGGTCATCTTCCCCTGATAGGGGCCGCAGCGAAGTTGTTCTAATCAAGACTCCTGCAACCCCTGGTCATAGCACAGGGGGTGTAGGGACTACAATCCGGATAGTGCCTCGGCCTGCTCATCCCACCGTATCCTGCCATACATTGTTTGTTGTGGAGCTACGAAATAAAACTAACAGTTGGACTGTGATCGGTGTATGGACTCTGTTGATGGGAGCAAAAAGGAGATTCCAGCATAGCAGGGCTAAGTTCCGCAACCCAACGCACATTTGGCCCGAGGAAGATATTGATACTGGCCTTCACCTCACCCACAGCCGTGGGGAGGACATGGGCCGTAGCGCACCTCACTCTCGAAACCCAGGTACCCCTAGACGAGAGCTATTGGATAACCGATAAACATGTGAAGGGGGTGAGGCCGCTACATTAATATTTAGAATTTCAGACTTAGTAAGGTTAATTTTAAAGTTAGAAAGTGTCTGAAAAGTGGAGAAGGCTGTCATTAAATTAGGAAGCGATATGCGGGGCTGCTGGATAAAGAATAATATGTCGTCCGCATATGCCGCATATTTGTGTATTTTATTTTCTACTTGAATCCCATGTATATTTGAATTATGTCTTACAGTTGCCAAAAAAGGTTCGAGTGTGAGGGCAAACAAAAGGGGCGACAGGGGACAACCCTGTCTAGTCCCATTAAATAGTTGAAATGACTCACTCAAAGTGCCGTTGATGCGAATTTGTGCCGTAGGATTAGTATAAAGGGAGGTGATACGGTGGAGCATCTTGGGTCCCAACCCAAAATGTTGCAGGGTCATTTTTAAATATTCCCAGTCCACCCTATCAAACGCTTTTTCTGCGTCTGTGGATACAAATAGGGTGGGCTGGGACGTCTTTTGAACGTGTTGTATAAGAGATATCGCCCAGAGAGAATTATCCTTGGCTTCTCTATATGGCATGAAACCTGTCTGGTCTGTAGAGATCCATCTAGGTACCAGAGGGAGTAGTCTGTTAGCCATTACCTTCGAGTATAATTTAATATCAAAGTTTAATAAGGAAATTGGCCTGTAACTACTGCATTGAGTGGGGTCCTTATCTGTTTTAAGAATAACTGAGATATGAGCTGTAAGAGATTCCGGGCGTAATCCCGAAGTCTATGAAATTGAGTTGGCATAAGTCGTGAGCTGGGGCAAAAGAACATCGCTAAATGTTTTATAGTATCGAGTAGTGTAACCGTCCGGTCCCGGTGCTTTACCTATCGGTGAAGATTTCAGAGCTATCTGAAATTCTTCTACCGAGAATTCTGATTCAAGCTCTCTGAGAGCTGAGTTTGAAAGTTTAGGCAAATTAGCTTCTTTTAAATATGCAAGCATGAGACTACGTCTCTCCTTTATAGTCAGAGACGGAGAATCACATTGCACCTTATACAGATCTGCATAATACTCCCTAAAAGCTTTAGCAATATGGGGAGTCGCATAGACTATGTTTCCATTAGATAATTTTATTTTAGGGATAAATGATCTAGTCTGTTTTTCTTTAAGGGATCTTGCTAATTGTCTACTGGGTTTATCTCCCCACTCATAAAGTTTTTGCGAGTAGCGTTGAAATCTCCGAGTTGTGTCTAAGTTAAGCAGGTTTTTCAACTCTTCTCGCTTCAACGTAAGAGCTTCTAAATGGGATATATGTAAAGTAAGTTTGTGTTGTTTATCCAGTTCAGTTATTTGATGAAGAACCTGCTCCAGACGTTGACCATGCTCTCTCTTTTTCCTTGCCCCAAGTTCTATAAATCACCCTCTCATGGTTGCCTTGTGTGCTTCCCATATAATAGCAGGAGATGTTTCAGATGGTTTGTTGTCTCTAAAGTATTGTGATATATGTGAGGCAAACGTTGCAACCTCTGTTGCATTAGATAAAAGGGAATCATTAAGTTTCCAATTACTGGAGCGTTGAGGCAGAGTGGGCATGGTCATAGTCATCGACACAGGTGCATGATCTGATATTGTCGCTGTGCCTATATCCACCGATTTTAATAATGGAAGATGATGATGGTCTAAAAAAATATTATCTATTCGGGAATAGGACTGATGAGTCTTCGAAAAATGAGAGAAGTCTTTTTCTTTTGGATGTAAAATACGCCATACGTCTATTAATTGCCAGTCTGTTAGTTTTTTTTTAACAGTAGACAGACGTTTAAAAGAGATATTAGAACGACCATGGGATGTATCTAAAGCAGGGTCTAGAGACATGTTTATATCCCCTGCCAGTATAATTAATCCCTCAGCAAATTGTGATAGATCAGTGAGAGTTTGAGAAAAGAAAATAGTTTGATTTTGGTTCGGACAATATATGTTTGCTAGGGTACATTGGGTAGTGCCCAGATAGCCCTTTATAAAAAGAAAACGGCTATGGTCATCCGCTTGCATATCTAAAAAGCGAAAAGGTACGCTAGCAATAAGACCGATAGCCACACCCTTAGCCTTATTCGTATCTGAAAGACCGTAGTACCACTGGGGAAAATATACCGAATTCAATTTGACCTGTGTCGTATGGGTTAAATGTGTTTCTTGAAGATACACAATGGAAGAAGACAACTTCCGTAGTTCACGGGTAACCTGATGGCGTTTAGCCGCCACATTTAGACCCCTAACATTATAGGAGGTGACTTTAAGTGTGGCCATCATCTCTGTGGAGCGTAACTCCTGCGCCTATTTCTCCATGCGTACCGGCCTCGAGGGGGGGGGGGAAAGAATAAAAATAAAACAGGTATATATTGAGAGACAAAAACACAGAAAACAAACAAATTTGCATAAACAGCAATAACGCCCATCAGGGCGCATGTGGGAAATTTTAATTTGTTACGCAGATATCTGCGGTGGTCCCTGTGGGGTGAGGGAGGGCAGGCAGCCGTCCAGAGCTCCCTAGGGAGGACGGGACAGAGAATTACTCGAAGGCTACCTGCTCTCTCCAGCCCCAAAAGGAAAAAAGGGGAGGGGAACATGTCGTATGAAGGACACTTGGGGGCATTATGCTCCACCAGCATTCAGCTGTGCGACTGGCAATATGCCAAATAAAAAATACTTTTTACTCCAACATAGCTCAATAAACCGTAAGCAATAGACCTTCTTAGAATCAATATTCTCTAACTGCTAAATCTTATTTCATTTCGTTAAGCATAGTAGCTTAAAAGCGTGTTATATCAGGGAGGGAACAAACACGTAGATCTAAATACTCTTTACTCATCTATGTTGTTGTTCAATGTCTCGTGTAGAAGAACGTCCTTTTTTAGTAATAGGTTTTTGCCAATGAGAGTCCTGGATATATGAGACCTTAGGGATCGGGTCATGCCAACCCGGGAGGTCCATTGATGGAAGATCAAGGACCTTTAGAAATTGTGGTAATTCCTCTGGGAACCGAAGAGTGTGTGAGCGACCATTTTTGGTGGCAATAAGGCACGCCGGAAAACCCCATCTATAAGTGATTCCATTAGAACGTAAATGTTCCAAAAGTGGTTTTAGGCCTCTACGGCGGTCTAACGTTTCTTTGGACAAATCTGAGAAAATAGTGAGAGTCGCTCCATCGAAATCAATGTTGGGGATACTTCTCATCTTGTCCATTATGGCGTTCTTGTCTGAAAAATAATGTAATCGGCAAATTACATCCCTAGGTTGCTCAGTAACAATATTGCGTGGCCTGTAGGCTCGGTGTATTCGGTCAAAGCGTAGTAGATCAGTGGGTGCCTTTCCCAAAACTGAATTAAATATACCCGTGATCGATGGCTCCAGGTCCTTATCACCAGTAGCTTCAGGTAAACCTCGAATTCGCAGATTGTTTCTGCGATTTCTATTCTCGAGATCCTCGAGCTTATATAGTGAGACGCGGTGAGCAAGAGCTATCTGTGTGACCGCTTGTTGTAATTCTCTTATAGCGTTTTCATGAGTATCTTGTCTCTTTTCTGTATCTTCAACCCTGTCAAGGATATGTGCCATATCTGTTCTTACCCCTGCTATTTCCTTTTTTATTGATGTTTCAAGACCATAGAACATCCCGGCTAGTTCTTTTCTAATGCCGCTCAGTAAGGACGACATGTCTGAGGCTGTGGGGGATTCAGGTTGTTCCATGAGGTCTGAGCAGTAAGATGATGTAGGCAAATTTTTTCTCTCAAAGGTTGCTAATGAAGCGAGAGATGTAGTGCGTCTCGTGCACCTCGTTTGGCCGCAACTAGCATTGGGGCCAATTCCGCTGGTAACCAGGAAACGCTGTATAGAATTAGTAGCAGCTTGATTAATCGCTATTTCTTTATTATGTTTTTTAGTCGAGCTAGAGCTAGAGCGATTTTTTTTGGATGTCTTTATTGGCATATTTAGGACTTTAGAGCTTCAAGGCTGCATGCTGAGTGGAGCCCCCCTCAGTCTCATCTACTCAGCAGTATAAGCATAGGCAACACGTGGCATAGGGCATATGGTTATTCCAAACCATTTCCAACATACAGTCCTATTGGTCTTATTTCTGTTAGATATGTTTTTTCTAGCGATTTTAAAATAACAACCACTGGATATTATATCACGGTTCAGTAATAGAGCTATCCAGCATCCTCATATATCAGCAGCCAAGCAAAAACACCACCAGATATTTTTCTCCACCGTATATCTCTCCTTACTTTGTTGTCTGTCAATGTCTCATATTTACTTAGAGATTAAGAGATTGATGTTAACTGGCACTAAGTCATAGTTCATCTAGTTCAACTAGAGAGGCCGAGGATATTTCCAGGAGAGGGGCACATATACTGGGCCTTCACCTAGAGCTTATAGAGGGATAGCTATGTGTCCGGGGGGCTGATATCGGGGGCTGGTTGGCTGAGTGGCTGGTGATTTGGGTCTGGGTGTAGCAAGATGGCCGCTGACTTCCAGATGTAGGCCGAAGCCGCGGCCTTTCCTAACACAATCCCCGGCCCGGGAAAACCTGTTTTTTCAGGTATTGAGCCTTTAAAGCAGCCCCCACCTGGCACCCAGACTGTCTGTCGCTACAAAGGGTGCAAATACTGGGACCAGAATGTACCTGAGTGGCGGGTATGTGGGCGTCCTGTCGGGCCTCCGAATGGTGTCGGGCCGGGATGTGTAGCGCTGGTGCACCTCTGGGGGGTCCGCTGTCCTCACCGTCTATGGCGTTCGTTCCGCTGGACCCAGCAATCGATACCGGCGGCTGCGGAGGTCTCATAAGCTGGTCCTCGGGTTGTGGAGCTGGCCGCGGGCCGGCACGTATAGGCGGCCAGATATCCCTGTTGCTGTCGGTGTCCACTCCAGGGATATCCCAGGGCTCGGCTAGTCCTCCGTCCTTCCCCAGTGTCGATGTTCCGTCAGAGATCTGCTTGTTCAATTAAGTTTAGACAATAAAACCTGGAAGCTGATTGGTTTCTATGCAGAACTACATCAGAATTTGCACTCTCCAGTTTTAGTAAATCAACCCCAATGTGTACTATATGTGATGGAACCAGGGCTGGGACAAGGGGTGGGCAGGAGGGACGGCTGCCCTGGGTTCAATGGTTTACTGTAGGGATGGGGCGCCTTCCTCCTGTTGCTGGGCATAGGATCCCCTAAGCTTACATTATGTGAGCATTGGAGAAAGGGCGCAATTTGGCATCTTTGCCTTGGGCCAGCACTGTCCCAGCACTGGATGGAACTGTCCAGCACCCAGCTTGGGTGCTTCCTGTCAGTATATATAGCTTCCTCCAGTCTGGACCCAGGAACCAGGTGTAGCACACACATCCCTAACCTTACCTTCACAAGGCGGGACACACCATACTGCAATGCCCAGGTTCCTTCTTGAATAAGAGCGGTGTTCTGAAATTGTTGGGTCCTGCAGTGAGTTACCTCCTTTCAGCTGGTTCTCGTCCCTAGAGTGCAGGGAAGAGTCTGTTGTTTGTGTATCAATAAGGCCAATGTCCAGACAAGATTAAACCTCAATGAAGGAAGGTTTATTTTCTATATGCTTGAAACTGGATGGGAAGTTGAAGATGAAGAATAAAGTAACAGGGAGGCAGGTTCAGGCATGCCGCACTTAATCAGCACTTAATATCACCACTCAATCCAGAGTGGGCTTTGCTCACCCGGATAGTCCCCTCTCATGGTCCTAGCAGCTGGAGTGATGCACAAACTTTACTTGAATTTCCTAGGGATACGATCGGAACACATTTTTCCTAGTTCCAAACTTTCCAGCGCTTGTAACATAAGAACACAGGTGCAGGTTGAAGCACGTTACAAGGCCTGTGGCAAAATTGTGGAATCCCTCTGTAGGTGACCAGGCCTCACCCGAGGCAGTGACTTCCTTCACCGGTAACCCTGGCTCCCTCTCCAGAACGGTTCACCCTCGAGTGCCCTGGAATTCCTCTTTCGGGGGTAGGCCAGCTAAAGGTGCTGGGCCTACATGAAGAGTTGCAGCCCCAGGCTAAAGGTGCCTGAGACCGATACACCCATGCACACTCCCATGGCCTGGAGGGCCATGAGGCGCAGACGGACCGCCTCTCGGTACTGCTCCTCAGTACCCCTCCTACTCCACCCCGTAAGATGGCGTCTGCCCCTTATATATCCTCTCCTGGCATGCACAGCAGGTTGACCACGCCCACCGCACAGCTGCCGAGAGAGGACACCAAAGGGCATAGCAATGTCACCTGCGGTTCAACCCTGACCTGTTATGGCAGTGCCACCTACAGGCCACAGGGAACTGTACACCAGTAACACCACTTAGCAGAAGGAAAAGAACAAACCTAACAATTGAAGTGGTCTGAGCCTGGCTACTAGCTCAGACCAACCCCTAAATTTAGGCACATAGCACCCCTAAGAGTAAAGGGGCGCTACACAGGTATTATAGCTGAGCACTCAAAGACTAGACGGCACTAGCTTAGGTGCATACTGGGACTGGAACTCTCTTTATTGAAAACTAACACAGAACATATAGTACATCAGATAAGAATTTGATCACATTATGCCAACAGTAAGATAATTAACATAGTGTCAGGGCTGGGCTCAGCCCTTTCTTCTCTGTGCTGGCAGCTCAGCTGTCAGCTAATTGCCAGCTCCCATCTCTCCACACTAACATTTTTTTTTTTTGCAAGAAAATTATGTTGAACCCCCAAACATTATATATATTTTTAAAGCAAAGGCCCTACAGATTAAAATGGTGGGTGTTGCATTTTTTTTTCTACACAGTATTTGTGCAGCGATTTTTCAAACGCATTTTTTGGGGAAAAAATACACTTTTTTTAATTTTAATGCACTAAAACACACTATATTGCCCAAATGTTTGATGAAATAAAAAAGATGATCTTAGGCCGAGTACATAGATACCAAACACGACATGCTTTAAAATTTCGCACAAACGCGCATTGGCGACAAACTACATACATTTTTAAAAGCCTTTAAAAGCCTTTACAGGTTAGCCCGTTAGATTTACAGAGGAGGTCTACTGCTAAAATCACTGCCCTCGATCTGACCTTCGTGGTGATACCTCACATGCATGGTGCAATTGCTGTTTACATATGACGCCAGACCGACGCTTGCGTTCGCCATTGGGCAAGAGCAGGGCAGGACAGGGGTGCTTTTTTTTTTTTATTATTAATTTTGCTTTTTTATTTTATTTTTAAATTGTTCCTTCCATTTATTTTATTTTTTATCATTTTTATTATTTTCTCAGGGAATGTAAATATCCCCTATGATAGCAATAGGTAGTGACAGGTACTCTTTTTTTGAAAAAACTGGGGTCTTCTAGACCCTAGATCTTTCCTCTGCCCTCAAAGCATCTGACCACACCAAGATCGGTGTGATAAAATGCTTTCCCAATTTCCCAATGGCGCTTTTTATATCCGGGGGGGGGACGGACATTCCCTCCCACTGCTTGTAAAAGCAGTCCAGAGGCTAATTAGCCACTAGGATTGCTTTTACATGAAAGCCAGCCGCTGGCTGAAAAGAACGATACCAAGATAATACCTAAACCCACAGGCATCATTCTGGTATAAACATTCAAAGTACAGCAACATACCAGTACGTTGCTGGTCCTTGTTGGACATGTATTGTAATCTTTTTTTTTTCATGCAGCCTGTTGGCTGAACGAAAAAAGAGATTGATCGGTGGGTATGCCCACCATTAGAATACCGCCCTTCATCCACCCACTTCTAATGATGGGCATACATGCACCATTTATATATGCCGAAGCATGGGGGCATCCTCCCGCAAAAAAGTTATGCCGCACACACATGGTCGGACTTTACCACGGGCAAGCCTCCGTCGGAATTTCGACCGTATGTACGCGGCATTAGGAGCAAAATCGCTCCTCCGCCCCTGCTGCCCCCATGCTTCGGCATATATGCTTCTTTTTTTTTTAACTGTGGTGGTGAAATCACCTCCTACAGCACTGGAGTCGCAGGGATCAGGCCTGTCTCTGCGAACGCTGCAGTTATGTGTGTTGTGTTTTGTAAGTGACAGTGATCGATCGATACTGCACTTGGGTGGCCTGGGCTGGACGGAGGGGCAAAACGCAGGTGCTAGCAGGTATCTGGGCTGATCCCGCTAACACTGCGTTTTTGGGAACCCTAAACTGCTGGGGACGCTAGTATAGATCTGATCAGATCAGATATTGATCTGTTCAGATACTATACCACTAAGGGAGGTGTATGCTTCACGCGTGGGTGTTAGCGCTACTGGCACTAACCTGACGCTGCCTGGGGTGTGACACAGACCCTCTCTGACGCTAAAACCTAATTGATATCACCCGCCGGGCGATCAGGGGGTTAAACCTTTATTGGGTTATATACGGCGGGTGCCATGACACTATAAAAAGCAAACTAACTAACCAGCGTCACCCGTAACACTTATATGGTGATCACTGGTGAAAGGGTTAACTAGGGGCAATTAGGGGGTTAAAACCTTTATTAGATAATATATGGGGGTACCTGACGCTATATAAAACCTGATGGGGAACCTAAAAAAAATTACTGGCTACCGATCGGCATCACCGACACTAAGACAGCGATCAGAAAAACGATCGCTTAGCGACAGTGGTGATAGGGGGTGAAAGGGTTACCTGGGGGGCGATCAAGGGGGTTAAACCTTTATTAGATAATATATGGGGGTACCTGATGCTATAAAAACCTGCGGCGAACCTAAAAAAAATTACTGGCTACCGATCGGCATCACCAACACTAAGACAGCGATCAGAAAAAAGATCGCTTAGCGACAGTGGTGATAGGGGGTGAAAGGGTTACCTGGGGGGCGATCAAGGGGGTTAAACCTTTATTAGGGGGGGTTAGGGGGCTACACTGGACCTAAAACTAACTTTAGTGACACTTTTACAGTCACAAATGTCACTGATTGCAGTGATCAGTAAATAAATGGTCACTGCCATCAGTGACACTGTGACTGGGGGCTGGGGGGTGATCTGGGGGGTGGTCTGGGGGGGCCTGGGGGGGGATTTATGTTCCTATGTGTCCTGGTGTCAGTGTAGTGTTTTGTGCACTAACCTGGCATCTTCTCTTGTGCGGCGCTCGGTATATGTGAGCGCCGCAGGAGAGATGACATCACTTCCTCTGCCTGTGTAAACATTACACAGGCAGGGAAGCTTTCTCATTCGCCGGGAGCGATCGCGAGGTGGTGGCCGGAATCGAACGGCCGTCCCCTCATCCCGGATCGCTCCCGAACACTTAACCACCGCTCACTGTAAAGAAGGGGGGTCCGATCGGACCCCCCAACTATACAAAGGTGATCACGTAGATATACGTGATTCTGCCTGTCGGTGCCATTCTGCCAACGTATATTTACAGTGGGCGGTCGTTAAGTGGTTAAAGGTGATATTTTATCTTAGGTGGAGCCTAGTGGAGCTATATATTCCAGCTCTATTTTGTCACATGTTCCCTTTACTGTTCATGTTCTAATCTTTCCTGTGATGCTTCAAGAATAGCAGTCTCTTTTTTTAAAGGATTCATCCACCCAAAGGTGATATATAATCTCAAGTGGAGTCTGCAGGATTGGCCTGAGTTAGCTCCTAGCCTCTAATATAGGGTGACCAGACATCCCTGGTTTCCGGGTACAGTCCCCGGATTGAGGAGACTGTCCTCGGACCAAGTCTGTCCCCAGTTTTGTCCCCGGATTGGATTTGAACAGGAGCTGGGGCAATTTCCAAGACAGTCAGTGCAGAATTAAAAAAAAAAAATTCTAAATTACACACCCCTGCTCTGCCGCACCTACTAGCTTAGGGGGAATGTATTTTTTTCCATTATCTGAGCCCATTTCTGATGATCAGGTGCTGGTCGGAGCGGAGGGAATATTTCTTCAGTTTCGGGTGCATGCCCATTCAGCTCCCCTCGCATGTTCTTCTGCCTTGGTTTAAGTCCCGGCCAGCCGCCTGCCTGCTTATCTCCTTGCCTTCCCTGGCGTATTGATCTTTCTCCACTCCCCAGCCAGTAGTAGCCGGGGCCCAGAGAGTGAGACTTGACAGGCTGTGAGGCGGGCGGCTGCGACGGGCAGAGAGCCACAGATTGCCGCCATTACTAGTAAAAAAAAATATGTCCCCGGATTTCATTTTAAAGCGGAACTCCACCCTAAAGTGGAACATCCGCTGATCGGAACCCCCCCCCTCCGGTGTCACAACTGACACCTTTCAGGGGGAGGGGGGTGCAGATACCTGTCTAAGACAGGTATTTGCACCCAGTTCCGGGAGTCCTCTCTGCAGGTAGTACGTCACTTCCCGCAGATTCCCCGTTGTGTTCTGGGAGACACTCGGCTCCCAGAACACAGGGGACCATTCAGAACGGTGCAGCGCGACTCGCGCATGCGCCGTAGGAAACCGGGCAGTGAAGCCGCAAGGCTTCACTTCCTGGTTCCCTCACCGAGGATGGCGGTGGGGGCAGCAGAGTGACGAGGGATTGCTCATCCTCTGCTGCGGACATCGCTAGACTCCAGGACAGGTAAGTGTCCATATATTAACAGTCAGCAGCTGCAGTATTTGTAGCTGCTGGCTTTTAATATTTTTTTTTTCCGTGGCACCTCCGCTTTAATAAATGAGGGGAAGCTCTACTGACTTCTGACATTTAATCGTGTGCAAGGAAAAATGTTTTTTTTTTTTTTTTTTTTCCTTGCATGTGATTGGGTATTCTTTGTGAAGTGAAGCTTCACCTCTTCAAACCTTCTAAACAAGGGGCCAGTTAACTGTCCTGTAGACTTTAGGGGGGCCGGACTGTTGCCATTGGGAGTAGAAAAGGTCCAGACGTCAGTGGGGAAAAACAATGCCCTATCTTTGCCATCCGTGGGAGGAATTGTGCCCTATCATTTGTGTCATTGGGAGGAATTGTGCCCCTTCATTGGAGTACCGTATATACTCCAGTATAAGCCGACCCAAATATAAGCCAAGGCACCTAATTTTACCACAAAAAACTGGGAAAACTTATTGACTCGAGTATACGCCTAGGGTGTCCATTTGCATGCCTCACTGTGCCTCACTTTGCCTCACTGTGTCCATGTGCATGCCTCACTGTGCCCATGCCTCACTGTGCCCATGCCTCACTGTGCCCATGCCTTACTGTGTCCATGACTAGACATACGTTTTAACATGGGAGTCTATGGAAGGGGTGCCCGGCTTTGAAAAATCGATGCTCCCCGGCCGTAGGTCCCCCGAAAAACAAACTTTGCACACTTGTAGAGTAAGAGTGGGGCTATATGTGTGCCAAGTACCGGGTCCCCAAAGTCTGGTAGATCAGGCGCAAAAAGGTGACTCGTGTATAAGTCGAGGGGGGCATTTTCAGCACAAAAAAATGTGCCGAAAAACTTGGATTATACTCGATTTAATTTTTCCATCGGAATTTCCGACGGGGGTTTTCCCATTGGAAAATCCGATCGTGTGTACGGGGCATAACTTGGATTTTCCCAAATTGTCTTTGAGGGTAGCATTGAAGAGTATAACAGAGAACTTACCAATCAGGGAAGACAACCACCTAAAAGACTTTCCATCCAAAAGTCTTCTCCCTGGCTAACTGAAGGTCAAGTCTGTAATGTCAGATAAAGGTTGTAAGGCTTGATTATGTAGCTGTTTTACATACGGGCACCAGCTCTTTCTGCCCAGATAAATGCCAAAGCTTTGGTGGAATGGACAGAAATACCCAATGGAGAATCCACATTCATACACATGTAGCGGGGATTTCCTCTCTCTCTCTATCTTTATTGGTTATTTGGCTGTTGTCTAGGGGTACCTGGGAGAGAGAGATAAGACACACCACGGCCCATGTCCTCCATAGCTAAGAGGTGAAGGCCAGCAAATTGGGTTTTGTGTAGGTGTCCTAGAGTCAAGTCCAGTACTTCATCCCTGACTCCTTTGCTCCTAGTAACCAGAGTTCCACACAGTGAATAGGTCCAACTCAGTTTTATTCTTCTTGCCAAGCAATAAAACAGTTTCTTTACTTTGGAAAATGGGGACAGATCGAGGCACAATTCTTTCTCTTCTGCTGCTGGCCACTGTGCTGTCACCTTTTATGACCTCTCCCTTCGCGCCACAGCGGGTTCCCCGCCCCGCTGTACCAGCTCCGGGGAGGATAAAAAGGCACAGTCTTGCGGTGCGAGCCCAACCCCGGTCCAAGGCAACAACGCCACCTATAGGCCGGCGGGAACTTCACACCACCAGAGTCCTCCAAGACTCACAAAGGGAACCTTGAATTTCCTAACAATCAAGGCATCTGGGTTACACTACCACCCAGATGCTTCCCCTAAATTCAAGTACCCGCTACACACACATAGCCTTCTCTAATAGCCATCTTAAGCCACTTAGCTACAAAAAAAAACATACACACAAGCATACAAAGCAATGGTAATTAAACTGGGATAGTTGGCAAGATAAGGAACATAGTGGGCTATAGAATGGGAAGAGGTGGGGGTAGAGGCACAGAGGTGAAAGTGGTCAGAAAACTGTTGGATTGTAATTTTTTATCTTTATTGTCAAATCGAATTATCAGTAAATTATCAGTTCCTTAAAGTGGCTCTAAATTCTTCTGTGTGCTACAGCCCCCCGCCCCCCACCCTAATACTTACCTGAGCCCCATTGCAGTCCAACAATGTGTGCATTCTATACATGATGGTAAAAAAACATTTGAGTTCAGCACCCCCCCCCAATACTCACCTGCGCCCCATTACCATCCAGCAATGTGTACAAGAGCCTCGGCTCCCTCTCCACTAGAGCTGGGCGATTTTTCTCCCAAAAAAATCAGCGATTTAAAAAAAAAAACTCGATTCACGATTCGAATCAAGTTTTTTTTGATGTCCTGAGGAGCTGCGGGCAGGAGGTTCGCGGACTAGGCCGAAGCCGCGGCCTCACCTAAAAACTCCTGCCCGCAGCTCCTCAGGACTGGCGCGTTGTCAGCGCCGGTCCTGGTGAAAAGCAGCCATTGGCTCCCGCTGCTCTCAATCACAGCCAGTAAGCCAAAGAGAAAAGAGAAGGGGGCAGGGCTGAGCCACGGCCCCATGTCTGAATGGACACGCAGAGCAGCAGTTCAGGAGCAAGCCTGTTGGCTTGCCCCTACAGCAAGCTGTTTGCTCTGGGGGAACTTGGCAAGGGTGGAGCCAGGAGTGCCAGCGGGGGACTCAAGAAGAGGAGGATCAGAGTTGCTTTGTGCAAAACCATTACACAGAGCAGGTAAAAAAACCTTGACTTTATTATCACTTTAAGTTATTTAACTCCTTCCTGTCTGATGTACGTATGTAAATGTCATGACGGGAAGTGGTTATTACCAATATCATGGCAGCTGCAGCCATGATTCTGGTAGCATTTTTTTCATCCACGATTGGCTGTCATGTGAAGGTGAACCCTTTTACAGCACTGGGAAGGACCCCCCTCCCCCACGTGGTAAAGGGGCGGGACTATTTTCCACATAGAAGAGAGGGGAACATCCGTTCCCTGGTCTCCTGTGTGACGAATGAAGCCAGAAGCGAAGAGGATTTTGTCACTTCGGGATTCAGTGCTGTCATTTGCTGGCCCGGTACAGCCAGGGAAGCAGCTGATTAAAAACAATCTGTGTTTGATCAGCTGCTTTGAAGGGCAGAGGGGACCTCAGGGTTTATTAGTCTCCTGATATCTCCATAAAGAGTACCTGTCACCTGCCCAAAGCTAGCACATTCACAAGGTGGGCTTGTTCACCCCCTTGTGATAGCACTAAAGTAAGTGGGGGAAAAAAACAAAAAAGCAGAAATAATTTCAATAAAATAAATGAAAGTATTCAAAAAGAAAATTAAAAAGCACCCTCGCCTTCCTACGCAAATGCAAAATCCCCCCAAAAAATAAAAATGATCTTAAACGAAAGACCACCTCTCCACCCCTCGTTTTTGGATAGTAATTTTTTTTTTTCCTTCTGACTTACCTTTTTATGAAGTACAGCCTGTACTTCCGATCCATCCGGTCCACGGCGCATGACGTCATATCCTCTTCTTCGGAGAGCCCCCGAAAAAAGTCAGCAGCTACAGTGTTTGTAGCTGCTGACTTTAAAAAAATAAATACATTTGCAGGTGGAACACTGCTTTAAGTGTAATTTTTTTCTGAAAATGTGCTTTTGATATGTGGCTGCTCAAATATCGTGTGACATAAAGAAATTGCAATAGCCACCATTTTATTCTTCTGGGTCTTTGCTTTTAGGAAATATATACTGTTTGGGGGTTCTAAGTAATTTTCAGAAGATCGACTTCTGTCAAGCAAAGACGACCGACCACACACTGATCAAAATTCAGCATCTATCAGCTGAATTTCGATCCATCTGTGGCCAGCTGTAGACTGCAAGTGATGTCTTCCTGAATCTCAAGCACAAGAGTTAGGCCCCTTTCACACTGAGGCGCTTTTCAGGCGCTATTGCGCTAAAAATAGCGCCTGCAATGCGCCCCAAAAAAGCCGCTCAATTGTATCCAATGTGAAAGCCCGAGGGCTTTCACACTGGAGCGTTGCGCTTGCAGGAGGGTCAAAAAACTCCTGCAAGCCGCATCTTTGAGGCACAATAGGAGCGCTAAAAATACAGCTCCTATAGCGCCCCTGCCCATTGAAATCAATGGGGTAGCGCCTCCAAAACACCCGCAAAACGCCGCAAAGAGGCGTTATTGCGGGCGTTTTTAACCCATTTTTGGCCGCTAGCGGGGGTTAAAATCCCCCCGCTAGCGCCCGCAAATCTCGGGAAAAAATACCCGTCGTTTTTCCTGACGAGATTCTTGACAAGAATCTTGTGCCGGCCGAGTGTACACACGATCCATTCCAAAGAACCGCCGTTCTTTTGAATGGAACGAACGCGGTGACGTCATCGACTACGACGAGCATGCGCTTGTCACATTCGATGCCGTCGCCGCCATCTTGCTACACCCTACCTTTGCCTAGGAAGCTACCGCGCATGCGTCAAAGTCATTTTGAGCATGCGCGGGCTTACCGGAGGACAGGTAAGCTTGTTGTCGCACACACACACACACACACAGCTTTCTTGTCGGGAAACAGGCCGACGAGAATCCCGACGAGAAAATAGAGAGCAGGTTCTCTATTTTTCTCGTCGAGATTCCCGGCAGTTTTCTTGACAAGAAACCATACACACGGCCGGTTTTCTCGGCAAGAAAGCTCTCCCAGCAGTTTTCTTGTCGTTTTCTTGCCGAGAAAACCGGCCGTGTGTACGAGGCCTCAGACTCGGTGCAGGCAAAGCTAAATAATCCATTATGAGCAAAACTGCAATTATAATTTAAATAATAACAATAATTTAAAGAAGAAATATCATCACAGATATTTGTATTGCTAATTAATTACATTCCATTCCATGAAGGCTTCATAGCCAAAACGCGTCAGTTTATAGCCTGCACCCATGTATCCATGTAACAAGTACTTTCATTCAAGAGCATCCAAGTTGCCAGCTTGGACTCTTGTCAGCACTCGGGCTTTCAGACTGGGATTGCAGCTGAGGCTTTTTTCAGGCGCTTTACAGGAGCTGTTTTTAGCGCTAAAGCACCTGAAAAACGCCTCCAGTGTGAAAGAGGTCTTAAAAGGGGAAATTGCCCCTGGCCCCCCCTGCCAAAGGGAGCCCAAGACTTCCTTAACAAAAAAATGTAACAATTATAAAAACGTGTTTGATTATTAAAAAAAAATGAACAAAGTGTGTGTGGGTATCAGGATACAGAACAGTTAAGCAAAGAAAGTGGTGAGGGCTTCTGGCAGATGTTTTACATTTCATCTATTATTTTACTATTCAAGATGTTTGTTTTAACATGACTGTCGCCAAATGTATTGCCTTGTTAAAGCGGAGTTCCACCCAGAAATGGAACTTCCACAGATCCAGGTATCTGCTCCCACTTCCAGGCAGAGATCGCTGCACTTTGTGCAGCAAACTACACAATCTATGGCCCCTATGGCCGCAAGGCTTCAATTCCTGTTTCCCTTAGTAAGGATATCAGCGCCTCCACCCGGAGTCGAGGGACAGGTTGGCTTCAGGTGAGGACATTGTGGGCTCCCTGGACAGGTAAGTCTCCCTATAATAAAAGTCAGCAGCTGCAGTACATCCCAAAACCTGCTCCACATCCCTAAGTCCCGCTACAAATCTAAAGGAGAACGAAGATTCGCAGTCCAAGGACCACGGCTATGGAACGCTCTACCCATAGGTGTGCGCAGCCTATTGCATTAGGGTGTGCACCCCAAAGCTCAAACACACATGAATGCCACCTGCTGTCACAGGAAGGGGCGCTGGTGGTGGGAGCCAGTTGATTGGGAGCATATTACTATACACCCTAAATACGGTTGTAACGTGTTCCTAAAGATGAACCTAGATTTTAATATAATGGGGGCATTTACAATGGCCACTGGCACCCCCAACCACCCACCTGGTGCTGCTCCTGGATAATGCTAATGCACATGGGGTAATTAGGGTGTGCCTAGGCACACCCGGCACACCCTGTGTGCACACCTATGGCTCTACCAACGAACATCCGCATGGAAGAAAACCATCGGGCCTTCGGGAAAAAACTTAAGACCCACCCCTTCTGAAGGATCAGGACGACAATGGATACAAAGCGATTTAGTTTGCATTTGTAGCGCTATACAAGTTACTCACTCACTCACTCACTCACTCACTAGCTGCTGATTTTAATGAATTTTTTCCCAGGCAGAACTCCGCTTTAAGGAGAGACAAGTGGGTGGCACAAGGGAAAAGTTTGAAAAATGTTGGAAAGTGCCAGGCAACAGCCCCAACTCCATCATGTGGGAGAGAAGGTAATGACCAGCATTGATTTATTTGCAGCGAGAGACATAATAGAGAAGTTCACTCGCCAGCTTGACCCTGATTGGGTCAATGGGCGAATCTGACACTTTCGCGATCTCAAATCTTGTTAGTAAGTGTTACACAAAATTATGAGATTGGTCGAATTCGGGACAGACGTGATCTTGGATCAAGATTCAGCCAGAATGAGAGTGTCGGATGAAATCAGTCGAGAGTAGAGGACCTTCCTTCCTTACGTCTCTTGCACAGAGTGTAGCCGACTCCTAACCAGTGGGCTTTTTTCATGTCCCGAATCCTTCAACCAGACTTCCCACAAGTGATTTTAAGTTTCCTGAACCTTTCAGCCTGTGGATCCGTAACCAGTGGGCTTTTTTCATGTCCCGAATCCTTCAACCAGACTTCCCACAAGTGATTTTAAGTTTCCTGAACCTTTCAGCCTGTGGATCCGTACACGCCACCTCCTGTGCACCTATGCCCGATGATGCTCTCTCTCGTCTCAAAAATACTGTATATTGTTACTTCTCTCTGCGAACATTCAAATGTGTTTCTGCATACAGTACTCTACTCATTAGAATTAGTTTACAATAAAAACTGGCGTTTATATAACGTTATTTTAACGTCCAGTGTACATGAGGCCTTAATGTTATTTTCTCTGTCCTTAGTCTCGGCCCTTAATTTCTCTGTTGTGGGGCCCCTCGAACTTAAAGTTTTGCAGGCCCCTCAAGGTCTAAATTTGGTGCTGCCCCGGACATTGCCTTCATCTCCCTAGAAGGATGGCTCCATGTTTGTTCAGGCATTCTCCAGGGTCACCATCTACTTCATTAGACGTGGGCTCAGAGGTAACACAATCACTAGGGTGACCAGACATCCCCGGTTTCAGGGGACAGTCCCCGGACCAAGTCTGTCCCTGGTTTTGTCCCCAGATTGGATTTGAACATGGGCTGGGGCAATTTCAAAGACAGTCAGTGCAGAATAAAAAAAAAAATCTGAATTACACACCTCCACTCTGCCGCTCCTACTAGCTCAGGGGGTGTATTTTTTTTTCCATTATCTGTGCCCCTTTCTGATGATCATGTGCTGGTCGGAGCGGAGGGAATATTTCTTCAGTTTCGGGTGAATGCCCATCCAGCTCCGCTCACATGTTCTTCTGCCTTGGCTCAAGTCCCGGCCAGCCGCCTGCCTGCTTATCTCCTTGCCTTCCCTGGCGGAGTGATCTTCCTCCGCACCCCACCCAGTAGTAGCCGGCGGCGACGGGCAGAGAGTCACTGATTGGCGCCATTACTAGTAAAAAAAAAATATGTCCCCGGATTTAATTTTTTTTTAATCTGGTCACCTTAACAATCATGGAAATCTATTTCATAAATATCTGACAAAACTTTCTAGCACCACTCACCTTGTGATTTTCTACAATGTTGCAGTCTGAGGATGTGGTAAAATGAAATTGAGGAAAAGATTACTCTTGCCTGCAGCAAACTAAAGCTATCAATCCCGGCCTGGAGCTGGAGTTCAAGGACAGCATAGATCGTAGATATTTTTGAAAGTATACTGTACTGTTACTCCGTTTTGTAAGGCCCCTTTCACACGGGCGGCTGTTCTGCCGCAGTTAAAAGCATGTTTTTTTCTTTTGAAATTCAAGACCCCAGGCACAGCGATCAGCTGCATTTGTACACTGCTTTTAGCTGCGTTTACGTGCGTTTACATGCGGCTGCGTTTAGCTGCGTTTGGCCATTATTGTCATCCCCATAGCAACCATTTTTATTTTGATGTGCTTCCTGTTGTTTTTTTCTTTTGTTCACGCTGCTATCCGCAGCTGACACAGTGCACTGCGATTACCTGCAGTTATGTGCAGATAGCTGCGCTACATCGCACCTGGACGCATTCAATTCTATTTTTTCTATTCGCACCAAACTGCATGTAACGAAATCGCAGCTAAACGCTGTGTGTGAATGGGGCCATAGGAAAGCATTGTGTGCTTTTAGCTGCGGTAGAAAACGAGAAAATCCGCAGCTAAAAGCACCATTCTATCCGTCCGTGTGAAAGGGGCCTAATATGTTGGAATTGCATTCATGGAGACTTGCTAAGGTCCCCTTAAAGAATAAATAATCAGATCCTTGTATAATCTCAATATTAACTGGCTTTCTGTAAACGCAGGACTCCTAGCTACAGGAAAAAAGTGCTCGTTATTGAGCCAATGTAGTGTTGTGAATTGTCACTAATTATTCCATACCTCCCAACTCTGTGAGATGAGAAAGAGGGACACATTATAGCAAAAAGTACTGTATGTAGGCCAGTGGTGTATTTAGGTTTTGTGCTGCCCTAGGCCTGACTAAAATCGTGCACCCCCTAATTTAAATATGACCCACCCCTTCCTGTCAAGGCCACACCCCTTTCTGTTTAAGACCCGCCCTGAAATTTTCCAGTGGGGACACTAGTTCTGAGGGCCTGGGGGGGGGGGGGAATGGATTCCCTTAATTCGCATAGATTTCCTCTCACTTCCCGTTTGGCTATGGAGCAGGAAGTGAAGGGAAACCTCTGCAATGGGACAGGGATGGTAAAAAATAAACTGATAGGGGCTATAACCCTCCCTTACTCTATCCAAAATGGAAAAAAAAGTGTTGCCTATAGTTCTGTTTTTAAGCACAAATTTCTGATAATTTTATGGAGAGGACTAAGAAGATATAACCATGCCAATGGTGCAGCAGAAAATATATAGCACAGTGAGGAAGGTTTGTGATCCAGCTTGATAGGACACTCAAAATTATAAGCAGCGCCCCCCCACCCCCACACACAGTTGCGGAATGCTGGCCGCCCGCATACTAGAAGCAGTGCGCCCGCTTTATGGGGGTGCTAGACTAATTTTCCTTTCAGCCCAGTCCGCCCCATATGACTGGCGCTACACTAACAATGTAGCGCAAGCCGGCGGGGACTCTTTTGGGTAAAATTGGGCAAAATGTTCGACTTTGGAGATGGCAATGCACTCTAGACACGGTCACATGCATGCCCATTTGCAATGCACTCTAGACCTACCCGGGATTGAACCCAGGGTCACATGCGTGCTAGTGTAGAGATGCCACCAAGTGTCACATGCAGGGTCATTTATGTCTCATATGGACTTTAACTTGTCTCACTGGGACTTATCTCTCAGGGACTATAACTGGCCTCACTGTGAGATTAGAACTTCTCAACAGGGACTATAACTGGTCTCACTGGGACTTGTCTCGCAGGGACTATACACCTCGTCTCACTGGGACTTCCCGAAATTGAACCCAGGATCACTTGCATGGCAGGCAGGCGGGCTCTCTACCCCCTGAGCTACACCACCTCCTGAGATATAGAGCTGCTTCCTGAGATGTAGAGCTGCTTTCATTAATAAGTGTTCTTCTATAGCTTATTATAGCCAAATTTACCACCCTAACTCCTCCCACAGCTTTTACACTACATAGACAAGTAATATACCGAAACGTGCGGATTGTTCCTTATTGGTGTGCTATTACTTTGTGGAACGTTTCGCCAAATGGTTCTCGAAATATCGTCGCTTTTGCGGCAAAATAAGTCCCATAGGAATGAATGGCGAAAATAGAGTGTGAGCTGACAAAAGCTGAAAAATCAGGACATGATTTCTAAACTGCCACCACTCCCTCATTTTCAAGCCCCACCTACACAAATCTTATATCAAAACGTTCAGCTATCCCTGCTGCCACTACACATGTCCACGGCTAAGGCATAGCCCTGATAGTTTTCACAATATGACTATTTCTTTGCAACTCACGCCGTCCATTGACATTCATTGAAACTCCCATCTAGCCACTTTAAATTTGAAGGGCAATATATAAACTGTGACTGTGCCTTCAATTTTAATATTTCACACACATACTATATATCAAAATGTAGGTCTGGGTCTTGTGATTCTCACAATATAAAGCTCTTCATTGTAGGATTTATAGTTTTTAAAATACAACCGTTTGAAGAATGACAAGTATTCAGGAGATGCAAAATACTCTGACCTGTGCTTAGATGGATAAACAAACATTGGTTTCCTGGCAACGCTGAGCGGAATTATAGCTCCTCCCACACAGCTCTGAGGGGAGTTTCTGTATCACAAATTGTTGTAACATGGAGGTTGGCTGTGTTGTCTTTCCCTCAGGACACAGTATGTTCCCAGTTGGGGTGTCTGGGGGGGGGAAAGACAATGCACGTCGCCTCTTATTTCTCTAAGGCATTTCTAATGTTCAACTTTGCTTACTCTTTTGATTCTGTTATCTGTAAATGAATTACTATGTACCTCTACTATGTACTGTAATACGACTAATACTGTTTTCCGCTGTTTTGTATTCTTTGATAAAATCCAAGAAAACTTTGAAAGAAAAAAAATGTGCTATATAAATAAATAAAAGTTGAGATGCATTTCTCACTCTATAAAGCTTGTCATGTGCACTTTTTACATTTGATCAATCAATTGGTTAGTGTCAGTAGTGTATTTAGGTTTTGTGCTGCCCTAGGCCTGACTAAAATAGTGCACCCCTAATTTAAATATGACCCACCCCTTCCTGTCAAGGACACACCCCTTTCTGTTTAAGACCCGCCCTGAAATTTTCCAGTGGGGACACTAGTTCTGAGGGCCTGGGGGAGGAGGGGATGTATTACCTTAATTTGCATAGATTTCCTCTCACTTCCTGTTTGGCTATGGAGCAGGAAGTGAAGGGAAATCTCTGCAATGGGACAGGGATGGTAAAAAATAAACTAAAAGGGGCTATAACCCTCCCTTACTCTATCCAAAATGGAAAAAAAAAGTGTTGCGTATAGTTCTGTTTTTAACCACTTAAGCCCCGGACCATTTGGTAGCTAAAGGACCAGAGGTGATTGCAGAATTTTGCACTGCGCTGCTTTAACTGTAAATTGTGCGGACATGCAATGTTCTACCCAAACGAAATTTGCATCCTTTTCTTCCCACAAATAGAGCTTTCTTTTAATGGTATTTGATTGCCTCTGTGATTTTTATTTTTTGCGATATAAATGGAAAAAGAACGAAATTTTTTAAAAAAAATGATATTTTCTACTTTTTGTTATAAGAAAAATCGAATAAACTCAATTTTAGTCATACATTTAGGCCAAAATGTATTCAGTCACCTGTCTTTAGTAAAAAAATGTCAATAAGCGTATATTTATTGCTTTGCGCAAAAGTTATAGCGTCTACAAACTAGGGTACATTTTCTGGAATTTACACAGGTTTTAATTTATAACTGCCTATCTCATTTCTTAAGGTGCTAAAATGGCAGGGCAGTACAAACCCCCCCCCCCAAATGACCCCATTTTGGAAAGTAAACATCCCAAGGAAATTGCTGAGAGGCATGTTAAGCCCATTGAATATTTTTTTTTTTGTCTCAAGTGATTGAATAATGACTAAAAAATAAATAAAAAATAAAAAAGTTGTCACTAAATGATATATTGCTCACACATGCCATGGTTATATGTGGAATTAGACCCCAAAATACATTTTGCTGCTTCTTCTGAGCACGGGGATACCACATGTGTGGGACTTTTTAGGAGCCTAGCCGCGTACGGGACCCCAAAAACCAAGCACCGCCTTCAGGCTTTCTAAGGGTGTAAATTTTTGATTTCACTTCTCACTGCCTATCACAGTTTCGGAGGCCATGGAATGCCCAGATGGCACAACCCCCCCCCAAATGACCCCATTTTGGAAAGTAGACACCCCAAGCTATTTGCTGAGAGGTATTGTGAGTATTTTGCAGATCTCGCTTTTTGTCACAAAGTTTTGAAAATTGGAAAAAATATATATATATATATATATTGTCTTTCTTCATTTTCAAAAACAAATGAGAGCTGTAAAATACTCACCATGCCTCTCAGCAAATAGCTTGGGGTGTCTACTTTCCAAAATGGGGTCATTTGGGGGGATTTTGTGCTATTTTGGCATTTTATGGCCTTCGAAACTGTGATAGGTAGTGAGGAGTGAAATCAAAAATTTGTGCCTAGAAATCCTGAAGGCGGTGCTTGGTTTTCGGGGTCCCGTACGCGGCTAGGCTCCTAAAAAGTCCCACACATGTGGTATCCCCGTACTCAGGAGAAGCAGCAAAATGTATTTTGGGGTGTAATTCCACATATAACCATGGCATGTGTGAGCAATATATCATTTAGTGACAACTTTTTGTATTTTTTTTTTGTCATTATTCAATCACTTGGGACAAAAAAAAAAGAATATTCAATGGGCTCAACAGGCCTCTCAGCAATTTCCTTGGGGTGTCTACTTTCTAAAATGGGGTCATTTGGGGGGGGGGTTTGTGCTATTTTGGCATTTTATGGCCTTCAAAACTGTGATAGGTAGTGAGGAGTGAAATCAAAAATTTGTGCCCTTAGAAATCCTGAAGGCGGTGCTTGGTTTCCGGGGGCCCGTACGCGGCTAGGCTCCTAAAAAGTCCCACACATGTGGTATCCCCGTGCTCAGGAGAAGCAGCAAAATGTATTTTGGGGTGCAATTACACATATAACCATGGCATGTGTGAGCCATATATAATTTAGTGACAACTTATTGTAATTTTTTTTTTTTTTTTTTGTCATTATTCAATCACTTGAGACAAAAAAAAAAAAATATTCAATGGGCTCAACATGCCTCTCAGCAATTTCCTTGGGATGTCTACTTTCCAAAATGGGGTCATTTGGGGGGGGGGGTTTGTACTGCCCTGCCATTTTAGCACCTCAAGAAATGAGATAGGCAGTTATAAATTAAAACCTGTGTAAATTCCAGAAAATGTACCCTAGTTTGTAGACGCTATAACTTTTGCGCAAAGCAATAAATATACGCTTATTGACATTTTTTTACTAAAGACAGGTGGCTGAATACATTTTGGCCTAAATGTATGACTAAAATTGAGTTTATTCAATTTTTCTTATAACAAAAAGTAGAAAATATCTTTTTTTTTCAAAATTTTCGTGTTTTTCCATTTATATCGCAAAAAATAAAAATCGCAGAGGCAATCAAATACCATTAAAAGAAAGCTCTATTTGTGGGAAGAAAAGGACGCAAATTTCGTTTGGGTAGAACATTGCATGTCCGCACAATTTACAGTTAAAGCAGCGCAGTGCAAAATTCTGAAATCACCTCTGGTCCTTTAGCTACCAAATGGTCCGGGGCTTAAGTGGTTAAAAACAGAACTATACGCAACACTTTTTTTTCCATTTTGGATAGAGTAAGGGAGGGTTATAGCCCCTATCAGTTTATTTTTTACCATCCCTGTCCCATTGCAGAGATTTCCCTTCACTTCCTGCTCCATAGCCAAACAGGAAGTGAGAGGAAATCTATGCAAATTAAGGTAATACATCCCCCCCTCCCCCAGGCCCTCAGAACTAGTGTCCCCACTGGAAAATTTCAGGGCGGGTCTTAAACAGAAAGGGGTGTGGCCTTGACAGGAAGGGGTGGGTCATATTTAAATTAGGGGGTGCACGATTTTAGTTAGGCCTAGGGCAGCACAAAACCTAAATACACCACTGGCCTACATACAGTACTTTTTGCTATAATGTGTCCCTCTTTCTCATCTCATAGAGTTGGGAGGTATGGAATAATTAGTGACAATTCACAACACTACATTGGCTCAATAACGAGCACTTTTTTCCTGTAGCTAGGAGTCCTGCGTTTACAGAAAGCCAGTTAATATTGAGATTATACAAGGATCTGATTATTTATTCTTTAAGGGGACCTTAGCAAGTCTCCATGAATGCAATTCCAACATATTAGGCCCCTTTCACACGGACGGATAGAATGGTGCTTTTAGCTGCGGATTTTCTAGTTTTCTACCGCAGCTAAAAGCACACAATGCTTTCCTATGGCCCCATTCACACACAGCGTTTAGCTGCGATTTCGTTACATGCGGTTTGGTGCGAATAGAAAAAATAGAATTGAATGCGTCCAGGTGCGATGTAGCGCAGCTATCTGCACATAACTGCAGGTAATCGCAGTGCACTGTGTCAGCTGCGGATAGCAGCGTGAACAAAAGAAAAAAACAACAGGAAGCACATCAAAATAAAAATGGTTGCTATGGGGATGACAATAATGGCCAAACGCAGCTAAACGCAGCCGCATGTAAACGCACGTAAACGCAGCTAAAAGCAGTGTACAAATGCAGCTGATCGCTGTGCCTGGGGTCTTGAATTTCAAAAGAAAAAAACATGCTTTTAACTGCGGCAGAACAGCCGCCCGTGTGAAAGGGGCCTTACAAAACGGAGTAACAGTACAGTATACTTTCAAAAATATCTACGATCTATGCTGTCCTTGAACTCCAGCTCCAGGCCGGGATTGATAGCTTTAGTTTGCTGCAGGCAAGAGTAATCTTTTCCTCAATTTCATTTTACCACATCCTCAGACTGCAACATTGTAGAAAATCACAAGGTGAGTGGTGCTAGAAAGTTTTGTCAGATATTTATGAAATAGATTTCCATGATTGTTAAGGTGACCAGATTAAAAAAAAATTTAATCCGGGGACATATTTTTTTTTTACTAGTAATGGCGCCAATCAGTGACTCTCTGCCCGTCGCCGCCGGCTACTACTGGGTGGGGTGCGGAGGAAGATCACTCCGCCAGGGAAGGCAAGGAGATAAGCAGGCAGGCGGCTGGCCGGGACTTGAGCCAAGGCAGAAGAACATGTGAGCGGAGCTGGATGGGCATTCACCCGAAACTGAAGAAATATTCCCTCCGCTCCGACCAGCACATGATCATCAGAAAGGGGCACAGATAATGGAAAAAAAAATACACCCCCTGAGCTAGTAGGAGCGGCAGAGTGGAGGTGTGTAATTCAGATTTTTTTTTTTATTCTGCACTGACTGTCTTTGAAATTGCCCCAGCCCATGTTCAAATCCAATCTGGGGACAAAACCAGGGAAAGACTTGGTCCGGGGACTGTCCCCTGAAACCGGGGATGTCTGGTCACCCTAGTGATTGTGTTTCCTCTGAGCCCACGTCTAATGAAGTAGATGGTGACCCTGGAGAATGCCTGAACAAACATGGAGCCATCCTTCTAGGGAGATGAAGGCAATGTCCGGGGCAGCACCAAATTTAGACCTTGAGGGGCCTGCAAAACTTTAAGTTCGAGGGGCCCCACAACAGAGAAATTAAGGGCCGAGACTAAGGACAGAGAAAATAACATTAAGGCCTCATGCACACTGGACGTTAAAATAACGTTATAAAAACGCCAGTTTTTATTGTAAACTAATTCTAATGAGTAGAGTACTGTATGCAGAAACACATTTGCGTGTTCGCAGAGAGAAGTAACAATATACAGTATTTTTGAGACGAGAGAGAGCATCATCGGGCATAGGTGCACAGGAGGTGGCGTGTACGGATCCACAGGCTGAAAGGTTCAGGAAACTTAAAATCACTTGTGGGAAGTCTGGTTGAAGGATTCGGGACATGAAAAAAGCCCACTGGTTAGGAGTCGGCTACACTCTGTGCAAGAGACGTAAGGAAGGAAGGTCCTCTACTCTCGACTGATTTTATCCGACACTCTCATTCTGGCTGAATCTTGATCCAAGATCACGTCTGTCCCGAATTCGACCAATCTCATAATTTTGTGTAACACTTACTAACAAGATTTGAGATCGCGAAAGTGTCAGATTCGCCCATTGACCCAATCAGGGTCAAGCTGGCGAGTGAACTTCTCTATTATGTCTCTCGCTGCAAATAAATCAATGCTGGTCATTACCTTCTCTCCCACATGATGGAGTTGGGGCTGTTGCCTGGCACTTTCCAACATTTTTCAAACTTTTCCCTTGTGCCACCCACTTGTCTCTCCTTAAAGCGGAGTTCTGCCTGGGAAAAAATTCATTAAAATCAGCAGCTAGTGAGTGAGTGAGTGAGTGAGTGAGTAACTTGTATAGCGCTACAAATGCAAACTAAATCGCTTTGTATCCATTGTCGTCCTGATCCTTCAGAAGGGGTGGGTCTTAAGTTTTTTCCCGAAGGCCCGATGGTTTTCTTCCATGCGGATGTTCGTTGGTAGAGCCATAGGTGTGCACACAGGGTGTGCCGGGTGTGCCTAGGCACACCCTAATTACCCCATGTGCATTAGCATTATCCAGGAGCAGCACCAGGTGGGTGGTTGGGGGTGCCAGTGGCCATTGTAAATGCCCCCATTATATTAAAATCTAGGTTCATCTTTAGGAACACGTTACAACCGTATTTAGGGTGTATAGTAATATGCTCCCAATCAACTGGCTCCCACCACCAGCGCCCCTTCCTGTGACAGCAGGTGGCATTCATGTGTGTTTGAGCTTTGGGGTGCACACCCTAATGCAATAGGCTGCGCACACCTATGGGTAGAGCGTTCCATAGCCGTGGTCCTTGGACTGCGAATCTTCGTTCTCCTTTAGATTTGTAGCGGGACTTAGGGATGTGGAGCAGGTTTTGGGATGTACTGCAGCTGCTGACTTTTATTATAGGGACACTTACCTGTCCAGGGAGCCCACAATGTCCTCACCTGAAGCCAACCTGTCCCTCGACTCCGGGTGGAGGCGCTGATATCCTTACTAAGGGAAACAGGAATTGAAGCCTTGCGGCCATAGGGGCCATAGATTGCGTAGTTTGCTGCACAAAGTGCAGCGATCTCTGCCTGGAAGTGGGAGCAGATACCTGGATCTATGGAAGTTCCATTTCTGGGTGGAACTCCGCTTTAACAAGGCAATACATTTGGCGACACAGTCATGTTAAAACAAACATCTTGAATAGTAAAATAATAGATGAAATGTAAAACATCTGCCAGAAGACCACTTTCTTTGCTTAACTGTTCTGTATCCTGATACCCACACACACTTTGTTCATTTTTTTTTAATAATCAAACACGTTTTTATAATTGTTACATTTTTTTGTTAAGGAAGTCTTGGGCTCCCTTTGGCAGGGGGGGCCAGGGGCAATTTCCCCTTTTAAGACCTCTTTCACACTGGAGGCGTTTTTCAGGTGCTTTAGCGCTAAAAACAGCTCCTGTAAAGCACCTGAAAAAAGCCTCAGCTGCAATCCCAGTCTGAAAGCCCGAGTGCTTTCACACTGGGGTGCTGCGCCTGCAGGGCATCAAAAAAAGTCCTGCAAGCAGCTTCTTTGCATCGCTTTAGGAGCGGTGAATACACCGCTCCTAAAGCGCCCCTGCCCATTGAAATCAATGGGCAGCGCTGCCGAACCGCAGCAGCGCTTTGCAGGGCTTTTAACCCTTTTTCATCCGCTAGCGGCCAAAAACCACTGCAAAAACTACGGTAAAGCGCCGCTAAAAATAGCCACGTTTCACCGCCGACGCCCGGGTGCTTTCATTGTGAAACAAAATGTTACCCCAGCTCTACTACCAATATAAGAGTCCATGAACTGACAAGAGTCCAAGCTGGCAACTTGGATGCTCTTGAATGAAAGTACTTGTTACATGGATACATGGGTGCAGGCTATAAACTGACGCGTTTTGGCTATGAAGCCTTCATGGAATGGAATGTAATTAATTAGCAATACAAATATGTGTGATGATATTTCTTCTTTAAATTATTGTTATTATTTAAATTATAATTGCAGTTTTGCTCATAATGGATTATTTAGCTTTGCCTGCACCGAGTCTGAGGCCTCGTACACACGTCCGGTTTTCTCGGCAAGAAAACGACAAGAAAACTGCTGGGAGAGCTTTCTTGCCGAGAAAACCGGTCGTGTGCATGGTTTCTCGTCAAGAAAACTGCCGGGAATCTCGACGAGAAAAATAGAGAACCTGCTCTCTATTTTCTCGTCGGGATTCTCGTCGGCCTGTTTCCCGACAAGAAAGCTGTGTGTGTGTGTGCGGTAAGCCCGCGCATGCTCAAAATGACTTTGACGCATGTGCGGTAGCTTCCTAGGCAAAGGTAGGGTGTAGCAAGATGGTGGCGACGGCATCGAATGTGACAAGCGCATGCTCGTCGTAGTCGATGACGTCACCGCGTTCGTTCCATTCAAAAGAACGGCGGTTCTTTGGAATGGATCGTGTGTACACTCGGCCGGCACAAGATTCTTGTCAAGAATCTCGTCAGGAAAAACGACGGGTACATTTTCCCGCGATTTGCGGGCGCTAGCGGGGGGATTTTAACCCCCGCTAGCGGCCAAAAATGGGTTAAAAACGCCCGCAATAACGTCTCTTTGCGGCGTTTTGCGGGTGTTTTGGAGGCGCTACCCCATTGATTTCAATGGGCAGGGGCGCTATAGGAGCTGTATTTTTAGCGCTCCTATTGTGCCTCAAAGATGCGGCTTGCAGGAGTTTTTTGACCCTCCTGCAAGCGCAACGCTCCAGTGTGAAAGCCCTCGGGCTTTCACATTGGATACAATTGAGCGGCTTTTTTGGGGCGCATTGCAGGCGCTATTTTTAGCGCAATAGCACCTGAAAAGCGCCTCAGTGTGAAAGGGGCCTAACTCTTGTGCTTGAGATTCGGGAAGACATCACTTGCAGTCTACAGCTGGCCACAGATGGATCGAAATTCAGCTGATAGATGCTGAATTTTGATCAGTGTGTGGTCGGTCGTCTTTGCTTGACAGAAGTCGATCTTCTGAAAATTACTTAGAACCCCCAAACAGTATATATTTCCTAAAAGCAAAGACCCAGAAGAATAAAATGGTGGCTATTGCAATTTCTTTATGTCACACGATATTTGAGCAGCCACATATCAAAAGCACATTTTCAGAAAAAAATTACACTTAAAGCAGTGTTCCACCTGCAAATGTATTTATTTTTTTAAAGTCAGCAGCTACAAACACTGTAGCTGCTGACTTTTTTCGGGGGCTCTCCGAAGAAGAGGATATGACGTCATGCGCCGTGGACCGGATGGATCGGAAGTACAGGCTGTACTTCATAAAAAGGTCAGAAGGAAAAAAAAACAATTACTATCCAAAAACGACGGGTGGAGAGGTGGTCTTTCGTTTAAGATCATTTTAATTTTTTGGGGGGATTTTGCATTTGCGTAGGAAGGCGAGGGTGCTTTTTAATTTTCTTTTTGAATACTTTCATTTATTTTATTGAAATTCTTTCTGCTTTTTTGTTTTTTTCCCCCACTTACTTTAGTGCTATCACAAGGGGGTGAACAAGCCCACCTTGTGAATGTGCTAGCTTTGGGCAGGTGACAGGTACTCTTTATGGAGATATCAGGAGACTAATAAACCCTGAGGTCCCCTTTGCCCTTCAAAGCAGCTGATCAAACACAGATTGTTTTTTTTTTTTTTTCAAAAGATTTTATTGAATTTTTTCATTCAGATTAAAAAACAGTATATGAAGAACATAACACAAGTCTGTGTAAGGGTAGATAAGATATAAGATACAACAAACCAAGAAAATAACTTGCATATAATGGATAGCAGGAAGGAGTCTGTAGTGGATAAGTCCGGAGATTGCAAGGTAAAATAATTTAAAAAAAAAAAAAAAAAAAAATTGTTAGGAGGGAAAGGAAGGAAAGAGGGAACTGGGGCAGAGGGGGGGGGGGGGTGTATGCGCACCAAGTCAGTCGGAGGGGGGGGGGGGGAGATGGCACCAAGGCATTAGCCGAGACCCGAGATAATCAATCACAGTAGTTGGGGTAGTAGAAGATGAATCGATGATGACGTAGTGGACATCTTGGTGAACGATCGGAGATGTTTAGGATCCAGCGTACGTTTGATGGTTAATTTGCAGAGGGGGGGGGGGGGTCCGACCCCTGAGGAGGTGGGGGGAGGGCCCCAAAGTATGAGTATGAGAACTTGTCAAAGTTGTTACGTTCCTCCAAGGATAATGTCAAGTCCATGAAAGCTTGCCATTTGGAGAAGAAGCGATCCTTGGAACCTTTGTGTTCGAAGTCAGTGTTAAGTCTATCCTTATAGAGTAGCTGCAGGAGTTCACGTTTGACTTGAGAGGTGTGTGGACATAGGGGGATGGTCCAATTTTTCAGTATGGTTCTTCTCGCTATTAAGAGGCAGATCAGATACCAGTCCCGGCAAGGAGGGTAGGCGTTGGGTGACCAGGGTAGCAGCAGAGGATCCCAATGCCCGAAGATGAGGAGCAAAGGGTCCTTGGGCAGTTTCAGCAGGGTTACATCAAATATGTAGGATATGACCTGGTCCCAGAAGGTGGATATGTATGAACATGACCACAAACGATGAGTTAGGGTGGGTCTTGGGAGTTGGCAGAGCGGGCAATTGGCGTTGCCCGGGTTCTTTTTGTCTGAGAGAAAAGGTATGTAAGCACGGTGAAGGATTTTTAATTGGGTTTCTCTCCATGATTCATTAGGAATCAGTTGGTGGACTTTGTTGAGTCCTTGTAGAAGTTTGTCTACCAGCTCCGCCTCCGGGAAATCCCTTTTCCAGTTAGCTGCTGAGGAAGATGCCAGTGTAGGGGTGGTCTTTTGGAGAAAGGGTTTGTAAATATCTGAGATGGTATAGGAAGTATCCAGGAGCAGTTGGTCCATGAAGGCTAGTTTAAATCGTTTACTCTCCTCTCTGCATGAGTCCTTCAAAAAGCTGATGCATTGCCCAAAATGAAAAATGTGGGATTGGGGGAGTGAGAAGGTCTTGGCTATGGTTGAGAAATTGAGAGGGCGCCCAGTTTCCACATTGCATAGAGTAGAGAACTTTGTGAGGCCTTTCCGTAGCCAGATGGAAAAGGCTTTGTTTTCCAATCCGGGTGGGAAGCTGGGGTTCCCTTGTATTGGTAGGTATCTGGACATGAAAGGGGAAAGTTTGAGGCTCTTCCTAACCTCTCGCCATGCTATAGCAGTGTCCCGCAGCAGGAGATTATGTTGGAGTAGAGGTGGGACAGATTTCCATTTGCAGTGGAGTAGTGCCGCCAGGGAAAAGGGTTGAGCCATTATAGATTCTAAGGAGTAGTTCGAGTACCGGGAGCACTGGGATATCCAGTCGAGTCCTATCCTCAGTAGGCACGCCAAGTTATAAGCTCTGATATTTGGAAGGCTGATACCCCCTTCGCGTCTGGGAAGAAATAGTTTTGCGAATGCTATGCGTGGTCGTCTGCCTTGCCAGATGAATTTAGATATGGCCTTGTTGAGGGTTTTTGTATCTTTGTGGCGGAGGAGCAAAGGTATAGTTTGGAGTGGGTATAATAATCGCGCAAAACTGACCATTTTCCCCAGGTGGCATCTTCCCAGGAGCGAGAGGGGCAGGTCCATCCAGTTTCCCAATTCGTGTGTAATTTTTGTGATTATGGGTGGGTAATTGAGGTGGTATATGGATGAGGGTATTTTCCCTATTTTGATTCCTAAGTAGGTAATGTGGGATTTTGCAACCGTGAAGGGTGATTGGAGGGCCCAGGGTGGATTAGATAGAATGCCTAAGGGGAGGATTTCACTCTTACCATAGTTTATACGGAGGCCTGAACACAACCTGAATTCATCGAAAATCGTTTTGATCGTGGACATGTCGGAGGAGGGCTTCGCTGAGAATATGAGTACATCATCAGCGAAGAGTGATGTGCGCAGTTTGTGGGAGCCCGCCTTGATGCCATGAAGAGGGGCATTCTGGATTAAGTGTCTGGACAGAGGTTCCAAGCCAATGTTAAAAAGAAGTGGGGATAGGGGACAGCCTTGTCTGGTGCCCTTATGGAGGCGGAAATCGTCCAAGAGGAGACCCGCTGCCACCAGCCTGGCCGCAGGAGAGGCGTACATGGCGTCAATGAGATGGGAGAAGGGCCCAGTAAACCCCATTTTCGACATGGCCAGGGATAGCCATTCAAAGCTGACATTATCAAAGGCCTTCTCCGCGTCCAGAGTGATGATAGCGTGGTCCCCCCCCGGATTAGATTTGGCATATTCTAGGGCCATCATTACCTTTCGAATATTTAGGGTGGCTGTTCTACCTCTCACAAATCCTGATTGGGCAGGGTGTATTAGAGAGGGTAAGATGTCGGCTAGTCTGTTGGCTATAATTTTAGAGAGGATTTTGACATCCAGATTCAGCAGTGATATGGGTCGGTAAGAGCCTGGTTCTTGGGGGTCTTTCCCCTTCTTGTATAGTAATTTGATGATGGCGTGATTCCCCGTGGGTAGATAAGGGCCGCCAGACCAAATACCACAGTAAACTTTATGGAGAGTGGGTTCTAAAATCGTTTTTAAGGTCTTATAGAATTCGCCTGTGAAGCCATCGGGACCTGGGGCTTTAGAGGGTGCTAGATTGTTGATGGTAGTAGATATTTCGGAGAGGGTTAATGGTGCGTTCAGGGTCTCAAGTTGGGAGGGGGTTACCGTAGGCATGACAACATTCTCGAGGAAGGATTGGGCTTTTAGTTTGTCTATAGGGTCTAGAGGAGGAGTAATATTGTAACATGACTCTATTAATGTCCTGCTGCGTGGAGTGGGCAATGCCCGAGGCGTCTCGTAAGGAGGTTATGTGGGTCGGGCGGAAAGGGCCTTTGCAGAGCCTAGCTAACAGTTTTCCTGCTTTGTTGCCATATTTATGGAGGGTGGCATCCATATGTGCCTGTTTTGTCAGTTCGAGGGTGTCGGCCCATGTGTCAAAGGCCCTCTTAGCTGAGTGCCACTTTTTCCTATTGTCTGGTGAGTCCATGGAGTATAAAGAGCGTTGTGCCTGGTGTAGCCTAGAACTGGCCAATTTGTAGTTTGCCAGAGTGTTTCTCTTGAATGAAGCTGCATAGGAAATGACTCGACCCCTGAGAAAGGCTTTGCCAGCTTCCCAAAAGAGATTTGGGTCGTCAGAGTGTGGTGCATTAGCAATGGAGAATTCCGACCAAGCCTTCTCCAAGTACTGCTGGAAGTCAGTATTATTTTGGAGGTAGGAAGGGAAACGCCAGATTTTGGGGTTGGGGTGAATGTCGGGGCTATCTAGTGTCACCGAGATGGGGGCGTGATCAGAAATGGCGATATCGTGGACATCAGCATTGGATATCATCGGGACCAGATTGTCTGAGCAGAAGATGTAATCGATTCTAGTGAAAATGTTGTGTGGGTTAGAATAGAAAGTGAATTCCCTATCAGCCGGGTGTAGGAGGCGCCATACGTCTTGGAGGCAAAGGGATTCTATAGTAGATGCGAAGAGTGTCAGATCGCCGGAAGCATATGTGTTTTGTAGGCGTTTGGGAGAGGATCTGTCATCTATCGAGTGTAGAATGGTGTTGAAGTCTCCGCCAATTATGTGTGGGAAATGTGGGCGCCGGAGTAGCCAGGAAGATAGTTCTCCAAAGAACTGCCTACCTGGGCTGTTAGGAGCGTATATGTTGGAGACCATAAGATCCCTCATCCCTATTTGAAGGTGTGCGGAGAGAAGACGGCCCTGACTGTCAGAATCGACAGCCACGACCGTAGAAGGGAGGGTTTTACGTATCAAGATGAGGACCCCTGCTTTGCGTCCAACGGCTTCAGAGCCGAGAACCGTGCCTACCCAAAGCTTTTTCATACGATGGAAATCGGGGGCGGATAGGTGAGTTTCCTGGAGTAGAGCAATGTCAGTTTTAAGTCTTTGGAGGTGCCGAAGGATCTTTATTCTTTTATTAGGGGACCTGAGTCCCTTTACGTTCCAGGAAACAATTTTCATAGTGAGGGAATCGTTAAGGGGGCTTGGGCCGTTGGTGTATGATTATCTCTGGGTATTGTGTGGTGAGATGCTACTGCTAAGTTTCGGGGTAGAGTATAGTACTCATGATAGATGGTTGGTGTCTGAGTGCCTGGTGGTGTGTGTGCGCGGGGGGAAAGGGGTGAGAGGGAGGAGGGGGGGAGGTGCGGAGAGGTACAAACAGGAAGCAAAAACAAGAATGCAAACTGGAAGAACTTCACTTTTTTCCGCATGGAGTCACTGTGTAAGCAAGCTCCCAATGCAGACCCATGTAGAGCGGCATATATGAGCCCATGCATCTATAAAATAACAGGAACAGCCGGGACATGTATGGGAGGAGATGAAGGTAATAGACAGTGAAATCATTTGGGGCAATGTCTGGGAACCTTGGGCTCAATAAAAAAAATTAAAAAAAGAGGAAAAAGAACGATCAGAGCATAATATAATAACATACAACATAACGACATGAATTGGCCTACCATAAAGTTGGCGATTGTAACGGCAAAAGGAGATAAACATAGGTTAGAAAAGATGCTGCCTGAGATAAACTCGTGGGGTAGCTTAGTGTGCCCAAAGAGGATAAAAAACCTGAGTTTACGTTAACTGTGTTAGTGCGGAGAAGGGGGCTGATAATCCGTGCCGGATGGCCTGAAGCGTTTTGGAGAGTCTTTACGTGGGCTCCTTTGGTCCAGAGGGCGGTTAAGTGGTGCAGACCTTGAAGTGGGGCTCGGGTGCGGACCCGCGTGAAGTGTACGTATGAAGGCCGCTGCATCGGAGGGATCCTGGAAGGAGAGCTGATCGCCGTTGGGGGCCTTGAGACGGAGTGTAGCGGGAAAGGCCAGGGTGAATTTAACCTGGCGTTGGTACAGTTCCGTGCATATATGCTGGAAAGCTTTTCTCTTTTTTGATACTTCAATGGAATAGTCAGCAAAAATCAGGACCCTCACGCCGTCGATTTGGAGAGATCTGGATTGACGGAATTTCTGTAGAATGGTGGTTTTGTCAGCATAGTTCAGATATTTAGCAATGATCGGCCGAGGAGACTTACGATCAGTGTTGAAAGTCCCCATGCGGTGCGCCCGTTCCACTGAGCAGGGGCCTGAGAGGCCTAGGGCTTCAGGTACACGTCTGGCGCAGAATTCAGTGAGGGCAGCTGCTTGTAAAGATTCTGGGACACCCACAAAGCGCAAATTGGACCTTCTGGATCTGTTTTCCAAATCGTCCAGCTTTTGTAGAATATACTGATTTGTTTTGTCTTGGGCCTGTTCAGTGGCCTGAGCTTGGTATAGCTCTTCTTCAACATTAGATAAACGATGCTCCAGTTCATTCAATCTAGTGCTGTGCTCCCCCAGTTGTGCTTTAATCTGTTGCATTCCTGCATGGACTGCTCTCTCCACAGAGGCAGCTATTGTGGGGGTGAGGAGAGCTGCCACAGCCTGAGCTATGCGCTCTATGTTATTATCCCCATCCTGGGATGCTGAGGAGACACCTTGAGAGGGAGGGGGGACCGAGCATCCGCTCACCTCCATGTCCGGGGCGTCCACTAGGGGGACCGGGAAGGCCGAAGCCGGGGCCTCGATTTGCGGCTGGGCCGCGGGGATCGGTGCGGCCGTTTGTAAACGAGTGCCGTTTTTGAGCACAAAACGGTCCATGTATGTGTGGGGGAGTCCCGAGGAGGCTGTAGGATTGCGGGGCTTGCTGGGCTGGTTTTCTATGCCGGTTTTTGGGTCGTGCTGCGGGAGCTGAGGAGAAAGCAGCTACTCCATGCGGCGCCGGAACCGGAAGTCCCCCAGATTGTTTTTAATCAGCTGCTTCCCTGGCTGTACCGGGCCAGGAAATGACAGCACTGAATCCCGAAGTGACAAAATCCTCTTCGCTTCTGGCTTCATTCGTCACACAGGAGACCAGGGAACGGATGTTCCCCTCTCTTCTATGTGGAAAATAGTCCCGCCCCTTTACCACTGGGGGGAGGGGGGTCCTTCCCAGTGCTGTAAAAGGGTTCACCTTCACATGACAGCCAATCGTGGATGAAAAAATGCTACCAGAATCATGGCTGCAGCTGCCATGATATTGGTAATAACCACTTCCCGTCATGACATTTACATACGTACATCAGACAGGAAGGAGTTAAATAACTTAAAGTGATAATAAAGTCAAGGTTTTTTTACCTGCTCTGTGTAATGGTTTTGCACAAAGCAACTCTGATCCTCCTCTTCTTGAGTCCCCCGCTGGCACTCCTGGCTCCACCCTTGCCAAGTTCCCCCAGAGCAAACAGCTTGCTGTAGGGGCAAGCCAACAGGCTTGCTCCTGAACTGCTGCTCTGCGCGTCCATTCAGACATGGGGCCGTGGCTCAGCCCTGCCCCCTTCTCTTTTCTCTTTGGCTTACTGGCTGTGATTGAGAGCAGCGGGAGCCAATGGCTGCTTTTCACCAGGACCGGCGCTGACAACGCACCAGTCCTGAGGAGCTGCGGGCAGGAGTTTTTAGGTGAGGCCGCGGCTTCGGCCTAGTCCGCGAACCTCCTGCCCGCAGCTCCTCAGGACATCAAAAAAAAAAAAAAAACTTGATTCGAATCGTGAATCGAGTTTTTTTTTTAAATCGCAGATTTTTTTGGGAGAAAAATCGCCCAGCTCTAGTGGAGAGGGAGCCGAGACTCTTGTACACATTGCTGGATGGTAATGGGGCGCAGGTGAGTATTGGGGGGGGTGCTGAACTCAAATGTTTTTTTACCATCATGTATAGAATGCACACATTGTTGGACTGCAATGGGGCTCAGGTAAGTATTAGGGTGGGGGGCGGGGGGCTGTAGCACACAGAAGAATTTAGAGCCACTTTAAGGAAGTGATAATTTACTGATAATTCTATTTGACAATAAAGATAAAAAATTACAATCCAACAGTTTTCTGACCACTTTCACCTCTGTGCCTCTACCCCCACCTCTTCCCATTCTATAGCCCACTATGTTCCTTATCTTGCCAACTATCCCAGTTTAATTACCATTGCTTTGTATGCTTGTGTGTATGTTTTTTTTTTGTAGCTAAGTGGCTTAAGATGGCTATTAGAAAAGGCTATGTGTGTGTAGCGGGTACTTGAATTTAGGGGAAGCATCTGGGTGGTAGTGTAACCCAGATGCCTTGATTGTTAGGAAATTCAAGGTTCCCTTTGTGAGTCTTGGAGGACTCTGGTGGTGTGAAGTTCCCGCCGGCCTATAGGTGGCGTTGTTGCCTTGGACCGGGGTTGGGCTCGCACCGCAAGACTGTGCCTTTTTGTCCTCCCCCGGAGCTGGTACAGCGGGGCGGGGAACCCGCTGTGGCGCGAAGGGAGAGGTCATAAAAGGGGCGGACGCCCTGATCACGGAGTCCGGAGCCAGAAGATGCGGCCGCACCCAGGCACCTTCAGCTTGGGTGCTGGCGTTCCGATGTTCCAGGCCTAGGTGCCCTTGACCTAGCCTGGGTTGAGGTACTATGGCGGATGCCTGGGGCTCAGTACCTTCGACTGAGTTCCGCGAGGGTGGAGGAATCCGAGGGGGCCCTAACTCCTTGGGTGCCCGTGTCTGAGTTCGTGAGGACTGGTGTGCAGTAACTTCTCTGAAGAGTCCGGCGCAGCATCGCTGGTGACGGAGAGGCCTCCATTTCTCCCTTGGACGGATTTCTTCCTCTGACAGGGGCAGAGTGAGCGAAGGTAATTCACGTTCTACATCACCTAGTCAGTGGCAGTGACTATTCACCACTGGTGACAGCACAGTGGCCAGCAGCAGAAGAGAAAGGATTGTGCCTCGATCTGTCCCCATTTTCCAAAGTAAAGAAACTGTTTTATTGCTTGGCAAGAAGAATAAAACTGAGTTGGACCTATTCACTGTGTGAAACTCTGGTTACTAGGAGCAAAGGAGTCAGGGACGAAGTACTGGACTTGACTCTAGGACACCTACACAAAACCCAATTTGCTGGCCTTCACCTCTTAGCTATGGAGGACGTGGGCCGTGGTGTGTCTTATCTCTCTCTCCCAGGTACCCCTAGACAACAGCCAAATAACCAATAAAGATAGAGAGAGAGAGGAGATCCCCGCTACATGTGTATGAATGTGGATTCTCCATTGGGTATTTCTGTCCATTCCACCAAAGCTTTGGCATTTATCTGGGCAGAAAGAGCTGGTGCCCGTATGTAAAACAGCTACATAATCAAGCCTTACAACCTTTATCTGACATTACAGACTGGACCTTCAGTTAGCCAGGGAGAAGACTTTTGGATGGAAAGTCTTTTAGGTGGTTGTCTTCCCTGATTAGTAAGTTCTCTGTTATACTCTTCAATGCTACCCTCAAAGACAATTTGGGAAAATCCAAGTTATGCCCCGTGCACACGATCGGATTTTCCAATGGGAAAACCCCCGTCGGAAATTCCGATGGAAAAATTAAATCGAGTATAATCCAAGTTTTTCGGCACATTTTTTTGTGCTGAAAATGCCCCCCTCGACTTATACACGAGTCACCTTTTTGAGCCTGATCTACCAGACTTTGGGGACCCGGTACTTGGCACACATATAGCCCCACTCTTACTCTACAAGTGTGCAAAGTTTGTTTTCCGGGGGACCTACGGCCGGGGAGCATCGATTTTTCAAAGCCGGGCACCCCTTCCATAGACTCCCATGTTAAAACGTATGTCTAGTCATGGACACAGTAAGGCATGGGCACAGTGAGGCATGGGCACAGTGAGGCATGCACATGGACACAGTGAGGCAAAGTGAGGCACAGTGAGGCATGCAAATGGACACCCTAGGCGTATACTCGAGTCAATACGTTTTCCCAGTTTTTTGTGGTAAAATTAGGTGCCTTGGCTTATATTTGGGTCGGCTTATACTGGAGTATATACGGTACTCCAATGAAGGGGCACAATTCCTCCCAATGACACAAATGATAGGGCACAATTCCTCCCACGGATGGCAAAGATAGGGCATTGTTTTTCCCCACTGACGTCTGGACCTTTTCTACTCCCAATGGCAACAGTCCGGCCCCCCTAAAGTCTACAGGACAGTTAACTGGCCCCTTGTTTAGAAGGTTTGAAGAGGTGAAGCTTCACTTCACAAAGAATACCCAATCACATGCAAGAAAAAAAAAAAAAAAAAAAACATTTTTCCTTGCACACGATTAAATGTCAGAAGTCAGTAGAGCTTCCCCTCATTTATTAAAGCGGAGGTGCCACGGAAAAAAAAAATATTAAAAGCCAGCAGCTACAAATACTGCAGCTGCTGACTGTTAATATATGGACACTTACCTGTCCTGGAGTCCAGCGATGTCCGCAGCAGAGGATGAGCAATCCCTCGTCACTCTGCTGCCCCCACCGCCATCCTCGGTGAGGGAACCAGGAAGTGAAGCCTTGCGGCTTCACTGCCCGGTTTCCTACGGCGCATGCGCGAGTCGCGCTGCACCGTTCTGAATGGTCCCCTGTGTTCTGGGAGCCGAGTGTCTCCCAGAACACAACGGGGAATCTGCGGGAAGTGACGTACTACCTGCAGAGAGGACTCCCGGAACTGGGTGCAAATACCTGTCTTAGACAGGTATCTGCACCCCCCTCCCCCTGAAAGGTGTCAGTTGTGACACCGGAGGGGGGGGGGTTCCAATCAGCGGAAGTTCCACTTTAGGGTGGAGCTCCGCTTTAAAATGAAATCCGGGGACATATTTTTTTTTACTAGTAATGGCGGCAATCTGCGGCTCTCTGCCCGTCGCAGCCGCCCGCCTCACAGCCTGTCAAGTCTCACTCTCTGGGCCCCGGCTACTACTGGCTGGGGAGTGGAGAAAGATCAATCCGCCAGGGAAGGCAAGGAGATAAGCAGGCAGGCGGCTGGCCGGGACTTAAACCAAGGCAGAAGAACATGCGAGCGGAGCTGAATGGGCATGCAGCCGAAACTGAAGAAATATTCCCTCCGCTCCGACCAGCACATGATCATCAGAAATGGGCTCAGATAATGGAAAAAATACATTCCCCCTAAGCTAGTATGTGCGGCAGAGCAGGGGTGTGTAATTTAGAATTTTTTTTTTTTAATTCTGCACTGACTGTCTTGGAAATTGCCCCAGCTCCTGTTCAAATCCAATCCGGGGACAAAGCTGGGGACAGACTTGGTCCGAGGACAGTCTCCTCAATCCGGGGACTGTACCCGGAAACCAGGGATGTCTGGTCACCCTATATTAGAGGCTAGGAGCTAACTCAGCCCAATCCTGCAGACTCCACTTGAGATTATATATCACCTTTGGGTGGATGAATCCTTTAAAAAAAGAGACTGCTATTCTTGAAGCATCACAGGAAAGATTAGAACATGAACAGTAAAGGGAACATGTGACAAAATAGAGCTGGAATATATAGCTCCACTAGGCTTCACCTAAGATAAAATATCACCTTTAACCACTTAACGACCGCCCACTGTAAATATACGTCGGCAGAATGGCACCGACAGGCAGAATCACGTATATCTACGTGATCGCCTTTGTATAGTTGGGGGGTCCGATCGGACCCCCCTTCTTTACAGTGAGCGGTGGTTAAGTGTTCGGGAGCGATCCGGGATGAGGGGACGGCTGTTCGATTCCGGCCACCACCTCGCGATCGCTCCCGGCGAATGAGAAAGCTTCCCTGCCTGTGTAATGTTTACACAGGCAGAGGAAGTGATGTCATCTCTCCTGCGGCGCTCACATATACCGAGCGCCGCACAAGAGAAGATGCCAGGTTAGTGCACAAAACACTACACTGACACCAGGACACATAGGAACATAAATCCCCCCCCCCAGGCCCCCCCAGACCACCCCCCAGATCACCCCCCAGCCCCCAGTCACAGTGTCACTGATTGCAGTGACCATTTATTTACTGATCACTGCAATCAGTGACATTTGTGACTGTAAAAGTGTCACTAAAGTTAGTTTTAGGTCCAGTGTAGCCCCCTAACCCCCCCTAATAAAGGTTTAACCCCCTTGATCGCCCCCCAGGTAACCCTTTCACCCCCTATCACCACTGTCGCTAAGCGATCTTTTTTCTGATCGCTGTCTTAGTGTTGGTGATGCCGATCGGTAGCCAGTAATGTTTGTTTAGGTTCGCCGCAGGTTTTTATAGCGTCAGGTACCCCCATATATTATCTAATAAAGGTTTAACCCCCTTGATCGCCCCCCAGGTAACCCTTTCACCCCCTATCACCACTGTCGCTAAGCGATCGTTTTTCTGATCGCTGTCTTAGTGTCGGTGATTCCGATCAGTAGCCAGTAATTTTTTTTTTTTTTTACTTTCAAAGTATTTTATTTTCAAGAAATAAAAAAAAACATCATACATACATTAGGTAACCTACAAGAAATTAAAATACAAATCAGTATTGACCAATGTCTTCCCGGAGAAAAACTAGAGAAGGATAATAAGGATAATTAGCAAACCAATTACTAATATATTACAGAAGATGAAAGAAAAAGAAGTGATATATATGTAATAGATTGATTAGTACATCTTAAAAAAGAGCATAACCCAAAATCTAGATCGAGAGGCCTCAGTGGAAATGTCCCCTGGAGGGATGGAAGCCCCTGCCCCTCCGAGGCACCCCAAAAGGGATCATGCTGTGCCCAAAGGGAGGACTCCCAATCTCCCACAAGGACTCAAATAAAGACTATCATTGCCTCTTCTTGAGAAGAATGAATAAATTAATTAAAAGATAAAATAATGTATCTAATAGAACTAAATGATACATCTCCAAAGTTATTCTATATTGGTTTAACAATGAAAAGGTATTATCCCGTACAAAGGATCCAATAACACTTCTCCGGGAAGTCTCGATAAATAATAATAAAACATAAATAAAGAAGGAAAAAAAGAAAAAGAGAAGGAAAAAGAGGTTAGAGAGAAGGAAGAGCAGGAAAGAGAGGAAGGAAAGTAGTAGAAAGTAAGTACATGCCTAGTTTGATAAGATTAGGGCTAAGTATAATGGAAAAAGGACCTAATAAATTGGAACTCCAACATAGTTAGCCCATGGATCCCATATTTTACCATACTTTACGGTGGTGTTGTTAAGAATACTGGCCAGTTTTTCATAAATCATTATCCAAGACACTTTTCGAATAACATCAGAAAGGAAAGGTCTAGGTTTTTTCCAAGCCTTGGCGACTGTAATTTTAGCCCCTGTGAGTATAAAATGAATAAGAATTTGAGAAAATTTTGGAATATTGGGGATACGGGCATTTAGCAGAGCAACACACGGGGACCTGGGAACCTGGTATTCAGTAACCTTGGAGATCAAAATAAAAACTTTTTTCCAAAATGAACGAATCCTCGGGCATTCCCACCATATATGGGCCATTGATCCAGAAAGTCGGCATCCTCTAAAGCAGAGAGGATCCAAGGTAGGGTATATGGCGGCCAATTTAGTGGGGGTAAGATACCACCTAGTTAACACCTTAATATTTTCTTCTGTTAAACATATGTTTAGAATACCTTTAAAGGACTTGGAGCAAGCCCTGTGCCAGGTCTCCAGGTCCCAGTTGAACCGAAAGTCCGTTTCCCAAGCTATCATATAGGAAGATTTCTCCATTGAGTGAGAGAGGGACGAATAGACCACTGAAATGCCTCCCCTTGGATCCATATTTTGACCACACCACAATTCGTATTTAGTGAATTGGAGAGGCAACGGTTTGTCCTTCCAAAGAGTAATAAGATATTGAGAGATTTGAAAAAAGTGTAATCCCTCTGAGTCTGGGAGTTTCAATCTAGTAACACAGTAATTAAGAGTGATGGGACTCCCAGAGACCACAAAGTCTCCAATACGGTATAGCCCTTTGTCCGTCCACCATCTGAATTCTTCTACGTTTAAGCCCGGGGGAAAATCCGGGTTATTAAATAAAGGAGTGAGAGGATGGCCTGAAGAGATAAGAGCCGAATGGGACCTGACTCTGTCCCATAGGGCTAAAGATTGGGATAGAATGGGAGACATTATGGCAGGTCGTTTCTTAGGTGACCTCCACAAAAGATAATCAAGAGAGTAGTTGGGTACTGCTTGATTCTCCATCTTGGCCCAATCTGGTCTCTCAGACTTTGAATATATTGTGGAAAGTTGTGCTACCCTTGCGGCTAGGAAATATTTGTGTAAGTCTGGGAGACCAAGGCCTCCTTTATATCTATGGCGGAAAAGGGTGTTTTGTGATATACGGTAACCAGAAGAACCCCAGATATATTTTAGTATTTTGCTTTGAAGTGATTTTAAATGACATTTTTTAACTGGGATGGGAAGTGCTCTAAAATAATAAAGAATTCTCGGGAGTAAGGTCATTTTTATTGAGTTAATTTTCCCTAACCAAGATAGTTCATGCTTAGACCAGATTTTAAGATAATTTTCCAATTTCCTGTATAGTGGCGGATAGTTGTGGTCATAGAGGGTTTCCGTACGAGCTGTCAGTGTGATTCCTAAGTATCTTATGGAGGAGTCTTGCCATTCAAAATTAAATGATTGTTTCAATGAAGAAACGTTAGAGAGAGGGAGCGAGACGTTCAGGGCTTGTGATTTTGTATAATTCATTCTTAGTCCAGAAATCTTGGCAAAATCGTTCAGGACCTTGCAAATGTTAGGTAGGGAGATTAAAGGGGACGTGAGAAATAAGAGAATATCATCGGCAAATAAGCCACATTTATGTATTTGATCTCCACAGGTGACCCCTTGAATGTTTGGGTTATGGCGTATAGCAATAGCTAAAGTTTCAATAGCTATCGCAAAAATTATAGGGGAAAGAGGGCACCCTTGTCTAGTTCCTCTAGCTATGTTAAATGGTTTAGAATAATGCCCTTGCAAGCGAATTTGCGCCTTAGGATAAGAGTATAGGGAACTCAAGAGTCCCAAAAAACTATTTCCGAAGCCCCATCTTTCCATCAGGGAGAATAAATAAGGCCACGAAACCGAATCAAAAGCCTTTTGGAGATCTAAGGCTAAAAGAAACCCCTGTTGTCTCGCTCCTCCCTCCCAATTAGATTGGAGTATAGAAATGACATCTATGGCCCTTCTTATTTGGTCGGGTCCCTGCCTCCCTGGAATAAAACCAACTTGGTCCTTATGTATGTATTTTTTGATGAAGGAAGCTAAGCGGTTGGCCATAATTTTAGTCATGATCTTAACATCATTATTTATTAAAGAAATTGGACGATAATTGGATATTTCTTCTGGATTCTTGTCGGGTTTAGGAATAAGAGTTATAAACGCTGTGTTAAGGTGGATATCTAGAGGTTCTCCCGATGTTTTAGTGTTAAAAAATTTTGTTAGGTGTGGAGCCAGAATGTCAGCAAAGGCCTTGTAATACGGAATGGGCAATCCATCAGGTCCCGGAGCTGAGCCCGATTTGAGATTCCTAATGACTTCTGAAACCTCCTCTACGGTAAACTCTGACTCTAGTAAATCTCTATGTGAGGTGTGAAGTGTTGGAATGGGAAGGTCATTAAGAAACCTGGAAATTGAGTCTTTGTGGATTTGAGTAGGGGATTTATAAAGGTTAGAAAAGAATTCATGGAAAGCTTCAAGAATCTTGACAGGGTTAGCTGTGGGGGGTTGACCTGAAATTCTAATTTTGGGTATAGAATTGACCCTTATTCTGGGAGAAAGTTTATGGGCCAGCAGTGGCCCTATTTTATTAGCGTGTACGTAAAATTTATTGTTAGACCAGCGGATTGCTTTTTCTGCTTGTGTAGTGAGGATCAAATTAAGCTCTAGTTTAGTTTTGTCTAAAAGGGTAGTGGATACCTTTGAGGGGTCCTTTTTGTGGATGGCTCTGAGGGAATCATATTCTTTCTCTAAACGTTCTATATTAGCCTTACGTTCCCTTTTAATTTGCGTACCTAATTGTATAAATTTACCTCGAATGAAGGCCTTGTGAGCCGCCCAAAGAACCTCAGCAGAGGTGTCTTTGTTTTCATTGAGAGAGAAATATTCTAACAAGGCTTCATTAATCTCCTCAACCTTGACTGGGTCAGAAAGGATAGAATCATTGAGTCTCCACGTACCCCTTGTTCTATTACGCGCATTGGAGTGCAAGGATACAATAACTAAGGAGTGGTCCGAGAGTGTTGTATCTTTGATATGGACGCTTATAATAAAAGGGAGAACAGGTGCTGGTATTAAGATATGATCAATTCTAGCATATGTATTATGCGGATGCGAGAAATGTGTAAAATCGCGTTTCGTAGGATTCATCTCCCTCCAAGTATCTATTAGATTATATGCTGAGAATAATTTGGCTATTTTAAGACTCTCTCTAGTCGGTCGAGATAATTGGGCTTTGGGGGGTTTGGATTTGTCTAAGACCTGGTCAAATGCAACATTAGAATCACCACCAAATATTATCGTGCCTTCCAGCATAGGGTTGAGTGTATCCATTAAGACTTTAAAAAAGGCAGCTTGTCCCCTATTCGGGGAATAATAGGAGACCAAGGAATAAAGATGCCCCTCCAAGGTACCCTTTATTAAGATAAATCTTCCCTCCAAATCAGCGTGTTCCAAAGTCTTTACAAAATTACAATGCTTAGAGAAAAGAATGGCTACACCCTTGGTTTTAGTTTCAGCTTTGGCCAAGTAGAATTGTGGGTAATGATGATGCATATATTTTGGGCCATACCGTATTGGAAAGTGTGTCTCCTGAAGAAGGAGAACATCAATTTTTTGGGATTTATAGTGGTCCAGAATTTTACGTCTTTTAGTTGGAGAGTTCAGCCCCTGTACATTATGTGATGCGAGTTTAAGAGTAGATTGTGTGGTGTTAGCCATGGAAGCCCATAAGGATGCGCCTATCGTATTTGTCTCTACTCACCCCCAAAAGTCTTCCATCCAGCATCAATCTCATGAACTCCCTCCATATGAAAGTAAGTCGTACCAAGAGAAATGTGAGAATGGTAATAGAAAATCTATGATGCAAAAACAAACAAGGCATGTACTGAAAATGATATATTAAATAAAGAAAGAAGTAAAAGGAAAGAGTGAAAAAGAGAGGATTAGAAAGAAAGAGGAAGAGAATAAAGTCTCCTAGCATAAAAACCAGGGACCGGGAGGGGAGACTACCTCCCGGAGCCTTGTAACCAAGAAAAATACTGTCTGGCCTTAGGGGCTCAGACAACCCGTCCCTCAGAGACCTACTAGTCTCCAAGGGAGAGGCCGAGGCACATGTGTGCCAGCCCTCCGCAGGGCATCCTAAAAGTGAATTTTAGAAAAAGGTGATTGAAAAACAACACAGCTTTGTAATCTTTATACTGTAAACTGTAAACTGTCCCCCATGTGAATTAGTGATAAAAAAAAAAAAAATTACATTTCCCAGATGGGAAAGTGCTTGGACTCTAGGACCAAGGAAAAGATGAGGAAAAAAAAAAATCAAAAATGTCACTCCATCAGGTAGGGCCGTTGTCCTTTATTTTCTTTGTTTTCCCTTTGTTCCATAAACTGGATTGTGGACTAATTGGATTTGGGCGCTTCGTCGATCCGGAACTAATTGCAGAGGTATCCATATCTGCTTCCTGGGATATTAGCTTCAGTTGTAGAAGTAGTCGTTCCCCATCTTGGAAATTGGAAAAGGAATAGTTTCTTCCATTCTCTGAGAACTTGACTGCAAATGGGAAGGTCCATTTATACCTGATGTCTTTCTTTATCAGGACTGATAGCAAAGGTTTCAGAGCTCTTCTGCGTTGAATAGTAGATGAAGATAGGTCCGCAAAAAATTGTATTGGTTGTCCTTGGTATGTTAATTGTGGTGATGCCCTGGCCTGCTTCATAGCTAACTCCTTAACTGAATAAAAATGGGGTTTAATTATAATGTCCCTAGGTTTCCCATCCTTCCTAGGGGGTCCTAAGGCTCTGTGAGCCCTATCTAGTTCCAGGCGGGTGAGAGGGGTATCAGGAAGAATGGTTCTGAGTAAGTCCTGGGCTGCATTGGGAATATCCAAGACTGTTTCAGGGATACCTCTGATCCTGATATTATATCTTTGGGACCTATTCTCAAGTTCATCAATTCTTACTATAGCCAAATCCAGCTGTTCTTGCACTGTGTGGACGAGATTCATATTTTGGTTAGAAGCAGCAATAGTTTCCTCCATCTTAAATTCTATGGAGTCAATTCTAGAGCCTAAGTTTTGAAAGTCAGCTTTTAAGTCCTTAGTGATTCTATCAGCTGTCTGTGCGAGGCCCTTGTCCAAAAGGTCAGAGAATTTTTGAAATAATTCAGCCATTTGATATGATTCCACTCTATGAGGAATTCCTGAGGTAACAGGAAAAGCCTGGTTAGCCGCATTATGTCCCTGAAAAGCAGGAGGATAGTCTGGGAGAAAGCATGTATTGAGGGTCTCAGGTGAAGGTGGAGAGATGTTATATACCTGCAGAGAATCACCTTGGGGTCCTGAGGAGATTATGGGTGCTGTGGAGTATCCAGCCATTCTGTTATCTGTGAGGCAGGGTGTATTTGCTGCTGAGATCTGAGGTACGGGGGCCATCTTGGATTTTCCAGCCGACATTACAAACTCGAATTGCGGCCCTAAATCCTCTAAACAAAGACAGCAAAGTATCTGGGGGTGTTCCTCGGGCTTCCCTTAGTATTCTGTGGCTTTTTGGGGAGTGTGAAATCACTGTGTGTGCCGCTATGGACGCCGCTGCGGAAGGCTGGGACGGAGCTCACGGCTCAGGCAGCCATCTCCTGAGCTCCGCACATGCGCACCTTGCCAGTAATTTTTTTTAGGTTCCCCATCAGGTTTTATATAGCGTCAGGTACCCCCATATATTATCTAATAAAGGTTTTAACCCCCTAATTGCCCCTAGTTAACCCTTTCACCAGTGATCACCATATAAGTGTTACGGGTGACGCTGGTTAGTTAGTTTGCTTTTTATAGTGTCAGGGCACCCGCCGTATATAACCCAATAAAGGTTTAACCCCCTGATCGCCCGGCGGGTGATATCAATTAGGTTTTAGCGTCAGAGAGGGTCTGTGTCACACCCCAGGCAGCGTCAGGTTAGTGCCAGTAGTGCTAACACCCACGCGTGAAGCATACACCTCCCTTAGTGGTATAGTATCTGAACAGATCAATATCTGATCTGATCAGATCTATACTAGCGTCCCCAGCAGTTTAGGGTTCCCAAAACGCAGTGTTAGCGGGATCAGCCCAGATACCTGCTAGCACCTGCGTTTTGCCCCTCCGTCCAGCCCAGGCCACCCAAGTGCAGTATCGATCGATCACTGTCACTTACAAAACACAACAAACATAACTGCAGTGTTCGCAGAGACAGGCCTGATCCCTGCGACTCCAGTGCTGTAGGAGGTGATTTCACCACCACAGTTAAAAAAAAAAAAGCATATATGCCGAAGCATGGGGGCAGCAGGGGCGGAGGAGCGATTTTGCTCCTAATGCCGCGTACATACGGTCGAAATTCCGACGGAGGCTTGCCCGTGGTAAAGTCCGACCATGTGTGTGCGGCATAACTTTTTTGCGGGAGGATGCCCCCATGCTTCGGCATATATAAATGGTGCATGTATGCCCATCATTAGAAGTGGGTGGATGAAGGGCGGTATTCTAATGGTGGGCATACCCACCGATCAATCTCTTTTTTCGTTCAGCCAACAGGCTGCATGAAAAAAAAAAGATTACAATACATGTCCAACAAGGACCAGCAACGTACTGGTATGTTGCTGGACTTTGAATGTTTATACCAGAATGATGCCTGCGGGTTTAGGTATTATCTTGGTATCGTTCTTTTCAGCCAGCGGCCGGCTTTCATGTAAAAGCAATCCTAGTGGCTAATTAGCCTCTGGACTGCTTTTACAAGCAGTGGGAGGGAATGTCCCCCCCCCCCGGATATAAAAAGCGCCATTGGGAAATTGGGAAAGCATTTTATCACACCGATCTTGGTGTGGTCAGATGCTTTGAGGGCAGAGGAAAGATCTAGGGTCTAGAAGACCCCAGTTTTTTCAAAAAAAGAGTACCTGTCACTACCTATTGCTATCATAGGGGATATTTACATTCCCTGAGAAAACAATAAAAATGATAAAAAAATAAATAAATATGGAAGGAACAATTTAAAAATAAAATAAAAAAGCAAAATTAATAATAATAATAAAAAAAAAATCACCCCTGTCCTGCCCTGCTCTTGCCCAATGGCGAATGCAAGCGTCGGTCTGGCGTCATATGTAAACAGCAATTGCACCATGCATGTGAGGTATCACCACGAAGGTCAGATCGAGGGCAGTAATTTTAGCAGTAGACCTCCTCTGTAAATCTAACGGGGTAACCTGTAAAGGCTTTTAAAGGCTTTTAAAAATGTATGTAGTTTGTCGCCAATGCGCGTTTGTGCGAAATTTTAAAGCATGTCGTGTTTGGTATCTATGTACTCGGCCTAAGATCATCTTTTTTATTTCATCAAACATTTGGGCAATATAGTGTGTTTTAGTGCATTAAAATTAAAAAAAGTGTATTTTTTCCCCAAAAAATGCGTTTGAAAAATCGCTGCGCAAATACTGTGTAGAAAAAAAAATGCAACACCCACCATTTTAATCTGTAGGGCCTTTGCTTTAAAAATATATATAATGTTTGGGGGTTCAACATAATTTTCTTGCAAAAAAAAAAAAATGTTTTCATGTAAACCAGTGGTTCTCAACTCCTGTCCTCAGGACCCACTAACAGGCCAGATTTTAAGTATTAACTTGGTGAGATGCAGACTAGAATACTGCAATCCCTGAGCAGCAAATTATATCACCTGTGATGCATTTCAGTTATGTTGCAAACCTGGCCTGTTGGTGGGCCCTGAGGACTGGAGTTGAGAACCACTGATGTAAACAAAAAGTGACAAAAAGGGCTTTGTCTTCAAGTGGTTAAAAGAGTGGATGTAAGCTTCCTAATGTTGTGTATAAAATGCCAGAACAGTTCAAAACCCCCCCAAATGACCCCATTTTGGAAAGTAGACACCCCAAGCTATATACTGAGAGGCATGTCGAGTCCATGGAATATTTTATATGTTGACACAAGTTGCGGAAAAAAGACAATTTATTTTTTTTGCACAAAGTTGTCACTAAATGATATATTGCTCAAACATGCCATGGGCATATGTGGAATTACACCCCAAAATACATTCTCTTGCTTCTCCTGAGTACGGGGATACCACACGTGTGAGACTTTTTGGGAGCCTAGCCGCGTACGGGACCCCAAAAACCAAGCACCGCCTTCAGGCTTTCTAAGGGTGTAAATTTTTGATTTCACTTCTCACTGCCTATCACAGTTTCGGAGGCCATGGAATGCCCAGATGGCACAACCCCCCCCCCCAAATGACCCCATTTTGGAAAGTAGACACCCCAAGCTATTTGCTGAGAGGTATTGTGAGTATTTTGCAGATCTCGCTTTTTGTCACAAAGTTTTGAAAATTGAAAAAAAAATATATATATATATATATATATATATTGTCTTTCTTCATTTTCAAAAACAAATGAGAGCTGTAAAATACTCACCATGCCTCTCAGCAAACAGCTTGGGGTGTCTACTTTCCAAAATGGGGTCATTTGGGGGGGTTTTGTGCTATTTTGGCATTTTATGGCCTTCGAAACTGTGATAGGTAGTGAGGAGTGAAATCAAAAATTTGTGCCTAGAAATCCTGAAGGCGGTGATTGGTTTTCGGGGTCCCGTATGCGGCTAGGCTCCCAAAAAGTCCCACACATGTGGTATCCCCGTGCTCAGGAGAAGCAGCAAAATGTATTTTGGGGTGAAATTCCACATATAACCATGGCATGTGTGAGCAATATATCATTTAGTGACAACTTATTGTAATTTTTTATTTATTTTTTAGTCATTATTCAATCACTTGAGACAAAAAAAAAAATATTCAATGGGCTCAACATGCCTCTCAGCAATTTCCTTGGGATGTCTACTTTCCAAAATGGGGTCATTTGGGGGGGGGGGGGGTTGTATTTCCCTGCCATTTTAGCACCTCAAGAAAAGAGATAGGCAGTTATAAATTAAAACCTGTGTAAATTCCAGAAAATGTACCCTAGTTTGTAGACGCTATAACTTTTGCGCAAAGCAATAAATATATGCTTATTGACATTTTTTTACTAAAGACATGTGGCTGAATACATTTTGGCCTAAATGTATGACTAAAATTGAGTTTATTCGATTGTCCTTATAACAAAAAGTAGAAAATATCTTTTTTTTTCAAAATTTTCGTTCTTTTTCCATTTATATCGCAAAAAATAAAAATCGCAGAGGCAATCAAATACCATTAAAAGAAAGCTCTATTTGTGGGAAGAAAAGGACGCAAATTTCGTTTGGGTAGAACATTGCATGTCCGCACAATTTACAGTTAAAGCAGCGCAGTGCAAAATTCTGAAATCACCTCTGGTCCTTTAGCTACCAAATGGTCCGGGGCTTAAGTGGTTAAAAACAGAACTATACGCAACACTTTTTTTTCCATTTTGGATAGAGTAAGGGAGGGTTATAGCCCCTATCAGTTTATTTTTTACCATCCCTGTCCCATTGCAGAGATTTCCCTTCACTTCCTGCTCCATAGCCAAACAGGAAGTGAGAGGAAATCTATGCAAATTAAGGTAATACATCCCCCCCTCCCCCAGGCCCTCAGAACTAGTGTCCCCACTGGAAAATTTCAGGGCGGGTCTTTAACAGAAAGGGGTGTGTCCTTGACAGGAAGGGGTGGGTCATATTTAAATTAGGGGTGCACTATTTTAGTCAGGCCTAGGGCAGCACAAAACCTAAATACACTACTGACACTAACCAATTGATTGATCAAATGTAAAAAGTGCACATGACAAGCTTTATAGAGTGAGAAATGCATCTCAACTTTTATTTATTTATATAGCACATTTTTTTTCTTTCAAAGTTTTCTTGGATTTTATCAAAGAATACAAAACAGCGGAAAACAGTATTAGTCGTATTACAGTACATAGTAGAGGTACATAGTAATTCATTTACAGATAACAGAATCAAAAGAGTAAGCAAAGTTGAACATTAGAAATGCCTTAGAGAAATAAGAGGCGACGTGCATTGTCTTTCCCCCCCCCCAGACACCCCAACTGGGAACATACTGTGTCCTGAGGGAAAGACAACACAGCCAACCTCCATGTTACAACAATTTGTGATACAGAAACTCCCCTCAGAGCTGTGTGGGAGGAGCTATAATTCCGCTCAGCGTTGCCAGGAAACCAATGTTTGTTTATCCATCTAAGCACAGGTCAGAGTATTTTGCATCTCCTGAATACTTGTCATTCTTCAAACGGTTGTATTTTAAAAACTATAAATCCTACAATGAAGAGCTTTATATTGTGAGAATCACAAGACCCAGACCTACATTTTGATATATAGTATGTCTGTGAAATATTAAAATTGAAGGCACAGTCATAGTTTATATATTGCCCTTCAAATTTAAAGTGGCTAGATGGGAGTTTCAATGAATGTCAATGGACGGCGTGAGTTGCAAAGAAATAGTCATATTGTGAAAACTATCAGGGCTATGCCTTAGCCGTGGACATGTGTAGTGGCAGCAGGGATAGCTGAACGTTTTGATATAAGATTTGTGTAGGTGGGCTTGAAAATGAGGGAGTGGTGGCAGTTTAGAAATCATGTCCTGATTTTTCAGCTTTTGTCAGCTCACACTCTATTTTCGCCATTCATTCCTATGGGACTTATTTTGCTGCAAAAGCGACGATATTTCGGGAACCATTTGGCGAAACGTTCCACAAAGTAATAGCACACCAATCAGGAACAATCCGCACGTTTCGGTATATTACTTGTCTATGTAGTGTAAAAGCTGTGGGAGGAGTTAGGGTAGTAAATTTGGCTATAATAAGCTATAGAAGAACACTTATTAACGAAAGCAGCTCTACATCTCAGGAAGCAGCTCTATATCTCAGGAGGTGGTGTAGCTCAGGGGGTAGAGAGCCTGCCTGCCATGCAAGTGATCCTGGGTTCAATCCCCGGGAAGTCCCAGTGAGACGAGGTGTATAGTCCCTGCGAGACAAGTCCCAGTGAGACCAGTTATAGTCCCTGTTGAGAAGTTCTAATCTCACAGTGAGGCCAGTTATAGTCCCTGAGAGATAAGTCCCAGTGAGACAAGTTAAAGTCCATATGAGACATGAATGACCCTGCATGTGACACTTGGTGGCTTCTCTACACTAGCACGCATGTGACCCTGGGTTCAATCCCGGGTAGGTCTAGAGTGCATTGCAAATGGGCATGCATGTGACTGTGTCTAGAGTGCATTGCCATCTCCAAAGTTTTTACCCAAAATCGCACAAAGAGTCCCCGCCGGCTTGCGCTACATTGTTAGTGTAGCGCCAGTCATATGGGGCGGACTGGGCTGAAAGGCAAATTAGTCTAGCACCCCCATAAAGCGGGCGCACTGCTTCTAGTATGCGGGCGGCCAGCATTCCGCAACTGTGTGTGGGAGTGGGGGGGCGCTGCTTATAATTTTGAGTGTCCTATCAAGCTGGATCACAAACCTTCCTCACTGTGCTATATATTTTCTGCTGCACCATTGGCATGGTTATATCTTCTTAGTCCTCTCCATAAAATTATCAGAAATTTGCAGAGATTTCCCTTCACTTCCTGCCCCATAGCCAAACGGGAAGTGAGAGGAAATCTATGCAAATTAAGGGAATCCATTCCCCCCCCCCCCCAGGCCCTCAGAACTAGTGTCCCCACTGGAAAATTTCAGGGCGGGTCTTAAACAGAAAGGGGTGTGGCCTTGACAGGAAGGGGTGGGTCATATTTAAATTAGGGGGTGCACGATTTTAGTCAGGCCTAGGGCAGCACAAAACCTAAATACACCACTGGCCTACATACAGTACTTTTTGCTATAATGTGTCCCTCTTTCTCATCTCACAGAGTTGGGAGGTATGGAATAATTAGTGACAATTCACAACACTACATTGGCTCAATAAAGAGCACTTTTTTCCTGTAGCTAGGAGTCCTGCGTTTACAGAAAGCCAGTTAATATTGAGATTATACAAGGATCTGATTATTTATTCTTTAAGGGGACCTTAGCAAGTCTCCATGAATGCAATTCCAACATATTAGGCCCCTTTCACACGGACGGATAGAATGGTGCTTTTAGCTGCGGATTTTCTAGTTTTCTACCGCAGCTAAAAGCACACAATGCTTTCCTATGGCCCCATTCACACACAGCGTTTAGCTGCGATTTCGTTACATGCGGTTTGGTGCGAATAGAAAAAATAGAATTGAATGCGTCCAGGTGCGATGTAGCGCAGCTATCTGCACATAACTGCAGGTAATCGCAGTGCACTGTGTCAGCTGCGGATAGCAGCGTGAACAAAAGAAAAAAACAACAGGAAGCACATCAAAATAAAAATGGTTGCTATGGGGATGACAATAATGGCCAAACGCAGCTAAACGCAGCCGCATGTAAACGCACGTAAACGCAGCTAAAAGCAGTGTACAAATGCAGCTGATCGCTGTGCCTGGGGTCTTGAATTTCAAAAGAAAAAACATGCTTTTAACTGCGGCAGAACAGCCGCCCGTGTGAAAGGGGCCTTACAAAACGGAGTAACAGTACAGTATACTTTCAAAAATATCTACGATCTATGCTGTCCTTGAACTCCAGCTCCAGGCCGGGATTGATAGCTTTAGTTTGCTGCAGGCAAGAGTAATCTTTTCCTCAATTTCATTTTACCACATCCTCAGACTGCAACATTGTAGAAAATCACAAGGTGAGTGGTGCTAGAAAGTTTTGTCAGATATTTATGAAATAGATTTCCATGATTGTTAAGGTGACCAGATTAAAAAAAAATTTAATCCGGGGACATATTTTTTTTTTACTAGTAATGGCGCCAATCAGTGACTCTCTGCCCGTCGCCGCCGGCTACTACTGGGTGGGGTGCGGAGGAAGATCACTCCGCCAGGGAAGGCAAGGAGATAAGCAGGCAGGCGGCTGGCCGGGACTTGAGCCAAGGCAGAAGAACATGTGAGCGGAGCTGGATGGGCATTCACCCGAAACTGAAGAAATATTCCCTCCGCTCCGACCAGCACATGATCATCAGAAAGGGGCACAGATAATGGAAAAAAAAATACACCCCCTGAGCTAGTAGGAGCGGCAGAGTGGAGGTGTGTAATTCAGATTTTTTTTTTTATTCTGCACTGACTGTCTTTGAAATTGCCCCAGCCCATGTTCAAATCCAATCTGGGGACAAAACCAGGGACAGACTTGGTCCGGGGACTGTCCCCTGAAACCGGGGATGTCTGGTCACACTAGTGATTGTGTTACCTCTGAGCCCACGTCTAATGAAGTAGATGGTGACCCTGGAGAATGCCTGAACAAACATGGAGCCATCCTTCTAGGGAGATGAAGGCAATGTCCGGGGCAGCACCAAATTTAGACCTTGAGGGGCCTGCAAAACTTTAAGTTCGAGGGGCCCCACAACAGAGAAATTAAGGGCCGAGACTAAGGACAGAGAAAATAACATTAAGGCCTCATGCACACTGGACGTTAAAATAACGTTATAAAAACGCCAGTTTTTATTGTAAACGAATTCTAATGAGTAGAGTACTGTATGCAGAAACACATTTGCGTGTTCGCAGAGAGAAGTAACAATATACAGTATTTTTGAGACGAGAGAGAGCATCATCGGGCATAGGTGCACAGGAGGTGGCGTGTACGGATCCACAGGCTGAAAGGTTCAGGAAACTTAAAATCACTTGTGGGAAGTCTGGTTGAAGGATTCGGGACATGAAAAAAGCCCACTGGTTAGGAGTCGGCTACACTCTGTGCAAGAGACGTAAGGAAGGAAGGTCCTCTACTCTCGACTGATTTCATCCGACACTCTCATTCTGGCTGAATCTTGATCCAAGATCACGTCTGTCCCGAATTCGACCAATCTCATAATTTTGTGTAACACTTACTAACAAGATTTGAGATCGCGAAAGTGTCAGATTCGCCCATTGACCCAATCAGGGTCAAGCTGGCGAGTGAACTTCTCTATTATGTCTCTCGCTGCAAATAAATCAATGCTGGTCATTACCTTCTCTCCCACATGATGGAGTTGGGGCTGTTGCCTGGCACTTTCCAACATTTTTCAAACTTTTCCCTTGTGCCACCCACTTGTCTCTCCTTAAAGCGGAGTTCTGCCTGGGAAAAAATTCATTAAAATCAGCAGCTAGTGAGTGAGTGAGTGAGTAACTTGTATAGCGCTGCAAATGCAAACTAAATCGCTTTGTATCCATTGTCGTCCTGATCCTTCAGAAGGGGTGGGTCTTAAGTTTTTTCCTGAAGGCCCGATGGTTTTCTTCCATGCGGATGTTCGTTGGTAGAGCCATAGGTGTGCACACAGGGTGTGCCGGGTGTGCCTAGGCACACCCTAATCACCCCATGTGCATTAGCATTATCCAGGAGCAGCACCAGGTGGGTGGTTGGGGGTGCCAGTGGCCATTGTAAATGCCCCCATTATATTAAAATCTAGGTTCATCTTTAGGAACACGTTACAACCGTATTTAGGGTGTATAGTAATATGCTCTCAATCAACTGGCTCCCACCACCAGCGCCCCTTCCTGTGACAGCAGGTGGCATTCATGTGTGTTTGAGCTTTGGGGTGCACACCCTAATGCAATAGGCTGCGCACACCTATGGGTAGAGCGTTCCATAGCCGTGGTCCTTGGACTGCGAATCTTCGTTCTCCTTTAGATTTGTAGCGGGACTTAGGGATGTGGAGCAGGTTTTGGGATGTACTGCAGCTGCTGACTTTTATTATAGGGACACTTACCTGTCCAGGGAGCCCACAATGTCCTCACCTGAAGCCAACCTGTCCCTCGACTCCGGGTGGAGGCGCTGATATCCTTACTAAGGGAAACAGGAATTGAAGCCTTGTGGCCATAGGGGCCATAGATTGCGTAGTTTGCTGCACAAAGTGCAGCGATCTCTGCCTGGAAGTGGGAGCAGATACCTGGATCTGTGGAAGTTCCATTTCTGGGTGGAACTCCGCTTTAACAAGGCAATACATTTGGCGACACAGTCATGTTAAAACAAACATCTTGAATAGTAAAATAATAGATGAAATGTAAAACATCTGCCAGAAGACCACTTTCTTTGCTTAACTGTTCTGTATCCTGATACCCACACACACTTTGTTCATTTTTTTTTAATAATCAAACACGTTTTTATAATTGTTACATTTTTTTGTTAAGGAAGTCTTGGGCTCCCTTTGGCAGGGGGGGCCAGGGGCAATTTCCCCTTTTAAGACCTCTTTCACACTGGAGGCGTTTTTCAGGTGCTTTAGCGCTAAAAACAGCTCCTGTAAAGCACCTGAAAAAAGCCTCAGCTGCAATCCCAGTCTGAAAGCCCGAGTGCTTTCACACTGGGGTGCTGCGCCTGCAGGGCATCAAAAAAAGTCCTGCAAGCAGCTTCTTTGCATCGCTTTAGGAGCGGTGAATACACCGCTCCTAAAGCGCCCCTGCCCATTGAAATCAATGGGCAGCGCTGCCGAACCGCAGCAGCGCTTTGCAGGGCTTTTAACCCTTTTTCATCCGCTAGCGGCCAAAAACCACTGCAAAAACTACGGTAAAGCGCCGCTAAAAATAGCCACGTTTCACCGCCGGCGCCCGGGTGCTTTCATTGTGAAACAAAATGTTACCCCAGCTCTACTACCAATATAAGAGTCCATGAACTGACAAGAGTCCAAGCTGGCAACTTGGATGCTCTTGAATGAAAGTACTTGTTACATGGATACATGGGTGCAGGCTATAAACTGACGCGTTTTGGCTATGAAGCCTTCATGGAATGGAATGTAATTAATTAGCAATACAAATATGTGTGATGATATTTCTTCTTTAAATTATTGTTATTATTTAAATTATAATTGCAGTTTTGCTCATAATGGATTATTTAGCTTTACCTGCACCGAGTCTGAGGCCTCGTACACACGGCCGGTTTTCTCGGCAAGAAAACGACAAGAAAACTGCTGGGAGAGCTTTCTTGCCGAGAAAACCGGTCGTGTGCATGTTTTCTCGTCAAGAAAACTGCCGGGAATCTCGACGAGAAAAATAGAGAACCTGCTCTCTATTTTCTCGTCGGGATTCTCGTCGGCCTGTTTCCCGACAAGAAAGCTGTGTGTGTGTGCGGCAACAAGCTTACCTGTCCTCCGGTAAGCCCGCGCATGCTCAAAATGACTTTGACGCATGCGCGGTAGCTTCCTAGGCAAAGGTAGGGTGTAGCAAGATGGCGGCGATGGCATCGAATGTGACAAGCGCATGCTCGTCGTAGTCGATGACGTCACCGCATTCGTTCCATTCAAAAGAACGGCGGTTCTTTGGAATGGATCGTGTGTACACTCGGCCGGCACAAGATTCTTGTCAAGAATCTCGTCAGGAAAAACGACGGGTATTTTTTCCCGCGATTTGCGGGCGCTAGCGGGGGGATTTTAACCCCCGCTAGCGGCCAAAAATGGGTTAAAAACGCCCGCAATAACGCCTCTTTGCGGCGTTTTGCGGGTGTTTTGGAGGCACTACCCCATTGATTTCAATGGGCAGGGGCGCTATAGGAGCTGTATTTTTAGCGCTCCTATTGTGCCTCAAAGATGCGGCTTGCAGGAGTTTTTTGACCCTCCTGCAAGCGCAACGCTCCAGTGTGAAAGCCCTCGGGCTTTCACATTGGATACAATTGAGCGGCTTTTTTGGGGCGCATTGCAGGCGCTATTTTTAGCGCAATAGCACCTGAAAAGCGCCTCAGTGTGAAAGGGGCCTAACTCTTGTGCTTGAGATTCGGGAAGACATCACTTGCAGTCTACAGCTGGCCACAGATGGATCGAAATTCAGCTGATAGATGCTGAATTTTGATCAGTGTGTGGTCGGTCATCTTTGCTTGACAGAAGTCGATCTTCTGAAAATTACTTAGAACCCCCAAACAGTATATATTTCCTAAAAGCAAAGACCCAGAAGAATAAAATGGTGGCTATTGCAATTTCTTTATGTCACACGATATTTGAGCAGCCACATATCAAAAGCACATTTTCAGAAAAAAATTACACTTAAAGCAGTGTTCCACCTGCAAATGTATTTATTTTTTTAAAGTCAGCAGCTACAAACACTGTAGCTGCTGACTTTTTTCGGGGGCTCTCCGAAGAAGAGGATATGACGTCATGCGCCGTGGACCGGATGGATCGGAAGTACAGGCTGTACTTCATAAAAAGGTAAGTCAGAAGGAAAAAAAAAAAATTACTATCCAAAAATGACGGGTGGAGAGGTGGTCTTTCGTTTAAGATCATTTTAATTTTTTGGGGGGATTTTGCATTTGCGTAGGAAGGCGAGGGTGCTTTTTAATTTTCTTTTTGAATACTTTCATTTATTTTATTGAAATTATTTCTGCTTTTTTGTTTTTTTCCCCCACTTACTTTAGTGCTATCACAAGGGGGTGAACAAGCCCACCTTGTGAATGTGCTAGCTTTGGGCAGGTGACAGGTACTCTTTATGGAGATATCAGGAGACTAATAAACCCTGAGGTCCCCTTTGCCCTTCAAAGCAGCTGATCAAACACAGATTGTTTTTTTTTTTTTTCAAAAGATTTTATTGAATTTTTTCATTCAGATTAAAAAACAGTATATGAAGAACATAACACAAGTCTGTATAAGGGTAGATAAGATATAAGATACAACAAACCAAGAAAATAACTTGCATATAATGGATAGCAGGAAGGAGTCTGTAGTGGATAAGTCCGGAGATTGCAAGGTAAAATAATAAAAAAAAAAAAAAAAAAAAAAAATTGTTAGGAGGGAAAGGAAGGAAAGAGGGAACTGGGGCAGAGGGGGGGGGGGGGGGGTGCGCACCAAGTCGGAGGGGGGGGGGGGAGATGGCACCAAGGCATTAGCCGAGACCCGAGATAATCAATCACAGTAGTTGGGGTAGTAGAAGATGAATCGATGATGACGTAGTGGACATCTTGGTGAACGATCGGAGATGTTTAGGATCCAGCGTACGTTTGATGGTTAATTTGCAGAGGGGGGGGGTCCGACCCCTGAGGAGGTGGGGGGAGGGCCCCAAAGTATGAGTATGAGAACTTGTCAAAGTTGTTACGTTCCTCCAAGGATAATGTCAAGTCCATGAAAGCTTGCCATTTGGAGAAGAAGCGATCCTTGGAACCTTTGTGTTCGAAGTCAGTGTTAAGTCTATCCTTATAGAGTAGCTGCAGGAGTTCACGTTTGACTTGAGAGGTGTGTGGACATAGGGGGATGGTCCAATTTTTCAGTATGGTTCTTCTCGCTATTAAGAGGCAGATCAGAGACCAGTCCCGGCAAGGAGGGTAGGCGTTGGGTGACCAGGGTAGCAGCAGAGGATCCCAATGCCCGAAGATGAGGAGCAAAGGGTCCTTGGGCAGTTTCAGCAGGGTTACATCAAATATGTAGGATATGACCTGGTCCCAGAAGGTGGATATGTATGAACATGACCACAAACGATGAGTTAGGGTGGGTCTTGGGAGTTGGCAGAGCGGGCAATTGGCGTTGCCCGGGTTCTTTTTGTCTGAGAGAAAAGGTATGTAAGCACGGTGAAGGATTTTTAATTGGGTTTCTCTCCATGATTCATTAGGAATCAGTTGGTGGACTTTGTTGAGTCCTTGTAGAAGTTTGTCTACCAGCTCCGCCTCCGGGAAATCCCTTTTCCAGTTAGCTGCTGAGGAAGATGCCAGTGTAGGGGTGGTCTTTTGGAGAAAGGGTTTGTAAATATCTGAGATGGTATAGGAAGTATCCAGGAGCAGTTGGTCCATGAAGGCTAGTTTAAATCGTTTACTCTCCTCTCTGCATGAGTCCTTCAAAAAGCTGATGCATTGCCCAAAATGAAAAATGTGGGATTGGGGGAGTGAGAAGGTCTTGGCTATGGTTGAGAAATTGAGAGGGCGCCCAGTTTCCACATTGCATAGAGTAGAGAACTTTGTGAGGCCTTTCCGTAGCCAGATGGAAAAGGCTTTGTTTTCCAATCCGGGTGGGAAGCTGGGGTTCCCTTGTATTGGTAGGTATCTGGACATGAAAGGGGAAAGTTTGAGGCTCTTCCTAACCTCTCGCCATGCTATAGCAGTGTCCCGCAGCAGGAGATTATGTTGGAGTAGAGGTGGGACAGATTTCCATTTGCAGTGGAGTAGTGCCGCCAGGGAAAAGGGTTGAGCCATTATAGATTCTAAGGAGTAGTTTGAGTACCGGGAGCACTGGGATATCCAGTCGAGTCCTATCCTCAGTAGGCACGCCAAGTTATAAGCTCTGATATTTGGAAGGCTGATACCCCCTTCGCGTCTGGGAAGAAATAGTTTTGCGAATGCTATGCGTGGTCGTCTGCCTTGCCAGATGAATTTAGATATGGCCTTGTTGAGGGTTTTTGTATCTTTGTGGCGGAGGAGCAAAGGTATAGTTTGGAGTGGGTATAATAATCGCGCAAAACTGACCATTTTCACCAGGTGGCATCTTCCCAGGAGCGAGAGGGGCAGGTCCATCCAGTTTCCCAATTCGTGTGTAATTTTTGTGATTATGGGTGGGTAATTGAGGTGGTATATGGATGAGGGTATTTTCCCTATTTTGATTCCTAAGTAGGTAATGTGGGATTTTGCAACCGTGAAGGGTGATTGGAGGGCCCAGGGTGGATTAGATAGAATGCCTAAGGGGAGGATTTCACTCTTACCATAGTTTATACGGAGGCCTGAACACAACCTGAATTCATCGAAAATCGTTTTGATCGTGGACATGTCGGAGGAGGGCTTCGCTGAGAATATGAGTACATCATCAGCGAAGAGTGATGTGCGCAGTTCGTGGGAGCCCGCCTTGATGCCATGAAGAGGGGCATTCTGGATTAAGTGTCTGGACAGAGGTTCCAAGCCAATGTTAAAAAGAAGTGGGGATAGGGGACAGCCTTGTCTGGTGCCCTTATGGAGGCGGAAATCGTCCAAGAGGAGACCCGCTGCCACCAGCCTGGCCGCAGGAGAGGCGTACATGGCGTCAATGAGATGGGAGAAGGGCCCAGTAAACCCCATTTTCAACATGGCCAGGGATAGCCATTCAAAGCTGACATTATCAAAGGCCTTCTCCGCGTCCAGAGTGATGATAGCGTGGTCCCCCCCCCCGGATTAGATTTGGCATATTCTAGGGCCATCATTACCTTTCGAATATTTAGGGTGGCTGTTCTACCTCTCACAAATCCTGATTGGGCAGGGTGTATTAGAGAGGGTAAGATGTCGGCTAGTCTGTTGGCTATAATTTTAGAGAGGATTTTGACATCCAGATTCAGCAGTGATATGGGTCGGTAAGAGCCTGGTTCTTGGGGGTCTTTCCCCTTCTTGTATAGTAATTTGATGATGGCGTGATTCCCCGTGGGTAGATAAGGGCCGCCAGACCAAATACCACAGTAAACTTTATGGAGAGTGGGTTCTAAAATCGTTTTTAAGGTCTTATAGAATTCGCCTGTGAAGCCATCGGGACCTGGGGCTTTAGAGGGTGCTAGATTGTTGATGGTAGTAGATATTTCGGAGAGGGTTATGGGTGCGTTCAGGGTCTCAAGTTGGGAGGGGGTTACCGTAGGCATGACAACATTCTCGAGGAAGGATTGGGCTTTTTGTTTTTCTATAGGGTCTAGAGCATACAATGAGGAGTAATATTGTAACATGACTCTATTAATGTCCTGCTGCGTGGAGTGGGCAATGCCCGAGGCGTCTCGTAAGGATGTTATGTGGGTCGGGCGGAAAGGGCCTTTGCAGAGCCTAGCTAACAGTTTTCCTGCTTTGTTGCCATATTTATGGAGGGTGGCATCCATATGTGCCTGTTTTGTCAGTTCGAGGGTGTCGGCCCATGTGTCAAAGGCCCTCTTAGCTGAGTGCCACTTTTTCCTATTGTCTGGTGAGTCCATGGAGTATAAAGAGCGTTGTGCCTGGTGTAGCCTAGAACTGGCCAATTTGTAGTTTGCCAGAGTGTTTCTCTTGAATGAAGCTGCATAGGAAATGACTCGACCCCTGAGAAAGGCTTTGCCAGCTTCCCAAAAGAGATTTGGGTCGTCAGAGTGTGGTGCATTAGCAATGGAGAATTCTGACCAAGCCTTCTCCAAGTACTGCTGGAAGTCAGTATTATTTTGGAGGTAGGAAGGGAAACGCCAGATTTTGGGGTTGGGGTGAATGTCGGGGCTATCTAGTGTCACCGAGATGGGGGCGTGATCAGAAATGGCGATATCGTGGACATCAGCATTGGATATCATCGGGACCAGATTGTCTGAGCAGAAGATGTAATCGATTCTAGTGAAAATGTTGTGTGGGTTAGAATAGAAAGTGAATTCCCTATCAGCCGGGTGTAGGAGGCGCCATACGTCTTGGAGGCAAAGGGATTCTATAGTAGATGCGAAGAGTGTCAGATCGCCGGAAGCATATGTGTTTTGTAGGCGTTTGGGAGAGGATCTGTCATCTATCGAGTGTAGAATGGTGTTGAAGTCTCCGCCAATTATGTGTGGGAAATGTGGGCGCCGGAGTAGCCAGGAAGATAGTTCTCCAAAGAACTGCCTACCTGGGCTGTTAGGAGCGTATATGTTGGAGACCATAAGATCCCTCATCCCTATTTGAAGGTGTGCGGAGAGAAGACGGCCCTGACTGTCAGAATCGACAGCCACGACCGTAGAAGGGAGGGTTTTACGTATCAAGATGAGGACCCCTGCTTTGCGTCCAACGGCTTCAGAGCCGAGAACCGTGCCTACCCAAAGCTTTTTCATACGATGGAAATCGGGGGCGGATAGGTGAGTTTCCTGGAGTAGAGCAATGTCAGTTTTAAGTCTTTGGAGGTGCCGAAGGATCTTTATTCTTTTATTAGGGGACCTGAGTCCCTTTACGTTCCAGGAAACAATTTTCATAGTGAGGGAATCGTTAAGGGGGCTTGGGCCGTTGGTGTATGATTATCTCTGGGTATTGTGTGGTGAGATGCTACTGCTAAGTTTCGGGGTAGAGTATAGTACTCATGATAGATGGTTGGTGTCTGAGTGCCTGGTGGTGTGTGTGCGCGGGGGGAAAGGGGTGAGAGGGAGGAGGGGGGGAGGTGCGGAGAGGTACAAACAGGAAGCAAAAACAAGAATGCAAACTGGAAGAACTTCACTTTTTTCCGCATGGAGTCACTGTGTAAGCAAGCTCCCAATGCAGACCCATGTAGAGCGGCATATATGAGCCCATGCATCTATAAAATAACAGGAACAGCCGGGACGTGTATGGGAGGAGATGAAGGTAATAGACAGTGAAATCATTTGGGGCAATGTCTGGGAACCTTGGGCTCAATAAAAAAAATAAAAAAAAGAGGAAAAAGAACGATCAGAGCATAATATAATAACATACAACATAATGACATGAATTGGCCTACCATAAAGTTGGCGATTGTAACGGCAAAAGGAGATAAACATAGGTTAGAAAAGATGCTGCCTGAGATAAACTCGTGGGGTAGGTTAGTGTGACCAAAGAGGATAAAAAACCTGAGTTTACGTTAACTGTGTTAGTGCGGAGAAGGGGGCAGATAATCCGTGCCGGATGGCCTGAAGCGTTTTGGAGAGTCTTTACGTGGGCTCCTTTGGTCAAGAGGGCGGTTAAGTGGTGCAGACCTTGAAGTGGGGCTCGGGTGCGGACCCGCGTGAAGTGTACGTATGAAGGCCGCTGCATCGGAGGGATCCTGGAAGGAGAGCTGATCGCCGTTGGGGGCCTTGAGACGGAGTGTAGCGGGAAAGGCCAGGGTGAATTTAACCTGGCGTTGGTACAGTTCCGTGCATATATGCTGGAAAGCTTTTCTCTTTTTTGATACTTCAATGGAATAGTCAGCAAAAATCAGGACCCTCACGCCGTCGATTTGGAGAGATCTGGATTGACGGAATTTCTGTAGAATGGTGGTTTTGTCAGCATAGTTCAGATATTTAGCAATGATCGGCCGAGGAGACTTACGATCAGTGTTGAAAGTCCCCATGCGGTGCGCCCGTTCCACTGAGCAGGGGCCTGAGAGGCCTAGGGCTTCAGGTACACGTCTGGCGCAGAATTCAGTGAGGGCAGCTGCTTGTAAAGATTCTGGGACACCCACAAAGCGCAAATTGGACCTTCTGGATCTGTTTTCCAAATCGTCCAGCTTTTGTAGAATATACTGATTTGTTTTGTCTTGGGCCTGTTCAGTGGCCTGAGCTTGGTATAGCTCTTCTTCAACATTAGATAAACGATGCTCCAGTTCATTCAATCTAGTGCTGTGCTCCCCCAGTTGTGCTTTAATCTGTTGCATTCCTGCATGGACTGCTCTCTCCACAGAGGCAGCTATTGTGGGGGTGAGGAGAGCTGCCACAGCCTGAGCTATGCGCTCTATGTTATTATCCCCATCCTGGGATGCTGAGGAGACACCTTGAGAGGGAGGGGGGACCGAGCATCCGCTCACCTCCATGTCCGGGGCGTCCACTAGGGGGACCGGGAAGGCCGAAGCCGGGGCCTCGATTTGCGGCTGGGCCGCGGGGATCGGTGCGGCCGTTTGTAAACGAGTGCCGTTTTTGAGCACAAAACGGTCCATGTATGTGTGGGGGAGTCCCGAGGAGGCTGTAGGATTGCGGGGCTTGCTGGGCTGGTTTTCTATGCCGGTTTTTGGGTCGCGCTGCGGGAGCTGAGGAGAAAGCAGCTACTCCATGCGGCGCCGGAACCGGAAGTCCCCCAGATTGTTTTTAATCAGCTGCTTCCCTGGCTGTACCGGGCCAGGAAATGACAGCACTGAATCCCGAAGTGACAAAATCCTCTTCGCTTCTGGCTTCATTCGTCACACAGGAGACCAGGGAACGGATGTTCCCCTCTCTTCTATGTGGAAAATAGTCCCGCCCCTTTACCACGTGGGGGAGGGGGGTCCTTCCCAGTGCTGTAAAAGGGTTCACCTTCACATGACAGCCAATCGTGGATGAAAAAATGCTACCAGAATCATGGCTGCAGCTGCCATGATATTGGTAATAACCACTTCCCGTCATGACATTTACATACGTACATCAGACAGGAAGGAGTTAAATAACTTAAAGTGATAATAAAGTCAAGGTTTTTTTACCTGCTCTGTGTAATGGTTTTGCACAAAGCAACTCTGATCCTCCTCTTCTTGAGTCCCCCGCTGGCACTCCTGGCTCCACCCTTGCCAAGTTCCCCCAGAGCAAACAGCTTGCTGTAGGGGCAAGCCAACAGGCTTGCTCCTGAACTGCTGCTCTGCGTGTCCATTCAGACATGGGGCCGTGGCTCAGCCCTGCCCCCTTCTCTTTTCTCTTTGGCTTACTGGCTGTGATTGAGAGCAGCGGGAGCCAATGGCTGCTTTTCACCAGGACCGGCGCTGACAACGCGCCAGTCCTGAGGAGCTGCGGGCAGGAGTTTTTAGGTGAGGCCGCGGCTTCGGCCTAGTCCGCGAACCTCCTGCCCGCAGCTCCTCAGGACATCAAAAAAAAAAAAAACTTGATTCGAATCGTGAATCGAGTTTTTTTTTTAAATCGCAGATTTTTTTGGGAGAAAAATCGCCCAGCTCTAGTGGAGAGGGAGCCGAGACTCTTGTACACATTGCTGGATGGTAATGGGGCGCAGGCGAGTATTGGGGGGGGTGCTGAACTCAAATGTTTTTTTACCATCATGTATAGAATGCACACATTGTTGGACTGCAATGGGGCTCAGGTAAGTATTAGGGTGGGGGGCGGGGGGCTGTAGCACACAGAAGAATTTAGAGCCACTTTAAGGAAGTGATAATTTACTGATAATTCTATTTGACAATAAAGATAAAAAATTACAATCCAACAGTTTTCTGACCACTTTCACCTCTGTGCCTCTACCCCCACCTCTTCCCATTCTATAGCCCACTATGTTCCTTATCTTGCCAACTATCCCAGTTTAATTACCATTGCTTTGTATGCTTGTGTGTATGTTTTTTTTTTGTAGCTAAGTGGCTTAAGATGGCTATTAGAAAAGGCTATGTGTGTGTAGCGGGTACTTGAATTTAGGGGAAGCATCTGGGTGGTAGTGTAACCCAGATGCCTTGATTGTTAGGAAATTCAAGGTTCCCTTTGTGAGTCTTGGAGGACTCTGGTGGTGTGAAGTTCCCGCCGGCCTATAGGTGGCGTTGTTGCCTTGGACCGGGGTTGGGCTCGCACCGCAAGACTGTGCCTTTTTGTCCTCCCCCGGAGCTGGTACAGCGGGGCGGGGAACCCGCTGTGGCGCGAACGGAGAGGTCATAAAAGGGGCGGACGCCCTGATCACGGGGTTAGAGTCCGGAGCCAGAAGATGCGGCCGCACCCAGGCACCTTCAGCTTGGGTGCTGGCGTTACGATGTTCCAGGCCTAGGTGCCCTTGACCTAGCCTGGGGTGAGGTACTATGGCGGATGCCTGGGGCTCAGTACCTTCGACTGAGTTCCGCGAGGGTGGAGGAATCCGAGGGGGCCCTAACTCCTTGGGTGCCCGTGTCTGAGTTCGTGAGGACTGGTGTGCAGTAACTTCTCTGAAGAGTCTGGCGCAGCATCGCTGGTGACGGAGAGGCCTCCATTTCTCCCTTGGACGGATTTCTTCCTCTGACAGGGGCAGAGTGAGCGAAGGTAATTCACGTTCTACATCACCTAGTCAGTGGCAGTGACTATTCACCACTGGTGACAGCACAGTGGCCAGCAGCAGAAGAGAAAGGATTGTGCCTCGATCTGTCCCCATTTTCCAAAGTAAAGAAACTGTTTTATTGCTTGGCAAGAAGAATAAAACTGAGTTGGACCTATTCACTGTGTGAAACTCTGGTTACTAGGAGCAAAGGAGTCAGGGACGAAGTACTGGACTTGACTCTAGGACACCTACACAAAACCCAATTTGCTGGCCTTCACCTCTTAGCTAGTGATGAGCCGAACACCCCCGGGTTCGGTTCGCACCAGAACCCGCGAACGGACCGAAAGTTCGAACGAACATTAGAACCCTATTAAATACAATGGATGCGAACGTTCGAATTCTAAAGTGCTAATTATAACAACTATTATGCATGTTATTGTCCTAAAAAGGGTTTGGGAACCCGGGTTCTGCACCAGGGGACATGTATCAATGCAAAAATAAGTTTTAAAAACGGTCGTTTTCCGGGAGCAGTCATTTTAATGATGCATAAAGTGAAAAAAAAAAAGTCAAATATTCCTTTAAATATCGTACCTGGGGGGTGTCTAAAGTATGCCTGTGAAGTGCCACGTGTTTCCCGTGTTTAGAACTGTCCCTGCACAAAATGACACTTCTAAAGGAAAAAAAAGCCATTTAAAACTGCTTGCGGCTTTAATGTAATGTCTGGTCCCGGTAATATGGATGAAAATCTTTAAGAAAAATGGCATAGCTACCCCATGACCCCCCCCCCTACCCCAGCCCATTACCAGCCCCTTTGGGTCTTGTATGGATATTAAGGGGAACCCCGCACATAAAATAAAAAAGGCCCTATATACTCTGAACAGCCGTATACAGGCGGTGCATACAAGACAGGGACTGTAGGTTTGTTCTTATGTAGAATCTGTTTGTAATTTTGAACAGGTACATTGTTGAAGTGTAGCTCCAGACCAAAAATCTATTTTTAAACTTTTTGGAAAACATAGGTAAGGGTTATCACCCCTGTAACATTTGTTTTGCTGTCTGTGCCCCTGTTCAGAACATTTCACCTCACTTTCCGTCCTAATGACAACTGTTTTTGAAATGTGGTGTTTTTCTTGAAACAAGGATTGCTGATAAAGCATCAGTACAGAGGAGACACCTTTCTCCCATATTTATTCTTACAGGAGAGAATTTTCCTTCCTAGTGGTAGATTTCCTCTCACTTCCTGTTGTCTTCTTGCGTTTGCAAGTAGGAGTCGTTTGTAAGTTGGATGTTTGAAAGTAGGGACCTGCCGTATATACTCTGCAGAAATAGGCCCCTTAGTTGTTGGTGTTGGCACAACACTGTAAGCACTCACAGTTACTCTTGGTTGGTGCTGGAACGCCCTGCTGTCAACTATTATATCAGGAATTTTAATTACATATAATTGTTGAACAGTGGTAGTAAAAATTGGGCCTTTGATGGTGGTGCTGGTGCCACAACACTGTAAGCCCTGACAGTTACTCTTGGTGGGTGCAGCAATGGGCCCTGCTGTGAATTATTAGATCAAGAATTGTAATTACATGCCCCTGTTGAACAGGGGCTGAAAAATTGGGCCTTAGGCACTGGTGGCACAACACTGCAACCCTTCACAGATACTGTACTTGGAGCACAGCAATGAGCCCTGTTGCAAAGTATTGCTTCAAAAATTGTAATGACACGCCCCTGTTAAACAGGGGCTGAAAAATTGGGCCTTAGGCACTGGTGGCACAACACTGCAACTCCTCACAGATACTGTACTTGGAGCACAGCAATGAGCCCTGTTGCAAAGTATTGCTTCAAAAATTGTAATTACACGCCACTGTTAAACAGGGGCTGAAAAATTGGGCGTTAGGCACTGGTGGCGGCACCCATAAACAAAAATGATCTTCCAAGCTATCATCATCAATCGTATCATTGAGGACTCGGAGGAGGAGGATAGGCAGTCAACATAACAGCACAGGCACTCAGCATCAGCATCAGTCTTGAAGGGATGTGACATTTTAAAATCAATTAGTCTGTTATATCAGCATCAGGTGTGTGGTAGCTGGTGGTGATCCAAGACTGGTTCATCTTGATGAAAGTCAGTCGATCAACCGAGTCGGTGGACAGGCGCACCCTGTGATCCGTGACAAATCCTCCAGCAGCACTGAATGTGCGTTCCGAAAGAACGCTGGATGCAGGACAGGCCAGTAGCTCAATTGCATACTGTGCAAGCTCTGGCCAGTGATCCATCCTCAAGACCCAGTAAGCCAGAGGATTTTCGGTGGGGAAGGTGTCCAAGTCTGACCTTGCCCCTAGATATTCCTGCACCATGTTTATCAGACGCTGGCGATGGTTGCTGGAACCGATCATACTTTGGGGCTGCGGACTAAAGAATTGTCTGAACGCATCGGTCAGACGGCCACCTTCCCCACCGCTCCTTCTTTGACTGGCCGAAGCCTCAGCAACTCGTTGTCCAGGACCAGGAGTTTGCAACCTCCCAGTCTCTGGGAACGCGTTGCACAGACCTTTCTGCAAGGCCTCCCGGAGTTGTCTCATCCTCTGCTCCCTCTGCGACGGTAACATAAGGTCCGCAACCTTACCCTTGTACCGTGGATCAAGGAGAGTGGCCAGCCAGTAATGGTCCCTCTCCTTGATCCGAAGAATACGAGGATCCTTCCGCAGACTTTGCAGGATCAGGGAGGCCATGCAGCGTAGGTTTGCTGAGGCATTCGCTCCGGAGTCCTCTGGGTCACTAAGGACGACATGATCCGCAGCCACCTCCTCCCAGCCACGTACAAGTCCACTGGTTTCTTGGGACTGTAAATCATCCCTAAAAGACTGCTGCTGATGATGCTGAGTGCCAGCCTCCACCTCCATGCTGACACAATCCTCCTCCTCCTCCTCCTCCTCCTCCTCCTCCTCTTCCTGTGCGATGGGTGGGACAGAAGGAACACTGTCTGGGTAAAGGGGGCCTTGAGAGGCAAGGAAGTCCTCCTCTTCCTGCCTCTGTTCTGCCTCAAGTGCCCTGTCCATTATTCCACGCAGCGTGTGCTCCAACAGGTGGACAAGAGGTACAGTGTCACTGATGCATGCACTGTCACTGCTCACCATCCTCGTGGCCTCCTCAAATGGTGCCAGGACAGTGCATGCATCCCTGATCATGCCCCACTGGCGTGGAGAAAAAAAACCAAGCTCCCCTGACCCTGTCCTGGTGCCGTAGTCGCACAGGTACTCATTGATGGCCCTCTGCTGCGTGTGCAGCCGCTGCAGCATGGCCAACGTTGAGTTCCACCTGGTGGGCATGTCACATATAAGGCGGTTCTTGGGCAGGTTCAACTCCTTTTGCAGCTCAGCCAGGCGAGCACTGGCATTATAAGATCTGCGGAAATGCACACAGACTTTCCTGGCCTGCCTCAGGACATCCTGTAAGCCCGGGTACCTGCCCAAGAACCGCTGCACCACCAGGTTAAGGACGTGAGCCACACAGGGCACATGGGTCAGTTGTCCCTGTCGGAGGGCGGAGAGGAGGTTGGTGCCATTGTCGCAAACCACCATTCCTGGCTTAAGCTGGCGTGGCGTCAACCACCTCTCGGCCTGGCCCTGCAGAGCAGACAGGACCTCTGCCCCAGTGTGGCTTCTGTCCCCCAAACACACCAGCGCAAGCACGGCATGGCATCTTTTTGCCTGCGTACTTGCGTAGCCCCGTGAACGGCTACGGAGCACCGCTGGTTCATAGGACAAACCACAGGAAGAGGCCATGGAGGAAGAAGAAGAGGAGGGGGTGGAGGAGAGAGGTGTGTCACAACCAGTAGTAGCATTTTGGAGGCGTGGCGGTGGGACAACCTCCAACACTACTGCACCTTGTCCTGAATCCTTCCCAGCTGCCAAAAGAGTGACCCAATGGGCCGTGAAAGAAAGGTAACGTCCCTGTCCATGCCTGCTGGACCATGAGTCAGCGGTAATATGCACCTTACCGCTGACCGCCCTGTCCAGCGAGGCCAAGACATTGCCTTCCACATGCCGGTAGAGAGCCGGAATAGCCTTCCGTGAGAAAAAGTGGCGTTTGGGAACCTGCCACTGAGGAACCGCACATTGCACAAACTCACGGAAGGGGGCCGAGTCTACCAACTGAAAAGGCAGCAGTTGAAGCGCTAGCAATTTAGCCAAGCTAGCATTCAACCGCTGGGCATGTGGATGGCTGGGAGTGAACTTCTTTCGACGGTCCAGCAGCTGGGGCAGGGAAATTTGCCTGCTAGAATCGGACGTCGGTGTACTGCTAGCAGAGTGGGCGCAAGTACTTGGCTGTGACACACCTAATTCTACACCTTCATTCCTCTCAGTGCATGTTTCAGAGAGGACTGAAGTTATAGTGGGGTTGGAGATCCCAGCTGATGCGGTGCAAGGAGAGGTCCGCTTTGTTCTTTGGTGTGGGTCTTTGAGGTAGGCTTGCCAACGAGCTGCATGGCAGGTCAACATATGTCTGGTCAGGCATGTGGTACCCAAGCGGCTGATGTTTTGGCCACGCGATATACGCTTGAGACATATGTTGCAAACAGCAGCTGTGCGATCTGATGCACTAGCCTCAAAAAAGGCCCACACCAAAGAACTTTTTGAATGACGGGCAGAGGCAGCGCCCTGCACAGGCGGAGCTCTGCGGTGTGATTCCGTCGGTGTACTGCCCTTACGCTGGCCACCAAAGGGCATCCTGCCTCGTTGGAGATGTGCCTCCTCCTCATCCTCCTCCTCCTCCTCTCTCCTATTAGGCACCCACGTGGAGTCATTGACCTCATCATCCCCTCCCTCCTCATCACTGGAGCCAATCTGGCAGTATGCTGCAGCTGCTGGAACATGACTGCCAGATTGGTGTCCTTCTTGAGCATCCCCTCTGTCTGCTCTCACGCTACTGCCTTCCTCTAGCTGGGTTTCATCATCAGACCCTTCGAAACGCTGGGCATCCTCCTGGAGCATGTACCCAACACTGTGCTGAAACAGTTCGGGGGACTCCTCAGGAGGAGGACATGGTGGGTCTAGGGAAGGAGTGACTGATGATTTGTCTGACATTGATACCAGGGAAGACGACGCTTTGGCAGCTGCTTTTCCAGTACCCTGAGCCTGGGTGAGAGAGGATGAGGAGGAGGAGGAGGGCTTGGTCATCCACTCTACCAAGTCTTCGGCATGATGTGGCTCAACATGTCCAGCTGCCGAAAAGAAGGACAAGCGTGTCCCATGGCCATGTGCTGATGACAATGCACCGCGTCCACGACCAGCACTGTTGCCCCCAGACACAGAGCCTGCTTGCCCTCTTTTATTGCCTCCTGACTGTCTGCCTCTCCTTGTTTGCCTTCCAGACATTCTAATAGATGGCCTGCAGGGAGATGGGAAAAAAGCAATAAGGGCTACCTTCAGGTGTCCTTCTCTGTCCCTTGAAACAAGGACTTTCACAGTGAAAGAAACTGACACTGTCCCTACCTAGAGTTTTCTATCCCTAGAATAAATGTTTTTTTTAATCACAATATAGCACAAGGACAATTCACTCAATGTCTCTCCAGGTCCCTGGAAACAAGGACTTGCAGAGTGAAAGAAACTGACACTGTCCCTACCTAGAGTTTTCTGTCCCTAGAATAAATGTTTTTTTTAAGCACAATATAGCACAAGGACAATTAACTCACTGTCCTTACAGGTCCCTGGAAACAAGGACTTGCAGAGTGAAAGAAACTGACACTGTCCCTACCTAGAGTTTTCTGTCCCTAGAATAAATGTTTTTTTTAATCACAATATAGCACAAGGAAAATTAACTCACTGTCCTTACAGGTCCCTGGAAACAAGGACTTGCAGAGTGAAAGAAACTGACACTGTCCCTACCTAGAGTTTTCTGTCCCTAGAAAAAATGTTTTTTTTAATCACAATATAGCACAAGGAAAATTAACTCACTGTCCTTACAGGTCCCTGGAAACAAGGACTTGCAGAGTGAAAGAAACTGACACTGTCCCTACCTAGAGTTTTCTGTCCCTAGAATAAATGTTTTTTTTAATCATAATATAGCACAAGGACAATTCACTCAATGTCTCTCCAGGTCCCTGGAAACAAGGACTTGCAGAGTGAAAGAAACTGACACTGTCCCTACCTAGAGTTTTCTGTCCCTAGAATAAATGTTTTTTTTAAGCACAATATAGCACAAGGACAATTAACTCACTGTCCTTACAGGTCCCTGGAAACAAGGACTTGCAGAGTGAAAGAAAAAAAACACTCTCCCTACCTACAGTTTTCTGTCCCTAGAAAAAATGTTTTTTTTAATCACAATATAGCACAAGGAAAATTAACTCACTGTCCTTACAGGTCCCTGGAAACAAGGACTTGCAGAGTGAAAGAAAAAAAACACTCTCCCTACCTACAGTTTTCTGTCCCTAGAAAAAATGTTTTTTTTAATCACAATATAGCACAAGGAAAATTAACTCACTGTCCTTACAGGTCCCTGGAAACAAGGACTTGCAGAGTGAAAGAAACTGACACTGTCCCTACCTAGAGTTTTCTGTCCCTAGAATAAATGTTTTTTTTAATCACAATATAGCACAAGGAAAATTAACTCACTGTCCTTACAGGTCCCTGGAAACAAGGACTTGCAGAGTGAAAGAAACTGACACTGTCCCTACCTAGAGTTTTCTGTCCCTAGAATAAATGTTTTTTTTAAGCACAATATAGCACAAGGACAATTAACTCACTGTCCTTACAGGTCCCTGGAAACAAGGACTTGCAGAGTGAAAGAAAAAAAACACTCTCCCTACCTACAGTTTTCTGTCCCTAGAAAAAATGTTTTTTTTAATCACAATATAGCACAAGGAAAATTAACTCACTGTCCTTACAGGTCCCTGGAAACAAGGACTTGCAGAGTGAAAGAAACTGACACTGTCCCTACCTAGAGTTTTCTGTCCCTAGAATAAATGTTTTTTTTAATCACAATATAGCACAAGGAAAATTAACTCACTGTCCTTACAGGTCCCTGGAAACAAGGACTTGCAGAGTGAAAGAAACTGACACTGTCCCTACCTAGAGTTTTCTGTCCCTAGAATAAATGTTTTTTTTAAGCACAATATAGCACAAGGACAATTAACTCACTGTCCTTACAGGTCCCTGGAAACAAGGACTTGCAGAGTGAAAGAAACTGACACTGTCCCTACCTAGAGTTTTCTGTCCCTAGAATAAATGTTTTTTTTAATCACAATATAGCACAAGGAAAATTAACTCACTGTCCTTACAGGTCCCTGGAAACAAGGACTTGCAGAGTGAAAGAAACTGACACTGTCCCTACCTAGAGTTTTCTGTCCCTAGAATAAATGTTTTTTTTAATCACAATATAGCACAAGGAAAATTAACTCACTGTCCTTACAGGTCCCTGGAAACAAGGACTTGCAGAGTGAAAGAAACTGACACTGTCCCTACCTAGAGTTTTCTGTCCCTAGAATAAATGTTTTTTTTAATCACAATATAGCACAAGGACAATTAACTCACTGTCCTTACAGGTCCCTGGAAACAAGGACTTGCAGAGTGAAAGAAACTGACACTGTCCCTACCTAGAGTTTTCTGTCCCTAGAATAAATGTTTTTTTTAAGCACAATATAGCACAAGGACAATTAACTCACTGTCCTTACAGGTCCCTGGAAACAAGGACTTGCAGAGTGAAAGAAACTGACACTGTCCCTACCTAGAGTTTTCTGTCCCTAGAATAAATGTTTTTTTTAATCACAATATAGCACAAGGAAAATTAACTCACTGTCCTTACAGGTCCCTGGAAACAAGGACTTGCAGAGTGAAAGAAACTGACACTGTCCCTACCTAGAGTTTTCTGTCCCTAGAAAAAATGTTTTTTTTAATCACAATATAGCACAAGGAAAATTAACTCACTGTCCTTACAGGTCCCTGGAAACAAGGACTTGCAGAGTGAAAGAAACTGACACTGTCCCTACCTAGAGTTTTCTGTCCCTAGAATAAATGTTTTTTTTAATCACAATATAGCACAAGGACAATTCACTCAATGTCTCTCCAGGTCCCTGGAAACAAGGACTTGCAGAGTGAAAGAAACTGACACTGTCCCTACCTAGAGTTTTCTGTCCCTAGAATAAATGTTTTTTTTAAGCACAATATAGCACAAGGACAATTAACTCACTGTCCTTACAGGTCCCTGGAAACAAGGACTTGCAGAGTGAAAGAAAAAAAACACTCTCCCTACCTACAGTTTTCTGTCCCTAGAAAAAATGTTTTTTTTAATCACAATATAGCACAAGGAAAATTAACTCACTGTCCTTACAGGTCCCTGGAAACAAGGACTTGCAGAGTGAAAGAAAAAAAACACTCTCCCTACCTACAGTTTTCTGTCCCTAGAAAAAATGTTTTTTTTAATCACAATATAGCACAAGGAAAATTAACTCACTGTCCTTACAGGTCCCTGGAAACAAGGACTTGCAGAGTGAAAGAAACTGACACTGTCCCTACCTAGAGTTTTCTGTCCCTAGAATAAATGTTTTTTTTAATCACAATATAGCACAAGGAAAATTAACTCACTGTCCTTACAGGTCCCTGGAAACAAGGACTTGCAGAGTGAAAGAAACTGACACTGTCCCTACCTAGAGTTTTCTGTCCCTAGAATAAATGTTTTTTTTAAGCACAATATAGCACAAGGACAATTAACTCACTGTCCTTACAGGTCCCTGGAAACAAGGACTTGCAGAGTGAAAGAAAAAAAACACTCTCCCTACCTACAGTTTTCTGTCCCTAGAAAAAATGTTTTTTTTAATCACAATATAGCACAAGGAAAATTAACTCACTGTCCTTACAGGTCCCTGGAAACAAGGACTTGCAGAGTGAAAGAAACTGACACTGTCCCTACCTAGAGTTTTCTGTCCCTAGAATAAATGTTTTTTTTAATCACAATATAGCACAAGGAAAATTAACTCACTGTCCTTACAGGTCCCTGGAAACAAGGACTTGCAGAGTGAAAGAAACTGACACTGTCCCTACCTAGAGTTTTCTGTCCCTAGAATAAATGTTTTTTTTAAGCACAATATAGCACAAGGACAATTAACTCACTGTCCTTACAGGTCCCTGGAAACAAGGACTTGCAGAGTGAAAGAAACTGACACTGTCCCTACCTAGAGTTTTCTGTCCCTAGAATAAATGTTTTTTTTAATCACAATATAGCACAAGGAAAATTAACTCACTGTCCTTACAGGTCCCTGGAAACAAGGACTTGCAGAGTGAAAGAAACTGACACTGTCCCTACCTAGAGTTTTCTGTCCCTAGAATAAATGTTTTTTTTAATCACAATATAGCACAAGGACAATTAACTCACTGTCCTTACAGGTCCCTGGAAACAAGGACTTGCAGAGTGAAAGAAACTGACACTGTCCCTACCTAGAGTTTTCTGTCCCTAGAATAAATGTTTTTTTTAAGCACAATATAGCACAAGGACAATTAACTCACTGTCCTTACAGGTCCCTGGAAACAAGGACTTGCAGAGTGAAAGAAACTGACACTGTCCCTACCTAGAGTTTTCTGTCCCTAGAATAAATGTTTTTTTTAATCACAATATAGCACAAGGAAAATTAACTCACTGCCCTTACAGGTCCCTGGAAACAAGGACTTGCAGAGTGAAAGAAACTGACACTGTCCCTACCTAGAGTTTTCTGTCCCTAGAATAAATGTTTTTTTTAATCACAATATAGCACAAGGACAATTAACTCACTGTCCTTACAGGTCCCTGGAAACAAGGACTTGCAGAGTGAAAGAAACTGACACTGTCCCTACCTAGAGTTTTCTGTCCCTAGAATAAATGTTTTTTTTAAGCACAATATAGCACAAGGACAATTAACTCACTGTCCTTACAGGTCCCTGGAAACAAGGACTTGCAGAGTGAAAGAAACTGACACTGTCCCTACCTAGAGTTTTCTGTCCCTAGAATAAATGTTTTTTTTAAGCACACTATAGCAGAAGCACAAAACACACTGACACTCTCCCTACCTATCCTTCTCTTTCCCTAAACTAAAGGAATCCAGGTTAAGCAAGAAAGAAATAACAGTCACTGTCCCTGCCTATGCTACTCTATCCCTGCTCCGGAACACACTACACTAGGCCGCCGTGCTGGCGGCCTTTTATAGTGTGGGGCGTGTACTAAACACCCTCAGCAATAATTGGCCACAGGCATCCTGCCTGTGGCCAATCATTGCTCTCCTCGCTGCCGGCGCTGTGATTGGCCAAGCATGCGGGGTCACAGTGCATGCTTGGCCAATCACAGCGCCTGGATGACACTGCGATGGCGTAGTGCATTGTGGGCCGTTCGCGTCACTCGAATTTGGCGCGAACGGCCCAAATCGTTCGATCTTCGTCGAACGATCGAACAGCCAATGTTCGAGTCGAACGTATGTTCGACTCGAACACGAAGCTCATCCCTACTCTTAGCTATGGAGGACGTGGGCCGTGGTGTGTCTTATCTCTCTCTCCCAGGTACCCCTAGACAACAGCCAAATAACCAATAAAGATAGAGAGAGAGAGGAGATCCCCGCTACATGTGTATGAATGTGGATTCTCCATTGGGTATTTCTGTCCATTCCACCAAAGCTTTGGCATTTATCTGGGCAGAAAGAGCTGGTGCCCGTATGTAAAACAGCTACATAATCAAGCCTTACAACCTTTATCTGACATTACAGACTGGACCTTCAGTTAGCCAGGGAGAAGACTTTTGGATGGAAAGTCTTTTAGGTGGTTGTCTTCCCTGATTGGTAAGTTCTCTGTTATACTCTTCAATGCTACCCTCAAAGACAATTTGGGAAAATCCAAGTTATGCCCCGTACACACGATCGGATTTTCCAATGGGAAAACCCCCGTCGGAAATTCCGATGGAAAAATTAAATCGAGTATAATCCAAGTTTTTTGGCACATTTTTTTGTGCTGAAAATGCCCCCCTCGACTTATAAACGAGTCACCTTTTTGCGCCTGATCTACCAGACTTTGGGGACCCGGTACTTGGCACACATATAGCCCCACTCTTACTCTACAAGTGTGCAAAGTTTGTTTTCCGGGGGACCTACGGCCGGGGAGCATCGATTTTTCAAAGCCGGGCACCCCTTCCATAGACTCCCATGTTAAAACGTATGTCTAGTCATGGACACAGTAAGGCATGGGCACAGTGAGGCATGGGCACAGTGAGGCATGCACATGGACACAGTGAGGCAAAGTGAGGCACAGTGAGGCATGCAAATGGACACCCTAGGCGTATACTCGAGTCAATATGTTTTCCCAGTTTTTTGTGGTAAAATTAGGTGCCTTGGCTTATATTTGGGTCGGCTTATACTGGAGTATATACGGTACTCCAATGAAGGGGCACAATTCCTCCCAATGACACAAATGATAGGGCACAATTCCTCCCACGGATGGCAAAGATAGGGCATTGTTTTTCCCCACTGACGTCTGGACCTTTTCTACTCCCAATGGCAACAGTCCGGCCCCCCTAAAGTCTACAGGACAGTTAACTGGCCCCTTGTTTAGAAGGTTTGAAGAGGTGAAGCTTCACTTCACAAAGAATACCCAATCACATGCAAGAAAAAAAAAAAAAAAAAAAAAATTTTTCCTTGCACACGATTAAATGTCAGAAGTCAGTAGAGCTTCCCCTCATTTATTAAAGCGGAGGTGCCACAGAAAAAAAAAATATTAAAAGCCAGCAGCTACAAATACTGCAGCTGCTGACTGTTAATATATGGACACTTACCTGTCCTGGAGTCCAGCGATGTCCACAGCAGAGGATGAGCAATCCCTCGTCACTCTGCTGCCCCCACCGCCATCATCGGTGAGGGAACCAGGAAGTGAAGCCTTGCGGCTTCACTGCCCGGTTTCCTACGGCGCATGCGCGAGTCGCGCTGCACCGTTCTGAATGGTCCCCTGTGTTCTGGGAGCCGAGTGTCTCCCAGAACACAACGGGGAATCTGCGGGAAGTGACGTACTACCTGCAGAGAGGACTCCCGGAACTGGGTGCAAATACCTGTCTTAGACAGGTATCTGCACCCCCCTCCCCCTGAAAGGTGTCAGTTGTGACACCGGAGGGGGGGGTTCCAATCAGCGGAAGTTCCACTTTAGGGTGGAGCTCCGCTTTAAAATGAAATCCGGGGACATATTTTTTTTTACTAGTAATGGCGGCAATCTGCGGCTCTCTGCCCGTCGCAGCTAGTATGTGCGGCAGAGCAGGGGTGTGTAATTTAGAATTTTTTTTTTTTAATTCTGCACTGACTGTCTTGGAAATTGCCCCAGCTCCTGTTCAAATCCAATCCGGGGACAAAGCTGGGGACAGACTTGGTCCGAGGACAGTCTCCTCAATCCGGGGACTGTACCCGGAAACCAGGGATGTCTGGTCACCCTATATTAGAGGCTAGGAGCTAACTCAGCCCAATCCTGCAGACTCCACTTGAGATTATATATCACCTTTGGGTGGATGAATCCTTTAAAAAAAGAGACTGCTATTCTTGAAGCATCACAGGAAAGATTAGAACATGAACAGTAAAGGGAACATGTGACAAAATAGAGCTGGAATATATAGCTCCACTAGGCTCCACCTAAGATAAAATATCACCTTTAACCACTTAACGACCGCCCACTGTAAATATACGTCGGCAGAATGGCACCGACAGGCAGAATCACGTATATCTACGTGATCACCTTTGTATAGTTGGGGGGTCCGATCGGACCCCCCTTCTTTACAGTGAGCGGTGGTTAAGTGTTCGGGAGCGATCCGGGATGAGGGGACGGCTGTTCGATTCCGGCCACCACCTCGCGATCGCTCCCGGCGAATGAGAAAGCTTCCCTGCCTGTGTAATGTTTACACAGGCAGAGGAAGTGATGTCATCTCTCCTGCGGCGCTCACATATACCGAGCGCCGCACAAGAGAAGATGCCAGGTTAGTGCACAAAACACTACACTGACACCAGGACACATAGGAACATAAATCCCCCCCCCCAGACCACCCCCCAGATCACCCCCCAGCCCCCAGTCACAGTGTCACTGATTGCAGTGACCATTTATTTACTGATCACTGCAATCAGTGACATTTGTGACTGTAAAAGTGTCACTAAAGTTAGTTTTAGGTCCAGTGTAGCCCCCTAACCCCCCCTAATAAAGGTTTAACCCCCTTGATCGCCCCCCAGGTAACCCTTTCACCCCCTATCACCACTGTCGCTAAGCGATCTTTTTTCTGATCGCTGTCTTAGTGTTGGTGATGCCGATCGGTAGCCAGTAATGTTTTTTTAGGTTCGCCGCAGGTTTATAATAATAAAACATAAATAAAGAAGGAAAAAAAGAAAAAGAGAAGGAAAAAGAGGTTAGAGAGAAGGAAGAGCAGGAAAGAGAGGAAGGAAAGTAGTAGAAAGTAAGTACATGCCTAGTTTGATAAGATTAGGGCTAAGTATAATGGAAAAAGGACCTAATAAATTGGAACTCCAACATAGTTAGCCCATGGATCCCATATTTTACCATACTTTACGGTGGTGTTGTTAAGAATACTGGCCAGTTTTTCATAAATCATTATCCAAGACACTTTTCGAATAACATCAGAAAGGAAAGGTCTAGGTTTTTTCCAAGCCTTGGCGACTGTAATTTTAGCCCCTGTGAGTATAAAATGAATAAGAATTTGAGAAAATTTTGGAATATTGGGGATACGGGCATTTAGCAGAGCAACACACGGGGACCTGGGAACCTGGTATTCAGTAACCTTGGAGATCAAAATAAAAACTTTTTTCCAAAATGAACAAATCCTCGGGCATTCCCACCATATATGGGCCATTGATCCAGAAAGTCGGCATCCTCTAAAGCAGAGAGGATCCAAGGTAGGGTATATGGCGGCCAATTTAGTGGGGGTAAGATACCACCTAGTTAACACCTTAATATTTGCTTCTGTTAAACATATGTTTAGAATACCTTTAAAGGACTTGGAGCAAGCCCTGTGCCAGGTCTCCAGGTCCCAGTTGAACCGAAAGTCCGTTTCCCAAGCTATCATATAGGAAGATTTCTCCATTGAGTGAGAGAGGGACGAATAGACCACTGAAATGCCTCCCCTTGGATCCATATTTTGACCACACCACAATTCGTATTTAGTGAATTGGAGAGGCAACGGTTTGTCCTTCCAAAGAGTAATAAGATATTGAGAGATTTGAAAAAAGTGTAATCCCTCTGAGTCTGGGAGTTTCAATCTAGTAACACAGTAATTAAGAGTGATGGGACTCCCAGAGACCACAAAGTCTCCAATACGGTATAGCCCTTTGTCCGTCCACCATATGAATTCTTCTACGTTTAAGCCCGGGGGAAAATCCGGGTTATTAAATAAAGGAGTGAGAGGATGGCCTGAAGAGATAAGAGCCGAATGGGACCTGACTCTGTCCCATAGGGCTAAAGATTGGGATAGAATGGGAGACATTATGGCAGGTCGTTTCTTAGGTGACCTCCACAAAAGATAATCAAGAGAGTAGTTGGGTACTGCTTGATTCTCCATCTTGACCCAATCTGGTCTCTCAGACTTTGAATATATTGTGGAAAGTTGTGCTACCCTTGCGGCTAGGAAATATTTGTGTAAGTCTGGGAGACCAAGGCCTCCTTTATATCTATGGCGGAAAAGGGTGTTTTGTGATATACGGTAACCAGAAGAACCCCAGATATATTTTAGTATTTTGCTTTGAAGTGATTTTAAATGACATTTTTTAACTGGGATGGGAAGTGCTCTAAAATAATAAAGAATTCTCGGGAGTAAGGTCATTTTTATTGAGTTAATTTTCCCTAACCAAGATAGTTCATGCTTAGACCAGATTTTAAGATCATTTTCCAATTTCCTGTATAGTGGCGGATAGTTGTGGTCATAGAGGGTTTCCGTACGAGCTGTCAGTGTGATTCCTAAGTATCTTATGGAGGAGTCTTGCCATTCAAAATTAAATGATTGTTTCAATGAAGAAACGTTAGAGAGAGGGAGCGAGACGTTCAGGGCTTGTGATTTTGTATAATTCATTCTTAGTCCAGAAATCTTGGCAAAATCGTTCAGGACCTTGCAAATGTTAGGTAGGGAGATTAAAGGGGACGTGAGAAATAAGAGAATATCATCGGCAAATAAGCCACATTTATGTATTTGATCTCCACAGGTGACCCCTTGAATGTTTGGGTTATGGCGTATAGCAATAGCTAAAGTTTCAATAGCTATCGCAAAAATTATAGAGGAAAGAGGGCACCCTTGTCTAGTTCCTCTAGCTATGTTAAATGGTTTAGAATAATGCCCTTGCAAGCGAATTTGCGCCTTAGGATAAGAGTATAGGGAACTCAAGAGTCCCAAAAAACGATTTCCGAAGCCCCATCTTTCCATCAGGGAGAATAAATAAGGCCACGAAACCGAATCAAAAGCCTTTTGGAGATCTAAGGCTAAAAGAAACCCCTGTTGTCTCGCTCCTCCCTCCCAATTAGATTAGAGTATAGAAATTACATCTATGGCCCTTCTTATTTGGTCGGGTCCCTGCCTCCCTGGAATAAAACCAACTTGGTCCTTATGTATGTATTTTTTGATGAAGGAAGCTAAGCGGTTGGCCATAATTTTAGTCATGATCTTAACATCATTATTTATTAAAGAAATTGGACGATAATTGGATATTTCTTCTGGATTCTTGTCGGGTTTAGGAATAAGAGTTATAAACGCTGTGTTAAGGTGGATATCTAGAGGTTCTCCCGATGTTTTAGTGTTAAAAAATTTTGTTAGGTGTGGAGCCAGAATGTCAGCAAAGGCCTTGTAATACGGAATGGGCAATCCATCAGGTCCCGGAGCTGAGCCCGATTTGAGATTCCTAATGACTTCTGAAACCTCCTCTACGGTAAACTCTGACTCTAGTAAATCTCTATGTGAGGTGTGAAGTGTTGGAATGGGAAGGTCATCAAGAAACCTGGAAATTGAGTCTTTGTGGATTTGAGTAGGGGATTTATAAAGGTTAGAAAAGAATTCATGGAAAGCTTCAAGAATCTTGACAGGGTTAGCTGTGGGGGGTTGACCTGAAATTCTAATTTTGGGTATAGAATTGACCCTTATTCTGGGAGAAAGTTTATGGGCCAGCAGTGGCCCTATTTTATTAGCGTGTACGTAAAATTTATTGTTAGACCAGCGGATTGCTTTTTCTGCTTGTGTAGTGAGGATCAAATTAAGCTCTAGTTTAGTTTTGTCTAAAAGGGTAGTGGATACCTTTGAGGGGTCCTTTTTGTGGATGGCTCTGAGGGAATCATATTCTTTCTCTAAACGTTCTATATTAGCCTTACGTTCCCTTTTAATTTGCGTACCTAATTGTATAAATTTACCTCGAATGAAGGCCTTGTGAGCCGCCCAAAGAACCTCAGCAGAGGTGTCTTTGTTTTCATTGAGAGAGAAATATTCTAACAAGGCTTCATTAATCTCCTCAACCTTGACTGGGTCAGAAAGGATAGAATCATTGAGTCTCCACGTACCCCTTGTTCTATTACGCGCATTGGAGTGCAAGGATACAATAACTAAGGAGTGGTCCGAGAGTGTTGTATCTTTGATATGGACGCTTATAATAAAAGGGAGAACAGGTGCTGGTATTAAGATATGATCAATTCTAGCATATGTATTATGCGGATGCGAGAAATGTGTAAAATCGCGTTTCGTAGGATTCATCTCCCTCCAAGTATCTATTAGATTATATGCTGAGAATAATTTGGCTATTTTAAGACTCTCTCTAGTCGGTCGAGATAATTGGGCTTTGGGGGGTTTGGATTTGTCTAAGACCTGGTCAAATGCAACATTAGAATCACCACCAAATATTATCGTGCCTTCCAGCATAGGGTTGAGTGTATCCATTAAGACTTTAAAAAAGGCAGCTTGTCCCCTATTCGGGGAATAATAGGAGACCAAGGAATAAAGATGCCCCTCCAAGGTACCCTTTATTAAGATAAATCTTCCCTCCAAATCAGCGTGTTCCAAAGTCTTTACAAAATTACAATGCTTAGAGAAAAGAATGGCTACACCCTTGGTTTTAGTTTCAGCTTTGGCCAAGTAGAATTGTGGGTAATGATGATGCATATATTTTGGGCCATACCGTATTGGAAAGTGTGTCTCCTGAAGAAGGAGAACATCAATTTTTTGGGATTTATAGTGGTCCAGAATTTTACGTCTTTTAGTTGGAGAGTTCAGCCCCTGTACATTATGTGATGCGAGTTTAAGAGTAGATTGTGTGGTGTTAGCCATGGAAGCCCATAAGGATGCGCCTATCGTATTTGTCTCTACTCACCCCCAAAAGTCTTCCATCCAGCATCAATCTCATGAACTCCCTCCATATGAAAGTAAGTCGTACCAAGAGAAATGTGAGAATGGTAATAGAAAATCTATGATGCAAAAACAAACTAGGCATGTGCTGAAAACGATATATTAAATAAAGAAAGAAGTAAAAGGAAAGAGTGAAAAAGAGAGGATTAGAAAGAAAGAGGAAGAGAATAAAGTCTCCTAGCATAAAAACCAGGGACCGGGAGGGGAGACTACCTCCCGGAGCCTTGTAACCAAGAAAAATACTGTCTGGCCTTAGGGGCTCAGACAACCCGTCCCTCAGAGACCTACTAGTCTCCAAGGGAGAGGCCGAGGCACATGTGTGCCAGCCCTCCGCAGGGCATCCTAAAAGTGAATTTTAGAAAAAGGTGATTGAAAAACAACACAGCTTTGTAATCTTTATACTGTAAACTGTAAACTGTCCCCCATGTGAATTAGTGATATAAGGGAGAACACACCAAAAAAAAAAAAAAAAAAAAAATTACATTTCCCAGATGGGAAAGTGCTTGGACTCTAGGACCAAGGAAAAGATGAGGAAAAAAAAATTCAAAAATGTCACTCCATCAGGTAGGGCCGTTGTCCTTTATTTTCTTTGTTTTCCCTTTGTTCCATAAACTGGATTGTGGACTAATTGGATTTGGGCGCTTCGTCGATCCGGAACTAATTGCAGAGGTATCCATATCTGCTTCCTGGGATATTAGCTTCAGTTGTAGAAGTAGTCGTTCCCCATCTTGGAAATTGGAAAAGGAATAGTTTCTTCCATTCTCTGAGAACTTGACTGCAAATGGGAAGGTCCATTTATACCTGATGTCTTTCTTTATCAGGACTGATAGCAAAGGTTTCAGAGCTCTTCTGCGTTGAATAGTAGATGAAGATAGGTCCGCAAAAAATTGTATTGGTTGTCCTTGGTATGTTAATTGTGGTGATGCCCTGGCCTGCTTCATAGCTAACTCCTTAACTGAATAAAAATGGGGTTTAATTATAATGTCCCTAGGTTTCCCATCCTTCCTAGGGGGTCCTAAGGCTCTGTGAGCCCTATCTAGTTCCAGGCGGGTGAGAGGGGTATCAGGAAGAATGGTTCTGAGTAAGTCCTGGGCTGCATTGGGAATATCCAAGACTGTTTCAGGGATACCTCTGATCCTGATATTATATCTTCGGGACCTATTCTCAAGTTCATCAATTCTTGCTATAGCCAAATCCAGCTGTTCTTGCACTGTGTGGACGAGATTCATATTTTGGTTAGAAGCAGCAATAGTTTCCTCCATCTTAAATTCTATGGAGTCAATTCTAGAGCCTAAGTTTTGAAAGTCAGCTTTTAAGTCCTTAGTGATTCTATCAGCTGTCTGTGCGAGGCCCTTGTCCAAAAGGTCAGATAATTTTTGAAATAATTCAGCCATTTGATATGATTCCACTCTATGAGGAATTCCTGAGGTAACAGGAAAAGCCTGGTTAGCCGCATTATGTCCCTGAAAAGCAGGAGGATAGTCTGGGAGAAAGCATGTATTGAGGGTCTCAGGTGAAGGTGGAGAGATGTTATATACCTGCAGAGGATCACCTTGGGGTCCTGAGGAGATTATGGGTGCTGTGGAGTATCCAGCCATTCTGTTATCTGTGAGGCAGGGTGTATTTGCTGCTGAGAGCTGAGGTACGGGGGCCATCTTGGATTTTCCAGCCGACATTACAAACTCGAATTGCGGCCCTAAATCCTCTAAACAAAGAAAGCAAAGTATCTGGGGGTGTTCCTCGGGCTTCCCTTAGTATTCTGTGGCTTTTTGGGGAGTGTGAAATCACTGTGTGTGCCGCTATGGACGCCGCTGCGGAAGGCTGGGACGGAGCTCACGGCTCAGGCAGCCATCTCCTGAGCTCCGCACATGCGCACCTTGCCAGTAATTTTTTTTAGGTTCCCCATCAGGTTTTATATAGCGTCAGGTACCCCCATATATTATCTAATAAAGGTTTTAACCCCCTAATTGCCCCTAGTTAACCCTTTCACCAGTGATCACCATATAAGTGTTACGGGTGACGCTGGTTAGTTAGTTTGCTTTTTATAGTGTCAGGGCACCCGCCGTATATAACCCAATAAAGGTTTAACCCCCTGATCGCCCGGCGGGTGATATCAATTAGGTTTTAGCGTCAGAGAGGGTCTGTGTCACACCCCAGGCAGCGTCAGGTTAGTGCCAGTAGCGCTAACACCCACGCGTGAAGCATACACCTCCCTTAGTGGTATAGTATCTGAACAGATCAATATCTGATCTGATCAGATCCATACTAGCGTCCCCAGCAGTTTAGGGTTCCCAAAACGCAGTGTTAGCAGGATCAGCCCAGATACCTGCTAGCACCTGCGTTTTGCCCCTCCGTCCAGCCCAGGCCACCCAAGTGCAGTATCGATCGATCACTGTCACTTACAAAACACAACAAACATAACTGCAGCGTTCGCAGAAACAGGCCTGATCCCTGCGACTCCAGTGCTGTAGGAGGTGATTTCACCACCACAGTTAAAAAAAAAAAAGCATATATGCCGAAGCATGGGGGCAGCAGGGGCGGAGGAGCGATTTTGCTCCTAATGCCGCGTACATACGGTCGAAATTCAGACGGAGGCTTGCCCGTGGTAAAGTCCGACCATGTGTGTGCGGCATAACTTTTTTGCGGGAGGATGCCCCCATGCTTCGGCATATATAAATGGTGCATGTATGCCCATCATTAGAAGTGGGTGGATGAAGGGCGGTATTCTAATGGTGGGCATACCCACCGATCAATCTCTTTTTTCGTTCAGCCAACAGGCTGCATGAAAAAAAAAAGATTACAATACATGTCCAACAAGGACCAGCAACGTACTGGTATGTTGCTGGACTTTGAATGTTTATACCAGAATGATGCCTGCGGGTTTAGGTATTATCTTGGTATCGTTCTTTTCAGCCAGCGGCCGGCTTTCATGTAAAAGCAATCCTAGTGGCTAATTAACCTCTGGACTGCTTTTACAAGCAGTGGGAGGGAATGTCCCCCCCCCGGATATAAAAAGCGCCATTGGGAAATTGGGAAAGCATTTTATCACACCGATCTTGGTGTGGTCAGATGCTTTGAGGGCAGAGGAAAGATCTAGGGTCTAGAAGACCCCAGTTTTTTCAAAAAAAGAGTACCTGTCACTACCTATTGCTATCATAGGGGATATTTACATTCCCTGAGAAAACAATAAAAATGATAAAAAAATAAATAAATATGGAAGGAACAATTTAAAAATAAAATAAAAAAGCAAAATTAATAATAATAAAAAAAAAAAAATCACCCCTGTCCTGCCCTGCTCTTGCCCAATGGCGAATGCAAGCGTCGGTCTGGCGTCATATGTAAACAGCAATTGCACCATGCATGTGAGGTATCACCACGAAGGTCAGATCGAGGGCAGTAATTTTAGCAGTAGACCTCCTCTGTAAATCTAACGGGGTAACCTGTAAAGGCTTTTAAAGGCTTTTAAAAATGTATGTAGTTTGTCACCAATGCGCGTTTGTGTGAAATTTTAAAGCATGTCGTGTTTGGTATCTATGTACTCGGCCTAAGATCATCTTTTTTATTTCATCAAACATTTGGGCAATATAGTGTGTTTTAGTGCATTAAAATTAAAAAAAGTGTATTTTTTCCCCAAAAAATGCGTTTGAAAAATCGCTGCGCAAATACTGTGTAGAAAAAAAAATGCAACACCCACCATTTTAATCTGTAGGGCCTTTGCTTTAAAAATATATATAATGTTTGGGGGTTCAACATAATTTTCTTGCAAAAAAAAAAAATGTTTTCATGTAAACCAGTGGTTCTCAACTCCTGTCCTCAGGACCCACTAACAGGCCAGATTTTAAGTATTAACTTGGTGAGATGCAGACTAGAATACTGCAATCCCTGAGCAGCAAATTATATCACCTGTGATGCATTTCAGTTATGTTGCAAACCTGGCCTGTTGGTGGGCCCTGAGGACTGGAGTTGAGAACCACTGATGTAAACAAAAAGTGACAAAAAGGGCTTTGTCTTCAAGTGGTTAAAAGAGTGGATGTAAGCTTCCTAATGTTGTGTATAAAATGCCAGAACAGTTCAAAACCCCCCCAAATGACCCCATTTTGGAAAGTAGACACCCCAAGCTATATACTGAGAGGCATGTCGAGTCCATGGAATATTTTATATGTTGACACAAGTTGCAGAAAAAAGACAATTTATTTTTTTTGCACAAAGTTGTCACTAAATGATATATTGCTCAAACATGCCATGGGCATATGTGGAATTACACCCCAAAATACATTCTGTTGCTTCTCCTGAGTACGGGGATACCACATGTGTGAGACTTTTTAGGAGCCTAGCCGCGTACGGGACCCCAAAAACCAATCACCGCCTTCAGGCTTTCTAAGGGTGTAAATTTTTGATTTCACTTCTCACTGCCTATCACAGTTTCGGAGGCCATGGAATGCCCAGATGGCACAACCCCCCCCCCAAATGACCCCATTTTGGAAAGTAGACACCCCAAGCTATTTGCTGAGAGGTATTGTGAGTATTTTGCAGATCTCGCTTTTTGTCACAAAGTTTTGAAAATTGAAAAAAAAAAAATATATATATATATATATATTGTCTTTCTTCATTTTCAAAAACAAATGAGAGCTGTAAAATACTCACCATGCCTCTCAGCAAACAGCTTGGGGTGTCTACTTTCCAAAATGGGGTCATTTGGGGGGGTTTTGTGCTATTTTGGCATTTTATGGCCTTCGAAACTGTGATAGGTAGTGAGGAGTGAAATCAAAAATTTGTGCCTAGAAATCCTGAAGGCGGTGATTGGTTTTCGGGGTCCCGTACGTGGCTAGGCTCCTAAAAAGTCCCACACATGTGGTATCCCCGTACTCAGGAGAAGCAGCAAAATGTATTTTGGGGTCTAATTCCACATATAACCATGGCATGTGTGAGCAATATATCATTTAGTGACAACTTTTTGTATTTATTTTTTTTGTCATTATTCAATCACTTGGGACAAAAAAAAAGAATATTCAATGGGCTCAACAGGCCTCTCAGCAATTTCCTTGGGGTGTCTACTTTCTAAAATGGGGTCATTTGGGGGGGGGGGGGTTTGTGCTATTTTGGCATTTTATGGCCTTCAAAACTGTGATAGGTAGTGAGGAGTGAAATCAAAAATTTGTGCCCTTAGAAATCCTGAAGGCGGTGCTTGGTTTCCGGGGGCCCGTACGTGGCTAGGCTCCTAAAAAGTCCCACACATGTGGTATCCCCGTGCTCAGGAGAAGCAGCAAAATGTATTTTGGGGTGTAATTCCACATATAACCATGGCATGTGTGAGCAATATATAATTTAGTGACAACTTATTGTAATTTTTTATTTATTTTTTAGTCATTATTCAATCACTTGAGACAAAAAAAAAAAATATTCAATGGGCTCAACATGCCTCTCAGCAATTTCCTTGGGATGTCTACTTTCCAAAATGGGGTCATTTGGGGGGGGGGGGTTTGTACTGCCCTGCCATTTTAGCACCTCAAGAAATGAGATAGGCAGTTATAAATTAAAACCTGTGTAAATTCCAGAAAATGTACCCTAGTTTGTAGACGCTATAACTTTTGCGCAAAGCAATAAATATATGCTTATTGACATTTTTTTACTAAAGACATGTGGCTGAATACATTTTGGCCTAAATGTATGACTAAAATTGAGTTTATTCGATTGTTCTTATAACAAAAAGTAGAAAATATATTTTTTTTTTCAAAATTTTCGTTCTTTTTCCATTTATATCGCAAAAAATAAAAATCGCAGAGGCAATCAAATACCATTAAAAGAAAGCTCTATTTGTGGGAAGAAAAGGACGCAAATTTCGTTTGGGTAGAACATTGCATGTCCGCACAATTTACAGTTAAAGCAGCGCAGTGCAAAATTCTGAAATCACCTCTGGTCCTTTAGCTACCAAATGGTCCGGGGCTTAAGTGGTTAAAAACAGAACTATACGCAACACTTTTTTTTCCATTTTGGATAGAGTAAGGGAGGGTTATAGCCCCTATCAGTTTATTTTTTACCATCCCTGTCCCATTGCAGAGATTTCCCTTCACTTCCTGCTCCATAGCCAAACAGGAAGTGAGAGGAAATCTATGCAAATTAAGGTAATACATCCCCCCTCCCCCAGGCCCTCAGAACTAGTGTCCCCACTGGAAAATTTCAGGGTGGGTCTTAAACAGAAAGGGGTGTGTCCTTGACAGGAAGGGGTGGGTCATATTTAAATTAGGGGTGCACTATTTTAGTCAGGCCTAGGGCAGCACAAAACCTAAATACACCACTGACACTAACCAATTGATTGATCAAATGTAAAAAGTGCACATGACAAGCTTTATAGAGTGAGAAATGCATCTCAACTTTTATTTATTTATATAGCACATTTTTTTTCTTTCAAAGTTTTCTTGGATTTTATCAAAGAATACAAAACAGCGGAAAACAGTATTAGTCGTATTACAGTACATAGTAGAGGTACATAGTAATTCATTTACAGATAACAGAATCAAAAGAGTAAGCAAAGTTGAACATTAGAAATGCCTTAGAGAAATAAGAGGCGACGTGCATTGTCTTTCCCCCCCAGACACCCCAACTGGGAACATACTGTGTCCTGAGGGAAAGACAACACAGCCAACCTCCATGTTACAACAATTTGTGATACAGAAACTCCCCTCAGAGCTGTGTGGGAGGAGCTATAATTCCGCTCAGCGTTGCCAGGAAACCAATGTTTGTTTATCCATCTAAGCACAGGTCAGAGTATTTTGCATCTCCTGAATACTTGTCATTCTTCAAACGGTTGTATTCTAAAAACTATAAATCCTACAATGAAGAGCTTTATATTGTGAGAATCACAAGACCCAGACCTACATTTTGATATATAGTATGTGTGTGAAATATTAAAATTGAAGGCACAGTTTATATATTGCCCTTCAAATTTAAAGTGGCTAGATGGGAGTTTCAATGAATGTCAATGGACGGCGTGAGTTGCAAAGAAATAGTCATATTGTGAAAACTATCAGGGCTATGCCTTAGCCGTGGACATGTGTAGTGGCAGCAGGGATAGCTGAACGTTTTGATATAAGATTTGTGTAGGTGGGGCTTGAAAATGAGGGAGTGGTGGCAGTTTAGAAATCATGTCCTGATTTTTCAGCTTTTGTCAGCTCACACTCTATTTTCGCCATTCATTCCTATGGGACTTATTTTGCTGCAAAAGCGACGATATTTCGGGAACCATTTGGCGAAACGTTCCACAAAGTAATAGCACACCAATCGGGAACAATCCGCACGTTTCGGTATATTACTTGTCTATGTAGTGTAAAAGCTGTGGGAGAAGTTAGGGTGGTAAATTTGGCTATAATAAGCTATAGAAGAACACTTATTAATAAAGCAGCTCTACATCTCAGGAAGCAGCTCTATATCTCAGGAGGTGGTGTAGCTCAGGGGGTAGAGAGCCTGCCTGCCATGCAAGTGATCCTGGGTTCAATCCCCGGGAAGTCCCAGTGAGACGAGGTGTATAGTCCCTGCGAGACAAGTCCCAGTGAGACCAGTTATAGTCCCTGTTGAGAAGTTCTAATCTCACAGTGAGGCCAGTTATAGTCCCTGAGAGATAAGTCCCAGTGAGACAAGTTAAAGTCCATATGAGACATGAATGACCCTGCATGTGACACTTGGTGGCTTCTCTACACTAGCACGCATGTGACCCTGGGTTCAATCCCGGGTAGGTCTAGAGTGCATTGCAAATGGGCATGCATGTGACCGTGTCTAGAGTGCATTGCCATCTCCAAAGTTTTTACCCAAAATCGCACATTTTGCCCAATATTACCCAAAAGAGTGTTAGTGTAGCGCCAGTCATATGGGGCGGACTGGGCTGAAAGGCAAATTAGTCTAGCACCCCCATAAAGCGGGCGCACTGCTTCTAGTATGCGGGCGGCCAGCATTCCGCAACTGTGTGTGGGGGTGGGGGGGCGCTGCTTATAATTTTGAGTGTCCTATCAAGCTGGATCACAAACCTTCCTCACTGTGCTATATATTTTCTGCTGCACCATTGGCATGGTTATCTTCTTAGTCCTCTCCATAAAATTATCAGAAATTTGTGCTTAAAAACAGAACTATAGGCAACACTTTTTTTTCCATTTTGGATAGAGTAAGGGAGGGTTATAGCCCCTATCAGTTTATTTTTTACCATCCCTGTCCCATTGCAGAGATTTCCCTTCACTTCCTGCCCCATAGCCAAACGGGAAGTGAGAGGAAATCTATGCAAATTAAGGGAATCCATTCCCCCCCCCCCAGGCCCTCAGAACTAGTGTCCCCACTGGAAAATTTCAGGGCGGGTCTTAAACAGAAAGGGGTGTGGCCTTGACAGGAAGGGGTGGGTCATATTTAAATTAGGGGGTGCACGATTTTAGTCAGGCCTAGGGCAGCACAAAACCTAAATACACCACTGGCCTACATACAGTACTTTTTGCTATAATGTGTCCCTCTTTCTCATCTCATAGAGTTGGGAGGTATGGAATAATTAGTGACAATTCACAACCCTACATTGGCTCAATAACGAGCACTTTTTTCCTGTAGCTAGGAGTCCTGCGTTTACAGAAAGCCAGTTAATATTGAGATTATACAAGGATCTGATTATTTATTCTTTAAGGGGACCTTAGCAAGTCTCCATGAATGCAATTCCAACATATTAGGCCCCTTTCACACGGACGGATAGAATGGTGCTTTTAGCTGCGGATTTTCTAGTTTTCTACCGCAGCTAAAAGCACACAATGCTTTCCTATGGCCCCATTCACACACAGCGTTTAGCTGCGATTTCGTTACATGCGGTTTGGTGCGAATAGAAAAAATAGAATTGAATGCGTCCAGGTGCGATGTAGCGCAGCTATCTGCACATAACTGCAGGTAATCGCAGTGCACTGTGTCAGCTGCGGATAGCAGCGTGAACAAAAGAAAAAAACAACAGGAAGCACATCAAAATAAAAATGGTTGCTATGGGGATGACAATAATGGCCAAACGCAGCTAAACGCAGCCGCATGTAAACGCACGTAAACGCAGCTAAAAGCAGTGTACAAATGCAGCTGATCGCTGTGCCTGGGGTCTTGAATTTCAAAAGAAAAAAACATGCTTTTAACTGCGGCAGAACAGCCGCCCGTGTGAAAGGGGCCTTACAAAACGGAGTAACAGTACAGTATACTTTCAAAAATATCTACGATCTATGCTGTCCTTGAACTCCAGCTCCAGGCCGGGATTGATAGCTTTAGTTTGCTGCAGGCAAGAGTAATCTTTTCCTCAATTTCATTTTGCCACATCCTCAGACTGCAACATTGTAGAAAATCACAAGGTGAGTGGTGCTAGAAAGTTTTGTCAGATATTTATGAAATAGATTTCCATGATTGTTAAGGTGACCAGATTAAAAAAAAAATTAATCCGGGGACATATTTTTTTTTTACTAGTAACAGGGGCGTACCTAGAGTATTTGGCACCCGGGGCGGATCCTATATCTGGCACCCCCCCCCCCACATTAAAATGTAAAAACACCCCACTGTGCCCCCTGCATACCTCTGTATCCTTCAATATCTCTTTGTCACTACTGTGTACCCCCTCTCCACAACTGCACCTCTGGACCCCTTTACATCACAGCACCCTGCACCTCTGGACCCCTTTACATTACACAGCACCCTGCACCTCTGGACCCCTATACATTACACAGCACCCTGCACCTCTGGACCCCTATACATTACACTGCACCCCTATACTTTACACAGCACCCTGCACCTCTGGACCCCTATACATTACACAGCACCCTGCACCACTGGACCCCTATACATTACACAGCACCCTGCACCACTGGACCCCTTTACATTACACAGCACCCTTACACCTCTGGACCCCTGTACATTACACAGCCCCTTGCAGCTCTGGACCCCTATACATTACACAGCACCCTGCACCTCTGGACCCCTTTACATTACACAGCACCCTGCACCTCTGGACCCCTTTACATTACACAGCACCCTTACACCTCTGGAACCCTTTACATTACACAGCCCCCCACAGTACAGACCCCCACACAGTGCAGACCCCCACACAGTACAGACCCCCCCACAGTGCAGACACCCCCTACAGTGCAGACACCCCCCACAGTACAGACACCCCCACAGTGCAGACCACCCCCACAGTGCAAACCCCCCCACAGTGCAGGCCACCCCCACAGTGCAGACCCCCACCCACGGTGCAGACCTCCCTACAGTGCAGACCCCTGGCCCCCACACAGTACAGACCCCCCCACAGTACAGACACCCCCTACAATACAGACACCCCCACAGTACAGACACCCCTACAGTGCAGCCCCCCACAGTGCAAACCCCCCCACGATGCAGACCCCCACCCACGGTGCAGACCTCCCTACAGTGCAGACCCCCGGCCCCCACACAGTACAGACCCCCCCACAGTACAGACACCCCCTACAATACAGACACCCCTACAGTGCAGCCCCCCACAGTACAGACCCCCCCACAGTACAGACACCCCCTACAATACAGACACCCCCACAGTGCAGACCACCCCACAGTGCAGGCCACCCCCACAGTGCAGACCCCCACCCACAGTGCAGACCTCCCTACAGTGCAGACCCCCGGCCCCCACACAGTACAGACCCCCCCACAGTACAGACACCCCCTACAATACAGACACCCCCACAGTACAGACACCCCTACAGTGCAGCCCCCCACAGTGCAAACCCCCCCACGATGCAGACCCCCACCCACGGTGCAGACCTCCCTACAGTGCAGACCCCCGGCCCCCACACAGTACAGACCCCCCCACAGTACAGACACCCCCTACAATACAGACACCCCTACAGTGCAGCCCCCCACAGTACAGACACCCCCTACAATACAGACACCCCCACAGTACAGACCCCCCTACAGTACAGACACCCCCACAGTGCAGACCACCCCCACAGTGCAGACCACCCCCACAGTGCAGACCACCCCCACAATGCAGACCACCCCCACAGTGCAGACCCCCACCCACAGTGCAGACCTCCCTACAGTGCAGACCCCCGGCCCCAACACAGTACAGACCCCCCCACAGTACAGGCACATAATGTACCTCAGTCTGACGATAAGCGCGGGACATGCACACTTGAACTGGTCAGGTGACGGACGGGTCCCCTCCCCCTGTGTAGGGAGGAGGAGGGGGAGGCGGCTTCACTCTGCTCGGGACTCACCCGAGACTGAACAGAGCCACGGCGCGGCAACGAGAGAGGGGGATCGCTGCGGGTGTCACTCGGCTCGTGACCCCCCCCCCCCCTCTCTTCTTGCAAAGCCTCTACAGGCTATGTATGTTCTTCCTGGTGGCCGCGGTGCCGCGGCTTAAACCCGCCCGCCCCGCTGTCTTCATTTCAGCCGTGGGGGGGGGGGGCGCCGGCCTGACACCCCCCCAGTGTCTGTCACCCGTGGCGGCCCGCCCCCCCGCCCCCCACTTAGTACGCCTCTGACTAGTAATGGCGCCAATCAGTGACTCTCTGCCCGTCGCCGCCGGCTACTACTGGGTGGGGTGCGGAGGAAGATCACTCCGCCAGGGAAGGCAAGGAGATAAGCAGGCAGGCGGCTGGCCGGGACTTGAGCCAAGGCAGAAGAACATGTGAGCGGAGCTGGATGGGCATTCACACGAAACTGAAAAAATATTCCCTCCGCTCCGACCAGCACATGATCATCAGAAAGGGGCACAGATAATGGAAAAAAAATACACCCCCTGAGCTAGTAGGAGCGGCAGAGTGGAGGTGTGTAATTCAGATTTTTTTTTTATTCTGCACTGACTGTCTTTGAAATTGCCCCAGCCCATGTTCAAATCCAATCTGGGGACAAAACCAGGGACAGACTGTCCCCTGAAACCGGGGATGTCTGGTCACCCTAGTGATTGTGTTACCTCTGAGCCCACGTCTAATGAAGTAGATGGTGACCCTGGAGAATGCCTGAACAAACATGGAGCCATCCTTCTAGGGAGATGAAGGCAATGTCCGGGGCAGCACCAAATTTAGACCTTGAGGGGCCTGCAAAACTTTAAGTTCGAGGGGCCCCACAACAGAGAAATTAAGGGCCGAGACTAAGGACAGAGAAAATAACATTAAGGCCTCATGCACACTGGACGTTAAAATAACGTTATAAAAACGCCAGTTTTTATTGTAAACTAATTCTAATGAGTAGAGTACTGTATGCAGAAACACATTTGCGTGTTCGCAGAGAGAAGTAACAATATACAGTATTTTTGAGACAAGAGAGAGCATCATCGGGCATAGGTGCACAGGAGGTGGCGTGTACGGATCCACAGGCTGAAAGGTTCAGGAAACTTAAAATCACTTGTGGGAAGTCTGGTTGAAGGATTCGGGACATGAAAAAAGCCCACTGGTTAGGAGTCGGCTACACTCTGTGCAAGAGACGTAAGGAAGGAAGGTCCTCTACTCTCGACTGATTTCATCCGACACTCTCATTCTGGCTGAATCTTGATCCAAGATCACGTCTGTCCCGAATTCGACCAATCTCATAATTTTGTGTAAAACTTACTAACAAGATTTGAGATCGCGAAAGTGTCAGATTCGCCCATTGACCCAATCAGGGTCAAGCTGGCGAGTGAACTTCTCTATTATGTCTCTCGCTGCAAATAAATCAATGCTGGTCATTACCTTCTCTCCCACATGATGGAGTTGGGGCTGTTGCCTGGCACTTTCCAACATTTTTCAAACTTTTCCCTTGTGCCACCCACTTGTCTCTCCTTAACCACTTAACGACCGCCCACTGTAAATATACGTCGGCAGAATGGCACCGACAGGCAGAATCACGTACATATACGTGATTGCCTTTGTATAGTTGGGGGGTCCGATCGGACCCCCCTTCTTTACAGTGGGTGGTCGTTTTACCTTCGGGAGCGATCCGGCATGAGGGGACGGCCGTTCTATTCCGGCCCCCCCCCTCTCGATCGCTCCCGGCGAATGAGAGAGCTTCCCCTGCCTGTGTACTGTTTACACAGGCAGGAGGAAGTGATGTCACCTCTCCTGCGGCGCTCACATATACCGAGCGCCGTACAGGAGAAGATGCAGGTTAGTGCACAAAACAGCACACTGACACCAGGACACATAGGCACATAAATCGCCCCCCCCAGGGCCCCCCAGACACCCCCAGATCACCCCCCAGATCACCCCCCAGCCCCCAGTCACAGTGTCACTGATTGCAGTGACCATTTATTTAGTGATCACTGCAATCAGTGACATTTGTGACTGTAAAAGTGTCACTACATTTAGTTTTAGGTCCAGTGTAGCCCCCTAACCCCCCCTAATAAAGGTTTAACCCCCTGATCACCCCCCAGATAACCCTTTCACCCCCTAGCACCGCCGTCGCTAAGCGATCATTTTTCTGATCGATGTCTTAGCGTCGGTGATGCTGATCGGTAGCCAGTAATTTTTTTTAGGTTCGCCGCAGGTTTTTATAGCGTCGGGTACCCCCATATATTACCTAATAAAGGTTTAACCCCCTTGATCGCCCCCCAGGTAACCCTTTCACCCCCTATCACCACTGTCACTAAGCGATAATTTTTCTGATCGATGTCTTAGCGTCGGCGATGCTGATCGGTAGCCAGTAATTTTTTTTAGGTTCGCCGCAGGTTTTTATAGCGTCGGGTACCCCCATATATTACCTAATAAAGGTTTAACCCCCTTGATCACCTCCCAGGTAACCCTTTCACCCCCTAGCACCGCCGTCGCTAAGCGATCATTTTTCTGATCGATGTCTTAGCGTCGGTGATGCTGATCGGTAGCCAGTAATTTTTTTTTAGGTTCGCCGCAGGTTTTTATAGCGTCGGGTACCCCCATATATTACCTAATAAAGGTTTAACCCCCTTGATCGCCCCCCAGGTAACCCTTTCACCTCCTATCACCACTGTCGCTAAGCGATAATTTTTCTGATTGCTGTCTTAGCGTCGGTGATGCAGATCGGTAGCCAGTAATTTTTTTTAGGTTCGCCGCAGGTTTTTATAGCGTCAGGTACCCCAATATATTACCTAATAAAGGTTTAACCCCCTTGATCGCCCCCCAGGTAACCCTTTCACCCCCTATCACCACTGTCGCTAAGCGATCATTTTTCTGATCGCTGTCTTAGCGTCGGTGATGCAGATCGGTAGCCAGTAATTTTTTTTAGGTTCGCCGCAGGTTTTTATAGCGTCAGGTACCCCCATATATTATCTAATAAAGGTTTAACCCCCTGATCGCCCCCCAGGTAACCCTTTCACCCCCTATCACCACTGTCGCTAAGCGATCGTTTTTATGATCGTTGTCTTAGTGTCGGTGATGCCGATAGGTAGCCAGTAATTTTTTTTTAGGTTCCCCATCAGGTTTTATATAGCGTCAGGTACCCCCATATATTACCTAATAAAGGTTTTAACCCCCTAATTGCCCCTAGTTAACCCTTTCACCAGTGATCATCATATAAGTGTTACGGGTGACGCTGGTTAGTTAGTTTACTTTTTATAGTGTCAGGGCACCCGCCGTATATAACCCAATAAAGGTTTAACCCCCTGATCGCTTGGCGGGTGATATCAATTAGGTTTTAGCGTCAGAGAGGGTCTGTGTCACACCCCAGGCAGCGTCAGGTTAGTGCCAGTAGCGCTAACACCCACGCGTGAAGCATACACCCCCCTTAGTGGTATAGTATCTGAACAGATCAATATCTGATCTGATCAGATCTATACTAGCGTCCCCAGCAGTTTAGGGTTCCCAAAAACGCAGTGTTAGTGGGATCAGCCCAGATACCTGCTAGCACCTGCGTTTTGCCCCTCCGTCCAGCCCAGGCCACCGAAGTGCAGTATCGATCGATCACTGTCACTTACAAAACACAACACACATAACTGCAGCGTTCGCAGAGACAGGCCTGATCCCTGCGACTCCAGTGCTGTAGGAGGTGATTTCACCACCACAGTTAAAAAAAAAAAAGCATATATGCCGAAGCATTGGGGCAGCAGGGGCGGAGGAGCGATTTTGCTCCTAATGCCGCGTACATACGGTCGAAATTCCGACGGAGGCTTGCCCGTGGTAAAGTCTGACCATGTGTACGCGGCATAACTTTTGCGGGAAGATGCCCCCATGCTTCGGCATATATAAATGGTGCATGTTTGCCCATCATTAGAAGTGGGTGGATGAAGGGCGGTATTCTAATGGTGGGCATACCCACCGATCAATTTTTTTTTTTCGTTCAGCCAACAGGCTGCATGAAAAAAAAGATTACAATACATGTCCAACAAGGACCAGCAACGTACTGGTATGTTGCTGGACTTTGAATGTTTATACCAGAATGATGCCTGTGGGTTTAGGTATTATCTTGGTATCGTTCTTTTCAGCCAGCGGCCAGCTTTCATGTAAAAGCAATCCTAGTGGCTAATTAACCTCTGGACTGCTTTTACAAGCAGTGGGAGGGAATGTCCCCCCCCCCCGGATATAAAAAGCGCCATTGGGAAATTGGGACAGCATTTTATCACACCGATCTTGGTGTGGTCAGATGCTTTGAGGGCAGAGGAAAGATCTAGGGTCCAATAGACCCCAGTTTTTTCAAAAAAGAGTACCTGTCATTACCTATTGCTATCATAGGGGATATTTACATTCCCTGAGATAACAATAAAAATGATAAAAAAAAAAAAATATGGAAGCAACAGTTTAAAAATAAAATAAAAAAGCAAAATTAATAATAATAAAAAAAAAAAAAAAAGCACCCCTGTCCTGCCCTGCTCTTGCCCAATGGCGAACGCAAGCGTCGGTCTGGCGTCATATGTAAACAGCAATTGCACCATGCATGTGAGGTATCACTGCGAAGGTCAGATCAAGGGCAGTAATTTTAGCAGTAGAACTGCTCTGTAAATCTAACAACTGCTCTGTAAATCTAACGGGGTAACCTGTAAAGGCTTTTAAAGGCTTTTAAAAATGTATGTAGTTTGTCGCCAATGCGCGTTTGTGCGAAATTTTAAAGCATGTCGTGTTTGGTATCTATGTACTCGGCCTAAGATCATCTTTTTTATTTCATCAAACATTTGGGCAATATAGTGTGTTTTAGTGCATTAAAATTAAAAAAAGTGTATTTTTTCCCCAAAAAATGCATTTGAAAAATCGCTGCGCAAATACTGTGTAGAAAAAAAAATGCAACACCCACCATTTTATTCTGTTGGGCCTTTGCTTTAAAAATATATATAATGTTTGGGGGTTCAACATAATTTTCTTGCAAAAAAAAATATGTTTTCATGTAAACAAAAAGTGTCAAAAAGGGCTTTGTCTTCAAGTGGTTAGAAGAGTGGATGTAAGCTTCCTAATGTTGTGTATAAAATGCCAGAACAGTTCAAAACCCCCCCAAATGACCCCATTTTGGAAAGTAGACACCCCAAGCTATATACTGAGAGGCATGTCGAGTCCATGGAATATTTTATATGTTGACACAAGTTGCGGAAAAAATAAAATTTTTATTTATTTTTTTGCACAAAGTTGTCACTAAATGATATATTGCTCAAACATGCCATGGGCATATGTGGAATTACACCCCAAAATACATTCTCTTGCTTCTCCTGAGTACGGGGATACCACACGTGTGAGACTTTTTGGGAGCCTAGCCGTGTACGGGACCCCAAAAACCAATCACCGCCTTCAGGCTTTCTAAGGGTGTAAATTTTTGATTTCACTTCTCACTGCCTATCACAGTTTCGGAGGCCATGGAATGCCCAGATGGCACAAAACCCCCCCAAATGACCCCATTTTGGAAAGTAGACACCCCAAGCTATTTGCTGAGAGGTATTGTGAGTATTTTGCAGATCTCGCTTTTTGTCACAAAGTTTTGAAAATTGAAAAAAAAAAAGAAAAAAAAAATGTTCTTTCTTCATTTTCAAAAACAAATGAGAGCTGTAAAATACTCACCATGCCTCTCAGCAAACAGCTTGGGGTGTCTACTTTCCAAAATGGGGTCATTTGGGGGGGTTTTGTGCTATTTTGGCATTTTATGGCCTTCGAAACTGTGATAGGTAGTGAGGAGTCAAATCAAAAATGTGTGCCTAGAAATCCTGAAGGCGGTGATTGGTTTTCGGGGTCCCGTACTCGGCTAGGCTCCTAAAAAGTCCCACACATGTGGTATCCCCGTACTCAGGAGAAGCAGCAAAATTTATTTTGGGGTGCAATTCCACATATAACCATGGCATGTGTGAGCAATATATCATTTAGTGACAACTTTTTGTAATTTTTTATTTTTTTTGTCATTATTCAATCACTTGGGACAAAAAAAAAAAATATTCAATGGGCTCAACAGGCCTCTCAGCAATTTCCTTGGGGTGTCTACTTTCTAAAATGGGGTCATTTTGGGGGGTTTTGTGCTATTTTGGCATTTTATGGCCTTCAAAACTGTGATAGGTAGTGAGGAGTGAAATCAAAAATTTGTGCCCTTAGAAATCCTGAAGGCGGTGCTTGGTTTCCGGGGTCCCGTACACGGCTAGGCTCCTAAAAAGTCCCACACATGTGGTATCCCCGTGCTCAGGAGAAGCAGCAAAATGTATTTTGGGGTGCAATTACACATATAACCATGGCATGTGTGAGCAATATATAATTTAGTGACAACTTATTGTAATTTTTTATTTATTTTTTAGTCATTATTCAATCACTTGAGACAAAAAAAAAAAAATTCAATGGGCTCAACATGCCTCTCAGCAATTTCCTTGGGGTGTCTACTTTCTAAAATGGGGTTCATTTGGGGGGGGTTTTGTACTGCCCTGCCATTTTAGCACCTCAAGAAATGAGATAGGCAGTCATAAATTTAAAGCTGTGTAAATTCCAGAAAATGTACCCTAGTTTGTAAACGCTATAACTTTTGCGCAAACCAATAAATATACGCTTATTGACATTTTTTTTACTAAAGACATGTGGCTGAATACATTTTGGCCTAAATGTATGACTAAAATTGAGTTTATTCGATTTTTCTTATAACAAAAAGTAGAAAATATCATTTTTTTTCAAAATTTTCCGTTTATATCGCAAAAAATAAAAATTGCAGAGGCAATCAAATACCATTAAAAGAAAGCTCTATTTGTGGGAAGAAAAGGACGCAAATTTCGTTTGGGTAGAACATTGCATGTCCGCACAATTTACAGTTAAAGCAGCGCAGTGCAAAATTCTGAATTCACCTCTGGTCCTTTAGCTACCAAATGGTCCGGGGCTTAAGTGGTTAAAGCGGAGTTCTGCCTGGGAAAAAATTCATTAAAATCAGCAGCTAGTGAGTGAGTGAGTGAGTAACTTGTATAGCGCTACAAATGTAAACTAAATCGCTTTGTATCCATTGTCGTCCTGATCCTTCAGAAGGGGTGGGTCTTAAGTTTTTTCCTGAAGGCCCGATGGTTTTCTTCCATGCGGATGTTCGTTGGTAGAGCCATAGGCGTGCGCACAGGGTGTGCCGGGTGTGCCTAGGCACACCCTAATCACCCCATGTGCATTAGCATTATCCAGGAGCAGCACCAGGTGGGTGGTTGGGGGTGCCAGTGGCCATTGTAAATGCCCCCATTATATTAAAATCTAGGTTCATCTTTAGGAACACGTTACACCCGTATTTAGGGTGTATAGTAATATGCTCCCAATCAACTGGCTCCCACCACCAGCGCCCCTTCCTGTGACAGCAGGTGGCATTCATGTGTGTTTGAGCTTTGGGGTGCACACCCTAATGCAATAGGCTGTGCACACCTATGCGTTTGAGGATGTCCCACAGATGATCAATAGGGTTTAGGTCTGGAGACATGCTTGGCCAGTCCATCACCTTTACCCTCAGCTTCTTTAGCAAGGCAGTGGTGGACTTGGAGGTGTGTTTGGGGTGGTTATCATGTTGGAATACTGCCCTGCGGTCCAGTCTCTGAAGGGAGGGGATCATGCTCTGCTTCAGTATGTCACAGTACATGTTGGCATTCATGGTTCCCTCAATGATCTGTAGCTCCCCAGTGCCGGCAGCACTCATGCAGCCCCAGACCATGACACTCCCACCACCATGCCTGACTGTAGGCAAGACACACTTGTCTTTGTACTCCTCACCTGGTTGCCGCCACACACGCTTGACACCATCTGAACCAAATAAGTTTATCTTGGTCTCATCAGACCACAGGACATGGTTCCAGTAATCCATGTCCTTAGTCTGATTGTCTTCAGAAAACTGTTTAGAGGAGGCATCCTTCTGGGACAACAGCCATGCAGACCAATTTGATGCAGTGTGCAGCGTATGGTCTGAGCACTGACAGGCTGACCCCCCCCCCCCCCCTTCAACCTCTGCAGCAATGCTGGCGGCACTTATACGTCTATTTCCCAAAGACAACCTCTGGATATGACGCTGAGCACGTGACCTCAACTTCTTTGGTGTACCATGGTGAGGCCTGTTCTGAGTGAAACTTGTCCTATTAAACCGCTGTATGGTCTTGGCCACCGTGCTGCAGCTCAGTTTCAGGGTCTTGGCAATTTTCTTATAGCCTAGGCCATCTTTATGTAGAGCAACAATTCTTTTTTTTCAGATCCTCAGAGAGTTCTTTGCCATGAGGTGCCATGTTTTTTGTTGTATGTGTAGCGGTCTTCCCCCACCTTCTCCCCTCTCTTTATGGCTGGTTTTACTTGTCTAGGGGTATCTGGGAGAAGGGGGGAAGATGCACACCACCAGCTCGGCTCTCTGATGTAGGATGCAGAGATATGAGCTAAACCGTTTACCTTCGGGTCTTCGTTTTAGGCTGGAGCCTCAGCTTCTCCTATGGGGGATGATTGCCACTGTCACTGACAGGGACACTTAGCTTCCAGTAACACGAGTTCCACACCAAGAAAAGTCCAACTCTGTTTTATTTGCTTTGATCAATAGGTAGGCTGGTTGAACTTTAAAAGAACAGACAGGGTGTGGGAAGGAGTAGGTCCAGGCACAACACAATGAATAGAGTTTCTCCTGTTCCGTTTAGTGCAAACAGGCTTGGCGCACAGTCGCTGCCACCGACTGTGAATTTGGTCACTGCCACTGACCTGGGTGAACGTTGAGGCCCCTGCCACAAGCCTTGGATGAGGCCTGCCACTGATCTGATGAAGATGGGTCTCTGTCACAGACCATGAGAACATGAAGTACCTTCTTTAGGACAAACGACCCCTGTCAGAGGAAGACATCCATCCGGACGGTCACCAGAGGCCTCCACCGGCACCAGCAAATGCTGCGCTGGCTCTACGGGGAGGTCATGTCTCCGGTCCCTTACGCCCAGGATTCAGGCACCCAATACCGGGGGCACCTTAGGAATGCTTCGCCCTCGCGGGACTCAGTCGAAGGTACCGGGCTCCTTGTAAAGTACCTCACCCCAGGCTGAAGGTGCCTGGGATGGAACTCGACTCCACGCGCCGAGGGCGCCTGGGCACAGACGAACCGCAGCAGCCCCCAGGCCAAAGGTGCCTGGGGAATGGACCTCGTGCGCAAGATGTCCGCCCTCTTTTATATCCTCTCTCAGCAGGCACAGCGGGTTCCCCGCCCCGCCGTACTACTGCCGCGAGAGGACAAAAAGGGCACGGCTCTAGAATGGCAGTTCACCTAGGGACCGCAGGGAACATGACACCATTCATACCTCCCACACTCCAAAGTGTCCATAAATCCCTAAAAATCAATGTATCTGGGCCATCTATGGCCCAGATACACCCCACTAAATTTGACACCCGATACATATGTATACAATGACAATAAAGTATATCTATCTATCTATGTTGAACTTCCAATGACCAGTATGAGAAAGTGAGAGTCATAACACCAAATTTAACACACCTGCTCCCCATTCACACCTGAGACCTTGTAACACTAACGAGTCACATGACACCGGGTAAGGAAAATGGCTAATTGGGCCCAATTTAGACATATTCACTTAGGGGTGTACTCACTTTTGTTGCCAGCGGTTTAGACATTAGTGGCTGTGTGTTGAGTTATGTTGAGGGGAGAGGAAATTTACACCGTTATACAAGCTGTACACTCACTACTTTACATTGTAGCAAAGTGTCATTTCTTCAGTGTTGTCACATGAAATGATAGAAGAAAAGATTTACACAAATGTGAGGGGTGTACTTACTTTTGTGAGATACTGTGTATATATATTGTGAGGGGGTTAGCTCGGCAGCGGGTGTGTGTGACCCCCGGGATGGGCTCCCCACACAAAAACAGGCCCAGCAAACGGAGGTTGTGGTTTTCAACATCAAAAAGGTGCGGTTTATTTTCTATTTACAGTGACAAAACACAGCAAAGCAAAAGAAACATAAACAAAATAAATCCTGGTCAACTTGACCTCTGACTAAACATACAGGTTTCCTAACTAACAACTGGGATCAGCCTAGTGCTGTCCTAGTCCCTAAGTCCCTGGTTTTAAATGTCCAAGCAAATAGCCACACAGGCTTTGTCTCACCGCACAGGGGTTCACTCTCCCTAGACAGTCCACACAGGTCTGGTTCCAGGCATGAGCAAACACCTAATGAATCTGGGAGTTCTTATAGAGGCCTAAATGAGCTGACAAGCTTCAGCTGGTCTCATCAACTCCCTGTCTGCACGACGCCCCACACTCTCCCTAGAGGTATGAGTCATCCATGAGCCCACTAGCCTCAGCTGGGCTTATACAACTCTCCACCTAGTTGTATAAGTCGGCGTAAAGCCTGAATCTGGGCGAAATATATCTACCCCCCTGGATGCAACCGGGTGACTTTACCTTCCTGCTGTCACATACCCCCCCCCCTCTTGTTTTAACCTCGGGGTTGGAACACCAGCAATCAGGCATTCATGTACTCGAGACAAAGCATCCACATTCCCCATTTGAACGCCAGGGCGATGCTTTACTGTGAAGTTGAATTCCTGGAGGGCCAGGAACCACCTATTCACTCTTCTATTTGTTTCCTTGTTTTGAGCCATCCACTTTAACGGAGCGTGATCCGTAACCATGTCAAAGTGCCTACCTAGCAGGTAGTACCGAAGGGAATCTAGAGCCCACTTCACCGCTAAACACTCCTTTTCAACGGTGGCGTAATTTACCTCATGGGACTTCAACTTCCTGCTGAGGTAAATGACTGGATGCTCTTCCCCGTTCCAGACCTGGGACAATACTGCTCCTAACCCCACATCTGACGCATCACTTTGTACGACAAAGTCTTTAGAGAAGTCGGGTGAGTACAACACTGGCTGGCTACATAAGGCTTGTTTCAAGAATTGGAATGCTGCCTCAGCCTCGGGGGTCCATTTAATCATGACCGACCCTTTCCCCTTCGTCAGGTTGGTTAGGGGCACAGCCTTAGAAGCAAAGTGGGGAATGAATCGCCGATAATACCCAGCGATTCCCAGAAAGGCTCGTACCTGCTTCTTGCTGTTGGGACGTGGCCAACTCTGGATGGCCTCGATTTTGTTGAGTTGGGGTTTTATTACTCCCCTCCCAATGGTGTACCCAAGATATTTGGCCTCCTCCTGCCCAATGGTACACTTCTTGGGGTTAGCCGTAAACCCCGCTTCCCGAACAGAGTCCAGGACTGCTTGCACTTTTGGCAGATGTGAGGCCCAATCTGTGCTATGGACAATTACGTCATCCAGGTAAGCCGCAGCATACTTCCGATGGGGCCTCAGCATCTGGTCCATTTTCCGCTGGAATGTGGCCGGCGCATTCTGTAACCCGAACGGCATTCTTTTATATTGGAACGCCCCGTCTGGGGTTACAAATGCGGTTTTCTCTTTGGCCGCCTTGGCCAGGGGGATTTACCAATACCCTTTTGTGAGGTCAAGAGTCGTCATGTATCGGGCTGTTCCCAGCCGGTCGATCAACTCATCAATACGTGGCATGGGGTAGGTGTCAAATTTTGTAACTTTGTTCAACTGACGAAAATCGTTACAAAATCGCCAGCTCCCATCCGGTTTAGGCACCAACACAATGGGACTAGACCAATCACTTTGGGACTCCTCTATCACCCCTAAGTTCAGCATTTTCTGTACTTCCTCCCGTATTGCCTCCCGTCGGGCCTCTGGGATCCGATAGGGTTTTAACTTCACCCTTTCACCGGGTGGGGTAATGATGTCATGCTCTACCCCAGATGTTTGTCCCGGCAGCTCAGAGAATACCTCCTTGTTGCGAAGCACAAACTCCTTAACCTCCTGTTGTTGGGGTTGTGACAAGGTGGCTGCTATTCCAACCTCAGGAATCACGCAACCAGTTTGAGCTGGTGACCAAGTGTCTGCGACTAGGGACTCTCTATCCCTCCAGGCTTTCAACAGATTAACGTGATAGATCTGTTCGGGCTTTCGCCTTCCTGGTTGTCTGACCTTGTAATTCACTTCGCTCACTTTTTCCATTATCTCATAGGGGCCTTGCCATTTGGCAAGGAATTTACTTTCAACCGTAGGGACAAGTACCAGTATCCTATCCCCCGGGGAAAAGGTACGGGTCTTGGCTCCACGGTTGTACACTCTCTGCTGTGCTAACTGCGCTTGGGCCAAATGTTCCTTCACGATGGGCATTACCTGTGCAATTCGGTCTTGCATCAGGGCGACATGCTCAATCACACTCCTGTGGGGAGAACTCTCACTTTCCCAAGTTTCCTTGGCAATATCCAACAGCCCTCTTGGGTGTCTCCCATACAGTAACTCAAAGGGGGAGAATCCCGTAGAGGATTGGGGCACCTCCCTAATAGCAAACATCAGATAAGGAAGTAGACAGTCCCAATCCTTTCCATCTCTATCCACCACTTTCTTCAACATTTGTTTTAGGGTTTTGTTGAATCTTTCAACCAGCCCATCGGTTTGGGGGTGATACACAGATGTACGTAATTGCGTCACTTTGAACAATTTACACAGCTCCTTCATAACCCGGGACATAAAGGGTGTACCTTGGTCCGTAAGCAGTTCTTTACAAATACCCACCCGGCTAAACACAAGAGATAGCTCTTTGGCTATGGTTTTGGCCGAGGTATTTCGGAGAGGGATCGCTTCTGGATAACGGGTGGCATAGTCTATTATAACTAATATGTATTGGTGCCCCCTAGCGGACTTGATTATAGGACCTACCAAATCCATGGCGATCCTCTCAAACGGGACCTCAATGATGGGTAGAGGGACCAGCGGGCTACGGAAATGTGGCATCGGGGCCAACCTCTGACACACAGGGCAGGAGGAACAATAATTTTCTATGTCCTTCATCACCCCCGGCCAATAGAATCTCTGTAATACCCTCTCTCGGGTTTTCTCTGTCCCCAGATGACCTCCAAGAATGTGCCCATGGGCCAACTCCAACACCAACTTCCTGTAAGGTTTGGGCACCACAAGCTGCTCAACGGTTTCTTCTGCCCTTTTTGCCACCCGATACAGTAGGTCCTTCTCTACACTGAAGTATGGGTAAGTGCAGGTATTATCTGGGTTCACTAACTCGCCATCTATTTTCACTACGTTTTCCCGTGCCTTTATTAGGGCGGGGTCTCTCAACTGTTCTATGGCAAAGTTTTCCCTGTGAACCTCAAGATCAGAAAACTCCACAGACGGTAGGTTTTCGTCTGAGGAGGTGGGCTCCTCTCCAGTTTCTTGAGTCTCCCCTGCCAATACTGATAAGGGAAATTCCGGAGAGTCCTCACCACTCTCAGGGGAGTTCTGGCTATCACATTCCTGGTACATAGGGGCACCAGTGGGGGGCTCAGGATCATCCCACAGTTCCCAGAACTTCGGAAAATCCCTTCCCACAATGGCGTCATGCGGTAACTGAGATACTAAGCCCACTGGATGAGAGAGGGTACCTTTGGGGGTCTCGAAACACACTGTAGTCACTGGATACTCTCGGGTGTCCCCATGCACACAAATAACAGCTACCTTGCTATTCCCAGAGACCTCTGTTTTAACTAACTCAGCCTTTATCAGGGTCACAAGGCTACCTGAATCCAGCAATACCACAACATTTCTACCATTAACACACATTTTGCATAAATGTTTCTCAGTTCCTCGAATGGCAGTGCATGCGACTGTCGCACACAGCGACTGACGTCTGCCCGTCAGAAAGTCACACTGCATGGGTTCCTCCACAACCGGGCAATTGGCTGCAATATGTCCCGCTTGCCGGCAGCGGTAGCAAACGATCCTTCTTGCCGCCTCTTGAGCCGCTGATTTCCCAGGCTGTTCTCGCCAAACTTGGGGTAGAGCTCCCACCCTCTCACTCTCTCCACCCTCTCCCCTTGGAATCCTCTTATCCGCCCCTGGGGATGGTCTGGTCTTAGGGTGGAAAGTCCGAGAGTCTCTGGAAGAGGCCGTCAGGTTCTCTGTAGCCAAGTATTTCTCCACACGATCCACAAGACCATCGGCCGTCTCTGGGTCTCCATGGCTTACCCACTTTTGGATGGCAGTAGGAAGAGCTCTCAAAAATCGATCCATTACAACACGTTCCACAATCTTTGGTGCGGACAAAGTCTCTGGCTGTAGCCACTTTCTGCTCAGGTGAATGAGATCATACATTTGAGACCTGGGGGGTTTTCCAAGCTGGAAAGTCCAGTTATGCACACGCTGAGCCCGGACAGCCTGGGTGACACCCAGCCTTGCCAATATTTCAGCTTTTAGCATCACATAGTCTTTTGCTTGGTTAGGCTCTAGGTCATAGTAAGCTTTCTGCGATTCACCAGTTAACAGAGGAGCCACCAGTCCAGCCCACTGCTCCTCAGGCCACTTTTCTCTTTCAGCGGTCCTTTCAAATGTGGTCAAAAATACCTCTGGATCATCCTCTCCAGTCATTTTTGTCAATAAACGACTCACCCCAAAGGACGCGGTATTAGTGGGACGGCTTTCCTCACTGGTCTGCGGACGTTGCTGCATTACTGCTTCCATCTGTTGTTGTAGTCTCTGCTCTTGCTTCTGCAACAGGTCTATGAAGCGGGCCTCAGATTGCTGCTGGGCTTGTTGCTGAGCCTCCAGACTCTGTTGCAAAGTTGCGTTTGTCTGTTGCTGGGCTGCAAGGCTCTGTTGATGAGCTTGCTGCTGGGCTGCGAAGTTCTGTTGTTGAGCTGCAAGGCTCTGTTGATGAGCTGCAAGGCTCTTTTGTAAACCTGCATTTGTCTGCTGTTGATTGGCATTTGCTAGAGCCAGCTGCTTCAGTATCTCCTCCATGCTGGCTTAAAAAAAAACTGCCCGCATTCTCCACCAACTGTGAGGGGGTTAGCTCGGCAGCGGGTGTGTGTGACCCCCGGGATGGGCTCCCCACACAAAAACAGGCCCAGCAAACGGAGGTTGTGGTTTTCAACATCAAAAAGGTGCGGTTTATTTTCTATTTACAGTGACAAAACACAGCAAAGCAAAAGAAACATAAACAAAATAAATCCTGGTCAACTTGACCTCTGACTAAACATACAGGTTTCCTAACTAACAACTGGGATCAGCCTAGTGCTGTCCTAGTCCCTAAGTCCCTGGTTTTAAATGTCCAAGCAAATAGCCACACAGGCTTTGTCTCACCGCACAGGGGTTCACTCTCCCTAGACAGTCCACACAGGTCTGGTTCCAGGCATGAGCAAACACCTAATGAATCTAGGAGTTCTTATAGAGGCCTAAATGAGCTGACAAGCTTCAGCTGGTCTCATCAACTCCCTGTCTGCATGACGCCCCACACTCTCCCTAGAGGTATGAGTCATCCATGAGCCCACTAGCCTCAGCTGGGCTTATACAACTCTCCACCTAGTTGTATAAGTCGGCGTAAAGCCTGAATCTGGGCGAAATATATCTACCCCCCTGGATGCAACCAGGTGACTTTACCTTCCTGCTGTCACAATATATATATATATATATATATATATATATATATATATATAGAATGAAAATTGCAGAAATTTGTAGAAAAATTACAATTTGTATATTTTAAAACTTAGACTGCAGATGTACAGTGCCTTGAAAAAGTATTCACACCCCTTGAAACTTTCCACATCTTGTCATGATACAACCAAAAACGTAAATGTAATTTATTGGGATTTTATGTGATAGACCAACACAAAGTAGCACATAATTGTGAAGTGGAAGGAAAATTATAAATGTTTTTCAACATTTTTTACAAATAAATATGTGAAAAGTATGGGGGGCATTTGTATTCAGCCCCCCTTTACTCTGATACCCCTAACTAAAATCTAGTG